>CM030894.1:7096737-7804237 GCA_018136845.1 Heterotis niloticus
CCTTGATCAGGCATTCGAACCTGGGTCTTTAAAACTGCAAGGTGTTAGTGACTACAATACCTGCTGCTTAACCGGTAAGCCAATGCTTGCCAGGATTCAAAACCGCTGTTTTACCCTTAGTCACAATTGCCTGTATAGAGGACATACTGACCATCCCTTTCAGCAAAGCCAGGGTTGGCTCAGTGGAGATGACAGCTTATGGGTTTCTTTATTTAGAGGAAACACATAACCCAGATAGTTGTCCTCTTGGTGTAGTCCTAGGAATTTTCCGAGAATGTGTTACGGTTAACAAGAATGACCAAATGGCTCGTGGATTTTAACCGCAGGTGAGCGCACATTTATTCTCAAGTGCATTTTTGCAATTGCCTTCATGTCACATTTCAGATGGTTCTTCAAAGATATCTCCAGAAAGGATACCGAGAGGCAACTCCTGGCACCGGCAAACAAGCCGGGATCCTTCCTCATTCGGGAGAGCGAGACGTCAAAAGGTGAGAAGGCCTCGCGGGGACGTTCACGTTCATGTGTTTTACACTGGCAGGACTGAACAACATATTATAATAAATATATAATGAGTACTCTTGTGGGTTATTCCTAATATTAACAGATGCACGAATGTGCCTTTTTACACAAAATCCTCTTATAAGGTGTGTAGTTTTACATTGAAAAAATGCTGTACATTTTAGTGTAAAACTGGGCACTGTGCTCCAGACCTGGATCTCAGATGGTTCAGCCGCTGACAAAAATGTACATTTTCTCACCAGGCAGTTACTCGCTTTCCATCCGAGACATGGACAACACAGGCGCGGACATTGTCAAGCACTACAAGATCAGAACCCTGGACAACGGGGGCTACTACATCTCCCCCAGAATCACCTTCATGGACCTCAGCAGTATGGTGAAGCATTACCAGAGTAAGTCTCATTACCTCGGTGATACAGCGGCCATCGCTGCTCCCCGGGGAGACGGGGATGGTGCGATGGCAGTGTGAGCAATAGATTGACTTCACTTATTTATTATTTTTTTGTACAACTAACTACTGTAAATCTGAACACTGAACACACACTGCAGGTCACACATATAAGGGATTACTGTACACTTCTCCGTACACTTCTCCCCTCTCTAACACAATAGTTTAACTTGTCTGATACTCACCCGTACATAGTAGCAGCACTTCTCATAACCTCCTTTCTGCCCCCGACTGACTGGATTTTGTGGTTGAACTGCTCATCCAGCCAAACAGTGCTAGACCACATGGCCATTATTCATACCAGCACTCATAGCTACATTCCATTACCCAAGGTGCAGTAAGTTGCACTGCAAGTTGGCTCAACTCGCTACTTTCCTACCATTCATCTGAAATTTGTGTACCGTTATAAAGGAAATAGATGTTATGGACCTCAAAAATATCTCCTACTATCTTTTATTGACTGTGGAAATTCAAAATTTAATGCTTAATAGTTTTATACCAACAGATGCTCATGCCAATAAGGAGAGAACAAGCTTATTTTTTTTTGGTTTTTGCGCCGTTTTAAGCCATGCAGGACAAGATGACTCAGAATGAATAAACATGTACTGTGCTCACCACTGCCAATAAGGAATATGTCTTAGATTAAGACCTTATAGCACAGTATAAGCAGCTAAACAGCTATGACTAGAACTAGTGAAACCCTCTGTGTGTGTGTGTGGGCTTATTGTGCAGAGCAGTGCGATGGCCTCTGTCGGAAACTGGAAAAGCCATGCATAAAGCCCAAAGCGAAGCAGCCATGGGGCAAGGATGCATGGGAGATCTCCAAAGAGTCTATCAAGATGGTGAAGAAACTGGGAGCTGGTCAGTTCGGGGAGGTGTGGATGGGTGAGAGATGCCGCCGGCCGCCCAGCCCCTCACAGCACATTAACACATTAAACACACCCGTCTATAACTCCACAGAAAGAAATAAAACTGTAAATATAATCAAATCCATGAGTAAAAATAATAGATTTCAATGTCCCCTGTTTCCTGTAAAGCTGGTGCAGTAGCAGGCATTCAGGTATGGTTTTGTTCAGCCAACCAGTGTTGTTCTCAAGCAGTTAGCAAGCTGCTCACAGACATTATTATTATTACTATTATTGTTATTATTTAGTTGGCACATTTGTCCAAGGCTATTTATTATGTTAGGTTTGTGCACAAAGTTGCTTACGAAGATTTATCCATTTATACAGCAGAGTAATTTTTACTTGTGTAATTCAGGATATATACCTTGATCAGGTACCTTGGTAGCAGGGATTTGAACCCAGGATTAAGAATGGGAGTAAAGGCTACACCAAATGTTGCCCTCATACCCCCATGTAAAGTGTCCGTGTCATGTCTTGGATTTCAAGTGTCCACAAACATCAGTGTTAAAAGGGGCCATAAAAAAGGTGTGAAACTCATACAAAGGCCTAGTGAAACGGTCATGTTTCCCTCCCTAATTCCCATTAGCCTCCATCTGCTTCTGCACTTCCATGGCTTTTTGGGAGTTTCCCAGACGACGCACACTCATATAACCAGTTGTGTACCTGATGACATTGCAAGGCAGCCACAGGGCACTTCGAATGAGACAGCACACCCTGCGGAGGGGATTTACACTGATGTCACAGTCGCTTGTGTGACTCTTTGTCTTCCAAGAAGTGGGGCCATTTAGCGTTGACTACTTCAAGATGTTTCCCCGTTTATTAGGCCGGCACTCTGTTGCTCTGGTGACAGCCAGAGGATGTGGCCGATACTCGCAGTTGTGGCTGAGCCTCTTTTCGAAGGCTTTTTTTTGGTTAATTGTAAACAAAATGAATTTTAAAAACATGACCATTAAATCTCTCCAGGGGTCTCATTACGACTCGCGTGCGCGCGCGCGTGTGTACAAATATCCCATAGTGATGGCTTTTCCATTCGGAGGTTCAGCACAATTAAGATAATCTAGCATTTTTATTCCCCCTTAGGAGGTTTTCTGAACACACGTTTATTAGGTGGTTGTAACAATAAGACTCACATAGTTAGCTTTGTTTGCGACTTTTTTAAAGAGAATTATATGTGTTTGTGGCTGTCAGGTAGCAGCCAGAGCCCAAGCTTGTCCTTCAAGTGAGTGATGTTGTAGCAGGACTGCTTCACCACTTCCTGTTTCAGGGTCATTTTGTCACAATGACACCATCAGGCTCCAGGCCACTGAACACCAATGGAGCTGTTTTAGCAGTTTTGAGCTCAAGAGCTCAGCGCCACGGTGGGGTGACGAGATCATGCCGAACCGTAAATGTTCTCCATTACCTAGGATTACCACATTTTACTGTGAACACCTGTGTGTGCAGCTTGAAACGCTCTGAAGTATGAAGGGGGAAAAGAGATGAATTATAACTGCCAGAAAATGACTAGGTTGACCTTCTGGTCAAAGGAAGTATAGGTTGCTTTTGGGTGAAAGTTAAATTGTGAAATGACTCCCTTACAATCACATAGTGATGATATAATAGTGGCACTGTAGACAGCTTGTGGGTTGTGGTTTCGTGTATTGGTTCAGATGCTGTCCTCCTACTTGGATCTCATCGTAGTGCTCTGTTTTCCTCCCACAGTCCAGAGGCATGTGTTTCTGATGGATTGGTTATTCTAATTTTCCATTTGTGATGAACTGCCATCCAGGCCATACTCCACCCAGCGTCACACTCTGCTTCTGGGATAGGATCTGGACCACCATGATTTTGATATATGAATGGATGATATAATAATAATACCAATCACAGCAACAGCAATGGAAAATACATTTTACAGAAGAATGGCTAAAAAGATCAGCTATTAAGCATAGCATTTTTGTGTCTTGCCTTGCTTGTGGGTTGCTGATGTGCATGAGTTACAGCCCCCACCATCCTTTTACAGCCTACTACAACAACACTACAAAGGTTGCAGTGAAGACTCTGAAGCCAGGCACTATGTCAGTAGAGGCCTTCCTGGAAGAGGCCAACCTGATGAAGACACTGCAGCACAATCGCCTGGTGCGGCTCTACGCTGTGGTCACCAAGAGCGAGCCCATCTACATCATCACCGAGTTCATGGCTAATGGTAAACTCAGCCCACTTACATTTACCACATCCACCTCTCTAAACACATATCTAATTCACACAAATATATAGTGCTATGCTTTATCAAAGGGTGCAAGCATCACTGTATGTGTTTGTGTGTGAGAGAGAGAGAGATCATCACAATTAAGTACAACAGTATTATGTTTATTATAAAGACTCCTGTTCAAAAATATCCTAATATATAATTTCCATAAGTATTCTAAACATACTGCATTAAGCATTTTTTTGTTTTGTTGTATTTATTTCTATTTATAATAACTTAAACATATTGCTCTACTGTGTCCCTTCTAGGCAGCTTATTAGATTTCTTGAAGAGCGACGTGGGCCAAAAACTGCTGCTACCCAAACTCATCGATTTTTCAGCACAGGTATCATGTTGGCTGATAAATTCCTTCAAAAAAGCACAGAGAAAGTGTTGGATATCACTTTTCAGAGACGTATTTTTGTAACTTCTTTTACAACATTCAGAATTTTAAGATAAGCTGTGAGGTCACTTTTTCCATTGCTGAACAAGAAAAGGAACTTAAATTGCGCAAGACTGCTCCTTGGTAATGTTTGACTGAGCTTTTTAAAGTAACTTAGCATGTATTTTCACACATCTTTTTATACATTTCATCTCCTCAAAGTACAGTTTGAATATTAAGGCAAGTTGAAATTGCCACCAATATGATGTAGTGCATAAGAGCAGTTCTACTGTAAGCAAGCAATCGAGCAAAAAAAGATGCACATTAGGTCTTTGTAACACAGGCATTCAAAAAATTACATATTTATTGTCCTGTTTGAATGATGCAATGTAAATAGAATCGCCTGGACCTGGCAAACAGCGGGAGGGGGAACAGCAGAACTTGGTCTAGATTCTCAGCAAAGAGACCAAGCGTGCGGTTGAAGTGCCGTGTTGAAATCAGGAGAATCGTGCTTCCCTACTGTGAGAGCGAAAGAGGACCTACAGTTTGGCAGAGAAGTGAAACCACACCCTCAGATTGTGGCAGGCAGTCGGCACGGCTGCGGTCACCCGCGTACGCGGCAGTCAGACAGCATAGCCTTTAAAGAGAAACGCTGCTGTAATTGGCATCCAGATGTCTCTCTGAACATTTGTTTTACTTTCCTATGCCACCCATGTTGACACCCTCACATATGGTGCACTTGCCGGGCTTATGGTAAATGCACGACTACATTTTTTTGGTCACTTTAAGAACGATTTTTGGTTTCAGTAATATCCTAGATCAATGCGTATACAGTTGGGCGGCTAAATAAATAACGACAATATACCAAAGGAAGGAATTTTAAAAAATGACAAAATAAAAATCCTCATAAACACTGAATGCAGACCATTAATCGGTTTACTCTACAAATGCATACGCCATACAAATACTCAGGAGCAGCAGACACAAGCTTCAAACAGCCTGGAAGTGAGGTGTAGAAAAGCTCAAAATGCCTCTTCTTTTAGGTTCATTTTATTGACCCCTATCAGCAAGATATGAAAATGCAGGTTGTAGTCAATATGAAAGGAGAAAAAAATGTAATGAAAATTATTAAAAATAAATAAATATTTATTCAAAAATATTTGCATCTGTGATAATGACTACTTTTAACACAAAAAAGTGAATGTGTATCTATTCAGGCATTCAAAAAGTGGAAATTAGTAAAAGACCCCTTTGATCTTCTCTCCAGCCGCTGGCGCTTATCATGCCATGGGACTGTATTGTATTTGCAGATTTCTGAGGGCATGGCCTACATTGAAAAGAAGAACTACATCCACAGGGACCTCAGAGCCGCCAATGTCCTGGTGTCCGAGAGCCTCCTGTGCAAAATTGCAGATTTTGGTCTTGCGAGAATCATCGAGGATGACCAGTACACCGCCAGAGAAGGTGGGGTCTCAGACCGGACTGCCAGTTTTTATTGACAGTCATTAGCAAAGCTGTTTTTTGGTGATGTACACAGCATTTAAGTTTTTAACTGCATAGCAACATTACTCGCGAAAAATAATCAAGACCAACCAGGGCCATATCCAAGTTTGTTTAGTCTGCTCATGTTTTTTAGCTTTTACTGTAGCTGAATTTCAACAAACTACAAATGCAAGCAGCAGATTAAAAAATGATGTGTAAAACCTTAACAGCATCGCTAAGGCTGGCATAGCAAAAAGATGTCCAGTTACAATTAAACTTCTTAGTTTAACTAACTGTAAAGCCCTCTTTTGTTATAGGAGCCAAGTTCCCCATCAAATGGACAGCCCCAGAGGCTATTAACTATGGATCGTTCACCATCAAATCTGACATGTGGTCCTTTGGAATACTTCTTTATGAAATTGTTACTTATGGAAAAATCCCATATCCAGGTGAGATAACCAAGATCTAGAATATTATAAGTTTCCCTTGAGTATTGTAAATACCATCAACCAGCACTTTTACCCAGGAGGAATGGGAAGACTCTGTACATTAAGTTTGATTTAGTGACATCTAGTGGTTAAGAGGAGAGTTGCTTCTAAATATGATTGACGTTTGTACAAAACGAACAAAAAAAGTGTGACTACTTTTGCAAAAAAAACTAATTTTATTTAAGTTCAAATCCTTACATGTTACACCTGAAAAATATTTTTATTCGGATTCTTTTTTCCTCATTTGTTGTTCATGAGGTTCCCTGGGTTAGCAGGAGGTATTGTGGTACCCTTTCAACCTCACAGTCCTGGGTGTATATGGCACACCTGCTGTAGCAGGACTGACTAAATTTTTGTTGGGAAAATCTAATGATGGGTAAATTATTTAAATCCTGATTATCTAACGTGATTAAGAAACCTTAGACAACGGCATCAAGTAAATAAAAATATAACCAGTACATGGAAGTCACAGAAGCAGATCATTTATGAAGACTATTTTGTGCAGGAATGAGCAACGGTGAAGTCATGACAAGTGTCCAGCGGGGTTATCGGATGCCCATTCCAGAGAACTGTCCCTCTGAACTCTACGACATCATGGTCACATGCTGGAAGACCAAACCAGAGGACAGGCCCACGTTTGACTACATGCAGAGCGTGTTGGATGATTTCTACACAGCCACAGAAGGGCAATATCAGCAGCAGCCTTAGGGGTGGAGCTGTCACTCCTCGGCATCTCCATCCTGGGACCAATCTCACTTTTATAGTGGATAATGTGGCAAAGACACTTTGGAACCAAGCAATAGTACGGAGGGGGGAAAAAAACTCTCCCATAGTTTGCATTTTTACAAGCAAACAGGAATTTCCTTAAAAAAACAAACTTGAAGATGCAAAGCAAAACCACAACTGTTTATTTAACCTGTGGCTTGCAAATGTGTGGTACTTCCAACTCATCTGATGATGCAAAGAAAACTGTGAGCATAAGGGTCAACTGATCAGCACAATGGGCAGAAAGACATGCAAATTTGCTCCAGGAGTAGATGGACAAACCAGCCCACCTCGATTTCATATACAGGAAGTGAGCCATGGAAATGGGCCCCTGTCCTGGATGTATAGTGTATGGCAAAAAAAATGCTTTTCTTTGTTTGTCCTCCAGAGTTTTCAGTAGAACCAGTGGATGTGCTTCGGCAAGACAAGGTTTTCTGTTGCGATCATTTTCACCTCATATGCATACATACCTGGTGAAGGTGGAGAAAAGCCCTGCTGAGCCTCAGTGACCCCCCCCCCATGCAATACATCAGGACCAGTCCAGTCATGCAGCGCCTTTGTTTCCTGTATGCAACCCCTGTAACAAATGCTAATGCTTGTAAACTGCTGTGTTTTAACTAACTTAAATTATACTGTGTATATAACTGATTCTTTATAAACTATAGGAGCTGTGTGCAATACATGTACAAATATTTTAGGTAGCAACATTTTCCAAATAAACATTTTAAAGCTTTTTCCAAGCTGCTGACTTCATAATGTGAAATTTCTTCAAAGGCAGTTTCTGGATTTCCTTGATCATTGCTGCTTAGCAGATGCTGTTATCCAGGTTTAAATTTTTGTGCATTTTATTGTTGGATCCTTCACATTGACATCTTTGTCACATAATATCCATATTAATATTATGTAATTTAATATATTCATCTGAAACCATCACACTAAGGCTAAATCCTTAACTTAAAGAAATTCCAGCATACCCAAAGGGGCATACCTACATGTAGCTAGAAGTTGCTTTGCTATCCAGAGACCCAGGATTTAAATCCCTGCTGCTGGAGTACCCTGGATCAAGGTACTTATGCTAAACTGATAAGAAAGATTTCCCAGCTGTATAAATGTTTAAATTCTAAGCAGCCTTGGAGTGCAAGCCTGACATTTTTCAGTCCCTCTGGAAAAAAGTGCCACCTAAAAATCAGTAAGGCCCAGTTTGTTTGGTGATGTCATCATTTGGTCCAAGACAACATTCAAACTTGGCAAGTGTTTGAAATAGACGTTTGACCAATGTAAGCCAAAGCTGCCAAGTTACACTAAATGCCAAAAGTAATTTAAATAGGGTTTATTAATACATTTGGGACAATTAAAAAAAACATTTTAAAAAGCACAAGTCCACTGTTCAGTTTACAGGCTTCCTCTTCAGGGACATAGGAGTGGTCTTAATGGATTTCCTCAAGGTTCTTCCAAGGGCTCCTTTCCTGGGAGAAGTGACAGATTCCTTAATATTGGCCAAAAGGCCCTTTCTGCCTTTCCTTTTGGATGGGGATTCCTGTGACGGCTCAGCCTTCTCCTTGGTTATGCACAAGACCAGTTTGTCCTTCTCAGCCAGGTTCTTCCGCAGCTCTTCAACCTCACTGTCCTGTCAAGGTGAGCAAGATCAAACTTATGAGGAAAGTTCTACAGCCCAAATGTAGGTTTTTTTTTTTTTTTTAAACCATTTGTGTTTCCACAAAACACAAATAGAGAATAAAAAGTTCAGGTCTGTTATAGACTTTATATTTTGGAGTAAAACATGGATTCTGCAGTTCCATGATCTCATACCAAATGGTAGTCTGATTAATATTAAAAAAGTGGAATTAAGTAAAAATTTAGACTCTGCAACAGCAAATGCTGGAATGGCATGAATACTCTACCTTGTCAGCAAGCTCTCTCTCCAGCTTCTCAATTTCAGCCACTTTCTCCATGAAACTTTCCCCTGCTTCTTGTAAGGTTTCGTTCAGCTCCTTGAGCTGCTTTTCTAAAGACTTAATAGTCTGAGGGAAGAAAAACTCAGGTATTATTAACAGTAACATTTATTACCGTAACCTCTGGAGAAATTACACTCCACTCAGTCAAGACCAGATTTACCTTCTCTTTGGCTTCGCACAGCTGTTCGGCAGCACATTTGGCATCATACAAGGCCTCGTACCTCTTTCCTTCTATGAGGGAGGAAAAAGAACAATTACGCATTATAAATGAGGAAAAACTACATCTGCTGCTGCACATCCCTGGAGGGCTCAACTGTCACTTCCAACTCCTTCTGAGCACATGGGCTCCAAGGATGTAAGCAGTACCTTTGGGAGACTCCTGGCCAGGAGGATCTGAGGGACACTGACAGGCTTTCTCCAGAGTCAGCACAGCTGGGGAGGGTTGAAAGAAACCCTGCAGTTGCTGCTCTGCCTCTGACAGCTTTGTCTTCAATTCCTGAAGCAACAGGAAGATGGAGCTAAAGACTGAAAACGCTAAACCTAATATTCCCTTTCTGCCGAACCTAATGTAGCACCAAAGCATGTGTTGACCAAGCTGACATTAACTAGGACTTAGATAGCCAACTTCAAAAGCCGTAGCAATACCCATACAAGATATACCTCGACTTTCTCCTGTTCGGCGATTAACTCCTCCTTCGGCACGTACTCCTCCTCCACTCGCTCCAGGGCACACTGGTAGGCATGCTCCTTCAGCGCATCCTTGTATAGCTCAAACGTGTGCTCCAGCTTCTCCTCGTAGCTCTCCTTGAGCTCAGCCATTTGACGACTATTTGGGGTGGAAAAATATTGATGCTCCAAATTAGGATTTTATGGAGCAATTTTTAACAAAAACTTGCAGCTCCTATGTTTCACCAGCTCTACTGGAAAAGAACAGCTCCACTGTAGAAGTCCCAACAGAGCAGGGAGCTGTCCCAGGAGCGCCAGACCTCACCTTCGCAATTCCTCGCTCTCCATCAGCTGCTGCAGCATGGCATCACCCATTTCCTTGCGGATCTCAATCTCCTGCACCAGGTTTTTGCGCCGCTCAGCCAGTAGTTTTTCCTTCAGACTCTCAATGATGTTTAGGAGGTCCTGAATTGAAAAATCATCAACTCGTGCCCCTTAATCATAGAGACCATTGTTCCAGGCCACATTCACTGCAAGTAGACAAGACAATACCTCCTGGGGAAGGATGGACATGTCTCCTTCATCCTCTTCATCCAGGAGCTCTTCTTCTTCCAGGTAGCTATCCAAGACCTCTGTATCAATGACTCCATTCTTCAAGAGAGGCTTCCCATTCCTGCCTACCAGCTTTGGTGCCAGACTCTCCAGGGACTTTGGGGGTATGATCTGGACAACCTGAAATTCAGATATTAATGAGGGAAATTAAAACATTGGATGATAAGTTGGCAATTCAAAGTATGCCAAGTGGAAATATCCACTGGAAGCTCTAGTAAATATATGATACAAATTTTCAAAAAAAAAAAAAAAAAAAAAAATTTTAAATTGCATTTTATTAAAAAAAGTTTTTCCTTTAGTACATGCATTGTACAACTTGGAAATTGCAGCAAGTCCTAGTTTTATATTAGCTTCTGAATTGGGACATTAAAACAAATTATGCACATTTACAAAAAAAGCGTTCCTAGGGGTAACCAGAACCAGAAATGAGAATCAGTGTCCTACAATCAAAGCAGGTGGATACAAGTACATCACATAGAGCAAAAACTGACACAGCTGGCTCACGTTTGCCATGGTTGGACTAAAATAAAGCAACAGACCTGCTTGGCTATGGCAGAAAACTTCAGTGCATGAAGGGTTTCATCATAGGTGGAGGCACACTGGTTGATGTTGACAATCATCAGTGCTGCACCTTTCCCACAAAAAATGGACTGAAAGAGTTGGGTCAGCTTGCTCTCACGAAAAGGGATGTAGTTATTCTTCATTCTTTAAAATAAAAAAAAAGTATTTAAAATATCACAACAGAAAATGGCAAGTATATACCTTTGTTCATAAATCAGTGTTAATTGTTCAGTGCAGCAAATCTGGATCCTTTAAAAGGTTACAACAGCTTCAGATGTTAGCAGGACTTGCTTGCATAGCAACACTTCTCATAAGCTGCCAGTGCTCCTTTCAACCTCCAGGCAAACCGGCCTAAGCTGCTCTCTCAGTAAAAGCCCACTGTAGTACACACCAGTTATTCATAATAGCCCTTAGAGCCCCATTTCACTACCCAACATGCACAACATCACACTGCTTGTTTCCTGTTTGTACCATGCACCCCCTTTATTAAATATATACAGTATATATTAATAGCAGCAGATCTCCAGTTATGTTTTATTCACTGCAGAAATCCAAAATTTAATAGTTTGCTGATACTGAGATACCCATCAGGCCAACATCCTTCCACTTCAAGCACTGTATAATATCACCATTATAAACGGCAAAGGGAATGCATAAAAATTGTCAACTTGAACATTTTCTGCATTTGGCTCAACTCTACCTGTCAATTTGGTTGTGACGCAGAGCTGCAATGCACTTCCCCAATATAAGCAGGGATTTGTTGATGTTTCCCGCCTCCTTGAGGTGCTCTCCAAATGTTTGAGTTTTGTTGCACCTTTCAGACCCAGCCAAGTCACAAAGAGACAACCTGTTCCACCGCAGACAGTTTGCCATCAGTTTTAGAGTTTTGCAAGTTTGCTAAAAGCTAAAAAACAAAGAGTGGTAAGGAGGTATAAGGTAACACGCTTACTCCGTCACCCTCTGGACCTCAGTTCCATCAATTCTCAGGAGTTTGATGGTAAATGTACTGTGGCTTTAAACCAAAAATGGAAACATTACCCAAATGTTCATTCACAAAAATACACTTGTATATAAAAAAAAAAAAAAAAAAAAAAAAGTACCTTCTGCTTGAAGACTGATTCAGCTTAGTTGAGGCAGCACTTCGATTTTTGTTACCAATTTTCAAAATTCGGCAGGCTTCTTCTGAGCTGTGGACATTGATCCATTTTAAATCTAAAGAGGAAATTGTTACAAATTAAACTGCTTTCAGCATTTTGTTCCTCCAGACTCAAATTAAATGCTTCCCTCCATCTTTGAACATGTACACGTCAAGGCCAAGTTGGCCTCAGTGACTGTTCAAATGGTGCCGAGGGAGCAGAAAGGCCACACCGTTCCTACGATGTTCAGGACACTTGCCTCGAACATACGAGTTTCCGGAACTATCTTTGCAAACCCTCAGAGCACCCCGTTTCCTAGCTTTGGAAGACAGGAGGGGTTGCAGGAGGTCATGCACACACTCGTTGTAAATCTCATAGAAGGAGACCCATACAGCAAACTGCAGCCTCTCTCTGTCAGGAGCTGTGTCTGCCGAGTCCGCTGGATGGAAAGAAAGATGGGCTGATACTCAAAAACACAAACTCGCTCTCACAGTCAAGTAAACTTTAAAGTGGTAGAAGGAGTAAAAAAAATAAAAAATAAAAAAAAACCGCATTACTTGTTTGGTCGTAGGAAACAGAGGAAAAAGAAAGACTGGAACAGTAAGATGTTGATGTGCTGGAGGAACTTTTCGAAGGATGGTCATTTTCCTGTTGAGCAAGACCACAATTAGTACTAGTTTAGTTTTTAATACCATTTAGGCAGACATAAACCTACTTCAGTAATAAGCCCATCACCTCAGCTACCCATCTGCAAAAACATCATATTAAGTTTTGCCCTAAGACAGATCACTGACTACTGCAATATTTTAAATATAAACAGTAGAAATAAAATTACAAGATAAATTCCCAAGGCCACCCTTTTTTTCCCCCAGCTGTCTTCAGACAAACCAGCTTCGACTCTGAAGATAAATCGCAACCAGCATGGAGCCATGCTGTGGTCTGAATACTCACATCTTTCAGTAATGACAAGACTGCTGCCTTTGCACTTTTCTCCTGCTTGACCTCATCAGGATTCAAATACTGGACATCACAGCTGAGATAAGGCTTCAAGTCCATTTGGTCGTACCGCTTCCCTTTGATGTGCTCAAAGATCATTTCTAGCGCGCGAGGCAAAATTCCAGGGTCTTTCTGGGATCCTGCAGTTTGTGGAAATCAACATTTACACATTGCAGTCAACTTTGTGGGAATAAAATGTGTGCAGAAGGGACAATTTGTGAACGTTACCTTGAATTGTGTATGTTTTACCAGCGTTGGTGACGCCATAGGTGAAGACAAGTGCATTTTTGCCATCCAGGTAGTCAAGTACTTGATCTTTTATTGTAGCCTCAAAGAAGCTAGCCTGACTAGCTTCAGGTCCAAAGATCTAGACACATGATTTTGTTCAAAGTATATGGTTAAATATGTTTGCAACTGATGACTATCCACATATTAGGAATGAAGCTAAAAAAAAAATAAAAAAAAAAAAAAAAAAAAAACTCAAGCATCAAAGTCTAAGTATTTGAAGTAATAAATCAAACTGATAAACAAGCACAAGGAAGCCTAACCTTTGAGAAGGAAAATTTATGCAATGCCTGTCCAATGCCCTTCTCGCTACTCTTGAGAGTTTCAGAGCCTTTTGGTGCTTGTAGTAAAACAGTCTCAGAGTTCTCCAGCACTACACATCCCTGAAGGAGATGACAGCATGCAAAACAACAGGTTCCAGGGTATAGAAGGATATTAAAGAAAATATCAGCTGACTTCCATAATTACCTGGTCTTCATCAGAAGACAACTCTTCTTTGGAAAACGGTCGAACCCTTAGGTAGACCTTTAGCTGTTGCTGTTTAGGACAGCTTCCCGGATCACTCTGAAAAGGAGATGTGAAGGATCAAATATAAAGCTGACATGATCATTTTGAGGGACTATGAGAAGGTACCTAGAGAACATTAGTAATAATTATCAGCTTTTGCAGTTAGTCAGATGAGAAACTTTGAAAACTTACATCAATAAAGTGATGAATTTCAGAGACAAAATACAAGGAGACAACGTAAGCAAGTTACCTGTGCGGAAACAATGGAGGAAATGGTGGAGAGCTCAGACAACAAGCCATCGTGCAGGTTGCCTGGGTGGAGGTCATTACAGGTGGATTGCATGGCCTCCATGTCTGGATGGACCAGAACCGTAGTTTCGTCTGTAAAATCATTGAGGGCGGACATCCCAGTGCACCCTAAACTAACCAAGCTACAGGAAAACTACTACCTATTATATGAAATTATAATGTAAAATCTAACGCTTGTGGAAAAAATGGATCTGTGTAATTTTCCACCAAAAGCAATCCTCAGGAATAAATTTGCAAAGTTCTTAGCTCCAAATACTGCAGTTTTTTCAGTAAACCATCAATATACGCCTGCAGCCACATTTGTTAACTTTTTCCTAAATAATTGAACTCAGGTGACCTGGTTAATTGAAACAGGTCAGCTGGGCATGAGGGTGGGGCTCAAAAGCCAACCCACCAGCTGAACAGGAACCAAAAGGGAGCCAAGCCTAGGGTTAGCTTTCTTTTAGAGATACATGCATTAACCAAGTGTGGTTAGGAATTAGTTAACAATGGAGCTAGCAGTTATTTGCCTTTAATACTGGAACAAAATGAAACTTGCCAGTTACGTTAAAATTGTTGGCTTACAGGTACACAAGTGGTTTGGACTGGTTGTTTGAAAAAATTGGTTCATTACAATTTTAACTGCTCTTGTAAACACTTGCATATTTTAATACTATACAGACTTTATATGAATGAATAATCTCCCAGCTGTATCCATGTGAACTGAAATATGCTAGATTTACTCCAAAACTGAAGACCACCACTGCAGAGCACACTTGTGGTGCTCCTTAAAATTTCATATTATGCCTCAACATATTATGCTTGACAACTACAAATTTTAGGTTGTAGTAAAGTCTGACATTTTTTGCCAAACCTTAAAACCCCTTTAATTTAGCTTCCTGTTAATCTCAGTTGGCCTAAATGACATTCCTGCATTCTAAATACAGCAATGATATATGCACTAAAAATACCGGCAAGTTTGCTTAAGATACTCCATTTGTATTATCGGAGTGTTTTTTGTTTTCAGTGCAAGAAATCCTAATCTTTATATCAGATGCACAAAATTCAGAAATGATCATTCAAGGCAATTTTTACATTCCAAACTTTATTGCATTAAAACAGTTATGCATCTGCAATGGTGACCTCAACTTCAACACCAGGCTCAATGCTGATGGAGGTGATCTGCTTGACAATTTCAGAAGGACTGTGCAGATCAATCAGGCGCTTGTGGATGCGCATTTGAAAGCGATCCCAGGTTTTGGAACCTTCACCACAGGGAGTCTTCCTGGTTGTGATGCGCAGCGTCTAGGGTGGGAAATTACAAACATGCCCCTAAATGATCATACAAAGTACAAGTTGCAACATAAACACAATGTTATCAGAATTGAAACAAAATTAAGCCAAAGATATTAAATGTTCAGTGGACTAAACCTAGCAAGTACGTTTGGCAGAACACTTAAGGGCCATTAAATCAACGTGGGCGCCCTGAATCCTGTTCCGTTATCAGCTACACAGCTGACCTCTGACAGAGGAGCATCTGTAACTGCAGTTATTCTACTGTGGGACAACAGTAAAGTTACTAAAGTTAATACAAGAGGGGGAAAGCTACTGCAGGAAAGTACACTTATAAAGAACTCCTCCAAGATGATCTTCGGCCATATATATAGTACAAGGCATGGCTCAAACAAGTCTGAGGTTTACCTTTGTTGGCATGCGAACTGGACCTTTGACTTTCAGGTTCTTCTCCTTGGCACCACGGATCAAATCTGCACAAACTGATAATTCATAAAACAAAACAAAAAAAAAATCTTAAAATCTCCCACTCCAATTTATAGAAATAGACCATTTCCAGCATCAGTGGCTCAGAATAGCGTATAGATTAATCAGTTTTTATCATCTGTCAAGTTTTATCCTCATAGCCAACCGTCACATCACTGCGTGTCAAGTTAGACACTAGGAGAAACAACTGTAATATGAATTATTAACACTTGTGTGTGTTGTTGCTGTAGGCTTCCCAAACAGTACCTTTCTCCAGAGATTTGACGTTGCGGCTGGTCAATGTGATCCTGATGCGGTGAATGGCCACCTCAGCCTCCACCGGGGCTTTGCCTGTATCCTTAAATGCCTGAGCACACACAATTGCATATTACGATCTTTTCATATTATTTTTTTTATTATTTATTTATTTATTTAAAAAAGAAGCTGAAACAGGAGAACAACGTGCTGGACAAACTGCCCGTGACAGCTTGGGTACTCCGAAAACCGGTTACTAGCATTAGCTAACAACTTCCTAGCAAATGCAATAGGAGTAAAAACTTGTTACGCATCGATAATATAAACATAAGTCGTTTAAGTAAACAATATTGCTAGTATTAACTAAATTAATTCCTTAAGTGCACAAAGACAGTAAAAATGTACCGGACTGAAAAACAGTTCTGTACAGCGGCCAATCTACACCGACACGTGTGTCTGGGTGTAAATAAGACTGATGTCGAATTACACATTTTCTGATTCAGTAAGTTAGCAAGTAAGCAGGCTTAGACCGAATTCACGGTAAAATTTACAAGCCTTACCATATTTAAGTGTTCCTGGCCGACTTATTCGTTAAAAAGTGAATAGCGGTGAGCCAGGAAATCGGAGCCACCGACGACGCAGATCTTCCTGAAAAGGACAGGTTTGAGGCCTGAAATCGAATATAAACGCAACATACGGGTAATCTGTGACCTTTCAACTAAGGCAAGGGACCAATCGCGACAGCCATACGTCATTCTACTGCGTCCATTCAAGGGATCGATCCAGGATCAGGTGTTATAGAAGGAGTTACCCGCTACTAACTTTGCATCGGCGGCGTAAACTGATCCAGGATCAGATCTTCCAGAAATGTTTGAGACCCACTTTCCCCTGGGGTGGAAAACACGAGTACAACTGGTCCACTTCAAAAAACTGAAGTCTAACTAGAGTCCAATTTTAAGCATGTGTTAAACTTCACAAGTTTAAATATACTTGTCATGTATAAAATCCAAGAACTTAAATTGTAGTCTCCATTTAGATGCATATGGATATTTTATGATATTTCTTACTTTTGAGTCTTAGTCTCCTTTCATGTAATAAATGTACAAAATAACATTTTGTAACAGAACTATTTAGTAAAAATTGACTGTTCAACCAAAACTCTCTCCCATAACCTGATTTTAAATCCAAAAGGAACTAAATTTGGATTCAGTGATGCAAACCAAGAGGCAAATAATGTATAGCCATATAAATCACAATTTATACTATGCAATATTAGCCCATAATGTTTAATACTCCTGTAATATTCTTACATATAAGATGATTCATTCTAAAGTATTAGGTCACTTATTCCATAGTTCAAAAACAAATTATCTTTAAAAATCAGCTTGATACTGGTAGTAGGGTCTATGGTGACTTTGTTGTACAAAATATATTCACTTTTTACCAGCACTTCACCAGTGTAGGCAGGCCACATTCAAGTGTGAATATAGGGGAGAATAGGACTGGTTGTCACTTTTTACACTCATGAGACCTTCTCAAAATGAGTCCATCATACAAGACTCATTCCAATATTGGAAAAAGCTTGAAGACTTAAGTAAAAATTGGCTAAAAATTCTCATAACAGATCAGTTTTCACTATCAGGTGTGAAAGACTGTCAGTTTGTTACAATTAACTCTACAGCAGTCTGTTGCCTCCATGCTTTTGAATGGGTTTTAAACAAAGATTTAAAAACACAGCTTTAAGCTGTAGATAATAGGCAAGTCTCCCAACTAAGTTGAATACACTCCCATGTGCATAAATTTATTTTCATCCCTTGGTTTTGAAACATACTTTACATTCAAACTCAATGTGCTGGTGCTATGAACAAAATATTAACAAATGCAGATGGGAATGTTTGTGGTTCACAACATACCACACTGTTTTGCTTTAACTGACCCTAACTTTTCTACCACTAAAAATTCCGAATAGTTACAAATACTTAACCATGTGTCAACCAGCCCCATTTGATCCAAAATAGTCTTCGTACTACTTTGAAACTTAAAGTCTTAACACTCAACCCTTTTCTTTCCTAACCATGGATGTTTATCCATGCATGATCACAGCAGAAGCAGCTATTCCAGCACATGGAAAATAAATTACACTTGCTTCAAAAATGTCTTGCACCTTCTTCAGATGACCAGACCATTGTGATGAAGACAGGAAGATACAATTTTAGTGTGAAAAATACATACTGTCCCCAAGTTTGGTTGCTACGCACCTTGGGACAAGGAACCCCAGTGTCTCCTGCAGTGGTTTCATGCAAAATGCACACACACACACACACACACACACACACACACACACACACACACACCATCAGTGAGCAAGCACTTGACAGCCTGGCAACAGATAAAAGGAACAGTTTTAATGACTTTTTAAGACATAAAACATCAAAAAACCTCTCACCAATATACCCAACCCCAAACAGTTTAACAATCCCTTTTCTCATACATCTTTTCCATATACAGTCAACAATAAATCTCAAGTGTATGAGTCCAACAATTCACAAATGTCTCAATCTTCATAGAGGACAGTTTGATATTAATTTTTATCCTTAAAATGGATTTAAGTGGCACACAAAGTGCTTGTAGTGGCTTCCATAGCCTGAGCTGCCCATCCCAATGGGTTTTTTTTTTGGATAACAAATAAGGGCCAAATAGAGTTTGTCAGTTTTTTTTTTTTTTTTTAAAATGGACACCTAAAAAAAAAAAAAAGCTCACGAGGGATGATATATCAGCAGATTTTCTTTAGTTTAGTTTGATAGTGGACAGGTGGAGAATTTCCAGCTCAGTCAGGAGCTCTTTGGCGCAGGGCCTGTGGGAGGGATCTCCATGCCAGCACCTGCGCAGGAGGGCCTCGCACCTACGACCCAGGCCCGACCGGAAAACGTCCATGCTGAGGGTGGGCCGGAGGTCGAAGGCCACCACGGCGTACAACACGGGCTGCCGGTCGCCCTCGTACGGCTGCTCACGGGTCAGCAGCTGCCAAAAGGTGATGGCAAACGAATAGATGTCGGCCTTCAGGGTGACCGCACGGCCCCGCAGCAGCTCCGGCGCCCGGTGCGTGTACGTGCCCCCGATGTGCGGGGTCTGCGCCGGCGGCGGCTCCAGCTTCTGCGAGCAGCCGAAATCGGCGATCTTGCACACGTCCTGCTGCGTGACGAGCACGTTTGCGGGCTTCAGGTCCAGGTGCGCGATGCGGTGGTCGTGCAGGAAGCGAAGGCCACTGGCCACGTCCTTGGCGTAGCGCACGCACCTGTCGGCGCGCAGCTCCTCGGCGGCGCAGTAGATGAGGCGCTGCAGGCTCACGCTGCCCGCGTACTCCATCACGATGGTCCCCACGCTGTCCTCGGCGTCGTCATCGCCGCCGCCGGCCGGCGCGCACGTCGTGGCCGCGATGACGCGCACGATGTTGTCGTGGCGCAGGTGCGCGGCGTTCAGTTCGCTCCAGAAGCTGCGGCGGGAGGCGAGCCGGTGGCGCACGCTGCGCTTCACCGTCTTCACGGCCACCGGCTCGCCGTAGTAGCGCGCCTCGTACACGGAGCCGAAGCCGCCGGAGCCGATGGGGCGCAGCGGGCGGAGCTCCTGCCAGTTGACCACGGACGAGCACGGCTCGCGTTGCTGATGCTGCTGAAGATGATGCTGCCGAGGTGGGCGCTGGAGCGCGCACTCCTCATCCTCCTCCCTGCGCGGCGTCGCGACGGGGACGCGCAGGGTGCTCTCCCCCAGGTAGCGCTTCACCATCGGGCTGCTGCAGGCGCCCACCTGAAGGCACGGGGCGAGGCCCCTGGGCAGCAGGCGGCTCACCGGGATCGGGGAGGGCATCGCGGCTGCGGGACGGGCGGCGTTCCTGCGGGATCCCACGCAGTCTCCCTGTGTTCCGTCCTCGGCGTCCACGCAGCTGGGCAGCAGCCCCTTGAATGGTCAATTAACCAATTAAGGGGCGCAGCCCATTTTGCTGCTCGTATAAAATAAGCAGCTGAACACACCTGTTAGAGGAGCCACGATAAAAACGATTCGCGGGGTTCCTGCAGCCACGGAACCCCCTGTGGCCCCACAGTCAATAGTAGTAATAATAATAATAATAATAATAACGATTGCAATTCGCTCGTGATGCAGTTGCTCCGATTTATTTCCCAGACCTGCAGTGCGAGATTCAGGAACTGCATTGAACCGTACAATCGGTGTAGCACACTCAGAGTTTACAGCCCCCGTTTTGCCCGAAACACGTGTCTTTGGACTGTGTGAGGAACCCCGCGCAACCGCGGCGAAAGCGCGTAAACTCCGCTCAGGTTGACGGGGGCTCGAACCAACGTCCAGTCACCTAGCGGGTGAGGCTCCAGCATGCGCTTCATGCTTCCGATTCATTTTAGACTGTTAGATATGTTAGAATTATTACTATTTATTATTAGTAATTATCGGCAGAAATTTCTGCAGAAAGTGGCCGTTATAAATGGGCAAAAAGGTGCGGATAAATGAATTTGCACGGTAAGTGGTTTTACTACAGTCTTTTGAAACTAAAATCTACTGGATGACAATGAGACGGCATGTTGATTATTTTCTAGACAAAATGATTTTGTAGACCTCACTTTTTATATTTTTTCTGATTTTGTCATACTTTCATTGTATATCCACACCATAACTGTGTAAAGGTAATACTTTGTGTATGTGTGGAAATTAAAGGCAATAATACAGTATAATTTTGTTTTGCACAGATATCCATATGACACAAAAATAATACTCACTGCCTGCACATGTAACATTGCTTATTTTGTGAGAAATTCTAATTTGGAAACTTGAAATGGGAAGGCTGTCTGTCACTCAGTGCATATACTGTCCTCATGTAACAAGACTGCTACACCTTTCTCACGCAGTGGTTTTATTAGCAGAGTAAAATGATCATTTTTGTGCATTATTCATTTTACTTCCAAACAGGTGTAAAAGAAGTGTTGATGAAAGAATGACAGTTGCCTTTTCCCTCTTTTTTTTTCACATGAGGTGGCAGGTTATTTGAAAGGAGCCATTCGGTATCACATTGTAGTGCTAACAGCAGTTTCTGTGCTGCTTTCTGATGCTTGAAGTTCCAGTGAAAGTTCAAACACCACAAGCACAGGAGTTAAAAACAGGTCTTCTGGTTCTTTCCTCTTTCGAATGATTGCCATGGTTTAGTTTGCACACACGGTCACGATGTTGGACGGCTACTGAAACTGTTTGCCGAGGTCAAAACAAACCATGCAAAAGGAGTGAAAGGCAGCATTTAATTCAGAATGCGGAAAACACGACGGTCACCAGTGAAGCACTTCTTCAAAATGAGAACTGCACAGTTTAAAGCACGAGTTGATCAGGAACACATTAAAGTAGGAGCTTTTTAAAAAATGCAAAAGAATATTAAGTACAATAAATAGACAAGTTTAAGCTATTCCTCTGTTGTGAGTATATGCTGAATATTTCATTGCAAAAATGCACTTCTGTAGTTGCTTCAATGGTCATTAAACCATTAAAATAATAATAAAATAAAAATCAGTGAATGAAGTAATCAGTTTATTGGACATCTAGCTTTTGATAATAAAAATGTAACATTAAAATACAGGCTATAACTGGATCAAGCTGCCTGGGTTTCCTCCTGCAGTCCAAAGGTATGTTTTTCAGGTTAATTGGTCACCAAGTTACCCATAGGGTGTGACTGCGTGTGCACGTGTGGCCACCCTGCGATGAATTGGTGTCTCATCCAGGGTGCAGTTTCTAACCCAGTGGATAGACTTCAGATTGCTGCAACCCTGATCAGAATGAAGTGGTTAAGGAAAATGATATTCATTCATTGAGCTAACATTTTCTTATCAACTTGCAGTTATTTCATATTAACTATTTACCCATTTACAGAGCTGGGCAATTTTTCCTAGAGAAGTTTAAGATGAGTACTTCAGTCAAGCATACTTCAGCAGAGGGTGAGATTCAAAAATACAGCCTGTAAGTGCAAAGAATGGAGCTCCAGTCACTGCATCCCTTGCTTCCCAGGTTCTAAATTAACTTTTGTATGGCACATTCCTTTTTTTTAAGAAACATTGGAAATTCAATCACCTGTCAACAGGTGTTTGCCCAATGGGGTTTGAGGAATGTTTAAATTTATTTGCAGACATACTCAGGTTGTCCATGCAGTGTAATAAATGTTATCACAGGGCATGGAAACACTGGTCAAATAACCTTAAATCTAGCCTGCTGGAAGAGATCCATGTTTACATCTGTACAGCAGCACTTTATCAGTAATACAAAAGAGACACTAAGTGTACATAAAGAAAACTTCTGACCAATACGTCCTTCTTGTATGTTTATTGAACTTTTCATATACTGTTTACACAGTAATAACACTGTAGGCTGTAATCTGCAGCTCTGTTGTTTCATAGCAGCAAAGTGGTATGGGGGGAAAAAAAAAAAAAAAACAAACAAATTTTTATGTTATTTGCCAGACAATAAATAATCTGTCTCTTTGGATAATGTAAAATGTTAGGAAGTTGATGAAAGCTGCAGCGTTAATTTCTATTTTACACAGCTTATACACAAATATATATATGAATTATTCTGTCTATATTTATACAAATACAACAGTAGTTTGTAAAATAAAATTTAAGTAAAATGTACATGATTAGCAACAAGTGTATAATCACAGGATGGCATTTACTGAAATGTGTTGAACGACAACTAAAAAGGCTGGAATGAAATTTCCCTCTGAAATCGATTGCTCGCTCTGCAATGCACAATCCTCTCCAACACCAAAACACATCAGTGACATCCCCAGACGTTTCATGTTCCTACTTCACTCTTTCGCTTAAATGAGCTCGTAAGCAAAGCGCTACCATCTTTTTAGGCTTACAGTCTAGTCCAGAGTGTGGCCCTCGAGGAAACTTACAGCTTCCTTCCACAAACAGCAGCGGAGAGGTGGGGAGAGCAGGGGCAAGATGTCCTCTCAAGTGCATGTGGGTGTCTGGTGACATTACAGATCAGTCCATAAAGACCACACGAATCACAGTACAAAAATATATGGTACAACTAAGCACAATCTCTGTCCATTCAGCTTAATTTGATATTCTGGAAAAAACATATGAACAAATAAAAAAAAAAAAAATAAAAATAAGAGGTCTGTAGCACCATTAGGGGCTTTTTCGAAGAATACATTAGCAGCTTGATCCAATACCAAAATATTGTAGGAGTGTTTCTAACATACACATTCAAAATGGTTCACTTTGTACCACTGAAGCTTATACTGAACGTAGACTTGATTTGCTAAAGGTCCGTGTCTCTCGTTGAAGAATGTCTGAGTCTGGGAGGTGGGTGTCACTTCACGAAAAGAAATGGGATTGTTCATGAACTTGGATTCAGATTTTTAAAAGATTTAAAAAATTACCGCAATGGGCAACACAGGGCACACACGGCTCCTGAGCTGCTGGGTTGGGGTAGGTTCAAATGTGGCTAAGAGTGCTTGGAGTTCAGTTCTTCCCAAAGGTGGGTAATGGTAGCTATGCGAGCGGTTGCCGTGTGTTGAATTCCACCGGGCAGTACTTCCTTACCATACAGACCCGTTTCTGGAGCCGATAGCTATTTATTCATTTATTTATTTTTACAAAAGGTACGATACTGTACGATGTTCACAACTGTGAAGTGAAGCTGGAAATAACAGGGTGGACAACCAGCTCACAAAGCAGTTGGTTTCAGAATAGCTGAAAATACACATTGTATACAAAATGTAACCAAGTCATACTTGTAAGGCATGTCTTTTTCCTAACAGTATAACTAAAAATTACCCATTACCCATTATCGATAGCTGCTTGCTTAGTGTAGGGTGCCGGTGCGCTGGAGTTTATCCCAGAAGCATACAACATGCACTTTGGACGGAACACCAGTCCACCACTCACTACGGGCAATTTAGAATCCCCAATTCACATGAACTGGATGTCTGTGGACTGTGGCTGGAAACTGAAACACCTGGAGAAACATTGGGCAAACACAGGGAGAAAAGCAAATTCCACACAGGCCAAGCCATAGCCACACTCATGTCCAAACACCCATCCCGGAGCCAAGAGACAGCAGCACTACCCATGTCAGAGTGCGGCCCATGAAAAATGAACTGGCAAGTTTCAGTGTGAAATCCATTGTTATAGTGGTGACAGGCATCCAGATTTTCTAAAGCCTAAACTTCACCATTAACATAGAATCAGCAGAAGAGCTAGGTGGAGTACGATGTCAGAACGGCAGACATCTGGGCCCCCAACATGGCTCTAAGTGCGTCTGTGGGATGTGGGGTTTTTGAATGGAACACCACACCCTTCAACGAGAGACACAGAAGTTCTGTGCAAGTAAAGCAAAAATGACACTCTGATAGTAAAAACACTGTAAAAACTGTACCAGTAAAAATAGAGACTTTTAGCATTGTATATACACATGTTAAAGTTTTCCTAGACAACTAAATACAACATCTTTAAAAAAAAATTATAATAAAAAAAAAAAAAGGCACACTTTATAATAAAGGTTCTTTTACAATAAAAATGATTATGGGACAACTGAAAGGCATCTGATTTCAGAAAGTGCTATAATTCAAATATGCCCAATATACAGGCGTAGCAAACAATTGTGAAAACCACCTTCAAGGTAATTTTATAGCAGTTTCCCAACTCTCTAAACAACAGCAAAGGAAGAGGGGAAAAAAAAAAGAAAAGACATTCAACCAAGCTTCCTACTGCATGACACAATGTGGCTCATATAAAATTGATTAAATCTGTTCAAAGAGCAACCTTTACATTTTAAAGCTTGTTTTTCCTATTTTTAATTTTTATGGGGATTAATAAACCGGGAGCTCCAACTTAGCATCTAAAGTGCTCAGAAAAGGACACAGAATACAGCGATTTATAACCTTGGACTTGATGTAAATTAGAATGGTCATCGAACCAATACAAAGGCTAAAGTTAATTTAGACATATTTACTCATGTTTGACAATTATTACCTTTACAAATTAAGGAATTTGTCTTAAGGTAGGCTCAAAAATTGCCTATAATCTTTGCTGTTAAGCAGGTGATGTTGCAGAAACGTATTGGAATCAAAAGTTGTTTTTTCACTATGCCACTGTACAGTGACAGAACAGCATCAACTAAGATAAAATTCAAACAAACATGAGAAAGCTAATATACATAGAAATACAGGCTTAATTCTGGGAGGGAATTACTCCAAGCCAGTTTTCCTTCTGTTAATAATACAGAAATAAAACCTGTTATTATATCAAAACAAATGCATACTTGTATTATTGGTGTCTATGTTGGACTCATTGTGAATTTAAAACATGCAGAATTTGGTTCTAAAAACATTATTTATAACCAACTTTCTGTAGAAATAAGGCAGCCAATTTATAATAAATTGTGGCAACAACTATCCAAAGAAAATTTTTACATATGATTTTCCATAAAAGGTAAAATGCAATGTGGTTGTGTTTAACACTTTATGCATAAAGGGGGACAAAAAAGAAGCCAAAGGAGAAATGACGTAGTTGCCTTTGCCAAATTCCCATATTTGTTTATAACTTCATCTGCAAAGTCTGGTTGAGTTTCAAAGGAGCCACTGTACTAAACTGACTGAGGTTCGGAGTTGTGTGTGAGGTCCTGTAAAACCATCTCCCTTTGAACAAGGCAAAGACATCGGCCACGGGTGTAAACTGCATGTACATCTGGCAGAAGGGTAAAATGGTTAAAGCAGGGTAAAACATTTTAGCAAACATGATTATATCAATAGGGTTCTGAACAGTTCTTTGATATTAAATCAACTAAATGAACACGGGAAACATATATATTAGCCTGTTCTTCAGTTGCACTAAATGTAGGCTTAAAAACAAACTGCAAAAGCATCACACAGAATGACAAGTCTTCAAATACACACACACACACACACACACACACACACACACACACACACACACACGAGTGCTGTACACATTTAAGAGATGTTTTTTAAATGGGTTTCGACAAGACCGCTTCATTCTCTGGCCCAAGTGTCATTTTAAGGTAACAGAGTCCACGACAAACTGTGTCAGCCACTTCAACGGCAGATTCTTCTATTACAGTATCTTGCACAGAAAGTGTTGGAATGTCATTTGGTTCTTGAATGACCAGTACTGCAACTGTGAGAATAGAGACTGACTATCCTTCATGCCAACCGCCTCATCCAGCCTTTTTTTTTTTTCCAGTGCTAGAAGTTCACGTTCTATTTCGGCTGAACAAAAGACTGCTAAACCCTGTAAGTAGCCGCATATATGAGCATAAATATTCAAAATGACATGTTGAAGTACCTTGTTGTCATAATTTTATCGTTTGCAGGAATTTTACCTTTAAAAATAATGCATTTTATATATAAATCAACACTGCATATGACACCGGTTAACAACCCTACTAATGTGGGAGCTTCTGAACCCTTGATCAGTACAGCCTTCACACTTCTGACCTCCAACACTCTCCCGTCTAAACACACAACCTCCCTGGAGCTCAAACTGTTCTCTGCAGCGTGTGTTTGCCACTGCAGCACTTTCAATTGTGTTTCACCAATAGACATTCAGGTCCCAAAGGCTACACGATGAAGGCAACTTTAGCCCCACCTAAGTAATTTCCCATCTACCACAAAATACATGAATGTACTCTCTAATAATACAATTGGGGGATATAAAAAAAAAAAAAAAAAAACTGAAATATACAACCAACTACTTGCAGCTGTTTTGCAACATTGATTTAGAATGGACAAGAAGTGCTTTTTTATTTAAAAAGTACTTAATTTTAAGTGTCAAACCACTTTGAACTTGAATTACAATATCATATATTAGCTCACCTGTCATTCTCCCTCTTTTCCTTTACAGTGTTAGTTTAAAAAATTACAAATAAAAGGGTTTCTCTCTGTCAACTGACAGTAAGTGTTGGTGTTTAACAGCCGACTGCCTTATTTTATATAGTATCGCATTACATTCATCACATTCCAGTATTTGGAAGCACTGTGCCCCACTTCAGCCAGCGCTCAGCCATCTCCCTTGTGTTATAAATGCCATTCCAGCGGTCAAGTTATTGTTAGTGTGCCACTTTTCCGGGCCGCCGCATTACCCAAACATCCAAAGTTTTATATAGACGCACGCTATAATAAGCCAACTTTGCTGTGACCGTTTTTGCATGTGTAAGCACAAATGTCCTTCATTCACTCAGACACCTTAGAGAGAAATGAACACACACACACACACACACACACACACACACACACACACACACACAGAAAAAGTGGTAAACTGAACAGCCGCAGACAAGCCAAACCACTATCATTTTGCAACTCTATTCTCCCACATCTCTGTAGTGGGATTAGTCAACACTTGTCATTATATTTGCCAACCTTTCTCTAAAAATATCTATACACACACAGAAACAAATACACATACACCCAAACTGCTTGTAGGGTCCAACTATTTGAAGACTATTGCTTATTTCAAGTCACATATGGATTATCATCTTTTTGGCCAAGAGGGGTAGGAGAGGATCACGGACTGCTCAGATTACCATTATTGTTATCAGAGATATGACAACGTCAACAAGCAGGTCACAGGATCCTTATTTCAGGCTATACTTTACAGGTATGAAGGATAACTGAAGAGCAGCATTACATGGAAAAACAAAAAAAATTCTAATTGGCTCTCATACACATTTCACTGGTTTTGGTTTTAAAGATATTAAAAACACTATAAACATACGGGGTATCATTATTTGTACCTACAATGATAAAAAGCTTGTAGCTTCAACTGGACTTTAGACCTCAGTAAAAGTGCTATGTAAAAACTTACTACTAAACTCAAATGGAGGTAAGTAAGCATAAAAAAAAAAATTTGAAAAAATCACTGCAACCAAATTAAAAAAAGATATTCTTTTGAATAAATCTCTTCCAAATGTTTAAAAGACCATGGAATTCACTGTAACACAATCAGTGAAAATGAGTGTTTCTATTTTATACAAGGATCAACACTGGTCTTGTATGGTCATCAAAAAAAATTACTTGTGATTTCAAAATAGTCGTAAAAGACCTATGGGCTGTACCATTTGGTGGAGCCAAACCTCATTTCTAGTCACTAAATTGCTATATATGTATAAATATATATTTCAATGTATACTGAAGTTAATAGCTATACATCAACATACATAGATGTATAAATTTACACGGAGGTACACACATGCACGTGCGCGCACACACCCACCCTATGTGGATACTCATGCGTGTTGTATATTTGTATAAACAGATGCATTTCAGAACATGTTACTGGCTTTGAAAAATGCAAAAAAAGCAATAAAATAAAAAAAAAAAAAATCACGTTTGGCAAATACATACATTTAGTTTGTCTGTGGTGGTGCCCCCTGCAGGCTCACTGAAAGGCTTGGTGAAAACGGGGCAACGTTGTGCTGCTGGGGGCGGAGTTCAGACTGGACGCGAAAGACGATGACAGCCCATGGAGGGTAGGACCGATGGCCACACCTACGCTGCCCCGAGGGTCTTGGGACTCCTGGGGCTGCGAGGCCAGCTGGGGGAGTGAGAGTGCCTCCTCCTGGGGGTAGCCGAGGCCCAGCCCCGCGCCGTGGCCCGAGTGGCCGTAGGGGGGTCCGTTCAAAGGCAGGAAGTTGAACAGCTGGGAAAAGTCCAGGGAGGAGGAGGGTAGAGAGTCGCCGGCTGGAACCACGGCTGACAGCTTCGACAGCGAGACGTCATCCGCTGCCTCGTCCAGCGCCTCCACCTGGGCACCCAGGTCCAGCTTGGAAGCAGAGGCCTGCGTGTCCCCAGCTGACGGCGGCAGGTTGCTCTGCAGTTCCATAAGGTAAGTCTCAATTTCTCCCTTGAGCGGCTGCTCCTTTTCCGGCACGGGGGTTGAGTATGAGGTAGAACTCAGTGGGTATTTGAGCGAGTGTTGCTGGGAAGGGTGTACAGGTGACTCCTCATCCAGAGGGCACGTCAGCCCCAGCACCAGGGCAGCGGTGCCCATTTGATGCGGGGGGCCTTCGGCACCAGGTGGCCCATAGGTGCCGTGCTGCAGTCCCCCAGAAAATGGTTTGGGCACAAGTTCCCCGGAGAGCATAGCGTGCAGCTCGTCTTTGACTGGTGGTGGGAAGCCACAGGTGAACGGGTCCAGGAGGTCCACAGGCTCCGTCTTCACCCTGAGCAGCTCCTGCGTGTGGCTTTTCTTGACGTGCCGGGTCAGGTGGTCTTTGCGGCCAAAGCGCTGCGCGCAATACTGGCAGAGGAAGTCCTTGCGACCCGTGTGCACCACCATGTGACGCCGCACATCCTTGCGTGTGTAGAAGCGGCGGTCGCAGTGCTCGCACTGGTGCTTCTTCTCTTTGGTCCCGCCCGACGACTTACCAGCATGTGCCTTCAGGTGCTCCAGCAGCACGCCTGTGCTGGAGAACGTCTGCAGGCACACCTTGCAGGTGAGGTCGCCGCTGTTGGCTGCGTGCAGGGCCAGGTGGCGCTTGAAACCCAGCTTGGTGTTGTAGCTCTTGCCACACTCCTCGCAGGAAAAGGCCTCCTTGTTGGGGTCATGCGTGTGCAGGTGGTTCTTCAGGTGATCCTTGCGATGGAACATTTTCTCACAATAGTTACACTTGTGGGTTTTCTCGGGGGAATGAGTAGCCATATGCCTTCGAACAGAGACATTTTCTGTAAGCAGTTACATTAGAGAAGCCTTTCATTTATCCTCTCAAACACATGTTATGCACAGTGGATTTAACACTTTCAAGCAAACTTCTGTGCAACTCATGACATCCGTTCACTGCCAATTAACTTTCAACACCTTCACAAACAAAAAACAAAAAAATAAATTAAAAAAAATAAAAAGACATAAGTGCACATAATCGGTCCACCAGCTTGTCCAGTCAATACCAAATGCACACACCGCTGTAACTTTCCATGTAATCTTCCTCTTTTGACACAGCTAAATACTTGAGAAACCCTACAGAGGAAAAAAACAACCTACTCTACAAACAAACCCAGGAACACCAGCTTTTACATTAACGTTTGCTGTTGTTTGCAGCCTATTCAAGACACAAAAGACTAGCAAGCATAAGGAGCCGTGGTGACCGACTCGTGAGAAACATGGCCGATATACCTTAGCAGCTTGTACTTAGAAACAAAGGCCTTGGGGCAGTCTTGGTGCGAGCAGCGGTAGGGCCGCTCGCCGGTGTGTGAGTACGAGTGCACCTTCAGCTTCTCCACACTGTTGAAGGCCTTCTCGCACAGGTGGCATGGGAAGTTCTTCCCCGGCTTGCCTTCGCCGCGCTTACGCCTCCCCACCGCCGCCACCGCCACTGCCAACGGGGCCTTCTGGGTATCCTTGACTTTGTCTAAATCCCCAGGTATTACCGTGGCCATCGCGGCCTAGGGTAGGCCTGCGGGCGGGACAGGGGGGCTCGGGCTGGCGTGGGAGGCTTTTCTGTCTTCGAGGGCACTCTCCAGTTTCACACGATTAACACCCCAGGCTCCGCGGTGCCTGGGAGCGTGCAGAGAAACAGAGATGCACACGGTCACATTCACCATTCGTAATTGCTGCAGTACAGACACTGGCTGTTTCGCACATAAACTACAGCAGCCAACAATAGGGAAAGGAGTGATTTAACACAAGCTGAGGTCTTACGGGCCAGTTGTTCATACAACCTGTTATAGATGCATCCAGCAATCCATTCATCCATTCATCCCTCAATAACTGAGCACCCAATGTAAGAACATGGTGGTCTGGAGGTTCTTCCAGGCTGGGACACAAGCCCATCGCAAGTGAAACCATTATTACTTTGTTTTTCAAGAAACATAATAATTAATAAAAAATACACCAATGGAATATCATCACGTAAGCCATACCTGATGGTACAGCCAGATGCTATTCTTTGATCTGCTCATCTAAATTTACTTGTCGGCAACCAGACATAAGTACCTTCCATGGCTGAGAATCTAAGGAGAAAGGGGGGGAAAAGGTGTCAGTTGTGATTTTTTTTTTTTTTTTTTTTTAAAAACTTGGGAATCCTGTTTTAATGTGTTTACACAAATCAATCAAATTAAAACCTCAGATATCCCATAGACTGAAAAAGTTAACTTTAAAATAAAAATATAATTTAGGCTGATTCATTCACACATTTAAGTAACGGGGCATCCTTAAAAGAGGCGTATGAGGTACATACAACTTAAGAATCTGTCAATATTGAAAAACACACTTCAATTTACACACATCTGTAGGTAAACGAATGTGAGATATGGAAATGCAAACACCTTTGTCTGATTTTGTAAAAATGTTTCATTTTACACAAGACAGACTCATTTGAAACAGGATTTCTTAAAACACAAAAGGTTTGATCTATAAATTTCAGAATCTCCTCAGATAAATATGTTGAAAGCCTTGGACTGAAGTGCAGTTTATGTTAAGAGCACATTTTCAGGAAATTATAAACACAATAACAGAACATTTTCTCTGAACGCAGCATGGAAGGGCCATCCGTAAAAATATTACAACGGGAAAAGTGGCTTCTTTGTGTCAACAAAGCTTTCTGTTCCATAATCCTAGCTGTGAAACATGCTTCTGCAGCATTTTCCACAGGAGACAGGCACAACACACTGCATCTGTGTCACACCACTACACACTCGTGAGCGCCGGTTCACGCTTACGTTTTGGGGTAAAACACAAATTCTTTGAGAAAACAAATCTGGTAAAATGGATGCAAAGCAGGGAAGAACTGCAGTTATTCGACTTTAACAGGTTGTTGTATAGATTAATATTGATAAAGAAGCCCTTTGCTACTAAACATGGCCGAGAGGGTAAAGTAAAATCCATTTCTTAAGAAAAGCCGTTTGCCAGATCTAAAAAGTGCATCCGAATCATTCCATTTCTACATACAACAGAAACACAAAAACACACATGCATGCTCATGTAGTCAATACCTGGTACACAAGATTTTATTAATAACGTCAAAGAATAAATCTCCAGTGGAAACTGGGGGGGGGGGGATCTAAGAACATTACTTTCATTGTCCTCCATGTCAATAACAAGGCATTTCTTTTTGATCCCCACTTCCTCCACCCCCCATGGGCACCTTGAAGTGGAAGAACTCATTATTGGGTCATTAAGGAAAGGCAGATGATTGGCCAGATTTTGAGATGATGTCACAGTGCATGTCCATTCTCCTTTTGACCACCTTTGGAAGGTAGCTTCAGACATTTCTAGAGAAAGGAAAGTATTTTTAATTGACTATTTTTATTATTTTATTTAAAATTAGCAATCCGTTTGCATATCTTATTTAAAATGGCATAAATAATGCACTCTAAAATTTGCGATGGATCATAACAGAAATGGATATAGAAGAAAAGTTTGACACGTAAGGATATCCTAACACCACTGAGAAATTGGTTTTATAATTAATTAAAACTTGAGACTGAGCTGTACTAAAATGATTCTTTTTACACAAAATTATTTTTATATAAAAATGATTTTCCTGAATAGAAGACACACTATTTGATGTACTGAACTAGAAACTCTCTTTTACACAGAGAATATTAAAGCATATCTGCTATTACATAAACACACATTTTCCAACCACATGGATTAAAGCTAACCAGAGTACCAGAATATAATTAATACAGATATGGAAACATAAATACCAAACTACACAGGAAAACAAAAAAAAACCCTTAAACTGACATGAGAAAAGTTATGATAGTTATACTCTTCTAAGTAAAAAGTTTTAGAAAAAAATAATTTCTTTGCACTGTATTTGATGATTTTACGATATTTGAACCAGTCGATCAAGTTATTGATTCAAATATGATTTTATTAATCAAGTTCATCTAGTCACAAATACAAATGTTTATTGCACAGCAAAATTTGGATTTTTATACTATAAATGTTAACATTTGAACTTTAACAAAAAAATTTACAGGGAAAAGCCCACAAATATTTTTAAATATCAGTCCCATAACTGTTACAAATTTCTGTACACTGAAATGTGCAATTACAAAAAAAAAAAAAAACAATTAAAGAGAGAGCCTTTATTCCAAAGTTAGTCATGCTTCAAAGTTTATACAGTAGGAGTTACATTATATTTCAGTAGCACCTTCTTTTCTTGAGCTCCTAAATAACAGAAATGATATGGGGAAAATTATGTAAAAGAATAATGTAACACTAATGTATGCTCTAACAATTAAGAAGTGTTCCTAGGAAATGCGATAAACAAACAAGTTTAAAGAGCCAACAGAACACTGTACAGAATATGTTTACATTTTTAAAAGGAAAACTTAAAACTTACATAATTTTACTTATACTTTGTGAATCAAAGTTAGACTGTTCTCACTTAATTTTGTGATCCGTTTTGTAAATTAACAAGGAGGCTTAAAAACACTCAATTCTTAAAAAACATCAAAATATAAATATCTAACAATTGATTATACATTTTAAAGAAAAAAAAACACTGCATTTTCAAACCAATGTATCTACACAAACTATGAAAAAAAAATTTGAACTTAAAATAGCAAGTATTAAAATGTATTTACTTGTTGGGTAGTTTAAGTAAAAATGCACATTAATACTTAATACTTAAATGGAGGAAATGTTTTCCAATTCCAACTGATTTGGTTTCTACGTTTATCCAAAATATCGCTAAAATTAGACGATTTAAATTTAGATTCATAGGCAGAGTAAAATAGTAAAATTTAGATAAATGAAATAACTAGTTAGTAGCAACCTTGCAAGATGTGTTGTTGAAAACTGTAATTTATCAAACACAAAGTCTTTGCAACTGCAAACTTTCAACCAAGAGCTACCACGTCCTGCAGCATAGAGTATTTTCAAAATCTACAGAAAAGTGCCTACAAAGTGACCGTTTAGACACACCAACTATGTAGTCTGAGTTCAGAAAAGGGACAGCACTTCCATGCAAACACTTTAAAAACTACACAACAAAACTAAATGTTCCAGCCCAAGTCGGTGTTCAACTTAATTTTGCACAAATAGGAAACAAGGGGTGAACAAAACACAACACAAACATTTGCATCAAAATCTAATTCTCTTTCCAGACACAACAATGCAAAATAATTTCCAGAAATAACCAACGAGCAAATAAAGCAGCTCAGCTTCATATTTACGCACAAACCGCACAGTAGCAAAAGCCACACTTCTCCCCAAGACAAATTCATGCCTAAAACTGCAGCAATGGTTCAATACAGTTCACCCATTCACACATGCAGAATACTCCACCATCGAAACAAAGGCATGGAGCCCAACTGACTGATATTAAATGCATGCAAATACACGTGACTGCAATTTCAACACCAGTTGCAATTGGGTTCGATGCATTTGAAGGCAAATTGGTGATGTTTGACTCACTGAGGGGTCAGCAGCAGCAGAGTGCCTGTTGGGTGCTACTGTCTCTTTAAGATGCCAAACTCGCTGCTCCCACGTGAAGGTAACAGCAGCCGCGCTTTACTACACGCTGGAAACAAAGTCACAACCCTGGTGGCCCACGCGTGGAAGGTGGACGCTGCGTGGACGCCCTGCTTACTTCCACACGGCGAAACAAACGTGCTCGGACGAAATAAAGCGGGGCAGCGCCGACGTGACCTGCCTGCGTGCATCGCCACGCGTGGGGTCGCAGCCCTAGGCTGCAGGGTGAACCACAGCCACGGTCGCTGCGCCCTCCCGTGTTGCTCTCCTTCCACCCGTGGGACCACCCTGCCTGTGATCCTCCACAACCGATCATCCTCCTTAAACCTGGCTGCCCACACGAAACGACAACAACTCATCTCAACCATCACATCAACACCCACTGCATGCAAAACTGGAGACACAAAGAGTAACGGCATCGACCCAACAACCACCCAGCCAGCTTCCCCCCTCCCTCCCCTCCTCAATCCGAGATTTACACTAAGAATCGTTGCGAAAACGCATCCAATCGTTCAGGGAACGGAGTGGAAAGTGACTTCATCAACATGGACAGAATGCTGCTGCGTTTCGTGGGCTCAAGAGTTAGCAATGGATCGGATGGACGCAGAAGTGGGATGAGCTCACAACTCTTCCTCCATGTTGGCCGCTTCTCATATTGACAAGCAATAATCTCATCCGCTCCAACACACCGCTGACCCCCCTCCTGCACTCTCTGCGGGCATCTTTTCCAGCCCCGCCGAAAGGCAAACTTATTCTGCAAACGAAATACGACGACATTTACTGGAAGTAAATTGATGACAATTGCATGCACGCGTTATAACTCGCGTCAAAGTGCGGCCAGAGGACGTGCCAGCTTACTTTCCGACACACACGTCTCCGTACATACATGTCAAAATTGACACGGCACACGCGCGCCGCGTGCATTTCTAAAAAACATTTTGGGAAATAACTTGAACCCCTTCGGCTTTCCCCGTCGGATGCCCCTCGCAACACTGTTGTTATTATATTCAGGAGGGGGGAGAAAGAGGAAAAAAAAAAAAAAAAAAGTTGCGCCAAACTGTCCTTCCAAAACTTTTTTTGCAACTTTCCAGAACACCATTAATTTTCCCTGATGAGTGGCACCGATTTGCATGCGGCGTGACACGGTAACACAATTTTTTAAAATTTTTTAATCTTATTTATGTCCTCCTCTGGCTGTCTCTGAGGTCCCGAACAGGGGGCTGATTAACACAAACTTTTTTCCTCTGCTCACCCCTCTCCCATAATTTGAATAACCCCGATATTTTAATTCAAGAAGGAGGTAACAATTTACTTAATTCGCGTCAAACTCACCGCGGGAGCCTTAACATCCTTTCTTCGGACTTTTTCTTGACTTTCAACTATTTTCTGAATTTTTAATAATTTTTTTCCTCATATTTTTTGCTGGACGCGGCGGGCCTGAAAATTGTTTGCTTTCCCCTCTTTCCAGCAGCCATTGTGTATGCGCTGCGGTGCAACTAAACGCGGGTTTAAGCGACGCCCATTTAAAGTCCCACTCACATCTTACTTTCGATTGGCTGTGCACGCTGTCATTCCTCCTGCTCGGTTCTGCTACTGGGCTGTGTTTTTTATGTTGCTCGCTCTGATTGGCTAACGGCGCTGCCAATCTGAATGTATTTTCTTTGCCTTTTTCTGCAACGAAAGGTGGGCTTTAGAGACTAATGGGGGATTTCTATTGGCTGCCTCGTACGCCATTCAGATTGTACCCTTTCGACGTAGTCTGCTCTCTAAAGCGATTGGTCAGTTTGAACGTCAGTTTCCGAAAGTCGTCCTTGTTTGTTTGGTTGGTTGTGCGATGTTGGTAAATGACGTCCCGACCAGCAACGTGAGTAGCCGACATTGCGGCTAGTGAGTGCTCTAAGTGTGCGGGGCGCTGAGGCGGCGTGTGTGGCTGCTGCTGCTGCTACTGCTACAGAATGTCGGTGCTGGCCTCCGTGATGCTCCGCGGCTGATTTTGTATGAGTGGGTGAAGGAAACTGCTTAAATTGGGGCCAATATTCCGGCTGGACAACCTCCTCGGCGTATATTACATACGTAAATCGGTGCCTTCTTAGCTTTGTACAAACTTTTCCAACGAGGAGAGGCATAATTAAAGTTATATTTAAGTAGCGATAGTATTTTTTTTTTTTAAATAACATGAACTACCTGCTTTGTTGTTTTGGACCTACAGTAAGGACACGGGTAACTGAAGGGTAGCGAAGGTCATTGAACTTTGATCTTCAGCGTTTAGTTTCCCTTCCGTCGCGGTAGCAAAATCGGTTTGGTTTTGAAGATTGACCTAAGATTGGCGGGCGTTTTGGTTGTTGACCGCTGATTGGCTGGAGTTTTGAAGCCAGATCTATGATTTGTCAAGCGTTTTGGTGATTGATTCATGATTGGCCGGAGGTTTTGTCCTTCGCCAGTGATTGGCTAGGATGTCGATGGTGGCCCGCTGGTTGGATGAAGTTTTGGCCATTAACTAATAATTGGCCGCCATGTTGATTGTTGACCAGCGATTGGTGGATTTTCACTGAGCAGATTTATTTATTACACTGCAATGTAATAAATAAATTTACATTCCGGTCATAAGTTGACATTTTTTAATTTAATTTATTTCGCATTTTAAGTTACTGCATATAACAACCTTTTTTTCGTGTTTTACAGAACTGGTGAATCCCAACTGATGGCTGTAGGGTTAAGATTTAATTTTACTGTTAAGATCACATTTCACTTGCCAAATTGCAGTTTATGTTTCATGGTTTCAAAGTCAAACAAGATGTTCCCAAAAGAGTAGTGTTTTTATGGCATGTTTATATTCAGAGTACAACCTATTAATAATAAATAGATAAATAAAATAAATGGATACAATCAACTGTCTGTTTTGCTTATAAATACAGGGCCCTGCTGTGTATGATTTAAATAAATATATTTTTGTATTGCAGACTTATTTGCTGGATGTTGCAAGAAGATGCCTTCATATGTGGGCAAATTTAAAAACCAGGATACCAACCCATGCGTTGAGGTAACTTCTTCCATAGATGTACTTCACAAATTTTATTAGTGCTAAGAATTATAGTTGCACCCTTAAAGGAGGCGTAAAACACTGTTTTTCTTTTTTCTTTTTCACGTCTCTGAAGGAAAGTGAAAGTTCTACAAGGTGTTTAGATGCTAATAACTACAACAAGGAAATGTGTACAGCATATTTCATAAGATACAGAAAGTGCCGGCAATTTTGGGTGAGTACTTGGCTTTGAACTGTCAATGATATTTTCGCCAGCTTGCATGCTTGCATCCCATTTTATGAAGGCCATTTGTACATATTATAGCAAAAATGTCATATTATTTATTATTATGTTTTTATGCTGCATATAGTTTTGGCTCACGTGCCTTTAATCAAAAACTGTTGTATTGACAGTGGGTAACTTGGCATATGGAGTATACTGTATATTGGATGTATCACACTGGGAAGTTATTTCTGTTTGGAGGGGGTAGATTTTTGCAATATTTAATATTTAAATTATATTACTTAGCTGACATTTTTTCTGAAGCAACCCCCACAGTATGTCAGTCGTTCACAGCAGGGTGTTATACTGAATCAGTTTTGGGTAAGTACTTTGAGCGAGGTACTGTAGTAGTGGGGACTGAATCAACGACCTTCAGGTTGCCATTTTGTGTCTTTAAAAGCTGTGCAACCTGCTGCCCTGCATGTTGATATGTAAAGTCAACATGAAACTCACATTTCAAAGCTGTCACTTGTGAACCACTTATTTGTGTAAATACACCTCAATATTCACAGCACAACATAATGGTGCAACGGAGGCGGGACGGAGTGAAGCCTGACATGCCCACCTACGAGGAGAGGCAGCGCATCCTGGAGAACATGGGGGGGAAGCCCTACTGATGGATCGCTGTGGGGGGTGGGCAGCATTCACCCTCTGTTTCATAGGCATGTGGCTGCTGTTGTTTGCCAGCAGCGTGGTTGTGGGTGGGCTGGGATACGGATGGCCACTCAGGGGGCCCGAGTCCTTCCGAGTGCCACTTTTTATGCTGTGTTGAACATGAAAATTGTACATAAACTGGCATGTAATATCAAAGATCGGTGACTTTTGTCAGAAGATGGGTGGACCGGTGGGAGCAGGGGTATGGTTTGTCCTAGCAGCACACCACTCTGTGTTTGTTGTGTTTGCCTTTTTGAAAATATTTGTTGGGAGAGAAAAATGTATTTGTACTGTAATATTAAATGTTACTCCTGGAACTGATGTTTGCTGCTTTTGTTACAGAGTTTGTGGACTAAGATGACTGTAAGCCACTTTGAGTTAACCATTTTGGCACTTTTAACACTGAATAAAATGACATGCCTTCTAATAAATATGTATAAATAATCCATAGATATTTTATGAGTTGTTGTCAAGTGTTAACCATTTTGTATAAGATGTTTTCCTAGACACAAAACAAAATCATTTTTTCTCCACTGAATCCAATACCATGTTTTACCACTTTAAAGAAGAAATTCGGAGCTTTGTGTACAGGTTTATGTAATATAAAAAAGTCATTAATGGCATTTATGTGAGTCAGCTGCAGGAAACTGTATTTTTAAAATTTTGTAAAAAAGAGTTTCACAATGGGTTATCATTTTACTGTGAATATGTAGTGTTACAAACTTGTGATAGTTTTGGAGATGTAGTTAACTAAAAAAAAAATGTACTGTTAGTAGCCCAGCCCATGCATTTTTTTGGGTACTTTAGTGAAGGAATCAAATGCATGACCTTATTAATAAAGTAGTAGAAAGTACAAGTAATCGATTTATTTATTTGCTTACTTACTTGCTAACTTGCTTTATTGCCACTAGGTGGCGCTGTAAGCTTTGTTTAAAAAAAGAACTGCTGGGTTTATCAACATGACAGGACAGTGGTTGACTAGTATCACATTCTAATGTTTATTTGCCGAGTGCCTCTGTAACAGCTTACAAATGGTTGATTTGATTTATTTATTCCACTTTCATCAACTGTTTGTCTTGTGTTGTGTGTCTGTGTTTTAAAGCCTCTCCTACAAACACAGCATCAGGCAGGCAGTGCTGTGGACCAGATGGTAGGGCATAGCCGGTAAGACATTTTATTATGCATTTTATTACCTTTATTCACCTGAATGAATGTGTAGTGTTTGTCAGCATCTGACCACTCTCAGTTTCCTTCATTATCTCTGCAGCAAATAAATGTATAAGGCATACCGCAGTTTATGCAGTAAATGGATTAGAAATAGATTTCACAATTGAATGTCTTGAAATTTGAAATATGTTAGTGGTCGTATGAACCCCTTTTTTATTTAGAATGATAAAACTCTTAGTGGAGTGATGTTCACACAAACCTCACAGATGCTCTCACTGGCCCAATACGAAATAGTAATGGTTAGATCAGTCCAACAATAGACATCTTAAAAGTATTTGGGTGGTTCCAGACTTTTAATTCATCTTGTGTAATGAAATTAGTGTAAGACTTTAACATTTTCAAACTTTGCACTATGAATGCCAGGACATCACACAGTAAATGAACAGAACTGAATTTAAATATGAATTACAACGTACTGTAAGTTGAAATTACAACAAAACACAATTTTCCCGTCAAGCAGCATTTTCAGGCCTAGTGTACTTTAGCCATGGGGTGACTGTGCTGTATGAAAATTTGCATTTTTATTAATATTTTTCTAGCTTTTTTTTTTCTTTTTTTGGGTGGGTCAAATATAGTACAATTGACTTCTTTCACTTTCATTTTTACAGAACTTGAGAGGTTTGCTTTCCTTCAGTTACGCCACTTAGCCATCGCTACTCTGACCCAGAGAAAACACCAGGCCAGCAGAAACAAGCAAACTGTTCAGTTGAAAAGTTTAAAGGTTGCCAAATACCCTTATTATTGTACAAACGCTTATATACAGCAAAACAACATTTAATTCCAAAGAAAGAATACAGCTTATCTTAAAGTCTAGAAAAAAGTCTTCTGTGATTTGATTATATTTTGAAAAATTTTATATGATATAAGACTATGTGGCCAGACAAAAGTAAAAAGTCATTCAAAGAAAATATCCAACAAAATTAAAACAAATGGAAGCTTGCACAGCATTTGAATGATTGTCTGAAGTTCCGCTTTTAGTAAAGTTTTTCCTAATCATCATTCTGATTGTATTAATTCCTGCGAGTATTTTGAAAGTTTAAGTGCTTGGCTTTTACTGTTTTGGGAAACGCCAACCACCGTGAACCTCAGGATGTGTTAGAAGTTCCAGAAAACGACGCGAGGGCCTTCGCGAGTTCCCAACATCTCCGACAGGGGTCAGTGTTGCCCCGTTTTGCAGCGTGAAATAAAAAAAAAAACGCTTCTCTCGTTTTCGCCAGGCTTAAATGGGTACGTTCCACATATATTTATTAAAATTAAAGAAAAATTTTTTTATCTATAGTTGCAGAAACAAAGACGTTGATAAACTACAACGGGCTGTCTAGATCGCACTGTATTGCGCTTAATTTCCCATCATTCAGCGTTGAATCGCATTTGTTTCTCTACAAATTTGAAATGTGGCAAATTGCAGGCAGAAGATGATGCTGGCAAAAGATTGAAAAGAGAAACAAGCATCACAAACAGGTGTCTTCTGTTGTTTTTCAAGCCATTAGACTCAATTGTGGTTGTTTCTTCCCCCATTTTACCGCACAGCCTTTGCCTCCTTGGGGCTTTAATGCAGCCAGGCAGCAGGCAGCACACTTTGGACCCGAGTACCACCTCCCGGGGGAGGTGAAATAAAACAGTCTTCTGCCTCCCTAATTGTGGGACCCCTTTAGCTGGGCTCTACAGTCCTTTACTGCCAGACATCAAACGTATTAAACAACAGGCCTTTTCTTTCCCAGGCAGTTCATTCCTTTGTGTCGAGCTTCAGACGAACCAAACAAACAGCACCATTACAGTTGGATACAGAGATGGCAGGGACCCCCGTATGCTTAGTGTGCAAACAGCAGCTTCCATCCAATTTCTTTGCTCTACTTTAATAGAGGGGAGCTCAGTGGTTGCTTAAAATGAGAAACCTTCACGTTGGGGGGGGGGGGGGTTATTTACTTGCATAATGGTCTAAAGCGGTGGTACTTTACTAATTTAAATTAACTGTTGTGGATCTAAATAATTTCCACGCTTTTACGCAAACAAGCTACTGCAGACAGCAACGGGGGGGTATCAAGCTGAGGTGGCAAAGATGTGCTCTGGGGTGAATGATCTCATAATAATGTTCAGTACCCTCTTCTGTCCGTATGGCTGTCAGGCGGCATATTTTCTTCCCGATAAGTTTCCCTCCCGTTGCACCACGCTGCAGGATATTTTGTTATCCGTTGCTTAAATCCATAAACAAAGCTAGAAAACAGGTAAACATATCAGGTATGGACACATTCATTAGGAAACGAATACTTTTATTTATTTCAAGTTTATATTTCAATCACGCAATTCCTACAAGGCACCTTTCCCAGGGTATCATCAGCATCTCCTGCAGCTTAGCAGGATCATCCATTTCCACAACTGCGGCGCTAAATATTCTGCTAAGGTGCTGAGCAGCATTTCTCTACGATGATGCTGCTGTACGTATAGATGAGGTTTCCTTGCAGTGTCTCAGTCCCAAAGTTTGCAGTAAAGTGTCAAAAAAATTCCATAGTTCAGGTAGCAAAATGTTCATCATATCTTAATATGGGAAGCAAAGACAACTTCAGTCTTTTGTTGTCCATAACAGTACAGTACACAGTATTAAAGATGCAGTAGTACATATGGATTTACATACCACCCTGAAATGTAATCAAAAATGTTAAGACACATTTCTAGAAATACATATGAGCATTTAAGTATACTTAGTGCATACTCACATTCAACATACACTCAATATACTCACATATTTGAGTAAATTAGGCATTAAAAATTAAATCATGTATTACTTTTAAAGTGTTGAAGAACTTCAGCTTGATCATTTAGCAGATGTTTTTCCCCAAACCGACATGCAACTCAGAGTAAAACCAAATCAGTCTTTCTTCCCGCGTCCTTTGAAGGAGTCCATGAAGTTGAAGGCACCAAGATAGTGGCCCAGAAGAACACCCAGCTTTGTGGGGAGGATGCTGCGGAAAAGGAAAGAACCAAAGTCAAAGTCACTCACACAGCTGCGGTCGCAGCAATAGCTGGGGAGGGGGTAGGCAGAGATGCTGCGAAGAAGGTTCAAACTAACTGCTTTACTCAGCTGAAGGTCACAGTGCAGTCCACCGTTGAACACTTTCTCCGAATTGTCTTTTGGACACAAGCAGGCCTGATAAGCAGGATCCGTCAAGACAAACACAGAGGCTGCACTAGGAGTCTCGAGATCAAAAGGGGATCAAAGGCATAACTCAGGGATTGAACAACCCCAACTGGGTGTCCTGGGTGACCACGTCTGGCATGAAAGACCTGAAAACAAGTTCACCCCATGATGCAGTTCACCCCAAGTGCAAAACTTCCAGAATGTGCAAGATATCCATTATGAAGTCCAATGTTATAGAAGATAAATGCCCACCGGCTCCTCCTACTAAGAATGGCTGAGAAGCCAGCATACACGGGCATTGAAGAGGATTTTGAGAGTCAATGCATTTTATTTTCTATAGTTTTGGATTATTTTACATTTTTTGTTGCAAAAATTAGCACACATTGAAATAAAACTCAAGTTCTCTTTATTTATTACCTAGGTATATCAAACATTTTTACAGAACATCAACCACAATTAAACCGAGGTTCATCTGCAATGCTGAGTTTTTATCAACTAGGACGTAAAAGTGATTTTGGAGTTGCTAACACAATGACTTATAAACAGGCTTCTGCTCCCAGTTGTATCTGTAGGTTGAGCAGCCAGCGTATGAATGCAGGACTTGGCTGTGAAGTACCTTCACACCCCGGACAAGGCCTAAAAATTAACCCGAATGAACTTTTGCTTATTTATTCTTTTCGGAGCAGAAGGGATCGTCATGCGTAAACAAACTTCCTCAGGTGAACAAGTGCAGATGCTTGCAGGTTATTCTGAATTTGCATGGAAACATCATATGGAAACAGTGCTGCAACTCAGCTCCGATTCAGTTCAGCTCACGATGACTAAGACTCGGCTGGTAAACATCACCAGGCAAGAGGGTCCTCGCTGCCCAAAGTAGATCCACCTTCGTTTCAAAGCTTTATTAAAGTGCAGCTAATGGCGCATTCAGAAATCCAGGTGCGTCTTTATGTGGCCGATATATTCCAGCAGCACTCCTTGTTCCCACTGCTAATTGGGATAATTGTGAAAATGACAGCTTTATAATATTTGAATTCATAAGCAAACCAGGACAATCACACAAATTAATCTGTTTGTGGCTTTAGCCTTTGCCAACAAGAGGGTGTTATTCTCGTTCCATTCTGACAAGTGCAGCCATCTGCAATGGGTAGCGCGCAATACAATCTGCTCGGGATCAGGAACACGTCGCCCGATGGCACAACGTCAGAATTTGGTTCAGTTCTTAGGTGCGAATGCTTGGTGAGGCGTGCGGAAAACAACCTGTTTTCGCGTGAGGGATAACGTGAAGGCTTCTCATGGGAAAACTTTTCAAAGTTCTGCCTTTTGGTATTGTCCTGTTGAGGTACAGGTCAGGAGAGAATGGCTCAGATTCACACTTCCTGATGGGGCTCCAGATTTGTCCCCATGGTGTTCCTTACTCAAGGGAGAAGCTGAAGTCCTGAAGTCAGAGATCTTACTAGTCATGGAAATTCATTTAAACTTTGACGCCTCCCAGTCACGTATGACTTGATGTTCATTACGTTTTGACACGTAAGCATAAAATCTATTTCTGAAAAAGGTTTATTTTTTCATGTGTTTTATTTAATTGGCACCCATTTACAAGAGTATATCTGTAAATATAAGCATATTGAACAGAGTGCTTGGGGTCAATTTGTACATTTTGGCAAAACAAATTGGAACTTAATTTTATAAATGTTCAGTTGTTGCAATGTAACATCTACAATGTGAATGGAAGTGGAAGCAACACCATTTATTGAACTCCACTGGTTTTTTAGCATTCTTGGACCACAACACATAAAAAATGCATTTATACTACTGGGAGGTTACTCAGCCTACTGGGTTAAACAGCTATCAGTAATAATAAATGCATTATTAACAACTTCTGTTTTAAAGCCACCTAGAAATTGACCTAAAGGGGGGAAACTAGCAGTCAAATAAAAGACAGCAGTCTGATAAGTCAGGCAGCAATAATAAAAATTAATATCTCTAAAAGTACAAAAGATGCTTCAAGTAGCACTAATAAGCCCAAATGCAGCACTAAATAATGCACCTGGTTTTGGGTGTCTTTGCCGTGTTGGTGGGTTAGGTAATGTCACAGCCTGGAAAAAATAATTGCTAGCATCTTAAAAAGAAACACTTATTTTTATGGGGGAAAAAACAGCAGAAATGCAGCACTAATGGATCGTAAGGTTTGTTCCTATGTTCTGTTTGTAAAGCAGTTCCCAGGTGACCACCGGGGTTCACGGTACAGAACGAACGAGTAGAATACTGTGATACAGAGCATGTTTGACTTGCTCTGCTCAGATGTTACTGTCTTTTGTTCCTAGCTCCCTGTTTAGCCTGTTTTCATTTACTGCATTCCCCAGTCTGCTCCCTATGATTCCAGGTATTCACTGTTCTTACTTCCCTGTGTCTCCTCAGTTCCATGTCTCCAAATCTTCATGCTCGCACGAACTGAGACACCATAGTTCAGCACCTCGCAGGATTTAAGAGCACTGCAGCAGTAATCACTAGTAAAGAAGCTCTGCACTTCTTGAGTTCACTTTAAACACCAGTCTCTCCATGAGCATGAGCCTTTTCGAGAAGCTGCTTTTAAAGGAAATATATGTGAAGAGTAAGCTATTATAATTATTATAATTATAACTAAATCTAATTGAGCAGCTCTTGCAATACAATTATTAATAATGCTTGTAACCCCACCCTGTTGAATTATAATTTACAAAAAACAGTAAAGCAAATAAAAAATAGTTTTTCTAAGGATGCTAGACTTCAAGAGAATTCTTTGCATTTTATGATTTTATGCTTTAAATTCATGGACAACCCTGATTTAATTTCTTTCCTTTTAAGTTTTATTGCTTTATTTATTTATTTTTTCTGTTTGATTGATTTAACTGGTCAATTCATTGTGTTACAGGAAAAAACTCTGACTGCCTCCAGACTACATATGCATCAGCCCTGGAGAGTCAGCATCTGCTATTCATTCAAGTTATGACTTTACAGATATATTTGGAAATTAGTATAAAAAAAAAAAAAACTTTTTGGATGGAAAGCTGTGAAGAGTATCATCTAGTGTGTCAAAAGTGCATCTTTTAGATATGAAGTAAGGCTTTATGTTAAAAGGTCATGAGAAAGGACACACACATTAAAGCTGGTTTTGGACACCTTCGACACAGCATCAAATTTTCTGAACTGAGGCTGCAAACCTGGCTGGTACTATTCACCTTTTATATTTTTCATCTACTTTGCAAATGTTTTAAGCAAAGCATTTAGAAATACCAGTGTTAAAAAGCCAATTTAGAAAGACCACTATTGTCACGTAAGGATATCCAACAAAAACAGGGCAAAGGTCTAACTAGGGTCAAAAGTCCAGTTCCTTAACCTCTATAGTGCCCATTTCTCCTGAGTGGAACAGAAGAAAGCTATGTTGCATTTGTTCTTCAGATTTCCTCAACCAATGATACGTGACCACCCTCCATTGCTGGTGTTCATATCTAACATTGCCGAGGGTGCCGTTCAGCGACGCTGTGGCATGATGCTCCCAAGTGTCAATCACAGATATGTGAGAGTCGTACATTTGGGTCTCTTCTCCCACTGCTTTCAACTACAGAACTAGTACTTCTGTAGAATGAGTATGTAGTCCACATTGTGGGCATGGATTAGTCATACCTTTTCAACTTTAAAACAAAAACACGAGCATAATGGTACCCACAGCCTGTTCTGGCATAGAAGTATCACTTGTTTGGTTTTTCCAGTGTTTATCCGTCCTCATCATAAAGACCCATAAAACTCTGTTCGGTTGCTTCTGCTCTGCTCTTACGTTAAAATTACTGCGCTATTATTCAAATTCACACATTTGAGAAACAGGGCATATCTTATCTCTAAAGTGAAAATGTCCATGTTAAATAACAGTTTTGTCCTATTTACTGACTAATCTTAACCGTTTTCTCGAAAGCAGCTTGCTATATTGTTTGCAAACCAAGCAATTTCCAGGAACATAGCAATTTACACAGCGGGCTCATTTTTGCTAGAGTAATGCAGAAAAAATACATCAGCAAGGACATGAGTGTAAGAAAAGGATTTGAACCCACCTCTAACTGTTACCCCAGTTGCTAGGTCTTATAGTTTAATGGTAATATTGGTGCACATGTTTGAAATATTGCATGTTTGTTAAGGAAATTTAAAACATTTTTGGAAGGATAAGTAGGAACTTACTTCTTTAAGGCCATGGTGACATACAAGCTCCTTGGAAGGAACAGGTACACTTGATCAGTTAGTATAGCGTGCATGATCCTCTTCACCACATAATTTGGGTCCAAGATAGGAAGCAGCCGGGGCCACCTGCAAGTAGGGAAGAAAACCCGTGTTTGCTCGTAACGTCAAAAGTTAGGTTTTGGAATACAGGCCTTTCACATCAACTTAATGCTCCCACAGAAATGCTTCAGCGCCATTACTGCCTAAGCTGCCGTGATGGTGACTGGTGATGTGCCCTCCGGGTGGGTAAGGAGCAGGTTGTGCTATCTGGAGACGTGTCTCTAGGTGGGTCATGGAGAAAAACCCTGACTATGTGTGGACTCGCCTGTCTGGTCACATCAGATGAGGGCAACACAATGAGTCACCAGCAAGAGTCCAGAAAGCACACTGAGGGCAGAGGGGACTCTGCATCAGCAGTGGCATCTAAGCTGTCTTGCCATGAGACTGACCCCAGACAGGTCTACTGATGTGTGATGTTATTGGCATTTATCGTGATCTGCTTCCTTCCATTCAGTCACATGTACACAGTTTATACTTTTGCTGCCAGTTTTAAGTATACAGGGTGGTATGGTGGTGCACTGTGCAGCACTGGTGCCTCAAAAATTCTGTACTGTAGTTTTTGGACATCCCTGACAGCCCAGCTAAGTCTCAGTGGAGTTTGTTCATTTGTGTGAGTTTCTTCCCACAGTCCAAAGACAAGTGTCTGAGACGAATTTAACACTCCACTGCATTTAGTGTGTGTTCGTGAGAGTGCATGAGTGACTGTGATGAGCTGGCAACCCATTCAGGTTCTAACATAATGAACTGTGCTTTCCAAATAGACTCCACAAGGTGTTATGGCTCTTCAGGAGCTAAACATGACTTCAAATGTAACCACACATCTCAGCAGGACAGCAGGAAACCTCTGTGATGCTGAACCTGCAGCCATTTTTCTACAAACCCTGGTCTTCCGGGGGGCTGAAGGAGTAACGCTGAGTGCAGCCAGCTTACTTAGTTCTGCAGCCATCAAACATGCCGGTGTTGATGAAGAAGGGGCACACAATCGTGGTCTTAATCCTGGTCTTCCCTATAGCCAGCAGCTCCAGCGCCACCGACTCTGCAAAGCCCACGGCGGCAAACTTGCTGGCACAGTAATCTACGTGGAGAAGGGGCATGAAGTCAGAATGCATTTTTACTGCCTGTCCTGTTCAGTGTGGAGTTCTGACAGCTGCCTGTTAAGCAACTGAAAGGCACATCAGCATTACAACACAGCAATGTAGTCTTTACTACGATACGCTTTTCAAGTGCGGGGCGCCAAAAATTCAGGTTCTTTGTCTGCCAGTAACAAAGCATCAAATTATCTTGTAAAAACCACAGTGGCCATTATGTAACTGTACTGCAGCGCTAGTCTTGAGCTCTGATTCATACTTAAATAATGTTTTAATTACTACTAATCATCCATCCCTTTTATTAATGTTTCAGTTATTACTAGTCATTCATCCATTCATTATCAGTACCTGCTTGTCCAGTACTGGGTTGCTGTGGATCAGAGCCTATGCCAGAAGCATACAATGCTAATTAATATTATTATCAATATTTATTTCTAACTGTAATTTAGACTTTAAATATCCACTTTGTCTTCATCTCTGCGGTTTGTATTCTTACCTGATAATATATGTCATATGACATTATATGTGTCATTATTACAATTTTAATTAGTAGGTCATATTATTATTATTATTGCATTATGTTGACATTTTAAATATTTATAATATAAAGAGGCTACAAAGTTTACAAACAGCACACAAAGCGGTGCACGGTAATTTAATGTCCATGTACTACAGCAATGTTTTGCTGGGAGTTACAATACTTGTTGCTTTGCATTGGTCAAAGATAGCAAACGTGTGATCGACAATACCAAACAAAATCATTAAAAAAACTATAAATAACTGAATATCTTGTGCAAATGAACTGAATTAAGGATCAGCTCAAGATGAGGACAAACCCCTACTGAAAAATATCCAAACCAACTTGCAAGCAACTGTCATTGAGCATAAAGAGATGTTGCTACTATGTTTATACTACACAGGTAGTTGCCTAAACATGCATAATGGCACACACATAACTTCAACTATGCATATACAGTACATGTGGAAAATATGCAATTTACGATGCAATTATCCCGAGTTCCCACTGCACTGGTACTATGGTTTACAACTTCCTGCACTTCCCAATAAAACTCCCTCTTAGTCTTGTGTAGTCTTTAAAGTAGACTCCTCTGAATAATTCATTGCACACTCATCCTCTGTTCACCTTTTCCAGAACACAGAGCCCGAGTTTAACTTGAGCTTTTTGCTATGAATAAGGAAAAATACAAAATAAAAAACGTGGAAGGAACAAGATGGAACGTTAAACCAAAACTTCCATATAAAGCAATCCTACATCTCAGTGACATCTTATAAATACTTAACCTGCAGTGGTTGTGATTTCTGTTTCGTTCACATCACGCATGAGTGGAAAATAAGGTTATCTATCATTTCCGACCACAAAGGCCAGAAAACACACAGCGGATGGGAATCATTTGCCTTGTCAGGCAGTGGTATCTGGAGAGATTAGGCATCCTAGCCTGCAATTAACCCATCAGCAGCATCCAAGGGCAGACAGCAGTCATTCTACACCACGGCAGGGGCTACACACAATTAAAGCACCGCCTCACACATCCCTGCATGAGGTCTACATCAGCGGTCAGATGTAGCATCCCTGCGTCATTCCAACAAAAGACACTGTCAAAGCACTCCTTCGTATTTTTGTCTTTTGCAATTCTCAAAATATAAATGCCTCCTCAATGGATGGGTTCAAGTGCTGCTCCTGTGTGCACTGTAGCTGCTGCAGCTTGAATCAGGACCACACCCTCGAGAGGGGAGGGGTTGGTAGAATTGGCCGCTGTGCACACGTGTCCGCTAGCGTGAGTCTGCCATTGTCTGATTGCCAGTGGAGGGAAGGGTGTGTTTGTAGGGGAGGGGTGGTTCATTACTCCCATGACTGATGCTCAAGAGTGTAACATGATGCCTACAGTAAAAACTGAAGCAGATCAGCAAGACCGTGAAATAAATCAGTGAGCAACCGCACCAGCTGAACTCGGCTTCCTGAGAGAGATAGAGACGAACTAAACAGCCATGTCAAAAGTGGGAAACTGGACAAAAATTTATCTTCAATTTCAGAAAAATACATGCACTCCCTTATGACCTATGGACAGAATAGGCACTCTATAAGCTGACCCTGCACTGGGCAAGTTTTAAAAATGGAAGAAGATACTTCTCAGCAATGTTTCTTTTGCAGCTGGTGAAACTCAACAGTATTGAGTTGTTCCCTTACCTGGGGACCTAAGGGGTCTCCATTCTTTAACTGTACAAGACAACCCTCTCCCAGGCTCTGGCTGCCTTGATGTGATGAAACACCATTGTGTGTGAAGCTAGGTCATTATTTTACTAAACCATTTTACTAAGTAATAACTACGCTGCTATTCTTCAGACACCCACTTAACCCCGGTGGCTCCCCATCTGATGTACGGCAAACTTGAGAAGAAGTTCGACCGCTAGTCATGCAGGTCCTGCTACACACACATCACAACAAAGTGACAAATAACCACTGTCGGAAAGCAAACACTACAAGCACAACTGAGAGGCATTTAGCCTTCAACCTCCTAAAAATCTGCAGCTATTGGGATCGAACAGCATTCTTTCAATCCTCTTCACTTTCACAGCAGAAAACTATTAAGCATTACATATCTGCAGTGAATAAAAGATAATCGGTATGTATATTTCTTTAATAAAGAGGTTAAGAAATTTGCAGACAAGACACAAAGTGGAGGAGTGAACTCGCAGTGTAACTTAGTGCACCCTGGGAAATGAAATGTCGCTATAAGATTTAAGCCACATTTGATTGGAGAGAGCTAGAAAGACACTTTAATATAATATAATATAATATAATATAATATAATATAATATAATATAATATAAAACCTTACATGCATGATATATAGCACTCAACGCTCTGGACACCAGAAGGGGAAGCAGCATCATCCTTTTCAGTTTGTGCTCCATCAGTAGAGGAGAGTGAGTGTGAAAGCTTGCTGGAGCAGAGCTGGTACAAGAACATCAGAAAGGGTGTAAGGGTTGAGGGTTGGTGCATTCTCACCTGCTAGTCCAGTGACGCCAATGAGCCCAGCAGAGCTTGCAATGCTGACCAGATGGCCATGATTGTTGGCCATCATCGCAGGAAGGAAGGCCTTATATGTCTTGAGGAAAAACAAAGGAAAAATTCTTCAGTTCACTTCTTTCCTTACAAAGGAAAATTTCCTAGCTTTCCTACAGTGTCAAAACTTCAAACAGTCACTATAAAAACCTAAAATGTTTAGAAACAGGGCTGCAGTGACCCATATCCAAGCCAATACAATCAGTACAAAAATGTGCAATTTAATAAATAGTTCAGGATCATTAAAGTTCAATTAAAGAGCGTGTTATCAGCGTAACTGAAAATATAAACTTTTGCATTGGGATAATTGAGAAACACAGTTCAGGAAAAGGGCATTTTCTCCTTTCCGTGTTCATCCTGTCAGCTTCCTTTTCAGTTTTATTTCACATAGGTGAAGCTTCTGTTTAAGCATTGTTTAAGCACATATGGAAAAGTTCACAGAAAGGTCAGTATGTTCACATTCAGCCAGAAAGCTTGCCCGCTCATTAGCGTCCTGCACAAAGCAGAATGGTGGCAGTTACAGAAGGATGCAAAGCAGAAAATTTGCACAAATATTTAGCTGTAGGTCCGCATGCTTCCGTGACTTTGTGAGCAGCAATTACAATAGCAAGTTGGCTAAGGGGAAAAATTGAGTATGTGTGTCATTATCTGTAGCTCAGATTGTTTCAAGTCAAAGACCGCTTTTATACTGATGAATATGTATGAAATGAAGCCATTTCCAGCACCGTGGGTTTGATACGAAACATAAAACAGGCAGCAAGCAGAAACCTACCCAGAAGTGAGCCATTGTGTTCACTTCAACGGTTTTCACTATAAGGTTGTCCGGGGAGTCCATGAATTTCTTGCCCGTCACGATTCCGGCATTATTTATAAGGATGGTAACGTCGCCCACCTCCCTTTTGACCTAAACAATGAAAACAATCTGGTCAGTCATGCGCACAACTAAATAATTGCACAGTATAGCAAATAATATTTTATACATCACAACTCAGGTCCTGATTTATAGCAAAGAGGCTCCCTTTTCAAGTGTCAAATGAAATTTTGATCACTCAGTTAATCATAAGGCATATTTATATGAGTAATAATCCCCATTACGATAAAAAATAAACACAAACTGTTCTGCTCGCAAATGATCCAACCAGTTCATTGATTTTGTTTGGACATTAACTACATTAAGACAACGGTTTACTTTTGTCTACATACCCGCGCGCGTGCATGTGCATATAGACACATATATAGACAGTTTACTCTTAGTGCGCCAAGACCATTGTGCACACAGGGCATGTCATTGACTCTGTTTTTATTGCCAGCGCTTGCTCTGTAGATGTACATGAAATGAACTCCAACTTCAGTTCATCATATGCTGAAAAGAGAGGCGCACCTTCTTCATGTCTCCCAGAGAGACAGCCATGAGTTTTTGTGGCACAGCTGTTGCTGTGGCCGAGGGCTACGGGCGTATCAGGTTACAATGCAGGGCGTTGCTTGGACTTTTCAGCATTGTCTCGTGCTTCTTGGATACGTCTTTTGTGGAAATACAGCGCACATGTGGAAAAGGCAACTTTTAGCATAAAGTGTAAATGCTGAGGACTGTTGTCTCTAACAACACCGCAGCACGAGAGTGACTGGAGTGCTCCCTGACCTTGGCTCGCACCTCCACGCAGCGTGAACGCTGTCCTTATCGGCAGCTGAAATCAGCCTATACAGGCGGTACAAAGACCAATCCACCTGCTAGTCAACTCCAGTGTGTTTGTAGGGGTGTGTCTGCGTAGATCCTGGTAAATGGCACACACCAACTCGATGAACCTTGTTCCCTAGGAAACAGGTGTAACACCTTCCTCCGGCTAATACGGATAAGAGTCCGTGCTCTTTGGTCTTTTTTTGTGGGACTAAAACCATCACCTAAGAGAAAAAGTTGAGGGATTGAGGTGGTGGGCAGGTGTCAGAAGATGTGGCCTTCCTTTAATGTGGTTAAAAAGTCACAGGTTCAAAATGAATAGGCTGAAATGAGGACATCAGCCCGACCACCTGAAGGAGTCAAACTTGCGCAGGACTGAGGTGTTTGTCTGCATGCTGGGTTTTTTTTGGGAACAACCTCTTACCTGATCGGCCACTCTGTAAACATCATCCTTGTCACTGCAGTCGCAGATGTAGGTGTGGACCCCGCCGGCGCCTTTTTCCTTCACCAGCTTGGCCGTTTCCTTGTTGCCTTCTTTGTTGATGTCCCACAGAACCAGGGTGGCCCCCCGGGCGGCAAATTCTAGGGCCATCAGGCGCCCGATGCCACTCCCAGCCCCGGTGACCAACACCGTCTCTCCAGCCACATTCTTCTTCTTGGAAGGGATGAACCACTTGATCACCACTTCCACACTGTAGTAGATGGACAGGAGGAACAGCTGCAGCGTCTCCAGGAGGAAGTTCATGGTGTGAAGAAGAGGACCTGCAAGGATTCAGTCAATGCGCTGTTTAGGGAACTGTGGTGACTGGAGCCTGATCCAGTAATTTTCAAAACATTTCGAAAAAGAAGATTTGCCAGACCTGCCTTCCACACAACCCAAAGAGTCTAGTACGTTAATTCACAATAGCGGTCGCTCCTCTCATTTTTGGCTTATTTCAAGCAGCCTGACCTCCAAACGTCGTGGTTCCATAACTCAGCCCGAGGTCGCAACGCTCGCCCGCATGACTTTACCGCCGCCTCAGAAGGCGCACAGACTGTTCTAGAAGCGCGCGGACGAACTTACCGCTCAGGCACTCGATTCAGCCGTTGGTTTCCGGGGAGCGCGCGAGCGCGCGCGCGACCATGTGCGAAAGCCTCTGAGGCTCGTGGGCGAGCGCGCGACCTTTGTTCTGTGGCGCGCGGAGGAACCACGTGGTGCCAAGGTCCCTTCCTTCGCCCGCGAGCAGAAGCTGGGAAGAAGAAGCGACTTTGGACCTCTAACGGTCCAAGATGCGAGTCCAGGATGCGGCTCCTTCCGCGCCGGCTCCCGCAGCCCCGGAAGTCGCTGTTACATAAAAATCAGAAAAACGGATACGCTTAGTGCCCCCGCTGTTGGCTCCGGGAGTCAAAAGTAGGAGAGGGGACGAGACAGATAATAATGTTCGGTAGCTCAACGTGTTATTATACAACAGAATAGAAATAAATTTGAGCGTCATTCTTACAACCCCCTCCACCCAATTCAGGTGAGCACAGTCACCATAGATCAGCTAAGGGTCAACAAACTGGTGAGCAGGACACAAGACAGAACCCACCATGGGCATCAGTGGTGCTTTTTAACATGTTTTAAAGATTTTATACACTGCCCAGCCGAAAAAAAAAAAGTCACTCGCTCAAATATTTGGTTGGAGCGCCTTTAGCTTTGGTTCCGGAACGCATTCGCCGTGGCATCATTTCGATAAGCTTATGCAGTGTCACAACGTTTATTTCCATCCAGAGTTGCATTCATTTTTTGCCAGGATCTTGTGTCGATGGTGGGAGAGTCGGACCGCCGCGTAAAGTCGTCTCCGGCACATCCCAAAGATTCTCGGTGGGGTTAAGGTCTGGACTCTATGGTGGCCAATCCATATGTGAAAATGATGTCTTGCTCATGCTCCCTGAAGCACTCTTTCGCTATTTGAGCCCCATGAATCCTGTTATTGTCACCTTGGAATATGAAGAAAAAATCCATTGATGGAAAAACATGCTCATTCGGTACTGTATATTCAGGTGGTCGGCTCACCTCATTTTTTGGGCACATAACGTTGCTGAACCTAGACCTGAGCAACTGAAGCAACACCACATCATAACACTAACTTAAATCCAGGTGCTGACTTCTTTTTTTTTGCCGGGCAGTGTATATGTCGTAAATGTATTTAACATTAACTGTTGCAAATAGGAAATATCCTTTAGTCACAGAGGATGTTAAAAGAATCTAAATGTAAAACTAGCACGGAAAAAAGAGATGTGTTTTCTCTGGACAGAGTGTATGAGGTAACAACTACAGGAGTTGTCACAAATGGTGACCAAGAGCTGGACCTGTACGCTAGCCCATATGTGTGCCTCTTGTACCCTTGAGTGTGTGAATTAACCCGAGAATTAAACTGAATTCTGCGAGCAGTTAGCCTCCCATTAAGGGGCTTACAGATGAAACACTTGCTGCAGTTACTGTGGTTTCCTCACTCTGCGAGATGGCGCATCATCACGCTGCGGTGCCTCGGCTTCCCATATCGACCCATTAAAACGGTGCTTTTGTTCTGCTTCTCACTTCAGCTGTGTGCTGAATTTGTTAAAAATTTTCACCGCCCTGCTTATTTGTGGCCTGTAAGAGTGTCAGCGTATAACTGACATCGGGGCCGCACACGCCCTCTCTTCTGAAACGGACACACACCCTGTCACACGCCACTGTTCACAATGCTCCTTAACACTGGACTGCTGTCTCTTGTTTCCCGGGCCGTAAGCACTGGGCAGCAGAGAGATGGGGAAGGGTGCAATGGCTGCCACCCACATCACCTACAGCGCTGCTGCATTGCTTGAGAGTAGATTATCTCACCACCTCCTGACCCTCAGCGACATTATAGCGCCTGATGTTGTAATGGCTCGCAAGCAGAAGGAGTCGAAGAGAATTAGTCATATGTCCCCAGGCTTTGCCTGGTGATGCACAACCACACGTGTCATGTGGGGCATGGGAGATATTGCACTTGTCCCTCCCAGGCCTCTTTCAGGGCCCTTTATTGCAGTGTTTCTGCAGTGTCTGGCTGTTACACCTTCAGCAGCCACATCGATGCTGCATGTGTTGACAAGGCAAACAATCTGCAGTAGCGCAGCAGGAACTGTACTTTTGCCTGGAGGGTACAAAGTTTGTGGGCCATATCGCAGTGCTGTGATGCCCTTTTGGAAGTTACATAACTTGCTTCTGGTCCTTGGGTTGGAGACTTCTGAAATAATTCTGGAATAAATTTTAATTTGTGCGTTACTGGCATCTGAAAGATTGACCACCTTATATTTTCTTAAAAATAGCAATTTAGTAGAGAAGTAAAGCAAAAGCAGGTCTTGGGGATCTGAGGGTTGAAGGACCACTCCAAGGGTGGATGCAAATGTGTAAACAAGTGGAGGCAGAGGGTTCGATATCTGCTCGCAAGGGGGCAGGAGGAGCGTTGGGTGGACACCTACTATTGAAGCAAGGAAAAGCCCAATATTTTTGCAGGAAAAGTGCAGTGCGCAGGCCCACAGAGCCATGCCGAGTGCTGCAGTAACAAAGGAGGAACAGAACAACTGAAAATGTGAAAGCCTAGATAGGTGCTTTTCTAGGAGAAACGGCAGCACCTAATCAGTTCATTCTTCACTGCAAAACAACTTATAGTACTTTAACCTTATAAGTACTTTGCTCAAGGATACCACTGCAGGAGAGGGGATTGAACTAGCAACCTGCTGGTTAAAATTGCCTTTTTTTCTGCATTACCACAAGGTCATCTGCTGTTCTGGCAATAGAGCAATCATGATTCAAAGCCACCTTGCATCACAAGCTGCTGTTTCTTTTTGACATCAGCTTCAAAGTTTTCTTTACTGATCTCATTCCTTTATTTAAAAAAAATGATTTTTTCATCATTAGACAGAAATACACACTGCCCACATGACTCCTCTCCTTCACTCCATATGGAAAAGACAGACTTCAAGATACATCTGTGAATGCATGAAACTATCTGAATGTTGCCGAAAATATATCTATCACTGTATATTTGATCCTTGTATATATTTTGTTCAGTCAAGCAACATTTTGGAATCCATTGTAATATTTGAGTAACCAATGGTCTGAAAGCATAAAAATACGCTGTAGATAACTGCTGTACAGACTCCATCTGTCCCACTTATGTTGGGGTCTGCAAACTAGGAGTGATTTCATGAGCAAATGAACCTCCCACAGTTGCTCAGGCTTTCAGATGACCAACCTGCTCCTATGGGTCCCACTTTAAATCAGCATTTAAAGAGGGCTGGAGCCTAGAGATCCGGGGAAGCCAGTAATTTCTGCGACAATTGAGACTCAAGTTGTTGTTAAGAGTCTGGAGTAGAGGTAGAAGGTGAACAATCACTGCCCGAGCTTTATGCACATCAAAGGCACAGCAGGTGGCAGTCGCACAACTTTATGAACTTGAGGATCCCAAGAATTCGGTATTGAATTATAGTAAACACGTGTAATGATATACTTGGCTTGATGTAGTGGTAGTCATAGCAACCGCAGCATCGGCGTAGAAACAGCGTTCATTTCCATTTGTGAGGGTTATGTGATAGCAGAGACAGGAAGCAAAAGGATTTGTAACAGAAGTAATTTGTTTCCCTGGCAGGGGATTTGGTGTTGTACCTGAAACCTAACTGCAATGATGAAACTCCCAGGTGTAAAGATGTGGCCCAAGCATGACATTCGCAATAAAAGTGCATGGAAAGCAACTATATGAGAAAAGTGCACGCTTCTATTTAGGAGGGAACATTTTAAAACTACTACTACTACTACTACTACTACTACTACTACTACTAATAATAATAATAATAATAATAATAATAATAATAATAATAATAATAATAATAATAATAAAGGGATCAGTATTAAAAGTAGTATATAGTATGACAACAACAATAATAATGATAATTATGATAATAATAGGAGTCAGTGTTAAAAGTACTGTACTATTAAATACTCAATGAAAAATGAAATAAACTATTTTCTTGTTATGTTAGACAGGTGGCACAAATATGAACAAAGATGTATTTCACAATGGCACAGAAATGGGTGTTTTGCAAGTTTTTCTTCTTTTATTAGGTTTTTATCAGCTTTAGGTCATACAGTAGTGCCTAATAAGTTTATATCGCAACTTTATATCGCAGGTCTCTTGAAATGGTGGGGTGAACTGGATGCACAGGAAGGTGCAGCCAGGGAAAACTTCAGCACGTAGTCGACTACTGCAGTTTTCGTAAGCAGCTCCACTTATTTGTGCAAGTAGATGTCTGCATGAAGGTATTCTGCTTCTGTTTACTACTGACAGAATATTATCAATAATTTGTTGCTTTATTATGAAATATTATGCACTGTTAACATTTTTAAGAAGATGTGAAAACAGACATTCCATTTCACATTAAAAAATCTTCCAGCTTTTATTGACTTTAAATTTAATGCAACCAATTTTAAAATACAGCTTAAAACTAATAGCTGCTGTAGAAAATGACACTAGAGACAGGTGTAACAAGTACATTTTAGTATTTTTGTAATTCTCTTATTAAAAAAAAACAACAACACTGAGCCAGATGGGCAAAACTGATGTCTTATATAATTGTTTAAATGGCTAAGCTGAGATGTTTAGTGGTCCCCTTAGCGTCAGTTAAATCAGAACTTATGGAACAAAGGACGCAGACCACTGCTCTGCAGCTGAATGTTTTAAATGGACGTACTGTCTGTTCATAAGAAACACATTCACTTTTGCAGTTACATGAATTTATTGGTATCTGTACAGCTCAACAACTGCAGACACAACTTTGATTAAAATTAAAAATACTGAGCATTTGAAAAAAAAAAACACAGAATTCAAGCCTCAATAAACTACAGACACAATAATATCAACAAACTCAGAAAAGGGCAACATACATCAAACGCTTAACCGAAATGTAGTGGTCAATGGTCTTTTAGGTAGCAATACTGAGAAAGAATGCGCTCACTGGCTTTGATGCATATCTGCCAAACACCTCAACTGAAAACAAGGCTGGTTGGTGGAGACGGCTGCAACTAAGCCTGACAGATCCAACAGCGTCTACTTGTTGTTGTTGACATTAAGGTACAGTTAGCTTATAATGAAAACATTTTACGGATGTGGAGTGACTTTCATATGACAGAGAAGGAATCACAGAAAAAAAATAAGTTCATTTTGCTGGCAGTAGCAGAAGATGCAGCGCTTGAGCGGGCTTCACCCTTAAAACAGCTCCAAAAGGAGAACACAGGCCTGGGAGAACTTCATGGAAAGTACTTTAAACAACTTGTGTTTGTGGCTGGCAACATATATCTATTTCAGACAATAAAGCAAAACCAAAAAATCTGTACATGCCAAGCAAGACAAAATAACATAAAAATATGATTTATAAGAGAGTCTTTGTTGGTTTATAACTAATACATCATAAATCCTCCATATCGCTTGTCCATGTAGGGTATGTCTTCAGAGATGCCCTCAGGGTCTTCCTCTCTGGACCTCTTAAGGAAGCCTCCATATCTCTTCTGGTCTTCCTTCCACTCTGGTCTGCCTACTCTTCTCATGAAGCCGCCGTATCTCTTCTGCAGCTCCTTGATTCCATCTTCCAGATCGGAGCTCCTCTTGATGCTCCTCATAAATCCACCATAGCGCTTGGACACCTCATCTTCATGGACTCCGTGGGCTCCCTCGTCACCGCCCGTACGCAGAATCTCCTTCAAGATGGCCATGCCATCCACCTCACCATCGCCGCTCTTCTTCATGAACCCGCCGTATCTCTTCCCGAGGATCTCCCTGCCGTGGTCCACTTCGTTTTCCGCTTCTGCTTCCTCCTCACCATCCCCATCAGGCTCAACACTGTAAAGCTCAGCGGTTTTCTTCATGAAGCCCCCATAGCGCTTCATAAAACCACCATACTTCTTTGCAAGTGCATGTGCTCCAGCCTCATGGCTCGCGCCACCTGTGGCCTCTTGTGACTCTACTACAATGTTTGGTTCAGCCACTTTCCCCTCCAGAAGGTCTTTGCAGAGGTCCCAGGACTTCTCAGCTGGCAGCTTTCCCTCACATCCTAGTGTGCATGTCTGAAATGACCACATGAACAAAGGGGATTCAAAGATGCATAGAATATTACATGTATATGTAAATAAATAAAGATAACTAGACAGACAGACAGACAGAACAATTAGAGAGAATGAATAAATTGCTAAATGAGTTATATACAAATATCAGAGATCCGACAACTCATATTTTGTCTTACTAGAGCTGTCTATTTCAGCCAATGTCAGCGCTTTTTTACATCCAGATTTTATGCGTGTATGAATTTAACTCCTTGCTAAATTCTTAACAAAGCAGAAATCTTTACACTTAACTGAGCATAAACTCTACAAAAATGCCCAAATAATAAGTTTAACTGAAAACTAACTGTACTGTACAGTTACATCTCTTTTCTGATGTTATACTGCAACCTAGCGGTGGTCGAGAAACATTGTTTTAACAGCAAAACTGCGTAATTTAACCTGCGGTAAAAACAAAAGTGCAAATATGTGACAATAATGAATTTAAACTCTAAAAACGTTCCTCTGGCTAAAACACTTGCTTTAAGGTAATAACACTTTATGAAATGCCTACTGCAAGGATTCTCCCTGTAAACCAGGGTTATTTAATGCAAATTACAATATCACACGGATTATCCATATTCATATTGCATATTATTACTTTGAAGAGGTTGCACCACGAATTTTAAACGGATTTATCTTTTCAAATTCAGTCAAACTCCAAGAGGACGAGGTTTGAGGCAAACTGATTGACTTGCATGGCAGTCACAAAAGGATAACCAGCGTTTAAAATAAATAAATAAATAAATAAATAAATAAATAAATAAATAAATAAATAACACACACACGCACACACACACACAAAATTAAATCCTCTTTATTTACTACTATTGCAAAACATGCGCAGCTGAAATGGCCATGAGAAAAACGTTGTGCACAGAGCATAAAGGTACAGAACTATAGTAAAACGCAGAAACAACGGAATGTCATTTTTGTTCAGAACTAATTTTTTAAATTCAAGCTCACGTTTTTGTAATAAAAATGCTTGGCGACCGCTTTCACATTTATTTATATACACTTTCCACTAAGACATTTCACCCAGCAGCAAAACACAATACAGTCAAACACTTGCAGTGCGTAACTCCATTTCTGTGATCTCTGTAGGCATTAAAAGACCTCTAGCAATTTGTTCTGTTTCCCAAGTCGTTCGCCATTATATTTTTAAATACATGCACGGCATTTTCCCCCATACTCATAAAAAGTTCTACCTTTGTATCCAAAACAACTTTTACACACACGGCTTTCTGTAAAGCCAACTTCCAAGTACAAAAAAACTTGTCCTCATTTTATTTGTTAAAGAATAAAGAGAACTGTGCTTTAATTTGTATTCATGGCGCGCATTGCAATACTTCTGCTGACAATGTAGGCAAACTTCTACACTGGACACTAACGTTACTCCGGAATTATTATTATTATTATTATTATTATTATTATTATTATTATTATTATTGCAGATGTTGTTACTCGTCGGGTTCTTTTTTTCTGGGAAAATAAATGCGAAATGGGGGCGGGGGAGGACTTCATGCGCGATTTTTGGAAGAGGAACAAAGAAGCTCCCCACAGCTCAGAATTCAGTTCCCAAAAGAGCCCGGCATATGCGGGCTCCGGCCGCCCGCACCCACTCACCAGGGCGTCCACGTCCGCGCGCCGCCCCGCCAGGTGGAACGCGCAACGCACGCAGTCCTTCCCGCAGTGGGCGCGCGCCGCCGCCGCCAGGCACGCGACGAGCAGCAGCGTCCAGCACGTGGTTCCCGCCAACGCCATGAGCTGCGGAAGCAAACGGGAGAGCAAACGAATAAAATCGGTCAAAGCATCAGCCTTAGACTCACCGCCGGAGCCGTGCACACGCGGGCTGGCCTTAAAAACGCCGCTTTACGTAGGGTCAGCACCGATATGGCAAGAAGTTCCTTGCTTCGAGAGAAGTGCGGCAAAACGAGAGGCAAAGCTGGCGCGGTGAAGCGAAGGTGGCCGCGCTGACGAGAAAAAGTGCGGAGAGAAGTTGTGCTAAAGTGCGGCGGACCCACCCCCCTCCACGCCCGCCCTCCACTACTTACATGCCGGCAACTGTGAACGCCGCACTGTCGCGCCCTCGAATGCGGGGGGTTTTTATAGAGGAGCGGCGCGGAGTTCGAGACGCCTCAGGTGAGACCGAGCGGCGCAGCCCCGACACACCGTCACACCTGCGGGGAAACTCTGCGTGAGCACAGCGGCCAACAGTCCCGTAGCCCTGACTGCGTCTCCCCACTTATGTCTTAAATGCGGTGCCGGGGCGGAGGCTGCGTGTGGTCCCTAAATTTCGTCTTGGGGGGGAAACTCCTGACGCGTGATGACGCAAGCAACGCGGCGCGTGACTCCGCGTGAGGGCAGCGGCTTTGATGTATAAACCGCCGCGCGCGCGCACTCGTCTTCAGCTCCGGGATTAATAATCCTTACGATGTTCGCAAAGCCCGGGTTAACTTTTTTATTTCTAACTGTTTTCCCCTGCACTAAAATGTGCTTTTCTTTTCCCCTCGCAAACGCGAATCCGCGAAGATTTGTTCGCATTTACGGGACGCGCACGTGCAGCCGCCGAACGTAAAGCGGCGGCGCGCGGTCTCCGGTGACAACGGGCGGAGCGCGTGACGTTCGCACGGATTATTGGGGGGGGAAAGCATAATCGTGCCGGTTTTAATGGGATTAAGGGCTGCGAGCAACGTCACGACGTCTAAATTGCCTTAGAGAAACCGTTTATCTGCCGTATACGCATGGGAGGCGTTTAAAAAATGGTGTGCGATGCGCAACTCTGGCGCTGAGCCATTGTGTTGCGGGTTCGAGGAATCCGCACTTCTCTGTGCCGCAGGTTAGAACATCGGGGCGGCGTGAAGGCGAGGGAAGCCTTGATGCTCACGTTTGCAGCACAGCAGCAAGCGAACTGGCCAAATCGACCAGTTTGGCGAAGAAGCTGATGGGCTTGGAAGAAAGCAGCTTGGTTGTCTTTAAGACAACTAAGTAAGTTCGTACCTAACAATGGACACAGTTCAACATATGAAGTACAGTAAATTCTTATGTTCACCGCGATAAAATCAATCGTTTGACTGCAGATAAAGCTGATATGTTAAGAATTCACTATCCCTGTGCCGCATTTTCTGTAAAATTTCCCCCAAAAGGTGAACACACACAAATGCCTGGTACATTTTCTCGGTTCTTTGTTCTGTCCACATCTTACAGCTCTGAAAGATAATTGATGAAAAATCCTCTTCTTCAGGGGGGCAAAGACATCGATACAGCAATTTAGAATTTGGACAAGTCATAGTTTTGGACTATTTAGAACCGAATCTCTTTGCATCTGCAATGCAGTCCACAACGGCCTGGGTATGTTTGACCGTTCACAGGTGCAGTGGCTCAGCAACGGAAATCCAGGTGAGTCTGAAGATTTCAGCACAAAACAAACACCAACAAACAAACAACTGACAAAACAACAAATGACTAAACATGTTTGTGTGTTTATTTTGCAGGCACCAAGCTGACTGAGAGAATTTGCTGCACTCTTTCATACGCTGTGGTAACCGTACAGAAACTGTGATGCAATTTTCTAGTCATGCCATTTACGCAGGAAACAATACGGCAGAATGATCATAAACTTCTTGCGTAATCCTATCAGGCTGCAGCAGGGAAATAATAAACATGGCCGATGTGTTGTGTTCAGCATGAGATGTGGCGACCAAGAGCGTGCATTTCACATCCGGCAGTATTTTCCATGTAGGCTGGATTTTATGGCTTGAATGAGTCTCTGCGTTGCAGTTTTACTTATTTAGTTTAGTTTAGATAGATAGATAGATAGATAGATAGATAGATAGATAGATAGATAGATAGATAGATAGATAGATAGATATAATATTTTTATTATATCAAAATAGACAAGATTTTACAAAAAACAGAAGTGTTTGTGTTCAAATAAAATATGGTAGATGAAAAAAAATCATAATAATTTTAAACAAAAAAACACAAACTCCATACAAGCAACCAATATCCAATGGAAGTGATCGGACAACATTATTAAATCTTTCAATATTACTCCAGCTCCTCTAGTTTTCCACAAAATATCAGGCATTCAGTGTTACTACAAATTAATTTTTAGCTGCCCTTCAACAATGGAGCACAGTACCTCTTCCACTCCCCACACTTTTTCAAATTGTTCAGTGCTACACATAATTTTATGATATGTATATTCCAGCTTTATCCTCGCGGTAACGTAAACTTTGAAAACAAAAAGCACATCGTCTGGTAGTGTACCAGCTTGCTTGTTATTACGGCTTTTTAGTATCTCTAGCTTTCCTTGTCCGAATAAATAATTTAACAGTTGAAGCTTTGATTTCGCCTTTTTGTTATAGTTCAAACTGGATGGATGGACAGATGGGTGGACGGACAGATAGATAGATAGATAGATAGATAGATAGATAGATAGATAGATAGATGGATGGACTGACTAATAGACAGCTAGATAGTAAACAGTTTAAACAACAGAGATTGGATGCAAATAATAAAAAAGTAGAAAAATAATAATGATGGTAGGGGGACTCATTATAGGGCCCAATGGCTGTTTGCAGGAATGGCCTCGGGCGGCACTAACTAGAACAAAACAACTGGACTGGGCTATTGCTAAAAGTACTATTTGGTTTTTTCATTTTGTTTATTTTGTTCATTCAAAATGCAGTGTGAAATCTCACTGCCAAACTTGGGGATAATCCACCTCATCTACAGGTACATCTACTGGTTCCGAAAACTATGAAGAACACAACCGAAAATATAATTTAGCAAAGGACAGCTCGATTTTCCCCCTCTGCCAGCATGTATTTATTCTCTGCATGAGTTTGAGTTTCTACAGAGATGGTGCCTCAGAGACTCCACAGTAATGCTTTAGTTTACTGGTTTTGTAACAGCTTAAGTGCTGCAGAACACTCATTGTTTAGTGTGCAACTGAACTAATGAAGCACATTTTAAAAGGTGTTGAAATCCTGTACTTGGAGGTTTAAAAATACACAATTATACAGGAGGATGTGCAGCAGCTGTTGTGCAGAAAGAGGTTGGTAAAACAAGAGCTTTTTTGACAGATTCAGACAAGTAACTCACCGAATAATTCCATTTGATTCCATTAATGTAATCCTGTTCTTGCAGTGACACAAAATGTACAGTACAGCATCAATGCTAGTATTATACACACACACACAAAAACACTCTCTTAGATCTCTAAATCGCCTGACAAAAAAGCTTTTGGCACAAATCAAGAATCCACAATTGTTATTACAAATGTGGAAGAAGAGCTGCAAAATAATTGCATATTGCAGGCATTTTCCGTGATACCCTTTTGTTGTCATGTTTCCTTGCAATTGTTTGCTTTTTAAACTCACTTACTGTATATTGTACACTCATGGATGCATTATATTCTGTAAACAGATGATTTTTTTAGTGAAAGCAGTTACTTTTTTCACTATGAGATGCAGACTTTGTGAGATGACCGATGACACGTTGGCCACTCTGTAAATGTTGGTTATGTTGGCATGTGCACGTTTTACAGTTGTGCACATGACTAGGAGCAACAATTAATACTTTATTTAAGGTGGTCTTCATCCTCTTCATCTTCTTAATATCGAAACTATTTAACCATCAGCGGACTGATGCTGTGGCATAGGGGGCAGCACTAGTGCCTTACAGCTCCCAAGCCTATCCAAGTTTGGACTTGGGTTTAGTTAATTTGTGTGGAGTTTGCATGTTTTGCCCGTACCTACCTGCGTTTCCACTGGATGCTCTGGTTTCCTCCGATGAACAAAGATGTATTTCAGGTGAACTGGTGACTTTAAATTGTCTGTAGTGAGAAACTCTGGGAGGATGTGTAGTGTTGCTCTGTAGTGTGACTTGGTAGACATTTGTAAATATTTTCAAGGCAGTGTATCTAGCATTGTAAATTACATTTACAAAGCTATGTGCTACTACTACTGCTACTACTACCAATAATAATAATAATATGAAGAAGAAAAAGAATAAAAAGTGAAGAGTGTATCCAATTTAGGGCAATAACTCTATCTGAGAAGTGTGTGAGGCAATTCCACACCTGGACAGGGCCCCACTCCACCATAGAGCTCATGACCAGTTACCTAGCGAGCCAGTTTACAGCGACAGGAAAAGCTCACAAAACTACTAGGAGGAAACTGTCAAAAAGTTGGCAGAACAACGAAACAGTAGGGAGACAGAGCTGAGGTTGGTTCTGAACCCTGAAGCGCTAAGGCTTCGCCAGGGTCTTCCAGGCTGCAGTGTCATCCATCTTCTTTATATGTGATCATTTATTTGCATTTAAATATTATAGCGTCTACAGGAAAAAAATTATAATGTTTGTTGGAAAAAGAAATAAAAGCACGCTTTTTTTAAAAAAACTTTTTTTAAAGGTGAATTGTAAACTGTGTTATGTAGACACAAGAAAAACAAAAAACAAATTTTTGGTTAATGCAAGAAGTTAAGAATGATATTCAAAATGTGGACATTCACATGGAAACATTTAGCATTTTGTCTGAAAGAGAAGTACAACTATAAAGGTCAGCACTGTAATAATATTAATCTGTCATCAGTTTGTAGACATTACCTTTATTCATAAGTTATAAAACTATAAGTCATGCTGAAAAAAATGTAACAAAATCCCACAGGTCATAAAATAAAATATAAATAAATGTTTTTAATAGCATATATATAATGTTAGTGTTATTATGAGTACTGTGAACATTTACTGGGTCTCCAGTTGTATGAGTTATTAAATAGAAACTTACTGCTGTAGAATAAGTGAATGCAACCAATTCTAAGCGCCAAGTTAATCACTCTTCTTCATTCGGCACTTTTTAGATTTAAACCTTAGAAGCTCCTTGTAGCATGAACACTTTTTGTAAAAAAACCATGTCCGTAGGACACAAGCTCTACCGAGCAGTGGGTATAAATTATTGATTGACGGGAAGATATAAAAAACAACGTGTAACACGCAGAAGTGCTGGATGAAATCATTTGGGGTTCTGGGGGCTCAGCTTCAGGTATGCCCCATTTTCTCGGAGTAAAGATGTAGTGTTTTGCTGCCTGGAGGGAGATTAGAAATAAAACATTGCTGAGCTGAAGGAAATTCTTTGGAATCGATACCCTTGACTGGACATTATGGTTGCCACTTAATTGTAAGGAGAGCCACTCCTGCTGCTTCTTAGCCACCGGCAGAACTTGTCAGCTCATTTTTTTAAACTTTTTCCCGGTCTGATCCAGAGGACAGTGGAGCTGAAGGGTGAAGAAGTGAAAGTGCAGGCAACTTCTGTTCACACCCACTGTGTCTGCTTGCTACCTTCATGCCAGCCAGCTGCCGGATTGGAGTCAGCACTGTGAAAAGAGCCAGCTTGCCTGAAAAGGGACACTTAAGCAGACGTGAGAGACAGGAGGAGGCCAAAACAGAACCCCTTTCAGCCCTGGATAACAAAAAGTGTGATTACAGGTGTGGGTGGCTGTTGTTCTTCCCTGCTGTACCAAGATTTTTATGCTCCTGTGTAGTTCCTGACTTGCAGTTGTATTAACCGCTGAGTTTTCTCTTGGTTCCATTTTAATGCAACACCCCCTATTTCATGAGCTCTTTCATCGACCTCCAGGCACTTTCACATTTTTTCATTAAGCCGACACCTTTCTCCCAAGCAACTTGCAACATTAAAGCTACCGACAAATTCATCAATTTTATTCGTTTATTTTTTTACAGGTGCGATTCTTTCCTCTTTGCTCCAGCATCCTTTAGCAAGAACCTTGCTAAAGGATGCTGGAGCAAAGAGGAAAGATTCAGACCCATGACCTGTGCACCCAAAGGCCGCAGTTTGCACCCCTACACCCCCTGCACTTTGCAGATTATTCGGGATGATTCTTTTGCCCAAATAGAGCAATTTTTCCCCGCTCTGATGCTCGATTTACGCTCGTCGTATTTTTCACCTCGATGCCACGGTCAGGGCTCAAAGCTTTGTACACTTTGCTAAGTCTAAAAGCTGGACGTTTCGTCGTTTTTCTTCACACGCCAGCACGCGGTACGTATATCTTGTTTTGGAGGCTGAAGGAACGATTTATTTGCTCAGTAAGACGCTGTCTTCTTTTTTATTCCGATGACTGACTCTGTGTCAGATCAGGTCAAGCAAAAAGTCTTCAGGAACTCGGCACAGACCTGCTAATTACCTTTGGCTATGGCCGGGCACAGCGCAGCCGTCTTCGGCTTCTCACAACTGAGTCAGGAGTCTGAGGAGGATTCCATGTCACACGATCAGGTAAGCATGACCGCGCTTTGTCAGAATTTTTTCGGCGAGCTTGAGCACAGCGGCAAGGTGACGGTAAATATTTGTGCGTTGAAAAACAATTAGCGCGGAGGGTCTGCCGTTTGGCAACGCGGCTGAAATTTCGGATTCGGCCGCTGAGGTTTTATGGAGGTCTTTGAGACCTGGTGCCCCCTTAAAATGCATGGCCTTTCAGATTTCTATTTGACTTGAGTCTGAGGAAGTGTGATATTCTAAATGTTTCAAGATTGCAAAATACAGCATCGAGAGCCAGACTGTCAAAGCTTTGAAACTTTGCCGTAATGAATTATAATGGCATTACCGATGCCCTTTTCCCTCAGGGGAAATTGTAATATCCTCTTCAAACAAGAGGCAGGTTTCACAAAGGGCGACCCGTGGTTTAGTCGCCGATATTGCATTGGATTTGTTTCCAAGTGCGATTGCGAGTTTGATGGCATCCTCTTCCCATCATCTTTTCCTTCCCACACAGAGAGAATGCCTCCATTAATCTGAAGATCTACCTTGCAGGCCAGTCCTCTCAAATTCACATAATTTGATCTCCTTACAGGGCAAACAGACATGACAAAGGGAGAAGGAAACAAAGGGTATGTAATTGCTTTTAAAATAAGAGAGTTAGAGAATAAAAGTAATTTAATTTTTACATTCGGGAGCCCGGCACCAGAGGAGGGAGGGAGCAGACAAGGAGTTACATGGGTGCAGATTAAATTCCACACCATGTTTTGCAGCCATTTCAATACCTTTTAAACAACAGGAAATCTTGATAGTTATTGACTTGCACTTTATCACTACAATTAATTCTCCCGATGAATGAAACCATATATTAGAATCTTTGTCATTGCCTTTATTGTTTTCTAATTATATTAAACATGTATTTGCGGCTACCGTGCACCATCACAAGAATGCGTGCGTGCGTGCGTGCGTGCGTGAAGAATGACTTCTTAAAGATGACATGTTTTCTATCGGAAGGACCCGGAAATGTGAAATTTGCAGCGATTTTGCCACATTTTTCTACGGCAGAGCGCACAGCCCTGCTCGGTGGAGCCGTCTCACTTTCTTGTGCGCCTCACTTCATTAGGAGCATCGATCGCCCAGTCATGGCAAGGGGCGTAATGAACCGAACGTGCGAATGTGATGGATGACCGCTCAAAGGGTGGGGGGAGATTACATACCAGCGCCACGGAGTCCCGATTAGCCCGCCGCCTGAAGCCTGTTCATGTGGCGCCTGCTGCTGATGCACTCCTGAAAGGAACCTAACCTGAATTGATAGCAGAACTGGAAAGCGACGCTGTGATACACACCCTAGATAAAGATCTCTGCCATTCCAGTCAATACTTCTCGAGAACATCGCCACTTCACCAGTAAGCACTCTCATCATGCAGTTACCAAAAACTGCATTCGGTGTGGCGGTAGAAACCACTGTGCGATTATGTAGGAAATTCCAGAGTCCCACAGACAGGGACATACTGCATTACCTGGACTAATATTACCTTTCAAAAAGCCTACTGTTGGAGAGATAAGACATTGTGTTACGGCAGTATGGATTTCAATGAGGCAATAAAATGTGGTAGAAACAGTCAGGCTTTGTGGGTCAATCTCATTTCTTGTAGCTGGCATGTTCCACAGCGCTTGACATTAGTAAAAGCAAACAAACCAATAAGGCCTGATATCTGCCTTGCAGCAAAACCAGCTAGTGTTTGAATGATATCTTTTTCAATTTTCTAACATTGTTACAGCTTTATACTCTGTTTTGAGATGCTTGATCAGTCATTTTCCATATTTTCTCTTCATGCACAGGTGCTCAAGGAGGGATGCTGATTTGTTAGGTCTGAAGCATTTAGCACAGAGGCCTAAGCCTGTCGCTGCAAACCACCCTTCCTCTGGTCCCTGGTATTTCCCTCAAAAGTCAAAGCCCGCTGAACCATGCAAATGACAGGAGCCTCGTGCAGCACTTGTCCTTATTAGCCATGTGTGACTCACGGGGAGCCGGGAGCGCTTCCTTCGGCATGTCAGTCCCGTCCCTTTCGATTACAAAACTGCTTCGTTGTGGGCGATTTGGTGAACGGGTGTGAGAATGGTGGTGTCCCACCACCCTCTGTGATTCCCAGATCATCGCACATGCTCCACGGAAGCGTAGGATGCCTACATTATGTGGGGAAGCACTACGGGGGACACCCCTTGTTGACTTTCGTAAAGTCGTCATATCTCCTCCCCACTTTTTTTCAAGGAGAAATGGGCTCGCAGTTATGTATCCCCCTTTATGTAAGGATGTGCCCCTGGATATGGGCTGCCCTGGATATATGTGTTTGATATTTATTATGTACACCTCCACCGTGGGTCACCCTAGTCATCCCTTCTTCTGATGTGTTTTCATGCACTGATTTATCCCATCAATGCCGACTGCATGGGAGGAATGTACTGCTTTTAATTAGATCAAATGTGGGCTCCTTTGTCTCTTTGCTTCAGTCAAGAGCAGCACGCGGAACGGGCGATCGGCGGGAGCACAAGACTGCTTCCGCCTTCCACGCAGTTGGCTTCGGCCCACTTTCGCGCTGTCATCGCTCCCCGGAGTACCAGGGTCAGTGGAGGAGAGAGACGGGTCATTGTTCCTAGGACTGAAATGAAGCATCGATCCTATGCCCTGTGGCAGCGTGGAGACCTGCTGTGACTCATTTGCCAGGCTGGGAGCTACGTAGGTTTCATTTAAATGTCGCACCAGGGGACTGAGCCGGAGACGTATGGCGTGATTCACAAAGGCTGGTTCTACACAAACTGCCATGCTGTCATGTGTCTCTTCCAGCACTGTGACATTGTTTACAGGAAGAGGGAAAACATCTCAGCTTCTCATCCCGGGTGTCTGCAATATTTAATTTAGACAAAGACAGTTAATTTTTAACGTATGAACTTGCGGCCTTCCGTCCGCAACACCGAAACTGTAAGCCGCTTTGGGTAACAGCATCTCCCAAAGAAAGACACAGTAGTAAAAATTTATCTCATTATTATCATGCGAACCCTAAGATGCTGAATGCATGTGAGAATACAAGTGCAATATTTTTCCACAGCTCAGCGTAGGTGGATTTTGAATGATTTTTTTGGTTGTATTGTTCATATGATAGACGGATTTTTTTGGAATTTGCGCTGCAAATCTTGGGAGATTTTAATAATGTCAGTAGTCCAATGAATATTTTCAAAGGTTTTTTTCAGAGATTCATAAAAGCTGGATGGATAAATATTCATAGATGGGATTAATATGTGAATATTCAAAATTGGGGGCTTAGCTGAGGACAAGATGCCGCCGCAGAGCTCTTTTCGGTGTAACATGGATCAGATAGTGAGTTTTGTAGCAGGACGTGTGCCAGGTCACACGGAAAAATTTTAGTTTTCTGAAAACAGAACACAGTAAGCTTAGGAATGTTGACTTCTGATTGGCCAGCAACGGTCCGGTTAGGAAGGTTGTACAGTCAAAAGCCTGCAATTTTATCCAATGCACTTATGAGGAAGTGTGTCGGAAAAGTAGCGCACAAACTTTCCCTGGATTATGGATAGATGGAAATAAATCACGTTTACAGTCACAGCGGTGCATTTCTCAAAAGAGACCGCAGATTTACCAAATAAATAAAGAAATTAGATTAAAAGAACTGGGCCCATGCTTAATGCCGTTAGATTAGCAGGTCCGTCCTCTGGGGTTTCTGCTGGTGGTTTAATACCCTTTGCTCCCCATGTATTTCTGTTCATGTAGTGGACCCGCTTACGTCCAGCAATGTACAGCACGTAGCCAGGAATAGCAAAAAAGTAATAAAATCAGCTCCACCACAGTCGATGCTGATGAAGCAATGATGATGGCAGTCAAGTTAAATAAAGTTAAATAACACAGTGCGTCAGCAGGTACCGCCAGCATTTCCAACATGAAATAATTTCCCCAGCATTTGCAGCAAAGGGACAGGGCAGTGATTATATAATTACATTTTTACTGTGTTTCCATTACTACCCCTACTGTGTAAAAGCCTCCTACGGTGACACTCAAATAAAGCAAAAAAATATCTCATAAAGATTTACAGTCGTGGACTTCTATTATGCACCTTTCGGTCTGCAAATGTATACACATGAGACCGATCATGCTGTTACAGCATGTACAGCACATTAAAAGGCATTTATAATAATTATCACTATAATTGTCACTGTTGTTGTTGCTTATTAAGAGGCAGCTATCTGACACTTCACACCTCCCATGGAAACAGCAGAATTAGCTTGAAAGGATAGAAACAATAGCAGGTATGCTGACATTTTACTGTTTTTTTTAAAATATATTTATATATAAAAAGCCTGTAACGGGCTTGTTTCCTGTCTTGTTCTCTTTAAAACATTTAAATAAGTGAATAATAAGTTGCTTAGTAGGTATAGGCCAATAAATTCCTAGCTGATAAAAAAATATGGAGGGAACTATTGTAAGAAATAAATCTGTTGAAGTGAAATTATCAGGGAAGATTTTTATTGGCAAAACCACCAGAAAGCTTAAGATATACACTGCCTGGTCAAAAAAAGTCGGCATCTGGATTTAACTTAGTGTTATGATCTGGAGTTGCTTGAGTTGCTCAGGTCTAGGTTCAGCAACGTTATGTGCCCCAAAAATGAGCTCAGCTGACTGCCTGAATGTACCGAATGACCAGGTTTTTCCGTCAATGGATTTTTTCTCCATATTCCAAGGTGACAATGGCATGGATTCATGGGGCTCAAATTGTGAAAGAATGCTTCAGGGAGCATGAGAGAGACATCATTTTCACACATGGATTGGCCACCACAGAGTCCAGACCTTAACCCCACTGAGAATCTTTGGGATGCGCCAGAGAAGACTTTACCCGGCGGTCCGACTCTCCCATCATTGATACAAGATCTTGGCGAAAAATGAATGCAACTCTGGATGGAAATAGATGTTGTGACACTGCATAAGCTTATCGAAACGATGCCGCAGCAAATGAAAGCTAAAGGTGGTCCAGCAAAATATTAGAGCGTGTGACTTTTTTTTGTCCGGGCAGTGTATTTCTTATTAATTCACATTTAACTATCCAAATCCTGAGCCATTAAAGGTGCAAATAACCCTTTATAATGCTGTGGATAGTTAACCTGCTTCATATCATGCTCAGTAAAAAGAAAGCATCCAAGGGTGCAATTTGCTGGATGTGAGTAGAATTTTGTAGACAATTACAGACACATTGTCATTCTAACCCACTGCCCTTTGAATAAAAGTTTATTTTTAATAACTAATAAGTGCATGGCTATCATGTTTACTATTTTATCATTCAGATATTTACATACATTTCACAATTTGGCGTGTAATAAATATATAAACGTGTTTTTAATGTATATAAATTATATACAGTACACTTTTATGGATGCTCGCTTGCACGCCCTTCTTCTCCCGCAAGAAGCTTTGCTGTCGCTCCCAAAAGAACCGCTGTGGTCCTCTAACAACAGCCACGGGTTCGGTAGTGAAATTGCTGGGACACAAATTAATTTAACTTTAATCAGGGCTCCGGCAGGCGCTCACGTTTTTAATCTGGACTTAGCTTCAATTACCTGTCGGGAAGAAAAGGAGCAGTAAAGCATTTAGTGTGTCAGTCATGCCTATAATATTATCTTTCGGTTTAAAGAAAACACAAAAGCCGCTGTGCGAACCGATAGGTAATTTAATGCTGCGGGTGCGAAATGTCCGATTGGGCCACCTTTGTGCTCTTTGGCCTTACGTGCTGAGACGATTCCGCCGCATCGCTGCTACCTGGACGGAACGTCGCACCGCGAAACAAAATGGTGGGACGGACATCCGAGGGCCAGGGGGTTCGTGTTAGAAACCGTAACTGTAGCTTAATGTTACGGAAAGGACTGTTTTGCTTTTGGGCACATTGTTTCCGACTTAATGTTTTACCGTACAAAATCATTTACAACCCATTACGTTGATAATGGGTTGGAAAAAAAGGATGGAAATGTTGAATAACGTGAATGAGGCTGCAAATAATAATGTTGATTCAGCTAAGCCATCAGAACAGCTTGAGTCCTTCGTGCAAGGGTGTCATATTTGGATACTGGGCACTTATTCTAGGATGAAAGACTCCGGAGGGATGATGTGGGTGGAAATCTACTTCACGCTTTCCATTCCATATTACTGTTAACCATTATTTACATTATGTTGTTGTCCAAGGCACCTAACAGTTTCAGGTGCTGAGTACTACTATGCTAAGCAACCCGCTCAAGGGTCTCACAGCAGGAGTAGCCATTTGTACCCAGGTCCCATGACTGAAGGGTGACACCTCTTACCAATATTGTTTCAGCTAATACATTTTTCAGTAAGGCTGACAGAGGCTTATATGTGGTAACTGAGGAGCCTGTGAAGGCTTTTGATTTCATCCCCGTATAAAATTGCTAGTGAATCTGTTTAGTAGCAGGTATGGAAAAGTTTACACCAAAGGATCAGTGCGAGGCAACAGTTGTATAAAATGGTTTCGTATTCCTTAGCCCTTAGTTCCAGTGAGTCCCCTCTGATGTCATTACATTTTGCCACAGATCAGTCACCGTTTACAACAGCTGCGAGCATCCAGTGTGGTTTTAAGGCCTTTTTTGGTTTTATCCAAACATAGATCCCCTGCTGTTGGAAAAAAGAGTAAGAGATGAGCCATCACACCATATCGCGTTGATAATTTGCAATGAGGGTGAGAAAGGTAGGACACGGAAGCAGGTGACACCTGCCATTTTGAATCATGGCTGGCCACACTCAAAGCAGAGTGGTGTCCCAGATGATGGAGAGTATTGAAAGTGCAGAGCTAAACTGATGGTTAATGACTGCATCATATACAAAGGTAGCAAAATAGTGATTCCAAAAGCACTCGGACACTGAAGAAGACACCATCACCGTGGAATTGAAAACAGCCCATGAAGTAATGTGCTGACCGAGGATAAATCACATCAAAGTGTCCAACCTGTCTCAAAAACCAGCCCAACAGTCCAAGTGAACCATTAAAACCACATCCGCTGCCTCAAAGACCTTATAAGAAGATGGATGCTAACGTTTTAACTCCTGAAAGTAAAGTAAATTACTGGAACAGATCATTGCTCTCTGCATGCAAAAGTTGGTAGGTTGAGTTCGCCAACAGCAGACAGTGTGACCAGGTGCCCGAAGTCAATCTTTTTTCAGCAAGAAGTGCAAGATGAAATTTTTACTGACAATGGCCCACAGTCTGTCATTGAGATCTTTGCAGCTTTTGACAAGACTGGGAATTTGTTCATATAACCTCAAGTACATATTTTCCGGGCTAATGGCTTGTTCAGAAGTCAGTCACAATTCTGATGAAAGTCATGCAGAAATCAGCAGAAAGTGGAAGTGACTTTTGCAAGGGATTGCTAGCATATCATAGTGGATTCCTTGAGTCTGGATCATCTCCTCCTCACCTCCAAATGTGACATTGGATTCACTCTGAACTACCTGTGAAAAAGGGCGTACCGGAAACAGAGAAAGGCAAAGTGGCTCAACCGCAGGTACAACAAAAAGCAAAACAGAAAGTCTGCTTTGATAGAAGTACGATGTGCTCTACCAGAGGTTCATAAAAGTAACAAAGTGAGGTTCAAGGATGAACAACAAGGCCTCGAAAAAGTACTGCCAATAAGCAAGCGCAGAAACTGGAGCTCAGATCAAATACAAATCAGACAAAAAATGGTCCTGTGCTACCAAGAACCAGGAGGGATCTCATGAAGGAAAATGACCGCAGTCATTTAAGGTTTCAGAACGGAGGCCCCTCCAAGCCAAAAAGCCAAAGGCTGTGAGCGGGATGCATTGTTAATGATCTGCACATCGTATAAAGCTTTCAAATGGTCAGTTAGTATGTAATATAAACCATTTGTTAATGCTAACAAACCATGTGCTAATACAATCATAGACTTTGATTTATATTTTGTATGATTTTTAAGTAATGCTGTTTTCTTTAACAAATTTGTTAAATAAATATATTTAAGTATAGTTTTGATAGTTACTTTCCTACTAATCCCTTTCCATTCTCTTCTACTCAGTGTGCTTTTTGTCTCATTTGGCATGGGCTGCCCTGATTTTCCATTCTGCTCTCCAAGCCATTAATTCTCAGTCCGTGTCCTTTCTTCTCGGTATCATTATTTTGTTCTCTAATTTTTCGGAGCTATTACTTTCGGCAAAAAAGGCAACATACGTTACATGCAGTCGAGTATTCTCAGGGTATTTTGCACCTTGGTCCATGACATATTTGTCATTCTCATAGAGTATGTGTTTAATTATCTGACCTCTGTCATATCAAAAGGAGCTCAGCGTGATCTTCTGGTGCACCATGGAGTCCTGGTGGACCTGTTTATTGATCTCATCTCTCTCCTGTATAATCAGACCAAGAGTCTGTCACTGACACAGGTTGTAAATGGATGCAGCCATTTGGTTCAGCATTCCAATCACTCCTTTATATAATAGAACAATATTTTGGGCAAAAAAGTTACAGATCATAACACCTTTTTCTCATTTAGCTGATGGATTTCTCCAAAGTCACTTACAATGATTTACCCACTTACCTACTTTTTGCAGGGTAATTTTTCTGGATTGGTTCAGGGTACTACTGCAGGTAGTGGGATTTAAACCCAGGTCCTTATTGTTCTGGAAATCATTTTTCTATAGCGTAAAACTTTTTTTACAGTACAGTAGCAGCTCAGGTAGTTCCCTAAATGCATACTTGAGAAATGGGTGGTTTAATGCAAAAGGGCAATAAGAGGTCATTAACAATGTATTTCAAGCTGTGCTGTGCAACATAATACAAAATATTATAATATAATAATGGCAAATAATAATTATATATTATAATATATGCATTTGATTTATTTATATTTGTAAGATATTATAACTTATAGGTATAACAAATAACATCAAATGGCAAATAAGCATAGAAAACAGTCTGTTTCACGGAGAGCAAATACAAAATTGCAAAAAAAGTTGTCTCAAAATATGTTTTGAAATTTTTTGTTTCAAATTTCAATTTTCAAAATTTTCCACATTAAATTTAGACATTCCACTCCATCACAGTAAATTCATCAAAGGCCTAAAATAAAAGAACTCTGCTGGGAAAAAAAAGCACTATAGGCAGCAGGGCTAACCAAGTTATTACTGAATATTAATTTAATTTGTAGGAAAGAAGAACCACCAAATGATGCATGTGACTGCGGGGGGGGGGGGGGGGGCAAATATATTCCTGATCTTTAATGATGATGTCGCCTGCTGCTGTGAATTGTGGGAAAGAGCTCCAGAAAAGAGGCATTGTGCTCTCCTGAAGCCGCTGCCCTATTTTTATTCCAGATTTAGCAGTGCTGCACCCTTCTTCCCTTACAAAAGACACATTTGACTGTGGTCGGTGGCGTTTTCCCCATCTAGGTTTCTCTGCGGCATGTTGCTCGTGATGTCGGCCACACCTGTGGGGGGGGATGAGTGACCTGGCTGCTTCATCTGTTCTAAAACACAACCCAACTCCTGCGGCACTTTCTGAAGGACAGGCCAGAATGTCTTTTGTCCACGTGCTAGACTTTTCCACTGCAATGATCATAGTTTCTATTCAATTCCTTGTCATCTATTGTCAAAAAAATAAAAACATTTATTGAACAGTAACATCTATTGTTACATATGGGAAAAAACCCGCAAAATTTCACTTACTTTTTCCACTGAATCCTTCGCCGCCATTGTCACATCTCGGCTGTGAGGACAACTATTCTCTGAGGCTGTCAGTCAATTTTGTTTGCCCTGACACACTTAACAATGGGGCTGTTGCTCGCTTCTCCTACAGCAGTCTTGCACACTTGGTTTACCAGCACCACGGCAACATAAAGTGCTCAGTTTAAATGCTGACACAATATTATGTATTTTTATCAAATGTATTTTTGCATTTTTCGAAACATTTCTATTTTTTCCCCAGCTCAAGCGTTCCTGTTCAGTCAGCCAAGGAATTGCGATCTGCATATCCATCCCGCCATGCAAAGTGGAATTACTCACTGTTCGCAAGACGTTTCATTTTCATTTTTCTCTGGGCCGTCTATATATACACACTGCGCTCTGGGTTCGCCTCTGAGACAGGAATGAGCTGTCATTTTGGCGCTTTAAATACTCTCAGCTCACAAGTCAGGATTCCCTTTAGTTCGAACCCCCCGACAAACAGCCCAGTGTTTGCGCGGGTCTGGAAAAGCGGTTTCTGTAAACCTAGAGACGGAAGCCAAGAGGCACAAACGCGCTGCGCCGTGTTCTGCTTCGGCTCTCCCTCTGGATAGAGCAGCAAACCTGATTTAATCCTTTTTCATAGTCATCCATCAAGCAGCCTTTGCGTAATTCATGTAGCGGTTAAGGAACCAGACTTGAGGGTGAGAAACCTTCAACAAGGTAGCAAGTTTCTTTACTGAATATCCAACTGTTTGACAAGTGTTAAACATAAGTGACTAATAATAACTCTAATCTACTAAGCCTGGTTATTAAAAATACAATTTATGTCAAAGCCATCTGCGTGCACCTTCCCATTGCGCTTGTGTACGAATAGCCTGCAGCAATGAAAGCAAAACTGTTTTGAAATAATTTCACAGACCGTGTGCTACAACGTCAATAAATGCAATTGAGTTTTCTGTAAGAAATAAATTAAAATATTAAATAGACTTCAGACGTGATGTCTCTTAAGGGCACAATTTTAATTCTTGAGGTCAAAGACAATCTTTTCAAATGCACGCGCAGACGTGCAGGAAAGATTGTCACAGTGCGTCTTTGGCTATGTAGTAAGAAATAGTAAAATGACGGTAAAAAAGTAAAACCCCGCATTACAGCACAACCCTGAGCAGCTCCCGCTTGTCCCTGTTTTGTCCAAAAGCAGACCGCCGCACCATCACCGAATTACTTCGAGTTACCCCGGTCGCTTCAGATTCCGAAAATGCCTCGGGTGTCCAGTTCAGTCTCGGCACCATAAAAATGTTAATTTTAGATGACAAGGAAATCACTCCCAATAAAATGAAGACAATTTATCCATCCCATGGGCAAGAAAGGAAGGAAAAGCCCCCGTGAAGGATTGAAATAAGCGCTTGCAGAGACAAGACCTTTAATGTATTAATTAGCCAGGCTGTACATTAAACTCGGCGTGAAGGGACAAATTGTGTTTTATGCCCCTACTTATTAAAACCGAGACACGGGCATCAGTTACATCCATTCGTGTGCGGTGCCAGCATCACACAATTACAGGTGCATTAAAGGCAGTTTCTGCGCCTGTCGGTTTGCAGGAGCCGGGCGGCCGAAGGCCGACAATGAATCCATACATCACGCGCAGGCGGCTCCGGCGATGTTTGTCCTACGCATTATTACTACATCAATATTGTTATAACACTAATTTTCTTTCTTTATTCTGCTCAGCTGCAGAGAACCGGGTTTATAATTGTTCACATGTTCCCCGCTCATCTTCTTCCGTTGCCTTCAAGCCAAGTTCACGATCTGCATGCCCTACGTCTGACCAGCTTGTCACATTTTTGAAATTATTACCGCACCTGACACATTTGTCCAAAGCAGCCTTTTTCTATGCGATGCTACGAAGAATAATTTGTGCTGGGTAATTGTTAGCGGAGCAATTCGTGGTAAACATGTTATTCAAGATATGACAGCGGGAAGGGTTTGTACCTGGGTCCTTAAAAACAGTGGAGGGGGGAGTCTTAGCATCTATGCCATCTGCCTTAGAGTTGCATTAGACCCTCTTGACCCATCTGACCCCCCCTGCAGATGGTTCCAGCTTATACAGAAATTCTCGCATAAATGGAGCCCCCCCCCCCCCCCCCCCCAGAGACCAGAAGGAAGCAGCAGCACAGACAGGAGCAGCAGTGTGAGAGTATGGCTCCATGGAGGATGTGAGTGCACCAGGTGCCAGGTGTGGGTACTGTATGGCAGCAGGGAAGGTCATTCAGGCCTTGGTTGGAAGGGATGGAAGAAATGAAATTCTACAGATACACGGACACCATAGCAACCAGTTGAAAGCTCTGAAGTGGATAGTTTGGAATCTAAATCCCCCAAGGCTGAAGGGAGAGATACCACGACTGCTGCAGCAGAGAGACGGTCTTCCTCTATCTGAGGGTCTCGGCTACGCGTCGATAAACCGCGATGGTCCAAGATCACGCAAGCAAAGGTTCTCTGGGTCGCTTAATCTGTAGGTCCAACTTGACTTGTCTAAGAGCTGGACTCCCTGCCAGGAGCTTGATAGACCTTCCTGACAGAACCGGCACACGGTTTAAACGTGAGCAGAACTCCAAAGAGCCTTTAGATGATGCCAACCCGTTTCGGCAGAGTACACCATCGCAGCGCTCCATGGAGAAAACAGGAACGGTGAGCCATTTTTATTTGGCCTACTTCATGGACGCAAAACAACCTGTCATGCTGTCAAATCCTCAGACTTTCCCAAAAAAAATGCCTTTCCCGAAAATATTGTGACGCTGTTTCCATCAAAAAGCCCAGTATAGTATGGATCATGCCGAGGCAGAGGAGACGGGTGCTGAGAAACTGAGATCACTGTTTGTTTCACGTTCTCATGCAGCACATTTATTTATCCAAAATATCGGATCCTTTTATCACATCTGCGATTTAAGCACAAAAGCACTCACTGTGTAAACTACGGTATGCTTTACCCCTCTGCTGGCTTTGGCTGCTTGGACATCCTCATCCCCACTATCCAACTCTTGTTTAGCCAAGAGCGACAACAAGATTTAAATTTGAGACAAGGTCGAGACATAATTTATTTCTTAGCCGTTGTGAGTTTTGCGTTCGGGATTAAGTTGAGAGCTTGCAACCCTGATACTGTAGGAGGTGGGAAGATAAAAACTGGACCAGTGGAGTGACATGCTGTCTAGATCACAAGGGCCTGCCAATGCTGGACAGGCCTGTTTTAATCTTTTACTGTAATAACTGTCCGTTTTATCCTCCGCGCTCAGCTGTGTCAGGGACAGGGCGTTGCGAGTACCAAAACATGTAAAGGAGCTTGAGGGACTCTCCTTCTCCTCCTGCCAGACTGAATGAGAATTCCTTCAAGTCTGACAATGGCATCAAGCAGAATCTGAAAGGAACCTGAAAAAATGCAAAATCCTATAACACCAAAATGTTTATGCACTCATTTTTATTAACCGGTCGTGCTGGTTGAGGTCACTTGCCATTCTATGCTAGGCTAGGAGGGTACATGTTGGGAGAGATGCAAAATCAATCACAGGAAAGCCACGCACAGTTGAGACTGACCAGTTGACCCGAAACACGTCTTTGGACTGTGGATGGAAACCTATTCATATATGGGAGGACATACAAACTGCACACAGATTTAGCAAGATTCAAACCTACACCCTGTTGTCTTGATCTGATAGTCAGTTGTGCTTTTTGTCATGGAAAAATCATTGGCCCAACTGGCACACTGAGGGAAGATGAGAGGCTGAAGAACATTTTGCTCCTCACAGTTTACATTTATCCATCTAGCAGATGGTTTTCTCCAAAAGTGTTCCATGATTATTAACTAGTCTTTAACTGGTTGACTTACCATGGTAAAGTACAGCAAACTGCTTACCAGCACACACTTACATAACAGAATAAAGTACACAGTCACACTGTTGGCAACTTGTCACCAATCCAAATGAAACGCGTGTCCAGAGCACTCAGAAGACGTCTACACAAACATGGGGAGAGCATGCAAACCTTAGACTGAGCCGGACTGAAACCCAGATGTGAGTCTCACCACATCAGTAATTCCTGCTCCATCATCCCTTCAACTTACCACAAGACGACAAATATTGCTTCACAAATTATTTTGACTTTCAAATTCACCCTAAGAAACCCCTGATGTCCAGGGTCAAAGAAAATAAATGCACATAATCCCTCAGATGAACGGCAGCTTCTTAAGTTCAGCAGGCTAGCGTCTCACATAAACGAAAGGCGAATTTGTGCCATTTCTTTTTGCGGACGCTGTACGTTATTAATTCCTTTTCTTTTCTTTTTTTTTTTTTTGGAAGGCAACTCTTCAAATGTGCCAGCTGGCGGTAACCCAGTTCCCCCCCATTTTTCTCCAAAATTACGTTCTAACAGCTATCTCACCAAGGACAAACAAAAACGGTCATTTCAGGCACGGCCCCGCAAAAAAAGGACCTTCAGAAAGCGCATTACCCACGGCACTGGCAATAATATGGCTGGCCATTTCTGCAATTAGCTTCTATTTATTTATATATTTATATATTTATTTATTTATTTGTTTGTTTATTTGTGTGTGTATCAAAGCAGTCATTGTGTGTGTGTTGAGCAACAGGACGGGGTGATGGGGTACAAAGGGTGAGGCCGATTAAAGCAAAATGTGTTGTACCCCATTACCGTCATTTCTGTAATAGCAGGGACATTGCAGAGCGTCGACTCTGACCGCAGCTAAAGGCCCGGAAGGGTCTCGGTGGTCGTTGTGTGGGCACTGCTTTACTTTACCTTGGGAGACCCAGAAAACCAGACCAGAGACATGGCGGTCCGCCATGTCGGAAGCCAAGGGAGAGGAGGGCGCTTCCGTGCCGCACACCTCAGGGTGTCCCTGAGCTCTGAAACAGCGTGAACTGGTTGTATTCCTGTTGTTCTCATTTATTTATTCGCTCGCTTTACATGTTGTGACTGATTTATTTAGCACTCCAGGCAGGTCCCTCACGACAGCTCTGCTGAATATTTAATGTTTATTTCCTACCATAAAACAGAAAGCGCCATATTGTTGAAACCGCACGTATAATTTTCACCCCCCCCCCCCCCAAAGCATTCAGATTATTTGTAAGAAGTAAAATCAGCAACAAATCCTATTGTTTGCAGGGGGCAAAGGGGCCGCACGTAATTGAGAAGAGGGGTTTGAAGGGTTTACTGTCCGACTAATGCGCCAGGAACCAAACCAAGGGATATTTCTGGAAGGGGGTTGTTGTGAGAAAGGTTAGTGATTTATAGCAAATATTTACACGAAATTGTGATGTGCTCAAAGGAGTCAAAGTGAAAACAATCTAACTGTTTTGCTATGTGTGAACCAAAGACCAACTGTCTGCCTTAAGAACTTTAAGAAAAAGTGGCAAAGCCAAAACAAAGTCTTCCGTGCCTGACCAGCCGCACAGGTAGTTTCTTAACAACCCTGCCAAAAATACAAGAACATAAGCTTAACAAACTATCCAACCCTCAAGGGTGGTGGTGGTGGTACTACTACTTGTACTACTGTGTGGCGTTCTTTATAGGCATAGGAGGTGCTGCCACTTACTTTAGGTTAATAGGCATTGGTCATATAACTGGGGGGGCAGAGAACAGGGAAGAGACACAGAAACTCAGCCAGACCTTGGGCCATTACACTAACCAGCAAAAAAATTGAACATGGCTCACTTCTAACATTTATCCAATTTATTGCCCAAAGAGCAGACTTCACCACCAAATTTTATCCTTGTTTCATTTTCTCACACCCCGGTGTCCTATTGAAATCCGGGTTATTGAATGTGAATAGACTGCTCTTGGTTACCTTTGCTTTTATGCGGTAGAAACGAGGAATCGGGCACATCTTTTTGAAAAAAGTCCTTACTTCTTCGCACGTCACCAGAATGTCGGCATCAGTGGAATGTGGAGTTCACTCGAGGCCTTGCTTCTCATTTTATTTTTCTATGAGCGCTTTCTGCAGCTTGTTTATTTGCTGCCAATGCTGGGACACCTGAAGACGTGGGGATTTTTTGAAATGTGTTGGAGGTCACATGTTTCCCGCCATCAAAGGTCTCGGTCGTTTCCATTTTGCAGCTGGAAGCTGGAAGTGTGTTCTGTTCCAAACAACACCATGAGTTTATTTTTAAAAACTGGAGTGGGGAAATGTCACCTCTGCGATAAGACAGACACTTGAAATAACTGCTCAAATGTCCATGATGAGGACATTATTTGAAGGTTAACTACAAGCTTCACAACATGAATGCCTATTATAAAGGATGCGTAGGAGCCAGATTTAAGGGAGCGCAGAAGTGTTTTGATAAAATAGCTTTCAACAATAAACTTTTTAAAATGTTTTTCCACTTCTTGCTTTGTCTTTCTCCTTGCTTTCGTCTGAGATAGTTTAGAACTTTGTTAACGTTTGACTTCCTCTTAAGTAAAGACTACACACTTTATTGAAAATGTGTTGTGAAATCACATATGCATCTCTGTTACATCATTTGTGTTATACAGTTGCACTCAAAGGTCTGTAAACTGAATCTGTTGAGGGGGTCTAAGTTGTTTCTTGAGCTACAGCTATTTTCTGCAAAGTAGGGCACAGAAATATACAAACACTGTCATTCAATAAAAAGGCATATTTGTCCCTCTCGGTCACATGAGTTGCTCTAAATAAATATACAACGGCCACTAATCTTCCTTTTCTTCAGGTTGTTTTTTTTTCTATCTATTAAACCATAACTCAGACATTTTGGGAAAAAATAGGGAATACAGAGCGATTATTGTTACACATTTGGCAAAGAACTACATTTTGTTGTTGTCTCTGGTGTTTCCTCTGTAAACACAATATAGGGTTAACCAAAGTGGTTAGCTTTTATTTTGGGAAAATTAATGCCTGCATGACAAATCAAATTCTGGAACGTCTAGACTTCCTTTTGACCCCCTAGATAGTAGTGCCTCGTCGAACCTTTGAAATGCTGCAGTATTTTTCCCTTATAAATGCGACTGTGTTTGCCGTTCCTCATTGAAGCTGTCTGTTGCTATGAGCCAGCGCTGCTATTGAAAAAGAAACAGACAGACAGTACAGTACACAAAAAAACACATCTATAGTAAAAAGTACTTCAGAGTCTGAGCTGTCTGGTAAAAGGACCTAAATTGTGTCTGAAATCAAACGGAAGGAACAGTGGCCTTAGAATACACATGTAAAATTGGAGATGAAAAGAGACCGTTGCCTTGAAAACCACCAGATAGCGTAAAGGAAGACGTTGCCGAAACAGTCCAACTGGGTCTCCGGATGCGAGGCCTTCATTTCCTTCTGCAAGACCCATGAGGAGCGGTTGCCTCAGCTTCCGCCAGCTGAATGCATTCCCCCAGCTCCCCCAGGTCCGAGCACTTTCAATATGCATCTGATGGTGACATTTACCGCGGTTCTGATCCAGGTTACTACACCTCCCAGAGGAGGGCTGAAAAGCTGAGATGTGGTTGTAGTGGGAGGCCACTACTTCTCAGGGAGGTCCAGCCTGCATCGCGCCGCACGCCTTCCCATCGACGGTGCCACAGGCTGCGGCTGCCAGCACCCGGCCATCCTCCGACCTCCTGCCGCGTTCTTATCGTTGATGACAGTGAGAACGACACAGCTGTGGAAACAACGGCGCCAGCATACGGTCTCTGTCCCAGGCTCCTCGGACACCGAGTGGGCGTCTGATCCCATCTGCACAGCTCCGTGTTGTTCTGCTGTTGATCCAGTCAGATACACCCACGCTGCGGAGCACAGCTCGCGTACACACGTCGTGTTTAAGTCCCGATTTAACGGTTCATTGAATGGCTGCTTTTAAAATGTCCACCTTCGAGAAACATTTATGCAGATACAGATGAAACGCTCCTTCGTATCTGAGGATCGTACTGAATGTGTGCTTTGCTTTAAAAAGCGCTTCATAAAAATCTACTGTAGAATTTTTTTTTTTCTGCTAGCAAAACCCATTCGTGCAAATTCTGGAACGTCCGTGCACTTTTCTAGCTTGTGTACCTTTCAGATGGTGGTGCCTGATCACACCTTGGAAATATTGTCAACGTTCTCCTTTTTCTTATGTTTGTGGATGTATTTGCAACTACTCATTGTGCTCTATTTGTGTCCATGCTGCCATGACCCAATGCTGTTGTTGATCAGTAAAAAAATGTATAGGAAAAACAGAGACAGAATTCAGAAGGATGTCAATATTAAACTTACAGAGACCCTAAATTCCTCCCCCCCGTTTACATTTTACTCTTGCTTTTACTCTATGAAATAAGTGTGACAGTTCTGAGTTGTGAGCGAAGACGTTCAAGGCAACTTGACGCTTTTATGACCATTTGCATTTTGTTAGACATAAGCTAGCAATAGGCAATTCAGAAACCTGTTTTGCTCAGTCGAAATCTTAGCAGGTGTTTCCATACCACTTTGCCCAACTAGGTTTTCTCCAAAGCAAGAACAGACCCCATGCGCAGTTCAATGACAAAACTCCCTCAAATATATTCATGTACGAGTATCCTCATGCAGTGAGTCTGCATGCAGTTTGTGAAATGGACTGTTTGTTCTGTCTGACACTCACACCATCACCCCTGCTGTACTGAGACTCCTGGCCCCCCAAGACTGCAGTCGGCCCAGCAGGAGAACGTTCCATGTCGAAAGCTGGCTGATACCTCAGAATCGCTAATGATAATGGCTGTTGGGAAAAAACCTGGCGTGGGTTCTCTGCGGTGGGACATGGAGATCCTGGGTGGGGGCACTTCTGCAGACAGCCCTCTGCAAGAGCTGTTGGGGGGGTCTTACACCGTAAACAGGAAAAGGCCCGAGGAATCCCTCTTATGCAGCTCTCTGGTGAGACATGAGCACAAGGTTAATTTCAGTAAACAGTTGTGGAGGTAGCGTTTCCAGTTTAATTCTGGATGTCTCACAAATTTTTCAGTCCTTTTGTAATAATTATAGATGTCTTTGGGGGTGGGGGTGTCTCTGCTGTATACACAGTTCACTGCTTAGTCAGGATCTTTCTGTCACGGCACTATAATCCTACAAACTTTGTGCTTTTTGCACTTGTCAGAGGGAGGACTGACAAGAGTGCAGAGGACTGTTTCACTCCAGAGAAGCAAGGTATAGGTGATATTAGCCATAGTGTTGGCGGTAGCAAGTGCATCAAAATAAATGACAGTAATGGATGGTGTCTATCCATTCGATCATCCATCCGTCCATGCATCCATCCATTATCATTAACAACTTGTCCAATACAGAATCATGGTGGTCTGGAGTCCATTCATGAAGAACATGGCATGAAGTCAATATCCATGTTTACAAATATTAATGTCAGCTTAGCCATTTTGTAATGTAAGCATTCAAAACCAGCACCACTGACCAAGACTTAGTTTACCTGAAAACTGTATGTTCTAAGCTTTATTCCTTAACTACTTTAGCATCATCTGTCACTGTCACGTCCGGGAGGAAGGAGGCATGTGCAAGACACGCGCAGAGCAGAGCACAGAGAACCGGAACCACCCCGGAGGGCAAACACGGGGAACCAGAATCGCCGCGGCAGGCAAACATAGGATGCAAGCGCGGACTCAACGTGGCAAGGGTCAGAGGAAGACTGAGCACCGGGCGAAGAACCGGCGGCACTTTTAAACAGTCTGCAATTAGTGGCCCTGCCCATCATTGCCAGGGCAGGCGGGGCGACTGCACACGCGAAAGTCGGCTAAGGACAAATGTACACGCGGGGGTCGGCAAAGCCGAGGGCGCGACAGTCACCTTCCTATATTTCTTGTCCTGCAAGTATGGCTTTTCTTCTATCATTCATATCTACACAGGTTCCCTCTCTCCACATTAGAGTACCCAGGATGGGTGGGCGGCCACTGGCACCAGGGACCACCACAAGTTTGTTTTTCTCCATCTTTCTGCAACTGGGTGTTTTTTTTGTTTTCACCTCCTCAGCTGCCAGCTGACTTACAAATGCTGTAATTTTTCTGTTTTTTTCCCCCCCTCTTTGTTTAGCACTCTGCATTGCTGTGTGAAAGGGTTCCACAAAAATGAACTGAATTTCTGACTTAAAAGAGACATCTAGTTCAATGATAAAAATAACGGAGTGACATTAAGTCTCACGCGCACGAAGTTAGGACTTTACTTATTTAATAATGACTATGCTTATATTTTCAATTTTATCCTTCCACTTTATCATGTGCCGCGAAGCCTGCGACAAACCTCTAATTCAAATGGACGGAAAATTTCTCAACATTCACGCGACAAATGTATGCCTCGATTGAGATAACATTAAGTAAAAAGTCTCCTTAATGATCCATTTGCTAAAGTTTAAAAGAAGATGTCAAACACTTTTACATTAATTACAACTTATCGCCGTCGGCAGCCGCTATACATTTTAATTTAGCGTTGTCAGTCGTGATGTAGAGCAGAAGAACACGGCACATGTCAGGTATTTGTGCCGTCTGGGTTGCCTTTGTGCAGTAAAAGTCCTCGCTGCCTTCGATAAGTGTTCCACGCAGTTTGATGCCAAAAGGTTTCCACTTCAGATCCTATAAGGGGAAGATCTGCGGCAAAGGTGCTTTTCTTCAGCCAATTTACGAAACTAAAGATAAGGTAAAAATGTCTAAAACTGCAAAGGTAAACACATCAGTTAGATAACAAAAAAAGTCTGGATTAGAAAAGTCTGGAAAGTTGTGCATGTCTGGGACACACAGTCCTTATCTGGGGTTCTTCTGACTTCCAATAATCACAGACTTCGATGCTACATCGATCTTCTGACAGGCGTAGTCTCTTGAGTAGGACAGCATAATGAGAGAGAGTCACTTGGCGTCTTCTTCCTCGATCAAAGGCGATCGCGGCAGCAAGGCGTTTAGCGGGCTTTCATCTCACCGCTTTCCCCTGGCGGATGCTACGTAGATACCCGACTCGCTTTAGAAATCCCAGGCCTCCGTGTGAGCCTCTCGTGCAGAGTGTCCTCCCGATGAATATGCAGCAGGAATGCATGCAGGAACCAGCTCCTGGCTCTCCACAAGATGCCTATTATGGAAAACCCAATTACAGGCAAAATCGACGCCTACACACCTACTGTTTTTCTCCTCTCTCCAACGGCACTACAGTGAAACTGAGCTACAGCAACTGTAACGTTCCGCAGTCTTGCTTCTTCAAGATGCTCAAAACTAGCCGTGGCTGGTAACTCAAGGGTAAAGGTCTCTGTCCATGGTAGACCAACTTGGCTGAAAAAGTGGATTGGTGCCCCAAAGGTGGTTTGTGCAGGAGGTGGTGGTCTACTTTTGAATAAGCAGAAGGCTGCCTGCGCTCGTGGTGCTGCCGCCTTAGTATCCTTGAGCAAGGTGCTTTACTCAAAATTGCTTCAGTAAATATTACCCAACTTCATAAATTGGTAAATCATTTTAAGTAGCTTAAAAAAGTAATGTCAGTTTTAGAGAAATGCATCAAATAAATGAATGAATGTGTTATGGCAGTGGCTGTACAACTAACTGTGATGTATGCAGTGTTTGAAGTGGGATGTGTACTGATACATCTCAAACTCCTCAAGACCCTGCATACATCCTATGGTCACAAGTATGTGGACACCTGAGCTTCACACCCATGTGTGCCTGTTGAACATCCCATTCCAAACCCATGGGTATTCATATGGAGCGGTTGCCCCCTTTGCTGTTATAACAGCCCCCACTCTTCTAGGAAGGCTTTCCACCATATTTTTGGGTGCGGCTGTGGGGATTTGTGCCCATTCAGCCAGAAGAGCATCAGTGAGGTCGGGCACTGATGTTGGGCAAGCAAGCCTGGCTTGCGGTCGACGTTCCAGTTCATCCCAAAGGGGTTCAGTGAGGTTGAGGTCAGGGTTCTGTTCAGGCCACTCAAGTTCTTCCGCACCAGCCTGGGCAAACCATGTGTTTACGAAGCTCACTTTGTGCATGGGGGGGCACAGTCATCCTGAAGCAGGAGCTTTTCTAAACTGTGCCCACAAATCTAGAGGCATAAAATTGTCTAGAATGTGTCTGGGTGCTGCATGGGTGTGGCTGAAACAGCTCAACTCAGTTATTAGAAGAGGGGGGGGGTTTCACATACTTTTGACCATGTAGTGTATGTTTTGTGCATTTTTTCTGCTTAAAGCATTGGCTGTATGCATTGCTGAATTTCAGAAAATGTGGTTTTTCATTGTACGTGATATGAATTTCTGTTTGTGTCTTTTTAGCAAGCACTACAACCATTGTAGTCAAGCAGAATTTTCATACAAGCGGAAATAAAAGCGTTAAAGACCTAAGAAGAGGAATTAAAAAGTATTGTGTGCACAAAACAATTATTTAATCCATTCATCCTGGATTTGAATGAAAATATTTCCCTTATGGAAGTCAAAATGGTAGTAACACACAATACTTAAGTAAATTCCTTATGTGATGGAGAGGTGCATGAATTGTGAAATTCCCATGGGATTGACAGAGCTGTCGTCTTGTCCATCTATAATAAAAATTTCCTTATGTATTACAAATTTGGGAAAAAAAGTGGAAAAACTGAAACTGAAGCAAATTTCATAATCACAGATGTTTTCTTGGAAAAAAGTGTCTCATAGTAGGGTTTCATGAAGTGCCAAATGCCGACATTTGGTATTCGGCAATACAGTCTACAGCATGCGGTCTGTAAACCGAACGCTGAATCATCCTCACAACTTGCTAGATATTAGCAAAGTATGTCTGTCTGTTTCTTTTGCTTGTAAACAAAACAAAACCCTCAGAGGCCAAGGAAGCAACAAGCCAAGAGCTGCAAATGTCTTTCCACAAAGATCACAAACTCAAACTAAAGCCATTGACTTTGGGCTGATCAGATAGGGATACATGAGCCTAAAATAAAATATTATATTGTAAAATATGAATATTAGTCTATAATCTGGAAGAAGCACAAAGAAATAAAATGTCTCCTTTTAAACTCGACGATATGCTGTCAAATATATCAGACTTACAAAATTGTCACCGTCAGAGAATCAGAACTGTAATGATTTCTTAATACCTGCTGAATGAAATGTTCGCATGCATCAAATATTACTCATTTCTGCCAAAAGAAATAAAATGTGAAACTATCATTTGGCAAACTGCACTGCACACAGTGACTCAGTGGCTTGCAAATTGCACAAATTATATTTGTTAGTTTTCATGAACGTGGCTAAAAATAACATTTTCTGTAATTATTCCTTTTGTAAAATTTGTTTTAACTTATTTTAGGGCCCGGTTTTATTTTAAAATTTATCGCAACGTTAATGAGAACCCGAGCAATGACCTTGGCGAATTGCAAAGTGTAATGCATAGAAGAGTCTCCAGAAGAACAATAACCTTAGTAAGACTTCCTGTGGAATATCGTCCTGTCTCCTGTCTATGAAAAGTATTTTGAAGCAGTAGCATCTCTGCACCTTGGTTTGAGGAGAACATGCTTCTTCCGGGGTTTTTTGTTCATTGTCGATAAGTCGCAACAACTGCAGTTGCTAAAAATGTTTTTAATGAGCCAAAAAAGAGTGTGTGTGTGTGTGTGTGTGTGTGTGTGTGTGTGGTGGTCTAAAGTTGTTTTACCCTATAAAAGACAGCGTTCTAAATGCCACGGGGGTTTTACATATAATTATTACATATAATATTTATGAATGTACTCAATATGTGAAATGCATGATGTACAAATAGTGCCAGTAAGCAATTACAGTCCAAGCCTCCTGCAAAATAACTAATAAACACTTTAAATTGCCTTCCTTGTGCTTTTTAGATTGACTGAATCGCTAAACACAAAAATGTAACCCTTATTGTAAAACCTGATGAAAAATCAAATCCCCATGACTGCAAACCCTCCTCAGCTCCAGCTGAACCTGAAAGGGACTAGAACAGAGTCACAACAAGGAGTCCGATCTCTCCGGTGTCAGCAGAAGGAAGCAGAAAGGGAACCTAACAGACATATTTAGATCAGAAAAGGGATTCATAAAGCGGGCATTTTTGCCTCATTTTTCATTTATTCTAAAAAGCTAGGATTTTTGCTGGGGAAACACAGTTGAGGTTTTTCAAAATTTTGGCCATGAATTCAGATTTTTAAGCTGTCTATTGTATGATGTTATATTTAATATCTAGGGCAGCAAGGAATGATATCAAAGGTGAGATTAATGGAAATTGACAGTACACGATATTCATGCTTAAAACTCAAGATAATGTTTGCAATAAACATTGCAATATGACTGTCTGAATTGTGTGCTCAGTATGACCTACTGTAATGATTAGAACAAGCAAGTTTGGTAAAGTATTTAAAAATAGACAATCATAAATAATGATCATAATATGGTGACCTGGTTCTGCTTCAGCAACATCAACAGTTTAGGAAAAAGATGGAGAAAGTGCTCATATGTACCTACTACCTATAAGTGTTGGAGACCCCAGCTGAGAAGCAACATGGTGACATTTCTCCTTTGTTCTTAAAGCGCCTGAAAGAATTTTAACAGGAGAAATTAATTTCAGTGCACAGCAAGGGACTAACCAAGCCATGTCATCTCCCCGGCTTCGCCTTTCCTCCGGTAATGGAAGCGCCTCTGGTGAGAAGAATGAAACAAGCACCTGTGTTTGTTAGATAAAAGCAGGAAACACACAAATTCCCTGAATCCAGCTCTGTACTGCGGTAAGGCACTCGGTTCAAACAGCAACGGGCACAACTTTGGACCTGGTCAACAAGGTGAGGAGCTAAACCATAGGCAGCTTTGCAACCTACAGCGCAGGGCGATTGACTGACGTAAGGCCATTTGGGCACGAGGATCGTAATCCAGTCTGTAGAGTCATTAGCATTACAGTTATCCGTTTAGCAGATGCTTTTTTCCGAAACAATATTACAACTAACTGTATAGAAAATTGCATTTCACAAATGGGTCACAATTTATAGATATGGACATGCAATTATGAAAACTGTTTGTCTGGTTGATACGATCATTTTTGCGGCCACACGTTCCTCATTTTGCGGACACTTTTCCCCAGAGTGACTTTCACCATTAAGCTGCTTGTCGTGGTTTACTCAAATTTAGAGCAAGTATTTTGGTCAAAGGTACAAGAGGTGAGACTCAAACCTGGGTCCATCTGCTCCAAAGTTAGGAAGTGGCAGGAAATTTGATATATGATCATGACAGATGTGATTCAAGCTTATGTACAGTACAAGACAAAAGCATGGGCACATGTGGGCAACTTGTGCAACACCTGCATGGCACGAGTAGTGAAAGCAAAGCAGCCTTCAGGTGTCCATCTCTGGCAGCTGCTGCAGAAGAGGTGGGAAGTCAGCTCATTTTCTTGTCACAACTGCCAACCAAATAGCTTAGGACAGAACAAGCCTTCAGTGTGTTTTCGACTTACTGTTGGTGCAAGGTGATCAGGAAGAGCTCATTCCACCACATCAAGGGCCAGAACCTGGAGACGTTACATTTTTGGCCCTTGTGACAGGAACTGCAGACAAAGATAAAGAAAATACTGCTTCTCCTGAGGTTTAGGGACTGATCGGTTCTTGGGTTGATGGTCCTTTAGTTGTGTTGTGCATTGTAAGCATAGTTTTGAATGTGGTTCAGGTGGCCACAGGAAGATGGTCAAGAAAGCAGTAGCAGAGATGCATGGGGCCGCTGTGGAAAGAGAAACAAATCTTTTGCTGTGGCATTCTGAGGAAGCAGAAGAAGCTGGATGGTGAAGGCCAGAGCACCAAATAGGAGGGGTTTGTCCAGGTGAGACACCACCTCAGCCTGCACCTCATATAAAAATATAATACATACTATAACTTAGTAACCATGTTGTACCTTTTTTTAACCTGCTGTTCACACGAATTTAAGTTATAAAAACACTTCATACACTGAGTGGGATAAATATGTCTGCCATTTAGTGATAAACTGCTAGTTCTTGGTAAACCCTGCTATCATAAAACCTTACATTCCCAGGTAATCCCTCATCCAAACTGATAAGATGAAAGCAATTAAGACAAAGCCATGGTCTCCATCCACAGAAGGAAGAAGCTAACAAACACTGTGCTATAAACTGTGCCTAAAATAATCACAGTTGCTCAGTAAAAGATTAATTTACACAGTTTATACAGGAAACAGTATTTATATATGGACAAGAAAATCAAAAAAAAATATATAAATTTGGATTTACAGCTTTTTCGCATTTGATGGGTGAAACTTTTTTTTTAATTCTTTTGGCCAAATTGATGATATGTATCCAGACTCTACCTGAAGCTTACATTTGCATTATAAGCCATCTCAGAAGAATTGCCTGTAGTTACAAAAGGATGCTTGCAATGGAATGGGTTAAATATTGTTTGGTCCATTAAAACATTACCAGCATTTGGCTTAAGATTCAAGCAGAAAAAAGATTATTTTTATTCATGTTTTATTTTCTCTATGTCAGTGTTCCATGAATGTTCCAGAGATTGAAAGTGAAATAGATCAGATTTAAGAGAACCAATGACAGATACAATATGTTGCTCTTGTGAGTTCCAGCTGGCATAATAAAAAGTAGTCAGAATATATACAGTTTTACATATTTATATGCCATAGAGTTTAACAATAATGCACCAATATGTCAGCCACCACATTTTTACAAATTGGCTTGGCTATTCATGCATACCAGATGTGTAACAGTGCTACAGACTGGCAGTTATTATGATAACAGTAGAATACCACATTTTTCAGAGTGAAATTGCTTCTGCCTTTAATGCATTCGGTATGAACTGAATGTGAACTTGGTTGCCCTTGCTGAGGTCTCACTATCGCTTTACAGTGTAATAAATGAACAACGATTAGGCTGTCATCTTCTTAGCTTTCGGCTCTGTGAGTTTAAAGTGTTCAGCTTCTTGTGTTTTGTGTTTGGGATGCTGTGTGTGCCAAAGTTTCACCCGCAATTGCTCATATAATACAGTAAATACTGTATTTTTCGGAAAGTTGGGCTATACTCCCTACAAAGATGTTTGACTGAGAACTGTTCAACCCCCCTGTCTCTTGGATTAATAGAAAGGCATAACATCTTTATTCAGCTAAAGCTAAGGAAAAAAATCAAGTCATTGGAAATGAGGCAGATGGAGTGACATAACAACCCATTTATGCAACAGCAGTCCCTTGCAGGACCCTCTGCCAATTCAGATCCCAGTGCAGATTTATTAGTCTTTACAAACTCACCTGCCACCTAACTATTTCAGTCACCTTCTACCACAGGTCCATTAGCTACTCCAGACACACACAAGTGCAGTTTTGTTAGCTTATCTACCCAGTCACCTTTATCTTAGTCCCATTGACTCAGTCACCTTCCACTGGAGTCCCCTTGACTCAGTCACCTTCCACAGGAGTCCCCTTGACTCAATCACCTTCCACTGGAGTCTTGTTGACTCAGTCACCTTCCACAGGAGTCCCTTTGACTCAGTCACCTTCCACTGGAGTCCCTTTGACTCAGTCTCCTTCCACAGGAGTCCCTTTGACTCAGTCACCTTCCACTGGAGTCCCCTTGACTCAGTCACCTTCCACTGGAGTTTTGTTGACTCAGTCACCTTCCACAGGAGTCCCCTTGACTCAGTCACCTTCCACTGGAGTCTTGTTGACTCAGTCACTTTCCACAGGAGTCCCTTTGACTCAGTCACCTTCCACTGGAGTCTTGTTGACTCAGTCACCTTCCACATGAGTCCCTTTGACTCAGTCACCTTCCACTGGAGTCCCCTTGACTCAGTCACCTTCCACTGGAGTCCCATTAACATGATTGGGAAAAGGTACAGCACTGTGAAAATTGAGGCTACGCCCCAGAATCTTTGAGTTAAACATAATGCCCTGTGATAAGGGAAGAGAAATGAAGATGCCTGGTCTTCCTTTCATCGCTTCCCCATCTTTCACTCCTGTGCCACAGTCTTGTGACACCCCCACTCCAAACCTCTGCTGCCTGCTTACCCTCATTTGCATCTCTTGGTCCCAAGAGGTGAGGTGATTTTCCAATGGACATCAGAGTAGCTCTGTTAATCATGCTTTTCAAATGCAAACTCAGGAAGGATGTCTTCAGCCTCTGGTTTTCTTGGATATTTTCTGTCAACAAGAGTGTCACGATGCTTCTTCTGCAAATGCCCTATGTAAATAAATCAGAGATTTTGACTCACTTCTTTGTAGGGGTCATGAAATAATTGTAATTCAGGTCTTATACGTGATTTATTTTTCTTCATTTTCTTCATAGTTGGCCCTTTGTTTTACGATCCATTAATACGTCATGACTGTAGGCTATAGTTTCAAATTAATGATAAATACAGCACATTTATTTCAGATGAAGAAACAATAATTTTACCTTCTTGCAGTCATTCAAATGGATTTACATAATTTACAATTTTACATTTCAAAAGTGTCACAACTGCCAACCAAATAGTTTTTAGTTTTCAATTTTCAGATTCAAACTAACTACCTTTCTATTGTTGTAAGAACATGGCGGACCCTGGAAAACTAATAAATTAAATTGCAGGATTAATTCAACAAATAGCTTAATAAATACTAACTGGGAGATGTGGTGGTGCAGCAGTGCCCCACAGCTCTTGGGCTGCTTGCCTGATGCCTGATGTAGGGTCCAAGTCCAGCTAGGGGGTATGTGTGGAGTTTGCATGCTCTCCTCTGTGTTTGCACTCTTCTAAGGAAAAAATATTCCGAAGGAAGGCGATGGCAACTACTTCTGTGCTGCCCTGCCTTGAAAATCATGTCTATGGTCACCCAGCAAAAAAGTGAGGACCGATGTTCCTGATTCTGACCATTGACTTCACCTCATGACTCCAGCTTAAAGTCCTTCTGTTTCATGTAATGGCACCAAATCTCTGACAAAGGCTAATATTCAAAAGTGGAGAAGGCAGTGTTTTTTGCCTAAAGTATTTTAATACAAAAACACCCGGACTGAACCGATAGCAAAAACATTTTATTTCTAATGATGAAATGTGGAGCACTTGAACTCTTTCAATAATGATGAGTTAAAAAATAATACGATAGCATAAAACTGAAAAAATATAGATCTAGTTCTTTTCTTGCCTATTCTTTCCTTTTTCCTAACCAAGTAGTTTTATGATTATATTTAGTATTAAACACAGTCTTTGAAAAAAAGCATGTCAAAAATAAATGGTAGCTGTAAAGCACATTTGCCTTTGGTGCATGTTTAAAAATTGTACATTAAACTCCGAAAACAGGAGTAAAAACGTGTGGCTCGCAGAAACGCTGTTTCGTGATCGCCGCGAAATGCGAGTAATGCACACAGAGGGCTGCCGCTGTGTATTTCACACAAATATTTTTGTAGGAAGCTCTGGCCTGAGAATGAGACCTGCGTCTCATTGACATTTACCAAGCGCAGCTGACAAACGTGGTAAATGGTGCTTGACAGAGATGACAAATAGTAGCTCAAGGGGACACGAACTGGCAGCTCAGCGAGAAAAGGTGTCAGAGAAGATAAACCGGTTCAACAAATCTAAGGTTATCAGTTAACGCTTAGGATGATGGAGCGATGTGAGAAGTTTGCGGAACCATTTTCCAGCGTTTGTCTGGTGCGTCGAGCTCCTGGTACAGACGGCTTCTTTTCGGATTTGCTGTTTCAAAATCAGGGTGGCTTTTGCGAGGCCTTGGTTTCACATATAACAACTTTCCTTGGTCCCGATGATGTTAAGCTGGAGATGTACAGCTATATATGCTATTAAAATGCATAACTAAAACTCAGCGGCACCACAAAATTTCTATATCTATTAAATCCGATGGTTTTATTTGAACCCTTTTCAGGGTGTAAATAATGCACGATTGTGTGAATTTCTCACTTTCTAACACACCTGTAAGCATCTTCTAAGCATGCAGATTTCTCCGCCTTTGCTGCATCCCCGGAGGCAGCACGGAGTCTAACGTCCTTTGGTTAAAAACTGCTCCTGCGTCTACGCTTTCAAGCAAGAGGGAAATTCTCGCCGTCCGCGAGCATTTAGCGTCGACTAGAAAGTGCCTTGTTTTTCAGCCTCTTGTCAGCTCTGCTCAGGAACGTACATTAGAGTCTTTAAGCGCAACTAGATGATTACCGAGATGAAGGTAAAACCTCTAATCCGAGCGCAGCACATTTTAAAAAGTGCCTCGGTACGCATTCAGTCTTCGAGTGTTTAATACGCTTCAGTCGCAGCAAATGTGTTCCGCCCGAGGAGTCCGCTAATGAACCAGAATTTGAGGTGCTGGTTAATAAAATTCCCTGCCGTCTAATACTTCAAAATACCATTTTTACCCTTTCGATCTGTGACACGGATGTATTTTGGATTTTTGAAAGCGGCGTTAATTCAGGCTGTTATGTAAAGCTGCAGATTTTACCCTTCGATGGGTTGTGGAGTGCATGGAGGGAAGGTGCGCAGATGGATTATTACTTGCGAATTTGAGAATGCGTTCCACTCGATGGCGTGCGAACAAGACACGGGCGACAATACCGTGCGAGTGGTGGAAGAGGCCCTGTGCCCCACGGGTGGGCACGGTCGGGAGGACGACACCTCTGTGCGCCCATCCTCAGAGGTACAAAACATGGCCGTCGCTGGGTGTTGCTAACAGGGACAGACCTGCACCTACATTTGTCCATATGGAGCGGCCATCTCCTCAGGATGAAGGACAACCCAATGCCGCCGCTGTTTACCATGGGTTTACAGCTGCCGTTACCATGCTCCTCTGGTGATGCTTAAGACAAAGAACATCCTCCACTGTTTTGTTGAAAGCTGGGAAATCCTGTTGGCTGCACTAATTTTGGTCGGCATATTTTTACCATTTAGACAGATTTAGGAAGCACTTTTCTTGAAAGCAACCTATGATATTCAGCTGCTGAAAGTTTCTACCTGTTGACACAGCTCGGCGATTTTTACTAGAACATTCCTTACCGGTGGCACCTTCAGCAGAAGATAGAATCTGAACCTACAACCACCAAGTCCAGCAGTTGCAGCTCTAACCGCCATCACATGTGCAACAAGGAAGTCCCACTGCTCTGAAGATGCATGCACCTGTTCTGTATTTTTGGGTGCAATAACTTCCTTTTCATCAGTCTGTTAACTCCTGGCTTCTGCAACATGAAAATCCCCTTAGAATTCACTGAACATTAACACGTAGACGCTGCAGTGTACTATTAAAAACACACACACACACACACACACACACACACACACACACACACAGCTTACTGCCAAGCAACACAAATTCAGAGTTTAATATAGTTTACAATAATAGTACATGTATAAAATTACAGTAAACTATATTAAACTCTAGACTTGTACATGCGTGTAAATTCAGAAGGTGTTTGTTTTACATCTGCTGAGCAAACCCTTTGTTCCTTGTTGCCTGCTTATGTGAACAAACAAGCCACCAGAACGTCGACCCCCTGCCACAGATCACGCAGTGTTTTAACAAGGCACAGAATGAAGTGGGAATTAATTCCGGGCCCGTGATTAGAATGGTGGTCAGTACGGCCGTGAAAGGTTATTTCGTGATGCAGCAGTGATACCGAGCGCGAGCCAGCTTTGTTTATGAAAGGCGAACAGAGATTAGAGCAGAACAGAGCTGAGGGAACCTCAGAACTAAGTTAGTCGGCTCCATTTATAAAATGGCAACCCCCGTGAAGCGGGGGGTCGGACGGCGCCAGTTCTGCGTGGTGTCGGCGCCCGAACGTTAAAATTGAAAATACCGACACGGGAAGCATTAGCAAAGGTTAAGGTGGTCCTAAAATTAATTGCTTTCATTTACTTTGCTGTATAGTGAATTAAGGAGGTCTGAAGCCATTGATGTCGCACAGTCGCTGCACCTGCCCAAGCGGCGAACAAAATCAATGCAGAATTATCAGCATAAAAGGACAGAGAAATAATCGGTTTTCATGAGGCTCAAAGGTATGGAAGGCTGGCCGAATAAATCGTGGCAGCAAGCTAGTATTTTTCATATTTCTTTTTTAACAATACACAGAAGCTCCTAGAGGTCAATGTTCAGTGAAATCTATGGGGGTTTTTGTGTTGCAGAAGCCAGGAGTTAACAGACTGAAAAAAAAGGAAATTATTGCACCCAGAAATACAGAACAGGTACACACGCATCTTCAGAGGACGTAGACTTCCCTGTTACGGACGTGATGGTGGTGAGAGCTGCGGTTGCTAGACTTGGTAGCTGTAGGTTCAAGTCCCATCTTCTGCTGCAAGACCCTTGACCAAGGTGCCACCCCTAAAGAATGTTCTAGCAAAAATTGCCAAGCTGTGTAAATAGATAGAAGCTCTTAGCTGCTGAATATTATAGTTTTGGATTCAAAAGTGTTTCCAAAAATCTGTCTGGATGATAAAATTGTGTCGACCAAATTAAGGGGCCAATCGGATTCAGCAGATTTCAGCAAAACAGTGTAGGATGTTCATTACCTTAAGCATTACCAGAAGTTGCTTTCAGAAAAAGACTCCTCAGCGAATAAACGCAAATGTCCCGCAGTAAATGAAGAACACACTGAAAACAAGTCGGGCCAACGGGACTTTCCTGCCTTGAACAAAACGGTATAGTGCATTCTTTAATTTAAAAAATAAAAAAAATTTAAAAAAATGATTTGCAATTTTCATCAAACTTGCTGGCAGGTTCGAGTGAAAAACCATGAAAGCATCGCAAGCCGCCAGTCAGCTGAACTTTGGCAGCAAAACAAGGAACATCGCGTTTTAAACGTCCGTCCTCAGAAATAACCGTCGAGAAATGGCCTGATTAATTCATTCATTCTGCGTGGAGCTGCTCATTGCCGCCTCCAAAGAAGAAGATTTTATTGTTTTTCGCCGGGACTGGTTCACCAGTCACTGTCAAAATGTACCCTGGGAAGCGTGGTGCTCTGACTCACATCGCGAATTGTAACCTTTTCTACCCGGATCCGCTGCTTCTGTGCTCAAAACGACAACACTCTTTCAGAAAAAAAAAAGGCTTAGTTAATACCAGGTCGCAAACAAAAATTGCATAACATGTAGCTGGCCGAGAAAAAAGTTCTCCTTTTATCTTCCGTGGGATTTGAGGCTGGTGGTTAGAAACGCTGCGATACGTGTAGTATTACGAAGAATTGTAGTTGAGCTTTAGTTGATGGTCTCCGCTGAATGCGGACGTGATTCCTACCGGGTTCGTGCATGTGTGTATCGACCGTGCTGGACATTCGTATTTAGGGTTAAAAAGATTTGACTTTTCCCTTGTAGTGCGGCACTGAGCAGAGGATTCATCTCATCGTAGTGCTGGCACCCACGTTGAGGACAGTTTCTTCTCACCTGACAAAGCTCAAAAACTCATGGAAGAAGATCACTGTTTACGCATGCCTATCTGCTCTGGTCCCTGTCCTGTCCTCGTGTCCCGTCCAGACTCTGCCTCATACCCCATGCCTCTGAGGTGAACTCTGGACCACGGCAACCCTACGTGGGACAACCGGTTCCTAACGGTGGACGGATGCACGGAAGGGCGGATCATTTTCAAGACGCTTAAACTTATTCAACGCGCTTTCGTGCCATCTTTCCAGATTCCCCGCCAAAAGCTTACCCCATCTCTCGCTTTACATTTCAAGAAATGGGAAATAGCGCAAGTATCTCGCTGAGGACCCTGCTGATGCACAGCTTTAATGAAGTTAAATGTGAGCGCAAGATCTATGAGGCGGAAAACGAATCCGATCCAAATTCGGACCCCCGTAAAATATCGTTTTTCCCATGAATGCAAGATGTAATGAATTTCAATATCGCAAGACGCAAAGATAATTTGATTGCATCTAAAGAGCTGTCCTAATAACGTCTGGCAATTTTCGGGAAGATCGCGATGATTAGGATGATCGACGGGGTAATTCGGGGCCGTAGGTGTCGTCACTGTGCCACATTATACCCCATTGCTAGTGGCACGTATGCAACCCTGGCGACTGCCATCATCCGCATCTAAAAAAATGTCTCGGAAAAGAATGACAAAGTGCGTCCGAGCAAGAACGTTGCGCTTTGCCGGTGATCTCCCATCTTGAGGAGAATGGAGATCTGCGAAGTTATCTGGATATGTGATGTTACAGCTTTTAGAGGAGAAAGGAATTATAGTGTCACCATCTGCCAAATATTTAGCGGCAGATGGTAAGACTAATTGTTTCAGGCCTGCGGAGACGTGCGAATAGCTCACCGCCTGAAGTGACGAAGGTTTTTCAATCGAAACATCGGTAGGGTGACCGTGCTCGTGGCGGATGAAGTCACAGGCAGTCAAAGCGTAAGCCGATGTCTACGATGGTGTCGGGAGCGGGGTAACCTCAACACATTCGCCTTACAGTCTGAAGAAAAGCGGAGATTCTGAAAGGTGTTGTTTACGCCTCAATGAACATCTCTTTTGTAAACATTTCTTTACATTCCTGGCTGGAACCAGAAAATGCGTTCAGAAAGAGGAATCGATGCATGTGTGAGATTTAGAGAGAAATCTGGTGCAAACTGAACCAAATGCAATGTATCACATCTACCGTGAAAACTTGCCTTTATGCCCAAAAGAAGTATTTTAGAAAGCTCGGGTGTGCTTCCCTCTTTGTCCTTTGGCAAAAATATTTACAAATAAAATGGCACAATCTAGCTGTAAGCTTGAAACTCAGCTTTATTCCACGATGATCGCTAAGCAGTTATGCCAGCAACGTGAGCTGAGTCCAAATGTCCTTTCTGCACCCGCGGAAAAGAAACGCAAGGCCGCAAGAAACCGATGCAAGACCTGAAGGACCCTGTTAAAGGTTCGAGTGTGAAATGCAGGGCCCCCGAAGCACCGGGGATGGCAAGTTGGAGTGAAGTGGACCTCACGGTAGGGCAGCTGGAGCTTGAAAAATATCTGCATCGACCGAACAAGAGTAAGAGGCTTAAATGTGCCCCCCAGCCCGTGATTAGGATTCTCTCAAAAATTAGCACACACTTCTTTGGACAGATGAATCACACTCGAAAACACTGCTGGTCTCTGGCAAACGTGTTAACTCCTGCCTGTCCGTATCTGCCACTAAAAGAACTAACATCCGGAGCACCCTCGCAGACCTTCTATAGCTCCTGTCACCTTTACCCATCGCTGATCACCGTCTGGGGTCTGGTGCCATAAAAATCTACCTTAAAAATTACCTGATGACAGGTAGATGGGAATGCTTTGCTCGGTGGAGCAGAGAGGTGGCGATTTTGCCGGTGGAGAAAGGGAAACACATAAGTAAAGAAATGGGGCCGAAAATAGAGCCCTGAGGCATTCCAGGGCTAATATCTTCTGTCAGATAAGTGCAAGTACTCGGGAGCGGAGATGTGGAAGACCGTGGTTCTTGAGCATCTCTGAAGCGTCTGCAGACCAGAGGAGTTTATGTCCCCCTTCAGAACGGAGCGCATTAACACAAACTTAATGCATGCTCACTAAATGCTGATATAGAAAATACGAGCGCTGACGTACTCCCACACTTCCCCGGGTTGTGAATCATGTAGAAGCAGCGAGGTGTGGGCTGCTGTGTTTGTCTACCCCTCAGTCTGAATGTGTTCTCTACCCACAGTCACTCAATCTGTCCTTATCCATTTGTTTACAATTCTGCTGTAGTTCTTTGGTCTATGTGGTCCTTACTTATACATTAATAATAAACATTGTTTAGATGAGGCCTTTTTTTCAGGGTTACTTTTCACAGTAATTGACCCTTCTATACAGCAAGATGTTCCTACTGCACCACTTCAGGGTAAGTACCTTCATAAAAGATTTACTTCACGAGCGGAGATTCAAACCAGGGACTTTCGAACCGCAAAGTGACAACTTGAGTCACTGCACTTCACGTCTTCACCTCAGGTCACACGTTAAGTTTTATCATTGCGCCATACTCGAGATGCATTGCGAGGAGAGAAAGGTTCCCGGAAAAGGACATCGTGCTCGGCAGGGTTGAAGGCCAGCACAAAAGAGGAAGAGCTGCACTAAAGTTAGCTGATAAAATACAGTAACTGCACCTGAGGACGCCCTTCCTTCAAAGACTAGGTATGACTGAAGATCGAGCACAATTCAGGGCCGCTGTCCATAGAGTTGCTATGAGACCACATCGTCCCTAACATCAACGATAGTAAAGCTCAAGAAACCAGTTCCTGTTGACTACATGCAGTACCTATTCATGTTTTCCTACACGCCGCATACATAAATTGCACATCTTTTCCCTGTAAATTCCGTGTGGTAAAAGATTGTTAACATAACCCTCAGAAAAGCTGGGAACGATATTATTGCACCTTTATTATTGTTGGGTTTAGAGAGAAGTGCGGTTATTGACATGCGAGATAAGTACCTGCAGTGCTTGAAGTACCCCGGTACTCAGCGGTACGCAGCAGCTACAAAACTACATGACTTTTTCTTGAGTACTGACACTTCTCATAAGCTCCCGACTTTACTTTCGATCCCTGGACAACCAAATTCTGCGGCTGAGCGGCTGTCCCGGGAAAACACTGCTGTAGCACATGGGCATTATCATTAACAACGTTTCGTTGCCCATAATGCACTGCGAGTTGCTTCCCTATTGTTTATTTGAAATTTGTGTCTCCTTTTTTAAGGATCTATACACTGTGAACATCAGCAATATTTCCTAGTACAGTATTTTTTATGCACTGCAGACAATTTGAATTTGAATACTTCATGGTTGGCTGATACCAACCAAAATGCATATCAGCATGCCAGTTTTTTTTCCACTTTAAGCACTGAGCATAGGATTATAATGACGTGTGTTTTGCTCATAAACATCACAAATGTGCAATAGTAGTTACGGAACCAAATCTGTGGACTCGCAGTCAGCACCTTACCGGTTTAAGCCCTTAGGGGAAACCAAGCTGCTGCACCCTTGACAGAATTCCTTCTGTAAATCCAGCTGTGTAAAATTCCAAATCCTTTTATGAATCCACTAAATAATATGAGTCATGCCAGTGTCAGACCTCGACTTATCCCTCAAGATTCCCGTCTACAATTTAAGACTCAGATCTTTATTGGCATTCGAGTCCCACTTGAATCCCCATTGAAGCGCATTAGGAGGGTCGGGGATCACCTGGGGGTTGTATATAAACAGCTGGGCTGACACTTTAAGTGGCAAGACCCCGTAATGTGGAACCTACGCCTGGGGGCACGGTTCAGATGTTTGCACTCACTGGAGATATGCCCTTTCCAAGGAACTATTAAATTACCCCTCCAGTTTTGAGCCCAAACAGAAAGGTTTGATTGTTTACCAGGAAAGCCAGTTTATTTGCCCATGGAAAGGGTAATCCAATACATCGAGGTAATAACCTATGAGCCCTCAGCACCCAGGTTGGCTTTTACTGACAGAAAGAGAGAGGCTGAACAAGCATGGCAGCCCGACCACAAATCATGTTTGTTCCTGCGTCTGGTGTGACCCTGTGGCAAATAACGTCAAAGTCCATATTCTGTTTCACGAGAGGAAATCGAGGCCGTACGACTTCAGGTGGTCCTTTCAAACTGAGAGGTTTCCCGGAACAACTTGTCTACATAAAGCATGAGCAAGGTGTTGAACTGACTTATCGTTATGTGACCCAGAGTAAGGACGCTAACCTCAGTCATAGGCCATGTGCGGCCAAGTCCACGTAAGAAGACCAAGCTTACCTTCATGACATCTTCATGACGGGATTTTCACCGTGTAGACCAAGTCTCGTGGAACAGCACCTCTAAAATTAAAGACACAAGGATTTGCGTGTTACCCACCTTGGCAGAGTGCATGTGAATTAATGTTTAACACAGATTAACTTGTGATGCAACGGTAAGAAATCAGGATTTATTTGAACTAACTAGATTCATCCGCGAGGCTCTGTCCGGGAGTGGGGGGCATCCCAACCCTCATTCAAAGAGATTTGACCCTGCTTTTCCAGAACAAGGTCCTCAGCAGGATCCTGTTTGTCCCACCTCACAATGTATTACTGACTGATTTTTTTTGTCTAGATGAGTAATAAACAGGTAAGACAGGTATCTTTACATTTTTTTTAAGGAGGAATCCAGCCTGGCCATTGCAGCGTCTCTTACGGCGCCTTTTGTGGTGCAATTTACCATGCTTCATTTTACAAAGTGGTCACGCCTTCAGAAACTGACTGGCTCACTTCATTGCATTACGTAAACTCATGCACTGATACCAAGACCGCTTAATTCCAAATAGGAGACTCCTGTTGGCTGTGTGTGTAGGATGAGGGCTTCCGCTTTCAAACACAATGTGTTCTGTGCCATCAATGTCCCAGTTGCCGGCTTCCAGGCACATACCGCATCAAATCGGTATTCAAGGGCTGTTCAGATTGACCGCTTCTGGGCTTCCCACCTCATGCTATGTGGAGAAGCGGGATGAGGTTGTCAGCCTCGTGGCAATATGCTTCCCATTTATTTTTGGTTTTTGGAAACCATGGGGTCGAGTTTACAGGGGTTTCTTTCGGCTGTGTTCATGCAGCGGTGTCTTTGGATGTAACCGCTGCTCTGCTTCACTCTCCTATCAACCCATCGCAACGGACTGAGAGCGCCATGAATCAGCGGGTCCTGTTGAGCAGTTTTTGAAACCCTGTTGATTTGTCAAATGTAAAGTATTCAGTATAGTATATTGCACTTGGCTTAAGAAAGTCATGCAGCTCTCAGCAGAAACTTTACAACTTCTAAGCTCACGAGCATTTGCAGCCCTACACATTCCCTTTTTATACATTTGACTGCTTACTGAAGGGCTTTTACTAAATTATCTTTCTAAAGGTACAACAGCAGGATCCCTTCTGACTCTAAATGCTCCTCCTGCTGTCATTTATTATTTATCATTTACCAGAGTATCAGGAGATAGAATATTGATCTTATTTATATAACTCATTTACACACAATTGCACACTTTAAACTAAAAAAAACTTGATTTAAAGATCCACAGAAACATTTTACTGCATTTTAAGTATGCACTGGTGACTCTTAAGTTATTGTGACAGCAGATCGTAAACGCAGACAAAGCAGTTTTGCACATCATGTCGATGAGATGTTACTCACCAGAGTACAGCGATGCATATTTTTGCTAATTTATTGTGCTATGAACCATTGTGAAGCTGGCACTGGTCATAGTCTTGACCTCTAAGATACATAACACAATTTATAATCGTCTACATTTTCCATAGCAGCAAAGTACATTCTATGGCCAAAAGTATGTGGACACCTGAGCTTCACACCCATACGTGTTGGTTGAACATCCCATTCCAAATCCATGGGAATTAATAAGGAGTTTTTCTCCCCTTTGTTGCTATAACTAATCCTTTCCAAGAGATTTTGGAGCACGCCTCAGGGAATTTGTGCCCATTCAGGTGCAAGAGCATCAGTGAGGTCGGATGAGTAGGCCTGACACATAGTTGGCGTTCCTGTTTGTCCCAAAAGTGTTCGGTGGGTTTGAGGTCAGGGCTCTGTGTAACCGCTCAAGTTCTTGCACACCAGCCCGGGCAAACCATGTGTTTATGGACCTTGATTTGTAAATGGTGGGTGGGGGGGGGGGGTGCACAGTCATGCTGGAGCAGGAAAGGAGCTTCCCCAAACTGTGGTTTCAAATCTGGAAGCACAAAATTGTCCAGAATGTATTTGTATGCTATGTGGGTGAGGCCGAAACAGTTCAGCTCAGTCATTAGGAGGGGGGTTCAAATATTTTTGGCCATATGGTGCAACAAGAAATGAAAAACAAATACTCTTCACCAAAGCCTCCTACAAGTTTAACCCCCAAAACATCTTTTCCTTATAAAATTCACAATGCCCAGGAAAATCTTTAACAGGGAATGGCATGAAAGATCCCCAGCAAAGGGATGTAAAAAGTCCCCTCCACATTATCTAATGCTGTGTACATCAGTGGGAAGAGCAGTAAATTGTATGCTGCTATTTTTTTCCATTCAAGATGACTAAAAGATTACAAGAAAGGACTGAAACTGTGTCTTACAGAGAGGAACTGGGGCATTCCATATGCAATTATACTGTCACGCAGGCATATAACAATGGAGTTATTTAATGTACAAATCAACGTCTGAATTTCTTTCTTCTTTTTTTTTTGCTGCCCCTCAATTTCTGCTTTTTTATTCATTTTTACACAAGCCATAGCTTCCTTAAACATTATTTTCTGGGTTTATGTGCCGGCCTCAGCGTGCCAGCATGGCTGAGGGGACACTTGTTATGATTTCATCTTCATGTGTGAATGGCAACACAAAGCACATTAATAAACACCCTTCAGGTAGAACAATTGTCAGGGTTAACAGGCTTTTCAGATCCTCTCGACTAAATATGACGCTTTGCTGTATGTGTACATTGTTTGTGATACTCAGCGCCCGGGGCGGAGGACTTTGCGAGCGCAATAAGGTGATGTAAAAACAAAGGTGTTTGCCCCCACCGTGTTAAAATGATTCGCTGTTTCTGCCAGCGGCTGATGAGCCGGCACTCGGCGTTCACCTGGATGGCAGAGATTGCTTAAAATGGACCGATTAGCAAGTTTACTCAGTCCGCCTACAACTGGACGTTCTCGCTTCTGAATTTTAATACATTTCTAAATGAAGATGTGGACACAACTTTGGCGAGAAATGCATTAACCATGGTCGACCTCTGGCAAAAGCAACGCTGACGTAGGCTGACTTTGCAGATATTTTGCACAAACGTCTGGAGTCCAAAGCAACATCTGATTCAGGGTCTGAGAAATCCGGCTATTTTCAGTGTCCAAGCGCTCAAGGTCCCATATGGCTTTTCATCTCCAACCTCCTTGTAATATCCCTCATAGACCACAACAGCTTATTCCTCCAGCCTGAGACACACTTTATCCATTTTAAGGCAAATGTGAAAAAGCATCAGAGAGGTATGGAGCACAGGAGGCAGACCCAGACTGCAGGGTAAATTTTAAAAAGACAAAGAAGACAGAAAACTAAAATAGGACAAGGGAAGTGACATAAAGGGAAATGATAGCATGCTTCCAGGAATATAGTTTGGTTCTGATGGTGCTCTTGGGAAGGGAGGGCTTTATCTTGGGTTTGAAAGTGGTGGCAGGCAAATAAGTTTCTCAGTACAATGGAGCAGAATTGACTCTATGTGTAGACTTAGCTTGTCTGGAAGAAAGAGGCTTTTCTTTCATTATTCCGAGGAACCGAGGTTGGATTATTTCGGCACTGATTCTATTGTGCGGTTGTCTTTGGAAAGGGTATGATGGGTAGTTTTTATAAATCTTAAAATATGGATTACTGGCAAGTGTGGAACGGTTTCCCAAAACCGAGCTCAAACTGTGCGGCGCCATGCTCAAATGTGAGGAACATAACGTTCAAGGATTCCCCGGATGTCCAAAACCACATCAGTGGAAAAGACAATAACAATCAAGCTGAAATGCGTGTGTGACAATGAGCCTGATCATTCTGTTAACTCCAGGGGGAGAACACACTTCTCTCCTTTCAGCAGCTACACGCAGATGGTGGAAAAATCTGTGCTGTATCACTGGGTGTTCAACAAGTTCTGAAATTATTTAGAAGTAATTTATCCCTGCATCCATCTCTTCATTGTCCTCTTGTGCAATGCAGGGTTATGGTGGGCTGGAGTCTATTCTGGAAATGAGGGGAGTGAAACAGGGTGGAAGGGATGTCAGCCCACTGCAGGACAAACACACACACAGTAAAAGCACTGGAAGAGCTGGTGCGTGAGCCACCTCAGCGCATGCGGGATGGGAAGACACGACACACTGGTGAGCGAGTAGACTGCGGGTCCTGGAAAGGCTCTTTGTTTTGTGTCTCAGCCGATTAAACACATGCAGGCTTAAAGCTGTACGTGGCAGAAGTTCAAAAGCACGCATGTTAAGATAATGCAGTTAATGCACTCACACAAGATGGTGATATAGTGGCTTTTTGATGTCCTTTGCTTATTTAATTAGAAAGTATTGATGGCTGGCTTAATTTTATAAGTTATGTAACAGTGAGTTACAAACCCACAAGATGTAATACGCTGATATACTGTATATAACTCATTTCATGCTGCAGGACAGACAGTATGCAAATGAACTACATTGTTTCTTCTGTAAGTTTGCTCAGTTCAGTTCGGTTTCACTGTTATTTGGACACGAGGGGCAGACTTTGATCTTCAGCTTCTCAATGGTGCGCAAAGAGTTTACCGTAATTTCAAGTTTCAAGGTTTTATTTGTCAGCAAAGTGTTGCCCATCTGTGGATTTTGTTTTACATGGAAATATTCAATCTGTTAATCCACATCTTCATTGTTAGTAACTGCTTGTCCAGTGCAGGGTAGTGGTGTTATGGAGGTGGAGTTTGTGTGTTATGCAGTACCGCAGCATAGAAGATCACGCTGATGATTCTGGTCTGGTAGAACCTGCAGTGGATGTTGCTGCTCATCTTAAAGGACCTCTCAGTCTTTGAAACGCCTTCATCCTGTTTTGTCCTTTTCTATACAGCACATCTGTGTTGTGAGACCAACCTGGTATGTGGGACCCTCAGGTGCTTGTAGGACTGGACCACCTCCACATGTGCACCCTTGATAGTAACCAAGCACAAGGGCTTCTTAAGACGGTGAAAATCAACCACCGGCTTCTCCATTTTGTTGGTCTTGAGTTGGAAGTGGACTGATTTACACCCTGAAACAAAGTCCTCACTCAAGACACCTGTGCGCCACCTCATCACCTTTCTCTACACAGCCCACTATTCATCCAAGAACTTCTGCAGGTGGCACCTTCCAAACTTAGCCTATCGACAGCTAAAAACAAAGACAACCATTTCTGAGATTCTGAAGCAAACCAGATGAAAACGCCCGCATTTCTTTATTAAAAACGGTTGCTTCTGAAAAGCTAGCGGTCATTTCCTGACCAACGCAACAATTAATGCAGTGTAAGAATCGCTGTCTTTGGTCACCGAAATACAAGACTGCGAGCTACTTTTATTAATTTATTTTAACTTTAATTTAAATACCGGACGGAGGAATAAACAATCGGGCTGATTATTCCCATAGCAACAGCCAATGTTTCCAAGCATTTAATTTTGTTAGGACGCTAATGAAATGTTGGGATAAGAGTAACTGAGCCCTATTGCTATGGCATTCAAAGGCTGATAGCGATGCTGTATCCTGTAGCGGTTATTTAATACAGCCGTATAATTACATTGATTCCCTGATAAATCAACCTGGGTCCATTAAATCCTCTTGTCTGTAGGCAGTTAATATGCAGAAATGCCATTTTATCCATCGCTAGTGCTGCAATTTCTGGGACAACAATCCAAACCCAGCAAAAGTGTAGTCCTGTCTGCCAGTACAGTGGTGGAGAGACTGAGTGCGGCCAACTGGCCATGCGCTCATAAACATTATAATAAACATGGGGTTCATATGGGTTCCTAACAGTTTGGCTTTCTGGGACCCCCCGGTGGCATTTGGTAGCGACTGCTGCAATGAGGATGCTTGTTGCTCTGGGACCCGCGGTGTCGGCCGGGGTGATGGGGCTGCTTGTTGTTTGCTCGTACAGCTCATAAAATAAACAATGACTAAAGGTCACAGCGGTTGGACATTCGTGAGGCCCGTTTCCAAACAACGCCCCCCTGAAGACCAGAGAAAACCCTCACCAAGTCACAAGTTAAAATCCAGAAAAAAAAGCAATGAGCAGTTCCTTTGGATTTAAAAGCGCGTACATTTACCGAGCCTCGCATCTTTGCTCAACTTTCAGTTCCCTATTTGCAAAGATTAGCATTCAAGCTCCGGCAGAACACCTACAAATGGACATATCAGCATGTTTTTTATGATTCAGAAGGGCAAAGTCTTATTGATTTCTTTATTACCCTTCTCTAAAGGGAAGCATAATGTAATAATTTGCATCCAAAAGGATATAAATCTATATGAGCAATGGTTTACTTTTTTCCCTTTAGACATTTGTCTAGTACAATTATTTATATTAACTTAGTCATATAAAAACAAATTAAACACACTGTTAGAAATGCTGGGGTCTGAACCATAGGGTTACATCAGTGCAGGTTACTGGGTCACAAGGTCACTGTATGAGGAGTCATGTTCATAACCGATGTTCTGCATTGTAAAAATACGGAAAATAATGCAGTGAATTGTATAACCCAGCTGTAAAAACAGCACAGGGATCTGACCTAGGACATAATGGTAAAACACATCGTGATAATGGGTTGAAATAAGCCAGGATGTGCTTTGTCCCATATTGACCCAGGACTGGGTTACTTATAAAACAGCCATTTTTAAGAGTGCAGACAGCAAAATTTTTGTATCCTCTTGCTAATGCTCAGGCCTGCTTTTCCAGCAGAGACCTGATTTGTGGTTTTAAAGACCACAAGGTAACCAGGTGCTCTAATGTTCAGGGTTCGTGACCTGTGACTAGAAAAGTGAGCTATGATTTACATTATAGCAGCTGTACACCTGAGCATGGCCTTTAACCTGAACAGCTTAAGCAACAATGAAGGTGTAAGAAGAACTGATTGTGGATAAGCAGGGTTTCTATGGATAGGAGAACTGTTTAAATTCCTAAGTACTGGTCAACCGCAGAGTGGCACATTGGTACAGCAGCTCCTGGGCTGTGGGTTTGAGCGTGGAGTTTCTTAGCGCTACCTGTGTTCCTATGGGGTTTACTCCCACAGTCCAAAGACGTGTGTTTCAGGTGAACCGACTACTCTAACCTGCCCGTAGTGTGAGAATGAGTGAATGAATGAGTGTGTGTGACTGCCTTGTCATGGCCTGGTCCATGTTTCCAGAAAAGACTCCAGACCAGTGGGACTCAAATATGAACAAACAGTTACCAACAATGAATGAACGAAATCCCACTCTCATCATTGGACGCAATAAAACTGCAGTCCCTGGCCATTTTATTAGGTACCCCTGCTTAATAGGATCCTCTTACCCCCAGATCATGGATTCAGAAACAGGGTGCTGAGCTTGTTTCCACAGGGTCCTTTGTCCATGGCGGCTTGCTAGGTTTGCTGTTTCTGCAGATAATTTGATGGCACATTGATTCTGTTAACATCACATTCCACCTCATTCCAAAGAAGCTCTATTGGCTAGAGCGGTGGGGCAGTACAGGCTGTTGCAGTAATGTAAGGGCAGTCATGTTTCTGGGACTACAGCATGCAAAAACTCTACAAGGTCGACTGTGTCCGAAATGGTGGAACCGCTAAGGCTGCCATCGGTGGTCAACGTCACTGAGACCTCACATCTTGTCCATTCTAATGTCTGATGAAACAGCAACCATACTTTTAGACCTTGTCTGTCTGCTTTATTTGTATTAATGATCATAACCCTGGGTGAGCTGTGTGTATAAATGACCATATGCACCTAAGAAAGTGGCCAGTGAGTGTAGCTCTGAATGTTTTATGAGTCCCTCTAACATCTCGGGCCTAATTTTGAATTTCCCATTATAAGTTCAGCCAGAAAGATATTCAGGGAAAAGCGGGAACACAAGAGACAGGCTCTGTGTTTCAGATTCAGGAGCGAACTGCATCCTTCATGCTCCCTAGTATGAACTGTACTGTAAGTGCTCCTCATTGCATGTTCACTGGATTCCATCAAGCGCTCTCAATTCGAGAGAGATTAGGATGCCTCCATCCAAAAAAGCAGACCACAAAAATGGGCTTCCTTCCACATGGCTGCAACGAAGCACTTTCTGAAATGATCCAAAAAAAAAAAACGCCATCGAGCGTGGAAAAGTGACATCGCCGTCAACCTCCACACCCCTCCACAGGTAGCCCCCAAAGGAAACACGCATGGTAAATTTGCTCCCTTTTAGCACCGCCGCACATCCAACGACATAGTCATTACCTAGGCGACAGGATTCTATGTTATGAGGTGCAGGTTTTTACAGGGCAGGCCCACAGGCTCATAGTTTATCTCCGTCAGGCTACAGACAAAACGTTTTTCACGACAGAAGTTACATCCAAATGGATTACCTAGAGCATTGCCCAATGGAACAAAATGGAAATCAGCCTGTTGCCAAGCAACATAAAGATATTCTGGCAGTCAGCATTCAACGGAGGGTTTGGCAGCCCCAAGGCGAATCTCGCTGACTTCCCCCCTTTCCAGCATCTACGTTGCTGTTATGCACTGTATGGTCGGAGCCCGTCATGTTTAATTAGCCTCGAGGGAGCCGGGAGTCGTAGCCCGCAACCGTCACTCTGGCAATTCGTGCAACAATTCTCAGGTGTCACATGCGAAAACGCTGAGAGGCATTGTGGGAAGATTTGGGATTCAAACAACGGACCGAAAAAAGTACCAAAACAACCTGCACGTACCTGCGTTTTGCCAGGCCCCCGGTCTCTGCATTCCACTCATTTAACAAATAAGAAAAGTTTGTTGGCCTTAGGAAACACTCTCCCACGCGATCCGCAAAAAATGTCGGCATAAATAGCGAGGACATACTTCAAGGATGCAAATGATGAATTATTTAATGAAAGACCTCCATCACCAAAGGGTTTAAAATTTGATTTCTGATAATGAGGAACGTTTGTATTGTGAGCGTGACCGGGGCATAATGGGGTTTCAAACAAGCCTTCAGTTTTTCACTATGCCAAAGCTCCAGTTCACAGCCTTTCTTAAACATCCCAGAGTATTGCGTATTAAATTGTCAGGATCATTTTGTCCCCCTTCAAATCTCAACCTAGCATTCACAATACAGTCATTGTGCGGCGGAATAATAAAACCACTTAATACACAATTAGGTTTTCAACATGCCAAAGACTTCTTCGAATTAAGAACGTTTGGCTGTTCTTTAGATGCAGAACACGTTTCATTGCAAATGCCACGAAAAACAGGGGAGGATTTCCATCCCGACCCTGAAGTTATCAATTGCGGTCTGCATTGAATCGACGGGCCAGATGAACAATGAAGAAGACATAATTTCTTGCTCAAAGCCTTATTGATGCCTGTAGGTCTTGACGCTCAACTGGTTCATCACACAGAGCTTCTCATTCATCTCCACCCTAAATGCTGGATGTTTTCCAAGCACCTACATAGCAGGCTGATGTGCGCCATTCATTAAGGGAGAGGGTCATTGATTCCTGACAGTGTTAAATATTTCCTTTCGATTTTTGCCAAATCTCCAGTTGATTCAAGACCTGGATGGGTGTAATGGGTGCCCATAAAATGGAGTAATTAGATGTACTGTGAGCTAAAAGCCATTTAGATTCAGGTGTTGCCAAGCATGTAGGGAATAGAAGTATCTCCTGAACTGAAATGGCAGGCAAAATGTACTGGAAATATCCAAAAGCTTCACACAAATTGTTCTGTTTTTGTTATTATATGACAGAACCCTAAAGAGAGCATGCCGCTCTCATCTGCTTGTTGTCAGAAATGACCGCGTATTTAACAAGTTGGGGTGGACTGTAGAATAACATTGATGTGTACACATAACTCTTGTTTAAATACTAGTTAAATCCGGGTACTTAGTTATCCTTAAAAATGGAAAGGCAAGTCATTCGGGTGAATTTGTAGTCCCATATTTGACATGTTGATCATTGACAAAATCTACTGACAGATTGGGGGTCAATCCCATTCTGGGTATGAAATGCCGTGCACCTGGTCCTCCTTCCTAAACAATTTGGATCACTGTGACTCTGACTGCATGAGTGGTTCCTGGACATGGATGCACAGATGACATCTGATGTGCGCTGCCAACGATGAAAGACCATCCAAAAAACACGGCTCCGGTTCATGTGCTGCGGAAACTACGAGTTTAGTGAGAAAACTCCAGCCGTAGCAAAACACATCATGTATTTCATTATCGCAGCACAGTCATTACGTGCTGAAGCTTCAAAATGGAGAAGATGTTAGAAGGTTAGGGCATCGCACCAGACCATTGCATCCATTCAGTTCAGTTCACTGTATTCCAATAGTTTAACTCTGAGCAGTTAAATGTATTAGTAATAAAAAATTAAATGATATTTTTGCATTTGTAAACTTGGCTGTGTGTGTCTTTAGTGCTGGGTTTTATGTGTTATTGCAGGTGTGGCAAAATGTTTTTTATTAACCCATTACAGCACCATGATTCCAAAAAAAAAAAAAAAAATCATTATAACTTTTTAGTTAGTTTTGGGAAGAATGTTGCTTCTCTTCTTTTATTTTGCAATTTTTTTCCTCATCTACTTTCATAATTCTTCAAGCACTTCTGTAAAGCAAAAACACAATTTGTACTATTTCATTTAAATTATGCCAGTCTTTTTTTTTTTCCCCTAGAGGCTAGAAAGTCAAAAAAATCCTGTAAATCCTGTAAATCCAGAATCGTAAGTTTTAGCCACTTGAAAAAGCTGTGAATAAAACAAATTTGTGATACAGATTCCTAAATAGGCATAGCAAATAAAATAAAATGCTAGAATTTTCCTATCGGCAGTCATGTTAAGGCCTTGTTTGTGTCGCTATGACAAATTAAGATGCTAGGGGTCATGCAAGGCGAACCTGTACGAAAATGGAGGGAATCAACGTCAGCTGTCGGCCAGCCGCCAACCAATCAGACAGCTGCCCCGGCAAAAGGAAAGATGCGGTCACTGTAGCCAGCCGACCAGGACCCGTTCTGATTCGGACCCTTATCACCCGACAGGTGTGAACCGGTGTGACTCGGCCCAATGCCAGCAGATTTCATGCAGCTGCCTCAAGGAAAAAGTCATTTAAGAAGCAACTTTTTCATTTTTTCTACACAGCGGTTTATGAGCAAGACCATGTTTTTGTTGAAGGTAAAAATAGGTCTAATTTATGAATTCTGGTTCTGTTTTGTCATCATCCCAGTAGGCAAAATTAACAGAATTAAGATCTGACTTCTGCTGCTATTTGCGCAGTTGTCCCACTTTACTGGGCCTCCCTGTATAATCTCACATGACTCAGACGCATGTCATGTGGCAAAGGACCGGTGCGCGGGTCACTCATAAAATAATATCACACTTATTCTACCGTGATGGATCCGTGTTCGGTCCTGTATGAATCATTTACATCTGCATTGGATCATGTAGGTGTTACTTTGTTTCGGTGTTGCTGCTATTTTGGTGCCACACGTTGTTCAAGTGCCTGCCTATGCAAGTGATGTTCAAAAAACAAATGCAAAAATAATCATTAAAAAGGTCAGGTTCTGTTCAGTTCAAAGTGGGCAAAATGATGTAGCTGTTGCTGATCAGGAGAGGCGTAGGTGTGAAAGACATGGGTTTTGAGAACCTTCTTCAGTTCTTTAAGGGATTCAGCAGCTGCGAGGGACAGAAGCAGCTTGTTCCACCACATTGGGAGCAACACTGAGAACTGATAGGCTTTTGATTTTGGACCCCTGCTAAGTGGGGAAAACAAGCAGGCAGTGGTGTAGTAGCTCAGTCCTCTTGCAGGGGTGCAAAGATTGATCAGGTTCAGGAGGACCGTGTCTGTGATCAATGATCTGACTGGGGTTAGACACATGGATATAAAGAACAGGTCAGTAGCCAAAGTCACATGTTTGGGTTGAGTGAACAACAGTGGCCAGGGTCTCATGTGGTCTTGAAGAGTAGATCAGTGAGCAGTTATCTGACTGGGGTCACCTATGTAGCTCTGAAGTCCATCATTGTGCAGAACTTGATGTGAATCTAAAGAGCAGATCACTGACCAGGGAATACAAGGTGAGTCTCAATTTTGTGGAAGGTCAGAGGGCAGCTCCAAGGTTCTGAGCTTGAACCTGCAACCAAATGTCTTTTGAGTTTGTCCTGTCTCTCTATAGGTTTCCAGGGGATGCTGCAGGATTCCTCCTATAACAGAGATGATGTGAGCAGAACTCTTCAGCTAAACTGGTACGTTAAAAGTTAACCTTAAGGTGTGTTTACTTGTGTAAACCATCTGCAGTGACAAGGTGCCTTGTCTGGGACACAATTGCTTCCTAATGTGCTCATCATCTACTGTCAGCAGAAGATTCTACTCACTTTCCTGAATAAATAGGTCTTGTTCCAGTCCTTGCACTGGTGTTACCTTAAAATGCCCCAACAGCCACACCAGCGCAGCAGTTCGTCATCTCGATTATGTTCATCTGCCAACATGACCTTCAATTAGACCAGCGTGGGCAGAGAAAGACATCCTTTTCAAGCACTCTGCACTCACCATTATGCTAAAACAAGACCAGAACGGAAATGGTACAAAGTCAGGCACAGATCTTCCAAAATGTAGAGGCTTCACATTTCTTCGCATACCTGCTGTCATGCAAACATTACGGGAACACGTGGATCGGCACCGTTCTGCTGATTCTGCTTCGCGATCTGCCCGGTGGCCTGAGATTTGGTTGCCATCCTGTGGCGGAAGAGAAGCATTAACTTTTATCTCTGCTTGAGTTTTTCATGGAAAGTCCACAGTAAACTCGGAACAAAAACAGAAGAAAAATAAAGTGCAAAAATAATGCATTCGACTGTTCAAAGTAACTTCTATTCATAAAATATTTCAAATAGTTTAAGGCATACTTTTAGGCATAAACTTCTTGAATTACTTCATTTACCAATACAGGCTTTCCTCAAGTAGCAAGCATGTTTCTTGAAAATTTAAGTTGTACAATAAATTCTTGGATGTTAATCACTTACAAAGGGTGTAACTCTGGGCTGCCGAACTACTCTGAAAGTATAATTCATAATAAAATAGGAAGTCAAATCACATAATGGAATTTGTAGTTATTTCAAGAGAATTGTGTTTTATTAGGATTGGTAAGAACTGCCTTTGCCTTTTCAACTTTTTAAGCACCAGAATATTCTTGTCCATAACAATAGATAATGGCTTAATAACACGACTAAAGGGAACAAGATTTCTGAGCGATGAAGGCAATGGATTATACACGTGAGACAGAGAGATGAAAAAGCGATGACATGTGTGAAGGTGCTATTATATTTAAAAATGTCTTTTTTCATAACCAAACTGGTAGCTCATTGCACAATTGTACAGTCCAAATTCTCATAACAATTGCTTGTTACGTGAGGAAAGCTTGTGGAAAGGGTAGCGGAGGGAAAAATATGGATGATGATCTTGACATAAACGTGGGGAATTGCACCAAGAGGCAGTTTTTACCAGCTCAAAAGTCAGTGTCAAGCAGTCAAAAATGGTTAACCACTCACCTTAACTAAGCAAAAAAAAAAAAAAACTCAAAACACTGATGTATTTGATTGTTTTACATGATTCTTCCATTCAGTCTAGTAAGTACCACTAGAATAAATCTTTATTTAAAATACCTTTTGCCTCAACACACAGCACACCAACAATTCACTATGGCAGAAACACCTGAAAAAGTTGTAAGCACCTTTCTTTCTCAGGAAAAGCTGCACTTCTTTTAAATACAGACTGTCCCACTCATAATCAAGTTGCCCTTTTTTATCCAGTTGGGTACACATTTGAAAATGATTTCTGAAATACCCTTTCTGCAGTATAAAAAAAGCTGTTCAAACTCCACTTCATAATAAGAAACATACCAAAAAGTCATGCAGTTAGCAAAAAAAACTCTGAAAAAACTAAATATTCCAGCAACATACAATCGCTCAAAAACAAAGGGGGTTCCAAGTCATGTTTTCATGCAGTCTGCAATTTAAAAGCAGACTTGGAGACATACAGGAGACAGACAACACATTAGGAGACAACCATACTGCAGATCTATACAAAAATATCGCTTTTGAAATGCACATGAAGTACAGCATTTATCACAGTGAGCATGCATTGCTGGAGGTCTCAGTGTGAAATTGTAGCCTCGCCTCATTTAAATACACACATTACATGTTAACTTTCTACCACAGCATATAAACACCACTATTATATATGCATATACCTTAACAAATCATTCACCTGCTATTTACAAAAACACAAGCTGGGAACATGACTGCATACACTACTGTAACGGCTCAGATATTTAAATATAAACATTTAACTTTAAACAAAATGCCTTTTATGTCCCTTTCTAATACAAATTGACTACTGCCATTTTCCCATAATTCCTCAAGGCAGCGGTGGCTCAGTGACTTCTGGCTACTGTGTATACCGTCTTTATACCCGGGTATATGTTGTATCTCATGAGCATGTAGCTAAGTATTTCCAACAGAGATCATGCTACTCATACCACATCTTCATCTTAAAACTCTTCTTTTTCAGAGACATCTCACAGCATACACTTCAAGCATTTATTGCCACAGTTCTCAAAATAATGCCTGTACTGCGTGCGTGCTACAAAGAGCATGAACTCAACAGTGTATCAGAGGCAAGGGTGACATGTTCTTCAGTCTGCTTGCAGCTTCCGGACGAGAAGGCCTGTCCGCTTCAGAGCTTCCATCAACACTTCCTCTGGTGCAATCTTTAAAAAACCGATTGTTTCAGTTCACATTACGGTGTATCAATCATAAAGAATTGCAAAATACAGGTATTGTGCTATCGCCAACAAGAAGTCCATGATTGGATCAGTCCTGAGGAGTGACTTTTCACAGTCAAGATGCCCAAACTTTCCATCATCCACTATTCACAAGAGCCACCAACTTTGCTGTAACTTTCCCTTTGTGTAATACTGTATAAAACGTGTGAACACTGAATTCAGCACCTCGCAGGCCACTCATTACTTCTGTCATATTTTAGACTTTCAAATGTAAACTGTGATTGCACTTGGGATTCAACCCAAAAATCTTTTAAGCATTCTATCTGTTTCTCATCTGATCCAGATTTGGAAGCTTCTGCAGTATCTCCTTGTGGTTCAGGTTCACAGTGGCTAGAATGCCACCCTCGTTCCCCTTAGAGCCTGTGTACTCTATTTCCTCCCCCTTCAAGGTTGTCATGTGGCCCCCCAAAGCATTTAAGATGGCGTTGCCTGCGCAGATGTCCCACTTCTTGATGTATGTGATGTGAATGTAGACATCAGCCTTATCATATTTCCCATCTGTGGGGTTCAGCAGAGCTAGAACCTTATAGCCTGAAACATGGGAAAGGTAAGGTATTAGCATGAGTCATAACAAAATAAACAACTGAATACTGCAACGAGGGTGAAGGAAAAGGCAGGCACAGGCGTCATGGATCTGTTAGCCATCCTTAAGCAGGGGCATAGTGACAGCTCATACCTGCTCCACCAGCTGGAATGATGGCAGTGTTGTTTCCAAATGCTGCTTTGACGAATTCTTTGACTTTCCCTGGATGAGAGCGCGAAACAATGATGCTCGGGGACTTGTCATTGTACGATAAGCGAGGCGATATATTCGAACTCGCATCTACCATCGCCCAAGCTGATGAGAAAAACCATGCATGACATGAGTGTTTCAGGTATTTTGCAATTATTATAATATTCCTGAAGTCACTAAATAAATTATGTGAAGATCACTAATTTGGACAATGCATTCAATTCACAAAATTACATTAAATTCTCACTGCACTGTACAATAGAAACTACACATGAACATTGGGTTCATATGTAAATATATAACTGATATTCTTTAACGCATTTTCCGGACTATAAATTGCACGTACCCAGTACAATGCACTGAACGGGTTCGTCTTCATAACCGCTCCCTATAGACTGATTAAATACGGATCTTGCAGCATACACTTTGATAGATCCATAACTGCGTTCAGTAATAATTTATTAAATATTTACACAAAAAAAAACATTACTAGCATAGTTGATAGTTTAAAGGTCTTACCATTACTAGGACATGAATGTGAACATAATGAGCAGTTCAAACGTAACGGTTAATATCAGTATACAATGTACCCCATGAAATGTGTCACAAATTATCAACAAAGTGGTCCAAGTTCTTGTCAGTGTTTCTCAAACTATTAAAATGTTAGTGCTCAGTGTAGTTGTTAAACAGTTCAGCGATCTGAACAGGGGTGGTGTCTTCTGCTTTTCAACATCACCCTCCGTATCTTTCATGGATGTTTTAACAAATTCAGCAGTAAAGATTTTGCAGATTATTGGAAGCAACATCTTAGGCCTATCTTCTCTTTTATACTCAAATGACAAAGCTAGAGACAACACGTAATACAATATAGTCGACTGTATGCAGACTTCCCATTATATACACCATACCACAGTATATGATGCACCAGCCTTTGAGGTAAGAAAAAAAGCACAACTTCTAGTCCGGAAAACATAATACTTATTCCAAAAAAGTAAAACTACAGGTATTACAAATTAGTACACTGCAAATGAGGATATCATACCTGTATACCCTGTAAAAGGTTTATGGATGACACCTATAATAGGTTTGCCGTTCAGAGCGACGCACGCCATGGTTGTGACGTACTGGAGAAGATTTTCTATCAGAAAAGAGGAAATAAAGAGCAATAAAATGAAACAACTACATGGTGAAAAAAAAAAACACATCAATACACACTTGGAAACGCATGACCAATTCTAATAACCGCACCAAACATAGTAGCAACCGTGGGAACTCTGCCATGATTCATTGCCCGAGTTTAATTAGTGGCTATTGATTTATCAACAATCGATGCAGATGGGGAGGCAAGGACAATGTCATAACTATTCTACAATATGTCACAGAAGAGTCTAATGACTTCCTGCTGGGGGATAGATGACTGCGGAGAACAGTTTTGGGGCAAAATCCATGATTTTTGACTTGACTAATATCTGAAGCAGTCCCCACAGGTCTGAGTCCTGCAGGCTCTAGAACATAATTAGTGACAAAATTACACCTGAATTCCTAAATGAAACATGAGCATCAACAAAATCCAGCACTCATCCCTACATCCCAGAAAGACCTGGATTGGGCACCACTGGTGTAAAGTGCATATAGAAAGTCATTATTTGTAAGTGTGTAATTTAAAGTGTAATTTAAGCAGCATGTTGCTTTGAGCAAAAGCCTCTGTCAAATGAATAAATTAAAAAGCTGTTTAACTGTTTTTCATAATCTTTCATCTAAATCATGGTTTTTCAAAAACAGAATGCAGTTATGCAGAAATTTTTTTACCAAGAGAAGCATTTTACCCACAATTTCACACCCTTAATCACTAAACCTCCTGCTATCTAAACCCTGTCAGTGCTGCCTCACTGGGTCAAAAGAGGACCAGCATACCTGTGTACTCCTGGGTGGCATCCAGAGGATCTATCCACACAGTGAGCGCCTCTGTAGGCACCACCTTGCTCTGGACCTTCTGCAGTATCTCCTCTGGAATCACAGAGTTCCACTCAGCACTGATGGGCTTGGTACTGTGATCTTGCTCCTCAGAGTTCACCTGAACACACAACACATTCCCGCACAGTAAGGACACACCCTGGCACTCATTTGATGCCAGCTGGTGAGACTGTGGACATCCAGCTGATTTCTCTGGACCTTAAACAGCATCCGGGACATTTGACAAATAAATGGAAAACCTACATAAGCCACAGTTTAGTTATTTGGTTACTTTTTTAACACATTTAGCTGATGCGCTTCTCCAAAGCGATATACAATGTTAGGCTTGTACACTCAGCGATTTAGCAATCTGATTCTGATTTGTACACCAACAGAGTTCCAATTGTACCAATTCAGGATAAGAACTATGATACCAGAGCAGAAGAACTCAAACCCAGGCCCTTCAGCTTCATGGTAGGGGCACTAAAATTTTCCCCACCTGCTGTCTCTTTAAGCCACACCTCAAACATTTTCAAATCCGCTTCCTGTATTGTCTTGTTTACAAGGACAGTTAGTTGATATACCCACCAGTTGCTTCGCAATTTGAACAACAGGTTTGAATCTCCTCTACATTTAAATTTATGCATTTAGCAAGTGCCTTCCTCCCAACCAACATACAACTTGAAATAAAGAAAAGCTGCATCCTGAAAGAGGTCTAACACATATTTACTGAAGCAGTCTGATAGTTTAGTATCACCCACCCATCACAATATCCCTGACAAGAGTAAAAAATCATCCACCTGTATGAATAATAATAAGCACATCAGGCAAATGGCTTAGCACACAAATCAAACTTTTTAAAAGACACCCGAACCCTGATAAACAAATAAAACACTCAAGCGTAAAAAGGAAAGAATCAGCTTTACAAAAGAGGAAATTTTTACTGCATCGATTCAAGGTAAATACTTTGATGATAGGTAAAACAGCAGGAGCAGGAACTGGAACCAGTAACCTTGAGATTGCAAAGGGGCAAGGCATTACTATTTTTAATTTTAATTTCTACATTTAACAAATGGCATAACATTTATTTAGGTGGCCTGAAAGAGCAGACCATGCAAGGCATAACCACAGCGATCCACGATGATGTTCCGGGACCCCAGGCCATGCCCCACCTGCAAGAGCGGGAAGTGGTTCTTGATCAGGTGGTACATCCTTCTGTGCGAGCTGAGGTCTCCCAACGTGAGCATCTCCTCCGCCCCCTCCCTCGTCTTCCCCTTGGCCCTGCCGTCCAGGGCATCCTCCTCACGGACGCGCTTCACCTCCTGACCGCCTTGCACGGTCGCCTCCACGCACAACGCCAGCAGCTCCCGCAGGTCCACGGTTCTGCCCCGTCGGAAGGCCGCCACCTTGTGGGAAACAACCCCGGCGTACAGGTGGTAGAGCACGCCGAGGCCGAGCAAGCAGACCACGGCGACGCCGAGTGGGGACAGCCGGATGCCCATGGGAGCCATGGCTGCGGCTTTAAAACTTAACGGAACTGTTTATCAGCTTTCCTTGTTGTTGTTAAACTACCATTACTGCCAGATACATTTCATTCTAGTTTACTTCAATAGCACTAGTAATCGTTTTAACCAGCCGCTCACCTCTTGGCTGCTAAAGCTAACCTGCTCGCCACCACCTTCCACATAACGCAGAAATCACTTTCACAGGCACTAACAAATATAACAAAACAAATGTTCAGAGCGGTTGTCAACTAACACGCATGTAGGCAACAAATTCCATACATAAACATTTAAAATATATTCGGGTCAATATTTGTTCATACATAAACTAATGCCTGTGAGCCTCGAGCATCTTCAGTACCGTAACCCCGTTAAGTTTACATTCCAGCATCAGGAGGAAACCGGAAACAGAAGTCACGTGACTGGTTACGTCCCTCCCCCTCCGGATGTGTTTCCGGTTTGAGGCGCTACGTGACGCTGGCGGGCAACCCCGCGGCGACCTATGGTGGCGCACCTGTCGGCCTTCTAAACGAAATATGTGCATAACATCGATGAAATATAGCCAGGCTTACAGCAAGAAGTTGACTAAGTTAGCATTAATGTTCTCAATGGTCACACAGCAGTGGAAACGCAGAGGACGAAGGGTTTCGGTCCACCAGAATATTTAAGCCTTGCAGGTATGATAGACAGGTTCCCTTCTCTCTTTTGGGTGATAAACTGTTAAAAGAAACAAACATTAAAAACTATTACCTTTATGAGGGACCCTTATTATTCGTTATTGTGTACAATAAAGTTCATTTTTAGCCACTAGATGTCAGGAGACTCAAATTATAGACTTTATGTTCACCAAAGAAAACTTTTTTTAGAAGAATTTCAATATACAGAATGTCCACATGGCTTCACGTTTTAGAAAGTTTTTACTGGCCAGTTCACAATATTAATTCATACTTAAAATACCCATGTTTAATTTGACTATCGCTCCTCAACCATGTGGACTGAATATCAGTGTTGTAATGTACAGTAACATCATAAAATATACTTGAATTCCAGTATATTACTGTTGTTAAGGACACAGTATAACAAATGGCATACATACACAATTGGTGTCACCCGGAATGTCATAATTACTTTCTGTACATTTTTATGGACCTTCATTGTTGAGTCATTCACTGTCAAATGTATTATTTTTGCTTTACTAAAGTAGGATGTTTGGTTTATACACTAAATGTGGTGGCATTTAATGAAAGCGTTGGTTATGCTTACTGTGTAAAAGTGATGTCGTTTCTGTGCGATGAGCATGGTTCCCCATCAGAAGACACCCAGCCAGCACAGTTCTGCAGACATCCAAGTGTGGAGAAAGTTCAGCGTCGAGGATTCAGGTTTTTGTTGGTAACGGAAAGACGGGCAGAAACACTGAAATGCTGTTATGGTAACAAGACCTCTGTGACTTTGGAGTTTATTTTGACAAGGCTAAAATTCCACAAGTGCTCTGGTGAAATGGAACAAACGTAAGACAGTCTCACCGGGGATACATCTGTTCATCTTTTTAAGGCACATTTAACTTATTTATGTCTTGCACAAATGTGGCTTGTTCAGGTTTTATATGGCACACAAGTGTATGTCCTCTGAAATGACCTTGGCAGAGTTAGTACCCATTCAGTTCTGTGTTAAATATTTGGCAATGTGTGGATTTTTGTGGTTTTGCAGTTCTAATTATGGCTCAGTAACTTAGATAAACTGCTTAGTTCAAGTATGTTGTACATCAGGTTGTGGGGAAAACACAAAAATGACAAAAAAATAAACAGGAATCTTTACATCTGTTGGGTAACGTAAAAGGCGGCACACTGTAAAACTGTAGAAACACAAAAAGACACAGAGGTATACATTTTTCTGCTTCATTGACCGTTTGCGGGAGTCAAGAATTTGCTATTTGTGTTTTCATATTTGGAAATTTCCCATTTGTATTATGCACACAGCTGTTAAGGATGTTGAGCTGTTGGCTCAGACCCCATTCGCTCTTGCTGTAGATGATTTGAGAAAAAAGCCTCTCCATCTATAGTAATCAAATACTTTGTTACTTTAGATAAAATGGTGAAACTAATCATCTTTACCAGTAGTTTCCACACTGACATCTTACATCTAGTATGATTATTTTGACAATGTTTGCCGTTTACCTCAGATAGAAGCCACAAGACTAGGTGAAGTAGATCAGATTCCGAATTGCTCAGATTTGGTGAGAGATGGCTCAACAAGTGTTGCAGACAATATGACAAATTTGTGCTTGTGAAGCACTGCTTCTTTCAGTACCAAAAACTCCACAACATCCCAAAATTGTGCAAGCTGTTGACTCATTTCCTCGCTTGGTGTCAGGTCGGATGTTAAAAGTAAAGCCAATAATTTTCCCACAGTTGATGCACCAGAAAGGATTCCTCGCATTCTGTCTGCAGCTGAATAATTTGGAAGATGCCTTCAAACTTGACAGATAAACTGGAAAAGCCTTGTAATCTTCATTGTTCAGAAAAGCTGCCATGCATTTGCGTGTCTGGTGATAATCAACACCATCTTGAGACAAGAACCACATCTTGTATGTTAAGAGTAAAGATAGAGGGTAGTAAATTCCTTACTGTGCCACCATTCCCACAGCGCAGGTAGCACTATGTCATGTGATCAGTCACAGTTACACCTAAGCTATGCTTAAGTTATTGTTGAGGTGTGTGGCACTATCTGAATGTTAAGTACTGTGACAGCAGAGGTGTTTAAAGCCTTGAAACTGAAGTGCTAATCTGTGGGCTGCTCGCCACACCAACCCCTCAGCCCACACCCATCTCCCACATCCCTGCTGAGATCGTGTTTTGGGTATCTCACTTCCTAGAGCATTTCGTGATGCAATTCCTGGCATGGAGATAGGGCAGCCGGCCACCAGATACAGTATCCCAGCGTGGCGTTGGGCTGGGGGCCTACGCCGCAGGGTCGGGCCGTTGTTAGTGCTTAGTTAGAGGACGACCACTTCAAGGGCTTCCAGATACATGACGAGACGATATGCCAAAGAATGAAACCACAATGTTTGACTGCACTGTAAAAAACGCTGAAAAAGCCAGGAAAGGCAGAATTGCTGGTGGTTAAGGACAGCATCTTGTAGCACTGCAGTTGGGTCCAGACCCAGGAGGGGTCAACCTTTTAATTTTTTATTTATTCATTTTCAATAATTGCTTTTCTAATGGAGGATCCTGGTGTCCCCAAGTGTACTTCAAAAGCACAGAGTGTGAGGCAGGCTACATCTTGGATGGCATGCCAGTTCATCACAGGACATACACACACTCACATACACACTATGCATGTTACGTTACGTATCTGAGGATAACACTGATGTCTCATGCCATCTGACTGGACATGGGTTAAACTCCTGATCGGCCTGTGTGGAATTTCCATGTTCTCCCTGTGTTTTTGTGGGTTTCATTCAGTTTTTTCCTCCCAGTCCGAAGACGTGTCTTTTAGGTGAATGTGTGACTTTAAATTTGCCCTTTGCACACGTGTGTGTGTGTCTGTTTATATGTATGCACATATGTCACGTAGCTCTGGCATAGACAGGCGAAAGACTGTGGGGAATTTACTACAGTGTAGATGACACTACAGTGTCACCTTGGAAAAGGTGTGAGAGAAACACAAATTAATAATCATTATATGTTCCTTCGAAGAAAAGCATTTTCTGAATTAATAAATGTGTCTCTTTAACCTCAGTTGCTTTTGCTACAAATCCAGCTTTGTGAAATTCGAAACTTGGAAAATAATTGTGCGCTACTGAAAGAAATAAACAGTATTTAACCTCAAAACCATAAAAGTTAATCAGGTTGTCAATTTTCAGTAAAGCAGCAGGCTCCATAGCCAACAATTCAAAGCAATCTAGACTTCCAGCTTCAAACCCTCCTGAGATACTGTGCTTGTTACATTATCTTGCGCTTATTTTTTAGAGATCAGAGGCGATGCTGAAAGCAGACATATCGCTTTCTGCTGAATATTTCAGAAGACTGTTGGCCAAATGGGAGAAGAGGAAAAGGGAACAGGCCACCCATTCAGAACGGAAATGTTTTCCTAACATTTTTTTCTCTCTCTTTCCAGTGGGTATCAACTTAAACTTGCTTTCTTGTGCCTTTGATAGTGGGTCCTGGTGGTCCTGTGGACCCACACTGGCTGCAGAAAGAGCTACAATAGCAGGACAGTCAGGCGGACCAGAGCGAGTCGCTTCCCTGCTGTTTGACCAGCAGGAACCGGGTGTTTGGGTTGAGGACCAGGAAAGACAGCCCAGCTAGGGAGGTAATAGAGACTGGTGGGCTGTCAGTGTCTGTTAGAGGTGTGGATGGAGCGAGGCAGGATGCCAGAGAGAAGGCAATTTCAGATCAGCTTTCTTCTAAGATGTTTAAAATATTAAAAGAAAAAACATCTTTACCACATTGCACACTTGCATTGTTTTCTAGATAAACATCCACCCAATAAGGTTTTCTAGTTTATTTCAAAAGGAAATAAAAAAAATAAATGTATAGATTTTTAGATGTTCTGTGGGAGTTTTGCCTGATTCCCTCTAATGGCATTTAATTCTTCCACTCAGGATAAGTGGCCACAACTATGTGAGACTGTGCCTTGAGGTCATGCCTTGTGCTGCCTTCTATCTTCTTGACATTATGCTTTAATCATGAGCAACATCCAGGCCACTTAGCTGTAATTCTGTGAGGTTAGATGATTTCCTGGCTTGGGTTCATGCTTTCCTTAAAGGTACAATAGTAGTTCCCCTTCCTGTCTGGTAATTCTCTTTGAACCTTAATTATTGTGATGGGTAAAAAAAGGAATAAGCTGAAAAAAAAGATTAATTGTATTTTTTATGTAATAACACAGTAAGTCACATGAATGCTTCGTAACAGAAGGGTTGAGTCCTGTTAAAGAGGGGTCTACTGGAAAGTCAGCTGATGCAGAACAGAAAATGCATAAAATTTTATTTTCGTTCTTCCTTCTAAAAGTCATCTGCTGTTAAAAAAAAGAAAACACTGAAAAGAAGTTTTTATTCCAAATTTCCTTCTGAAAATCAGCTGACTTAGAACATGAAAAGCATAACATTTTATTTCAGCCATTACTTCTGCCTATAATTATGTTTTCCACAAGGAGTTGGACTGCCCCTGGTTTGAAGGAAAAGCTACATGTACTGTACATGTGCATGCACACGCAACAAAATGCACATACTGGTAATGCTATTTTGATGTTGCAGCAAGGTAATGAAGCAGCCATTGTTCCAGTGCATATTTGTTCTGGATGGCTGAGATTTCTGTGTTTGTGCAAAAATCACTCATAGAAAGACTTTAGTCATATTTGGCAAACTGCGCACATGCACATTATGGCTGAATTTCCCAGTTTCTCTCATTCCCACCTTTAAGGCCTCGCTGATGTTCCTCGTATGGATGTGAAGTGTCAGTGCTTTTAGTTTCAATGAGCCCTGGATGTCCAGCTGAACATGTTCATACGACTGAAAATAATGCAAGCTTTATAGTACTTTTGTACAGTTCGGCAGATGCTCAGCACCCAGAAAGAATTGTTTTTTTTTTTGTTTTTTTTTTTTTTTTTAAACAGTGGAAAAATACAGAACTTATCTCATACAATCTTAGCTATCTGCATTCCTGAATAACAACGTTATATTTCAGTATATTCCAAAATGCCCTGCCAAATATACTGTCAAACATTCCTCTGCCATTAAATGCAAAACCCCATTTTTAATGATATATTGCAAACTGTGTGTGTTCCAATTATTGCTTGGCACAAAATGCAAAATTTTTTTTGGAAAAATATAAATATTTTCCAGTTGGTGTTCAGCTCATAGGGAACACATTCAGTTGGGAGGTCTTCAAAGGAAAAAGTTTAAAAACAAACATTAATCATTATTACTGTTTGCGTTGTAGAAGTAGTTTTATTTTAGGGAAAATACATTGACACATTCGTACCTTTTTCATGGGACATCTTGCACGGCAAAATTCCATTTAGTTCTGTAATATAGCTCCAGCCAAAATAATCATAGTATACTGTACACTTTTTAAAATTTGTCCATTGTTTTAACACACAGGTTATTAAGCACAGAAAATGGTGGCAACTGAGGTGATTGTCATTCCTCATCACAGGAAGGTGGATGAAACATGGGTTTACCTCCTAATCCAGGCCCAACATTTTGGATAGAAGAATAAACCAGCTGACTTGGGACACACGACTGCTCCTTATCATCCCATTGAGTCTGAAGATTAAATGCAAAGTATGACGCACAAGTCATACGATCCAAATGTGATGGTTATTATTGCATTATTATATTATTTTGCAGCTAAAATAACAAGTAAGATCAGAAGATCGAGAACCACTTATCCTAAGGCAAGATTGCCCTGGTTCAGACCTGAGTTCATCGGGCTCTTTAAGGTCACCTTGAACGGGACACCAGACAGTAGTAAGTGACATATTTAATAAGCTTTGGTTTTTTGATATACACATGGATGAAGAAATATAAATATATGCAAGTTTATACTTCATTAGGATGTTTTTATTAGAAATTGATTTATTTTCTTACACAGTTCCTGCGTACCTCAGATAGGAAATCCTTTACCAGCTCGGGCCAGTGTTACCGGTGGGTCACGCTACCCTGAGGGTGGGTGTTTGTTTCTGATGTTTAGATGACCCACCGTGTTTTTAATGGTGATGTGACGGTTATCTCTGCCGGACGATTGCGCCCCAGGCCAGCTCTCCTGCCTCGGGCCCCCTGCTCAGATAAAGGTGCCCGCTGGCCAAGTGCGCAGATGGTGAGGCTGCTGATCCGCCTGCTGGAGTCCGAGTTATCATTCCTATACAGCAGGTGAGGACACACCTCCCGACAGGTGCCCTGCAGGTGGCCAGAGTCAGGTGTAGCGTCTTCTGTTCTAAGAAGGGCATCGTAGCTCAGAAGCGAAAGGTTGCTGGGTCAGATCCCAGAAAGATTATTGTTTGAGAAGGGAAAGCCAGATTTCATTTACTAACACACTATAATGCGCCGTAATTATCATTTTTATTATATCAATTATTTATACTTGAGCATAATGCAAAGCAAATGAATAAGTCAGAATGTATGACACGTAAATGCTCATCGGAGTAATCATATGATGAAAACTGGAATGCTGTTATCCTGAAATGTTGCTGTCTGAATAACTGCAGATGAAGAGGTGGAGACGTGTTCATAACACAGATAACTGAGTGCAGTATTAGGCCCACCAGGACCTGTCTGTGTGTTCATCTTCATACTCTATTACTCTTCACCTTCTCCACAGCCCCAATGTCGTAGCTGCAGCAAAACACGGTTAGAAGGTTGTTGATGCTTGATTCCAGATTCCACATTGCAGATTCCGGATTATGGATTCAAACGCTCCGCTAGTTCAAGCAAACTGCTGGAATTTTCCCAGGGCGCAAAGGGTTATGTATTGTCAGGCATTGTGGGCCTCTACTGTGACCTTTTTCTGGAAAAGAAAATATAGACTGAGAGCTGCAGGTTAGACAAAAGGACCAAGACATTCTTTTAAGTCACCAGTGAATCCTGTTCTGCTTTATAATTAATATGTATTTTGAAAATCAGCAGATATGCAAGTTCTTAACTTATCGCACACAATATTTCACTGTTTATCCATGGAAACAGATCATATTCAAATAAATATTTCAGTTAATAATTAATGAGCGTTTTAATGAGTTACAGTTGTAATGGTTTTGCCCTTTTTTTCAGTTCTATAAAGGTAATTTGCATGGTATTTCTTCCACTAAAAATAAGAATGACAGTCAGTTGGGGAGATTACAGTACACTTATAGTACGGACAGAAGAAGAACCAGAAAATCTGTACAATCCTTCAGTGAAGCAGCAGGTGGGAGGGAGGGTAGTAGCTGTTTTTTTGCAGTCAAAGGTTTGAATCCTTCCCCTGCTGCAGTCCTCTTTAAGTTATGTACTGAGCCTGAATTAATACCACAGCTTAAGCTAAATGAAGGAATAATAAAATTACACTGGAATTACCGAAGGCAAAAATCCAGCTCCACAAGAGGTTAAAAGTGATTATGAATGAGCGTAAGCATGGCAGTGGAGAGGTGTACGCCGGGGCCTGCCGACTGCGGAGGCCTCCGGTCTTGCTCAGGAACACAGTGTCACTGCTAACAAACTCCATATGCACAGGCACCGGGGACTTCTCTCTTAGTCATTGCTTGCTTTTCGTCTGCTATTACCATCTGCGTTTCATTCCTGACTCACTTTGTTTTCCTGCCTCTTTTCCATCTTTTGTTTTGCCGCTTTCAAGACTGCAGACTTGTAAAATCAGTCACAGAGTCATGAAAGTTTTGTCTCATATCTCCTTTTGTAAAAACATTTTAATACGGAATTTCATTTTAATAGCATGCTGTTTGTAGTTTTTTAGCTTTACCAGTAAAGGAGAAAACTGTGTTTTTGCTTTGTACATCTCGTTTTTTATAAAGTACAGAGTTGTCATATCATCGACAAGCTTGCTGTATAGCTGCATATTTGAAATAGCAGTAGTATGGACTCGCTCCTGCGCAAACAAAACTTGTTATTGCAGAACAATCGAGTCTGAAGAGATGCTGTTATACTCATTTCCCAGCAGCAGATAATAACATAGGAATGCCGATATCTCTTCTGGTCAGTGAACAGGTCGGGCCCCGGGGGGGGGCAAGTCTCGGTGCTCCATTTAGGCGGGACGGTGAATGCACAGCATGGCTTAGCAAGCAGTGACTACCCAGAACTGCTCAATCATGGCAGGAAACTCCGTCTGCTGGGAGTCAGTAGAGATCCTGGAAACTGTAGCTCCGATTATGTTTGTCCAGGCTTCACCTTGAGCTCCACCATGACAACAATAACAAAAAGATGTTTGGGATGTTTATTTAAACTATGCTGGCCACAGACACAGTCACAAGCTGCATCTGCAGTCACCCTTGTTTTAAAAGTCTCACAGTGGGCCTCATTCATCCAATGCAGAAGACAGCTAAAAGAACAACTTATTTTTCAGCGGTGACATAACCAGTATTTGTGTCACAATTGATGCAGATTCGGGGAAAAAAAATTATTTTTAATTGTTCTTGATATAGCACCGCTGTTTATTGTTGAACCAAAAACATTCATCCCCCACAGAACAGGGTCCTACATAATGAATACTTCATATAGCAATATATGAAAATCCATACCTTTGACTCATAACAGGGGCCATTGGCTGTCCATAGCAGGGTTTTTACCACACTAAAATGTACCTTACATTAGCTACACTTCTAAATGAAAATAAATGGGTACTGTACAATAATTATTTTCATTTAGATGACGCTTTTCTCCAAGGCCACCTAGATGACTTGTGCTGCTTAAGATGATTTACCCACTATACAACAGGGCAGTTTGTGCTGGATTAATGGAGTAAAGCACCTTGCTCAAGGATAGCTCAACATGAGGTGTTATTTAAATCTGGGTCCTTTAAGTGTAAGGTAGGTCCAGACTACCTACTATCAGGGTATCCTAACCAGGTTCTGTAGTTGGTTCATCATTCACTTATTACTATTTTTGGGATTTGCTAGGTTTTCAGATTTATGTTATGCTAAGCAATGCAATTATATAGCGGTCGTACATCTAGGTTTGCCCTATGCTGTAATGCACAACATACTGTAAATGAAGTGGAGTATGATGTTTTCATAGGGGATGTAACGGTTATTGTTTAGCACGTCAGGCCAGGTCATTTGTTCCTCTCCAGGCCTTCCCTGCACCCCTGGGTTCGAGGGTCATCTCCTTCCCCTGTGAGAACTTCCACGACTCCAGCTGGCTGAAATGGAGGGGAACGCTGACATGGGAAAGGAATAAACAACCATGAAATGAATTACCAGCCCCCGGGCAGAGAAGCCGGGTCCCTCTTGAGTGCCGAGTCAAAACTGCTCGGCTGCTTTTGTTTTGAAGGTACGCAGATGTAGCTGTCGTATTTCTATGCTCTCCTTTTTTCATGCCCAGTCCTTCACGTTAACTCACATCTGTATTCTGTGACTAGCTTAAACATACCTGTCCCTGGGAGTGGGTCTTCATGGGTTCCTATCCTTGAATTTACTGACCAGTTAAGCTTTCTTGTATTTAAATTTTTCTTCCCGAGTTGTGACCTTGGTTACATGCAGATAAGGACTGTCTCTGACCAGAGATGTCTCACACCCCCAAAAACTTTCTACCAGTGGGTCGCTATGGAGTGAAGCCTTTGCATGGAAACTGCCTTAAAGCTAATAACTGATATGGTCCATATCTTTATTTTGGCAACTAGGGAAAACAGACAGACCACCTCATGCAGTAAATATTCTTTGAGACCCTTATCTGGCTGCAGGACTGTTATCCAGAGTGGCAACAAAGTAATATCTGAATCATTTTACCACTGGGGATTTGCTGCATTGTGGTCACGTTGCAGAACTGTTTGCTTACTGCTGTTTCCTGCCAAAAATGATAAGAAAATAAAATACGTTCTCTTTTGCATCTCGTACCAGTGTTTCTGAGCCCAGGACATAAGGAGTATGTGGATTGAGAGGGTTTTGTCGCATAATTGTGACTTGCATTGCCACTAAGACAGGGTACATGACCGTTTGTTGCTGAGACACAGTGACCGCAGTTTGGCACTGCTGCCATATGTCAGATACATACAGGTATAGAGAAATGAGGACCTCCCAAGGTCTTGTAAAAGACATACTCATCCGAAAATCTACTTCAGTAAAAGTGGGGGAAAAAATCAAAAAAAAAATTTATACAAGCTTGCAGTGACTTTGATTCAAATTAGTTTTTTTTTTTTTTTAAACTATTAGCACAGTACACAAATTCAATATACGGTTCTAGCCCATTGTGTCTGACTGCTCAAACTATTCTACATGCTTCTCCAAATGAGGAGATATGTCATTAATCTGACATTTTGCTGAAGTCCTTATTCAAAGCAATGTACAATTATTTATTGATCCATACAGTAGGGTATTTATTGGACTAAAGAGCAAATGTATTGGTCAAAAGCAATACAGCAGCGCTGGGAGAAGAAATTCATAAAATAGGAGTGATGTTCAAGAACAATCTACAAATACTCTTTTAAAATGAAACTTGGAGATACTATTGGACAAGTAATCTATCACAGTAGAAAAAAATCCATTCTTAGTATACCAACTGAAGCAACCCCACATCATAACACTAAGTTAAATCCAGGTGGTGACTTTTTTTTTTTGGCCGGGCAGTGTATCAGTTATTTCAGTTGTAAAATCAGTTGTATCACTTTGGCTGAAGGTAAATGAATGAAGGTGTGACAAAACTCAACAGTAAACTGTGATTGGTCAAGCAACGTGCATCTCTGCCTGTTGAGGAAATGTGCAGTTTTTTTACTCTATGAGGTTGATGTCGCTTTGCAGGAAAGCATCTTCTGCATACAAATGCAGTAAACAGTGAAATTCGACCAAAGACAGCTGACACAAAGGAGGTAGTAATGTTGGGTTTGCAGTAAAAGTGACAATTTGTTTAGAAGAAAATCTGTAAGTGGCAGCTAGTGGGGACAACAAATCCCACAGAATAAATCAGCTAGTGGTTCAAGTGCTGAATGGCTTATGTATGAAATGCAAAAAAAATGTAAGTAACAGGAAGAGGGTGACCAATGTAGAAGAAGTAAAAGTAGACATAGTAAAAGAACATTTTTTAAAGCAAGAACAAGAATTACTCAGAAAAGTGTAACTTTGCCACACATTTTCTCATGTACCAAGAGCAGAATAAATGTAACTTGTTATTCCCCACCTCTGGTCACTCATGGCTTCATGGTATCACCCTTCATCAAGGTATTTACTACGGACCATATTTTTTGTCAACTCCGTTTGCCACATTAGCAGCAAAACATAGATTAATAGTTAACATTTTAGCAAGTTGTAAAGAACATCCACTTCCTTCACTGGCACCCACATTGTTTCCTAATAGAAAATGTTGTTGACTCATCTCTGTGACTGGTGTCCTGTGTGTGAGTCACACAGTCACACACAGCAAAAGGCCACTTCCATCCAAATTGGACAGAAGGTTCTACAAACATGGAGTGGCACTATTAGGCTCAACCACACACATTTCCTCCTGACTGAGGTGAGGAGTGATAAAGGAATCTGGATTTACTCTCCTGCTTACTTTGTGTGTTCAGTCACCAAGTATGAGAAACTTTGAAATCTCCTTCGCACTGCCTGTTTGGTTTCTGGTGACTGGATTAGCAGATACCAGGTCCAATATTGTACGGGACAGTACCTACCAAAAGTTCAAGTACATTCACAGCCTTTTTTCTGCATTGTCAGCATTTTACTTTCAGGTTTTCTCGCTGAAAAATTAAGATATGACCAATTATTCATAAACCTGATAAAATGGTAGGCCATGATATACATGCCGGTTGAGATGGCCATGGACCTGGTAAAGATCACGAAATGTATAACCAGCAAAGCAATCCCAGACTTTGACACCAAATCCTCTACACTAGACAGTGGGAACCATCCACAGTCTCCACTCATGTGCTCTCACTTGGCAGCTGCACCCAAATATTTCAGATTTTGACTCACTGAACCATAGGACTCTTCCATGTTTCAGCAGTCAAATGTTTGTGTGATTTTGCCAAAGGAAAGTGTGGTTTCCAGCAGGTGAACTCAGCCTTTTCAGTAGCACTGTACCTGGACTGAGTAGCTCTGAGAACAGGCGGTCAACAAACAAATGGGTAAAAAAAGTCATAAATAAAACAAAATGGTAAGTAATGCATTTGATGCTCAAGCTCAATTATTTGTGGAGTCAGGCACCTCCAGCAGGATTTGTCCCAACCGGTTATTTGTGCCTTCCAGATGAGACCAGGGGTTCCACAGCACATAGTACCATGTCCTCATTTACCCGGCATTGTGGGTTCTAATGTGGTCCCAGCACTGTCTTTGTGCAGTTTTATTTTTATTTTTGCATCTGTTTACATGTGCAGTCCCAGTGCCCATATGGATGTGTCTAGGGGAACCAGGGACAGTAAAATTTTACTCTACAATGGTTTGTGTTTATCAGTGTCCTTGAGGTGGAAGTTGCTGCCCTGCATTGTGGGTTCACTTCCCATGATGGACTCCAAGTACCCCAACCTTGATAGGACTGCTTACTGCAAATAACACTTATGGATCCATTTCCACGGCATCTTCGTGTTCACCATTTTAGCTTCAGAGGATGCATCCGTGTTACATCTGAGCAGCTTGAAAGTACCAGATCAGAACTGATGCAGATAAATATTATTGAAGCACATAAAAACTCTTGAAGCAGAAGACTTAAACATGCCATAGCTGAGGCCATAGAATTAAGACGTTAAGTATTTTGCAAAGCTTTTCTCTGCAATGTCTCAAGTTTCTACAATTGAATTTAAACTCTTAGATGGACCTGAGCTCATATTCCTGTTGCTACGTGTATTTCCAAAGGAAAGTGAACCTCTTTTGTAAACTTGGCTTGTATTACATCATGCAAAGTACCGTAGATCTTTTTCAAGCATGACATTGAGCTTAATGCAGTGGCTGCTCAAGGCTGCGAGAGCAGATTGAAACCGAACCAAGTGTCCCCTCTTGGGAACTGGAGGCAGACTGACCTTGAAAAGCATAATAAATCAAAGTGCGCCACTCGCTCACTCTCCCGAGGCCCCTGGTCAAATAAGTTTAGAAAAGGATCGTATAAATAATAAATAATTTGTAAACAGTGTATCAGTTATATTTCTTGAAGGTCAGACACGGGGGGGTCAAGAAACGCTTTCTTCAGAATAAGATTTTGAGTCAAATATCTCTTAGCAGGGCAGTTACCAATTGCGTGCCTCCCTTGCGCTTTTTCACTTCTGAGTCAGGATAGACTTGCTGTTTTTTGACTCTTAGATTCCCAACTCTGACACTCACATCAAATTATAGATGAAAGCAGTGACCTCTTGCCTTTAAGACTATGAACTGTCATATTGAACCAAATCACATGTGGGGTCTGGTGACACTAAGCAGAATTTGTTCAAGGTGGACCCTCTGAAGATATTTACTGCATGTTATACTGTAATACCTTGTGCCAAAATGCTACCATAAGATAAAACTTATCATCCTGCCCCTGTGTACCAACATGTCTGAAACTCATCAGATCATTCAGAAATAATACAGCTGCTAGGCTTTTAAAAAATACATTTTAATACCATGCATTGGGTATATTTTAAAGGCAAAGCTTGTGCTGTCAGAAGATTAGGCACACGGATGTCAGGGCCATTTCCTCCATTTCAGGTGTTACCTGTTGACTGCCACAGAGAAGATGTGTCTAACTATCTGAGCTAACAGCTTACTGACCTGTGATTCTAGTTCCATTCCTCTGTTTCTGGTAAAAAGCTTTAACAAGACTTGGGCCACTAAGCCCTTCCATTGTGTCCTGTTTGGTACGCCGCTGCTAGAGCCTTTGGCAAATATACTTCACTTGACTCTTTTTCAGACGTCCTGCAGCAGAATCAAATCTTACTACATTCACTCATCCAACTTCTTGCGGGATGTGTGCTCGCTCCTTTCAAAAGGGGGTTATTTGCCAATTGTGAGAAATAATAATGGATTCAACGCTCAGTGTGCGAGAGGCTAAGAAAGGAAGCCGATAGCTGACGTTTAACAATAGTTATTAGCCACTTCCACACCAGTTTTCACTTTTCCTATTCAGGACATGCTTATAAATGACTTACAGATGCCCACTTTTAGGCATGTTTTCTCATTTTTCAAAAATCACCTTACAAATGTATCCCAAGTGCCCATCGTTGGCCAAATCTTACTTCCCTTTGCCCTATTCTTGTTACTATGGTAAATCACGCTACTGCTTTTTCCAAGGCATTATATACCGTAATTGTCACTGTTTTATCCCTACTATTAACAGTGAGCTAAAATACCCTGCTTTTTTTAAATATTATTGATATTTACTTTCTGGTTGTGTGCTTTAGTTGGATAAGTATGCAAATATGGTAATGAGGCTAACAATCATTTGCATGGCCCAGAAAAAAGTTTCTTTGTATCAGAAGGTAATAAAGTGCAGCTTTGCGTACTGTGAATTGTAATAAAACAGAACTGGGGATATTAAGGCAGTTTTTGCCTGACAACTAGAGTTCTAATTTTCAACCCATTTTGCTGTTGCTTAGTAACTGTGAAAGAAAGTCTGCCAGAAGTGAAAAGCTTCTTTTCTGCCAGCCTCCCACAGCCACTCGTCAGGCCCTCGACGCAGGTGTCAGGCCTCAATAGGGGCGGTCGGCCTTTCCGCACAGCTGGCCGTTTCGGTCCGCGTGAAGCCCGGCTCCGCATTTCTGCGGAAACCCAGTAACAGGACATTTGGCTTCGCCGTCGCTTCCGATTCTAACACGGGGAACCGCCACCGAACCCTTGAGAGATGCACTTTGCCTAAATGGCATCGGCGAGTATCCAGCTGCTTCGAGTGTCAGATTTACCGATCTATGAAAAGACAGATGGCAAAAGGCTTACAGGTGCCACACAGCGCTGCTTTCCCCAAACTCTGACTCCTGTCATATCAGGATACTTTGGTTTGACTCAAACATCACCTCGCATCACAGTAACCACCTACTGCAGCACCATGAGCACCGGTTACTGGCAGCCAGGTTCTATGAAAGTCTGTACTCCCCCATCCTATATTCATTTCTTAATTACTGCCATAAACTTTACTAGGAGAGTGCAGGCAATAGTCACTGGCCAGTTAACATCAGGGTTTGCAACAAAAAACAATACCAATAACCAAATGCATCCACTAAACCACACAACCGGTGGACTTTGCCTGTGTTGTGAAGTCCTCATCGGTATCATTTTAGTTAAACAGTTGAGAAATTGCAGTTCATACTTTAGCATACATTGGTTAAAAAGACACATAAGCTAAAAAAAAATAAGCACCGCAGACCAAAGTTGTAAAATCAAGAAAAACTTAACATATGTGCAATATTTTTCCCCTTTTATTTTACTTTTTCCCATGATGAGATGTGATGCAGAATGTACAGTTAAAAATTGCAATGTACAGTATGATTTAGGTTTTATTTGCAAATAATAGATTAATACTGATATTTGTACACCTGTAGGCAAAAGAACATGCATGAGCTGTGCAACCTGCACAGGGGCCAGTGCTTTGGTATTATCGGCATTTCTGGTTCTGGCCTACAAGTCTGACTGCAAATATGGGCAACAGCAGGAAAAATTATCCAAAAATGGCAATCACTGTTGACCACATGACAGTAACTACACATGGACCGACTGGGTAAAAATCCACCAGTATAGAGAATGAGGATCAGGGAGCCATTAAAATGGAGGAAGGGCTGCACTATGATCTGAGCTTCACACCTGTGTCCTGCTACATGCTGGCATCCCTCACAAAATGAATTGCAAAGGGAAAAAACTGCCAACCAAAAGGCAAAAAGAAGAAGCAGAATTAGCACAACAAACAAGCGTTTGCGGGTCTCTCTATAGGCAGCTTCCTCTTATCCACATGAACACAAACACCTTCCCAAATTACAATTTGCAGTGCGTTGACCAAAATGAAAGAGGTTAAATCGAGTGTTTTAACAGCACACGCCACCACCCCTCCCGGCGCCTCCCCCCAAGCCACCAGATCCACATTTTAACCCACTCAGTTCCTAACAAATACATAACAGTAAAACAGTCATTCCCTGCTTACAGTCAGTGATTTTTATGGTTTACGGTAAGAATTTAGCCATTTTAAACTTTAAAACAGCTTGGTTTTTGTTCAAAAGAATACATCAAGTGGAAAAAATAATACATTTGTGTAAAACAACAAATGAGGTTCTAGTTTAAAAAAAACTTTGGCTAGTGTAATCTTAAGTCTTGCAAGTGGCCTTTTAATGGCCTTCTGTATTCAGAATATAGCATCAATTTTTATTGCATATGGAGAGAATAAAATTACCCTTAATAAAATAGATAATATAGGGGACTCAACAGTCTTGCAAATTGATGTATAATCTTATGTTGATTAATATTAATAATACAATATTAGTCCTCCAAATACCTGATCAGTTATGCTAGTACTTGACTGATGCAGGAGATCAATGCAGCCCAAGCATGCAGAGAAATCACTACTACTGTCATACACCAGAGTAAACATGACGGAAGTTCGGCAAGACCCCCCTCCACAAGACCATGGGCCACAGGCTGAGTAACGGATGAGTCTGTCTTTAAGTGCCTCTTTAGGGGGAACCGGACACAGATCTTAGCACTTTCTTACTCTGCATGTGACGAGAGCGAGGATGCGGCAACCCTGCCGTATTGCTTGTACGTTTCACGTGTTTGTGTTTATTGAAGCCTTCATGCTAAGGACCAGCTGGAGGCATCCGCACTGCACCTACTTCTGCAGCTTTTGTACATACCGACGCAATACCAATGAACCTGCACCACGACCCCTCTGGATTGTGTGTTTTTTGCTGCATATCAGCTTTTTGCATTCTTCAAATAAGACCATTGCCTTATAGCAATTGTATGTATGATTCATGTTAAGTGCTCATTTTTGTATGCTATGTCTGTATATGGAGGGTACGGTTAACTTTGATCAGTTCAAGTACCTCAATGATTTCTGAGCATCAAAAGAAACATTCAAAAGTTATGATGGGTGAAATGAAACCAAAATAAATTTCCCTTAAATGGAACATAAAAGGTATTTTGCCATAAGTCAGTATATGTACATATATTTAAAAAAATAGGCACAAAGCAGCCACTGAAAGCAACAATATTTATTCTGCTTTCAGACTCAAAAAATGCAAAGCCTCAAAATGAAACAACCAAATATAAAAATGCGTTCTGTCTTTTTAAATTTGTTTTTTTTTTTATTGCTGGGACTCATTGAATTAAAGAAAATGATAGTTTTAATAAAAACTAATATTATTACATGCCTTGCACTATATTTGTTCACAAATTGTAAGAAGGTCTTGACCAAAGTATGTACACCTACATTGACAGTAAAAATGACCTTGCTATATACAGTACATGCCTAAATTAAAGTATGTAACTTAGCATAAAGGCTTCTTATTCTGGGTGGCATTGAACAAAGGTGGCACATAAATGACAAATAGCAGTTGAGGGAATACCCACATGGCTGACAGGCCATAGTCTGGGAACAACTTTAGCAGCTTTAATCAGGTCCTTAAAACTACTTATCGACAATACTTGGTTGAAAATCAGATTTATTAGCTAAATATACAAGAAATTTGGCTTTGGGTTCCAGTGCCTCCAGTGTACTAACACAACATACATACATGTATACACACTACATGTGTGAAGGAAGCATGAGAATGCAAATATTACATGGGAAGAATAAATGTGTAAATGGAAAAAACGTGAAAGTACTGCAAGCTATTTTGTGTGGGCCTGTAGCTGAGAGTTCACCATCTTTTTTTTTGGAACTGTACATGTTGATGGGATGGGATTGACTGTATGGAACTGTAGGTAGGCTTTACTAAAATGTTTTATAAGGTGCAATAGATTGGAAAAATTCTTTCTAAGCAAGAAATGCTAGGCTGATTCCGCACCAGTGTTTCTGAGCATTGTGTTGGGGTGAAAGTATAGATTTATCCTGAGAAAACAACTCGCAGAACGACGATCAATCGCACCTTAACGCAGTTTGTGACCCGCTGAGTCAATGCTTAGACTTTCAAGAAAGAAATAAAAAAGAGAGAATTGGGACCCTTTAAGAGGGGTGCGATAAACCATTTCAGGTTGAGCCGGGGGAGAGCGGCGTAACATCAAAACATAACCCATCTTATGCCGTAACATAAACATCAATATAAACTTTTGTGAATTATAATTGAAATAATAGTTATATAACATGATTAAGGGTTTAAATAAAACCAACGTGAGGCACTAAGAGTTTCTATATTTTCTGTCTCCCCCCCCCCGTCTTTTAGGAGCGATGCCGTGGTCCTGACAAGGGGACTCGCTTCGCGTCGCTGGAGGGTGAAGTAACGGCGGTGCTTAGGGACACTCGTGAAGCATCCACGGGACACGCGAGGTAAGAGCTTTTTTCCCCCCTCACTTATTTAACACTTTAAACATCAAAAAAGCACTAACAGTTGGTGAGAAAAACATTTCTCCGTCTCTTCTGCCCACCTCCGTGCTCCGTGTACCTGCTGGCTGCTGCGTGTCTTTTGTTTTGTGGTCTGCGGGTCCCGATCGCCCCGTTTCGGACAAAAAAGAAAAACACACATATAATTTAAAAAAATGAACATTTTAACGAGTGAACACACGCACACGCCTGAGGACCCCCACCCACCTTCGCACGTTGTGACCGTTTTCCTTGCCAGCCCGTCAAATTGCCGCATTCGGTGCGCAGACAGTTATGAAAACGACCTGTTCATTGTATAGGTAAAGTGAGGTGTGTGGGGGTGGGGGGGTTAATAAAAATATTTTATCAAGGTTTGCACCTTTGAAAAGTGGAGCTGTTTGTTAGCGTCAAATGTCTGATGGTGACCCAAGTTGTGGGTCTTCCTCTAATGCGTTTGCTTCTTTATGATTTCTTCCTCTTTCTTTCTTTCTTTCTTTCTTTCCATTCTTCTTGGGCTTTCATGGGAGGAAAACTGAGAAATGTGCGGCGAAACGGTGTGTTTATGAAGGACAGGGAACCGTGGGGTTTGGTTTGGTTCGATGGAGAAATGCAGCGCAGATGTCTGCGCTCTGCAAAGCGGCGCCGTCAGGTTTTTGTCAAGTGTTTACTGTTGTTTTTGTATTGTGCAGTGGCGGAGGTTATTGGTGTGGAGCTGCGACATGCACGTTTCGGTCGTTTCCACGCAAGGGCGACCACAAATCTGCGGAAAACGCGAATATTTACAACCATATCCATCAGTTACAGTAACAAAGAAACGGCCAGCAGCTGTGTGTGTGTGTGTGTGTGTGTGTGTGTGTGCGCGCAGGTGGGTGACCGTCTAGCGCATCTCAGGGTCAGCCTTGAAGAGCATCAGGACCGTAGTTTGACCACAGCACGGTCCTGGAGGAAAGACCAGGAACCAGAACACACAAGACCCCCATTTTTGTAGAGCTGATGGACAAAAACCCCCTGGCTGAGCTGTGTCATTGTAATCCTCCATTTCACATTCCCCCCCATGAATGAGGAAAATACCCTGAATTTTTAGTGAGTGCTTCCCCGGTATCAGAACATTAAGAATGTGTACTTTTTTGCTTTAAATCATAACTAGCATTTGTTTTGGTTTGAAATCATTTTAATGCAATTTTTGTGTTAAAATGTTTAGAATTCCTGGAGACTTAAAATATTCAGAGATCTTCAAGATGCTTCTTGCAAGTAATGTTAGTAAGAAGGATAATTTTTTTTTTTTTTTTTTTTTTTTGGCTGCGGAGGGTTACACATTTTTTGTGTGAATTTTTTAGCTTTTGTTGAGTCAGTTATTACCAACAGGATGATTTTTTTTTTTAATGTTTACACAAATATGGATTGTGTCTTAGGTGAGCCCCGAAATCCATATCACGCTGACAGGTAGTATGAAGAAAGAGAGCCGAACTGTAAACACACCACCTTGTTATTGTGTCAGAATTTGAACCCAAGACGTCCAGAATATCAGAGCAACTATAGAAGTTTTTTTTTATTTTTATTTTTTTTTAACCTGCAGGAGCCATTGAAATCTCGCTGTTACCTGTGCTGGTGCTGGGTGTAGAGAACTTGCTCCACAAGAGGACAGATGGTCATTTGAATAGCACTGGAGTTCAACAGCGCTGTTACAAGGTTTGACCAGAAAGGTGTCAGACTTGTGCCGTCTTGATCGTCCCAGGTGATACACATCCATCCCAGTGTTCTTGCTGCTTTAGGAAGATTTGAAGTCTTCATCTGTTGCACTAAGATCTGTGATGCTTGGAATGCCTTCAGATCTCTTTCCTTTCAGTTTTTGACGAGAAAGGCTGGGTATCATAAGAAGGTTTTTTTTTTTTTTTTTTTTTTTGTCTCCTCCTATCAGAAAGTTGCGGAGATGACACACAAAATATGACGCATGCACATCGTTGAACTTTTCTGTGCATTTTTATTATGACAGGTGAGGAACACGTCTATCACTGAACACGTGTTTCTCAATTCTAAGGAGTAATGCCTTGTTCCTGCAGTAGGTTAGGATTTTTCTTTTGTACCTACCTCATCAGAGCTCACTGCCTCCACGATAGGCTCACAAGTCGCTCAAACCTTGTATATAATGCTTTTAATTCGCTTGTTAAAAGTTGAAAAATTAAGTCCTAAATGTAGGCCTGAGCTATTACCAAAACAGAGCTGGTTTATGATCTGTTGGGCAAAGACTCTTAGACTCTTGAACCCCAAATGAAGAGTGACCCAATGCAAAGAACTTTGAGTGATAGCTGATCCATAGAAATCCTATGACTTTGAGTAGAGCATTTGCAGTGTTTACATAAGACAACCTCTAGGCAGTAACCTGGCAACCACAAGGTGAAAAGATACCTAACCCCTTGCTGGTTTTACATTAGAGTTCTTTGAATTAATTAGCATGTTGTTATACAATTGTTAGCTTATATAAATTATATTTGCTGAAGGTAGAGGACCCACTGGTTGAAGTTACTTGGGAGTTTGGAGATGATGAATATTTACTTTTTGTCTGTAAACATTTGCTGCCTTAAACTTTTATACGTTATATTGACTAATTGTAATGGGTGATGCAAAGCAGTAGTGACAATGCTTGTTTGAGGCTCCTTTTGATACGAGTACCATTTGGCAAAAAAGTTTGGGATTCTCTGGAATGAACTTGCAAAATTGGATGGATTTTCTCAAGACCTGATTTGGAAACCATCTGAGGAGGCCATCTGACTTTTCTTTTTCTCCCAGCTATCAATTCACCTGACTGATACCATGCATGTTTCTGTCCCGTTGTGGTTGTCAGGATGGCTGCTGTTTCAGCTTGAAACCCAATGCAAACCAATGCCCTCAGTGTATTTTTAGCACTTTCTGTGCTACTGAGCTAGATAGCTGCCAGATGTGCACCTCAGATTCTTATCCCAAAAAGTCTTTGTGCTTTCATTCACAATCATCTTAAGACTGAGTCCAAAAAGTCCAGAAAGCAGCATGCAATTTGGCCAAAACACCTGGAGTAAGCATCAAACAGGGTTACCTTGCTGGTAACCCATCCATCCATTTCATAGGTTAGCGCCCAGTGATTCTGAGGTTCTGAACTATCATGATCCTAACTAGGATGAAGCAGTTAATGATGAAGGATGGATGCATCAAGCAGAGCATACAGTACAGTTGGACAGTGTGCCATATTTTTGCCATTGAACCCCCAGACTACAGGCATTGAAAGACACCAATCCCCATTATTTTCACACAACTAAAACTTTTAGAGAATTTTTGTAAAGCCTGCTTAAATTTAAAATGTTGAAGTCAAAGCTGTTCTACAGTTGCTTGGGTTTTTGCAGCTCAGGCTTTGACTCGTTGAGGCAAAGGTAACCATGTGGTCAAGCTACAGCCTCACGTTGATCATTTCTTTTTTATTTACTTACTTACCCACCCTCCCTCATCAGGGTCTTAGACTTTGGTAGGCCTAAAATTTGAAAGCTGGAGCATGAATGTTGTGAGTCACTCCTCCAGGCCTTACACTCATCTTGTCTCCTCCAGCATTTGCTGAGGATGCACATAATTGATCATTGAATGCAGCCTTGGGTCAACATGTAGGAGAGGGGTGCTCTTGGAGTGTCACTACCACGAACCACGATATACATACTGATGCACATCAGACACCTTCTGCAGAAGATGAAATGTGCCAGAACTGATGGAGTCATGGCCCGTAAGATGAAAGGTGAAAGGCAAAGGTGTCCCCTTGAGCGGCGGCTATTTGTAGAAACTCATCCCAAATTCTAGCTACAGCGCTTTCCGGATTCCTGCTGGGCACTCCTTTAATTGTCAACCCTTAATGAGGGGGTCAGTAGGAGTCTTGTTATATGTCAAAGGTTTACTGCCACGTTGAGGAAGAGCACCATTTGGCTTGAGATTTTTAAGCTTTTGAAGCAAAGGGATTGTGCTTTTCTGTGTTCCTGGCTTTTACCTTTTGAGGAAACGCGCTAATGCCAGCCAACTGAAAACACAAGCTGTTCATACATAAGTCTGATGTAGTGGAAAGTAACCGTGTGAAAGAGCATCACTTTTCAATTACTTGTATTTATTTTAATGTTTGGAGCGCAATAACACTACATTATTTGTGTCTGACTCAGTTGTTAGATGTTACCTTAATTGGGATGTTTCCCTTACAACGTTGAGTTGCAAACTTCGCCAGTAAGGCAACCTTTAAAGACTGCTTTGGGGACAGATACGCTTAGGTCTCCTAGCCGGAAAGATGTCTTACTTCTCAGTTGAATACAACCCTCTCAGTGGTCAAGATTTCAGTGGTGGTCTCAACGTCTGAAGTTCCAGGGTCCAGGCTGCAGGTTGGGTGTCAGTCCTTGAGTTGCCAACAGTGCAACAGGCTTACATCTGTCGAGCTCCAGATTAGTTGCTCTGCAGGGGTCTCCAGTTTGTCTGAAGTGGTTAGCTGCCATTTTTGGATACTTGATTCAATAAAATCCAAAAAGAAGCTACTTTGCATAAGTATTACTTCTGGAAACGTTGCAATTTTTCATTCTTCAGATATTAGGAAGTAAAACATGTGATAAAGTATGATTGCAGTCAGAGCCTGTACAGAAATGCAGTACTGCTTGTAGCGAATCACTCATCCATTGATAATGAGAGAAGCTGTTAAGTAGCAGAGGAAGCTGTGGCACTTTTACACAAGGAGCTGTTTTTGCAGTAGACTGAAAATATTCAGACCCTTTTCAGATAAGCTTATTTATACGCAAGTGGTGTTAATGTTTTTCTCACACACATCTCCATTGTGTGTCTAATGTTCTACAATGACGTACGCGATGGCATTTGGTCACGTACGTCCATAACCATCAGAGAGCGTGTTTTGTTAATAAAGCTTTTACGTGACTTGATTTCTCCATCCAAGATCTAACTTAAGACATTTGTTCTGTTTGAATCATGGAGGACCATTGAGTGTGAAGATTAGGGAAAGCATTGACTGATCTGTTGTGAGTCTGCCAGTTCAGCGTTTTTTGGTCTTGTCGAACAGCGTTATTCATGGCTGCTGTGTTTCCAACGAAAATCCTCGGAGATCGCGGACCAACTGCAGTCATTAGCACTGCTGCTGTTTTTCCACTGGCCAGTGCAGAATTTGGGCTGTCGGTCAGCTGGCAGGCGCACTCCATTTGGAAGGTGTGCGAGGCACACGTCAAAACATCTCGCCAAGCGTGTCGGCTCCATGGACGCAGAGCCAGCTTTCAGCCCCCTCGTGATGAATTAGGACAAACCACGAGAGCGCGGCAGTGGAAAAGGTGTGTCACACACTGGTACTGGAGCGTTGGCATCTTCAGAGTGCACTCATAAAAGTTGTTTAGAGAAGGTTTGAGCATGCAGCCTTAACCCCCGATTTTGAGTTAGAAAGAAATGGCTTAGAAAGAAAGGGCTTGAACCGAAGCCCATGAGAACATACAGAGATCCCTTACCAAAAATCTACCAATTTCAAGGAAGTATTGACCAGATTTTAAAACAAGAGACAGACATCACATGAGCCGGATTTTCAGCTTATGATTAAGTGCCCCGTGAACCTGGGGATAGGCCAAGTTAACTGTGTTTATTAATTTCATTAGACAAAAGCTGCTTGTTCTTATCAGGGGGGTCTTCTGGCAGGCATGGACCAAGAGATGACAGGATGGGTAGATTTGGATGTCCCACAGGAGTCAGCGAGGCTTTGCAGAGTGGCAGGGGGCAGTTTGCTGACCTGCTTGCTACACCAGTGGGGGGGGGGGGGGTTAAGCTCAGGGATGATACCAGCTGTGATACTGAAAAGCTGTGGTCAAAAACTGCATGATGGTTGCTGCTACTCAAACACATGCTTTTGGTAAGGACTCCTTTCTCATTCGGAATTGCATGATCTGTGAAATAATTTATTCAAGATATTGAGGTTTATTGTTATTCACTACACACAGGAAAATAAGAGTTCAGATGTGTTACACAGTGCAGACCTCATAGTAATACAGGTAAGTCCAGGGAATACCAGACATTGATCTTTGAGGTAGCAGGGGTAGACGTGGATGAGTATGAAAATAGGTGAACTATTTTTAGAGAGAATGCATCATTGTTTCTAGCACCTCTTACTGCAGGCCTCTCAAGAAAACAACCAACCATGTGTTTGAGAGCTTCATTGAATAAAGCTCCTCTTATGGGCACCGTGGACTGATGTGCGGTCCTCTGTGCGGCGGCACCGCAAGCAGAATGGGCCTTTATTTGAAGAAGGGGGTGTGGTAAGTGGGGTGTACGCCTTGTCATTCTCGGTCATGCATTAGTGACAGCCCCCTGCTGTTGGAATTAACGCTGAACCGAGGGGGTGTTTTGCGCCTTTGTGGCCCAGCAGGGATCGGCACAAGGTCCCATCTGTTGGTCCTTTTAGACCACTTGTGGGATATGGAGCCTCCTCCACGATGACCCCCCTCAAGGAGAAATCGAGACCATTGCACATCTACTCGTTGTGAGCTCATTGGAGCATTGTAACACACACACACACACACACACACACACACACACACAGAGAGAGAGAGAACAGATACCTTTCAGGAGTTCATCATGGTGATTTGAGAGCCAAAGGGAAGGCTGGTGATGCATGTTTCATAAGCACCAGTATACAGTGGCAAGTTAATACAGTTTAATCCTTGGCATTTAATGAAATATGCTTCCCTCTTCAAACTTTAATCATTAAAACCTGAATGGAGTTCAATGCTATGTGGACATGAGATGCACGAAAAAAAAAAAAACACTAAGTGGAAGAAGTGGATATCGCCAGTTAGTATTCATATAGACATTTGTCATTAGCAGTGGTTAAAGTGGAAACCAGGAGCATGCTTTACTTTTTGCTTATATAGTGGAAAGAATAAATTGTCTTGCACTACTGGAGGAGTAAATCCAGCATAATTTACCCTTCCTCAAGGGTTTTTGGATGAATCAGCCTCCAAACAGCAACCAAAGCCTCCATAAATGACACAGACATCGTAAGTGTGGTCACCAACCTCATGTTCACCTGGGGGGTCACGCCAGTTAGCTCAAGGTTTTATTTCTTCCCCCCTCATCTGTGTAACATTTACAGTGTCTTCATTTGTTGTGTATTTATTTGTCATTTCCCATTATTTATTATTAGCCCATATTGTATCCGATGCCTTTGTTCTAGGTGGCTTAAAATGCTAGGCTGTGTACTAAGCTATTTATGATGTATATAGCTGGGTAGTTTTTGCTGTGTCAATTCAGGGAAAGCTCCGTACTTTAAGGGTACATGGGAGTGGGGATTGGAATCTACAAAGCAACAACTCCTTGCATTGTGCTAGCTATGGCTTCTTTTTATTACTTGGGGAAAGTAGAAATACTTTATGAACGAGAGTTGTAAAGCAAGAGCAGATTTTAAAACGGAACTCTTGTTGATGTGCTCCAGCCTTCTGCTCAGAGACTACCAAGGTGTTTGTTTAGTCAGATTAGCAGCTGCAAAGGCTTCTCCTTGATGTAGCCTATTGTGCCTGTGTTGGTTCCCTGGGGCCTTCTGGAACTCCAGTCCATCTGTCTGGCTCTCTGTGGTGCTGTGGGCATGAGCTGTAAGCCCAGGCTCCTTGCAGGCTGTCTCACAATGGCAGCACCCCAGGTCGCCGGCTCACAGTACTGCTGATGACGTGTCATCTTACCCACCAGCGGCGGTGAATAACCCTCCGTCTTCATCTGGTGCTGAAAGAGTTCTGTTTCCATTGGTCAGCTGAACTGTTGCATACTTTAAAGTCTGTTAAAAGTTCCTTAAAAAAACTATTATGCCTATGTTGTAAATGAGAAAAATAGCACACAAGTAGCCAAAATGTTGGTGGTTACTGCAGGAAGTGGTCACGCTAGTCTCCTTGGGCCAAAATTATCCCAATGTGTCTACAGTTTTTTTTTTTTTTTTAAATAAGTTTGAGCGACAAGTTAGAACCCAACATGAGTGCAAACAAAAGCTGTGTGTGCTCGCTGAAAGTATGTCTTTTCCTATGAGGGATGTTTTCCATTTTCTGGGCCTACCTAGCAATCATCAGGACGCAGTCTGAAGGACCGCGTGTCCATCGCATCCTGCACAACTTCAAATTATACACTCAGCAGAGCTTTCTTCAAAGTGCCAATAATTATACTTCTGGGCCTCAAACGGGGGAAAGCAGTTGAAAGCTAAGAGTGATGAGTTGAGAGATCTGCTTTGGGTCAGAGGTACTGCTTGGCCCAGCTGTCCGCTTTAAAGATTTATAATTATTTCACAAGCCGATTCATTGTTTTCCTTTGCCCTTCTTGCCAGTAACATGAATTTTGTGCATAGTAATACCTTTTCATCATAATACAATATGCAGGCTTTTTATTCTGTAAAATTCGGGTTTTGTTCTGCGTTTTAATTGCGTGATTTGGATTTAATCAGAATCTGATTTATCGGCCAAGTATGCTCACACATACGGGGTTTTTGGCTTCGGTTTTCAATGCCTCCCAGTGTACGTAAGACAACACAACATGCAAACATGTGCAAGAGATACATGACTGTGCAGAGTACAAAAATAAATATTATAATTGCGAGTATACTTGAACAACTTCACGTGCAATATCAGTAATGTGATGAGAACAGGGTTCATTGCGTGAGCTTTCATGAGATTTGGGAATGATGTGGTCCCGTTCTGAAAATTGTGAACAAAGATAAGGGGCTGTGCTAAGTACAATAATATGAGTTAGCGATACCTTCTATAATACCGTTTCATAAAAGCAATATTATTAAAAGCATTTATTTTTTTGTTTCATGCCGGACATTTTCATGCTGTGTCTATGCGTTACGCTGAGTTTATTAAACACCTAATTTCTCAAGAATGCATCTAAAACTTAGAGCTACTACTGTACTTTGAATGTATTTATTTTTTTAATACTGTACACATTTTGAGCATTTAATTTTGCTGTGCTCTGTCGGTGTTTGATGTCATTGGCCGACATGACAAGTGTTGCGGTTCCCCAAGTGGAGATCTTGAAAGACCGTAACACTACGCTGGAAGTTGAATGTTATTAACCGCTATGAAAAGCGTGTGCTATGAAATGTTTTTTTTTCGTGTGTTTACTGTATTTTATGTGCTCTGGCCCAACCCTGTTTTTCCATTGTATTTATGTGAATTAGGATATCTGTGTTTAATTCTTTGTTTTGCATTTAAGTGTGGAATGATAGTAAAGTTGGCATTAACCTTCATGGGAGTCCAACTTGTGTAGTAAAGTGGAACTGAGTGTTAACAAGACAGAATTATTGGTGAATTTTCCCCCAAACTGGGTGATTAAATGTGGAATTCATCCATGAAGGCTGAAAATGCTTTTCTGGTTTGGGTCATTTTCTTCTTTTGTACTGGTAACCTAGCTTGGTTGGGGTCATGTTGGTGTTTAGCTCAAGAGTCATTTGAAACCACCCATGGCCTGACGCATTCAAATAAACACAGCCCTGGAAACCGCTGCCTTTTCGCCAAAACGGTTTATTTATGCACCGTGGAACATGTTCCCACAAGGTTGTCGCCACCGAGGGGGAAAATGTGTCTTGCTCTGTTTTTGATGTAGGCACCTCCCTTGCACATCCAGGAAAATTCTTGAAATAAAACTGCTGGTGTGAGGGCATGGCACAGATTGCTTTGGTATCTGCAGAGCCCGGTGGTACAAAGAAGAGGAGAAAAGCTACTCCGCTTATACAGAAGTTTGTATCTTTGTTCTCGCAGAGGTGTCGTGCTTTTCCACTTCAACCTCAGATACAGGTTTGCAGATGGCAGCTGCTAACTGAATCATAATATTATTTCAACATTTAGACAGATTGAGGGGAGATTAACGTCTCTCAGTGGCTGAGATGGGAATGAGTCAGCAGGAGGAGGAGTGATTTAAAAGGGGCCGTGGCAGTTTGAAATAAGGGGCAGATGGTCTTCTCGAAAGCCGTGGACGATTGGGCAGGTATGGCCCGAGCGGTTCGTTTTTTGCCTAAGACCATCTAAACAAGAAGCTCAGTAAGAGTTGTGCTTGAAACTTATCTGATAGCCCCTTGGATCCCTAAACAAGCAATATCTGCGGAGATGTGGAGAATATGGACTGTCATAGTCAGGAACTCTACTTATACTGATGGACGTGCGATCTGTGCCCAGTTGCGAATTATTTTCATTCTGGATTAGCAAATTTTCATTGTATATTGTATACTGTATGTGAGAATCTAGGAACGCCTGAATTCAACTCGCTGTAAAATATTGGATGTTTAGCGTTGCTGTAATGTGACGATCAAAACACCTGTGCGGCTCAGGTGCATTAACAAGCGTTAAACTTAAAGCCCTTAGTGACGCTTATTGATGTAAGTTAAATTTCTTGTAATGTTAATGTTACAAAAACCATACATACAATGGAGTCTTGACATGCATATATTGCAGCTGAAAAGGTAAAGCTAGTAAAGTACACTGAAGCGGACAGAAAAAGAGCAGCTGACTATGAATTTGACACCGCATAATTTATATTACCTTGGGCAATATTAAAAACTGTTAATGTGTAAAAGATGTGGTCTTGGTGTTCATTTATTTATAAAAATCTCAACTTCCTGTATGACGTTTTGTCGGTTTGCCACTACAAGAAGGGACACGCGTGTAAGATACCCCCCCGCAGACCTGCCACACCTTAACAGTGACAGCTTCTCGAAGGGCTTCGGTGTGAGGTCATCACAAGGTTTAAATGAGTGTGATTACAGCATGTAAGACCCTGTTGGCATTATTTATTTATTTTATTATTTTTTTGTGCTGTGGGTTCTGTTTGTACGCCTTTGTTTTCCCACCATCCAATAATGCTTTTCGGCTGTGCTTTTTTTCTTTTTTTTTTCTTTCCCCCCCTCATTTTCCCAACAGAAGCCCAATTCAGCGCAAGACTTCCCTCACAATCGGTGCCATTGTGGGCCGCCGTCGTGCTCCTGGTCCAAGTATAATCAAAGCGGGCACTGGGCAAATCTCGATTCATTAACCTCTTGACCACTCGTGATCCGTCTTTCCAGCGGATTAAAGAGGTGACCCAGATCCTCAAAGCTTGAGCGGACGGCGGGCATGCTTCCAAAAGTTAGCGTTCTTTTTATTACTCTTCATCTGATTTGATTTATTTTTACTCTTCAGAAGACCTCTGCTTCTCATCACCTGGAGCTTAGCCAGCGACCGCAGAGCCGAGGGTGCGTCAGCCGCCGCCGCTGCGTTCCGTAGTAGAACTGCATCCCTGGGTTTTTGGGCACCAGCAGTGAGTGAATTTGGAGCAGGACGCACTGGCAGGTCCTATGGTTAAGTCACCAAGCGCTGCTTCAAGGCAACAGAAACCTCAAAATGGGCCTGTGACACAAAAGCCGCACTGAAACGTACACGCGATTTTATAGCAACTCTTCAGTTTAATAGCTTACTTTAACATTTAGTATAAAGCTGAAAGCCCAGATGATCACACACTTAACTCTGGTGGAAATGGTCAGGGTCCACAGATTGCAGCCCCCGGCACTAAGTAGGTTATAGAGATAGAATCGGGTATTTTTGCAGTGGTGTTATCGGCGGACTGATGTAAATCTTGTTCCCTCTTGTGGGCGATTGTGTTATCAGCTCCAATCTCAGTGCGAATCTGCCGTGCTAGTCCTGCTTGAGGTGATACCGTGTATGATGTCGGGATGGGTACCTAAATGAAAGGGTGGGGTACTTTCTACCTGTCGACTTCTTACTGAACTGTGTACAGTAGTCAGTGTGTTTGTGGACTGCCTATATACTGTAGGAATTTTAAAAAAGATATTTTAGTCTTTTCATCCAAATGCATTTCCAGTGTGGTCTTCTGTTCTTTTTGTGAATGTAGAGCACTATGAAAGTGGAACTGACTGAAGTCATGGAGAGATTTAAATATTTATGTTGTTAAAAGTGCAAGTCCTCAGGGAAAACTGTTTCTCTGTGAGAAATGACTTGATGTAACAACAAGCTGTGTTGAATCCCGGAAAGTATTGTTGGGGGCAAAATATGTCCATTTATTATCAATCACCATGCGTCCTAATGCAGGGTTGCGGTGATCCAGAGGCTGCCTGGGAAGCAGAAGGTATGAGGCAGGGTTACACCCTGGACAGCACATGTGACGATCGAAATACATTCTCTCTCTCTCTCTCTCTCTCTCTCTCTCTCTCTCTCTCTCTCTCTCTCTCTCTCTCTCACACACACACAGCAGCACGTCTTTGGACTGTGGCTGGAAACAGGGGCACCCGGAGAACACCCACATGGGAGCTGTAAGGTGATGGTGTTACACGCAGCACCACCTGCAGAGAATTTGTCTCCCTGTGTTTTACATTACATAGAAATAACACTATTGAAACTTTGTTCCTGTGTGACATACTTTTAAAAGAAGTGATCTGGATGTTCTAGTTTACAGATTAGGCACAAAGCATTAAAATAGCAACATGTTAGATGGTTTGTACACTATGGACTAACAGTAGGTAGCCTGCCATTCAGATATACAGTGTCAAAATATTGTGTTGATGCTGGGACATTAACAGGAGGAACTGCTGATGGGATCTAGGGGTATGGCTGGAGCTGTAGAAATATCCAGTAGTAAATGTGTCCTCATGAGAAAGGCAGAAAAAGTGTTTTAAAATATATATTTTGTAAAATTGTGCTTTATCCAGCTTGCATGCTCCTTTTTGGTGCTTATGTGAACTGATGCTTCACGTCAATGATTTGCTCACAGCAGTTATGGTTTGTAATCTTGTGAAATGGGTCTCTTCAGCAATAGATTCAGTTAACAAATGAAATTAAAAGGCATCTGCAGATCCTTCTCCACAAGAGCACAGGGTGCAGACACTCCTGCCACAAGCTGCCATCTCTGGTGGGCAGGGACCAGAGAGTTATTTGTCATGGTTACTGGAGGGGAGATGCTGATGGTCTCTGGAGGAATGTTTACCAGAAAACAAAGTTGCTGTATGTAAAGTTGTTTTTTTTTTTTTTTTTTTTTTTTTTAAATGTAAAGCTGCCTGTCCCTGCTATTTTCACCGAATGTTCAAGGCAGTGTTTGCATTCTTGCTCTTGTGTCTTCTTGGAGTTCTTGAAGTTTTTAATCTTATTCCTTATTGGCAGCAGGAGGTAAGGAACATCAGTGTAATAGCATTCTTTTGCTTTATTTATTTGATGTAGATCCTTAATAGTCCCTGCACCCCAGGGCAAGGGTGCTGCATTGCTCCTCCTCTGCCTGCTTAGTTGTCCCACTCACCAGGGGTTGGATGTAATCTCAGTATATCTGCCAGGAGATGCGTAAACTTGCATAGCATTCTCTGAAGTGATCAACTGTATACGTATGTACACTATATGGCCAAAATTATGTGGACACCTGAACATCACACCCATATGTGCTTGTTGAACATCCCATTCCAAACTCATGGGGGTTAACATGGAGTTGTCTCCCCCCTTTGCTGCTATAACAGCCCTCACTCTTCTGGAAAGGCTTTCCACCAGATTTTGGAGCACAGCTGTGGGAATTTGTGCCCATTTAGCCAGGAGAGCATCAGTGAGGTCGGGCCCCAATGTCAGGAGAGAAGGCCTGGCATTCCAGTTCATCCCAAAGGTGTTCAGTGGTGTTGAGATCAGGGTTCTGTGCAGCCACTCAAGTTCTTTCACACCAACCCAGGCAAACCATGCGTTTATGGAGCTTGCTTTGTACATGGCGGAGGCACAGTCATGCTGGAACAAGAAAGGAGTTTCCCTAAAGTGTGGCCGCAAAGCTGGGAGTCCTCAGCTGTCTAGAATGTGTTTGTATGCTGTAGGGGTGTGGCTGAAACTACTCAATGATTAGAAGGGGGATCCACATATTTTTGGCCATATAGTGCATTTCTCAGTCTACTCGAATAACAGGTCCTGGCAGTAATGGTGACATCAAAAAAACAAGCTGTACTTTGATGATCCTGTTGTTTGCTTCTGTAAAGGACATGGCTGCAGGTGAAATGCATTTTTTTTTTTTTTTTTTTTTTTTTTTTAGATGACTAAAATGTCATTTTGGAGAAAAGCATCTGCAGAATAAATTAATGTAAATGCTGAAGAGGCAACCTTTAATAAAATTGACTTGTGTATCTGCACAGTTTCACACATGGCCATTTGTAAACTGTAGGTTCTGGATGATGGCTGGTAAAGAACAGGCTGAGAAACCAACAGAACTGTTACCTACCAATAATTGATTTATTATATAATTAATTTATTAACACCGGTGTGCTCTATGGTAGCCATGGGCCATGACTGGTGATGCCCACTTCAAGGTCGGTGGCTAGATGAGTGATCTTGGCCTCCTGCGGTCATTATAATGAGACCGCAATGATACTACCACCTTTAATCTTTTCACAAAGCTGGTTTGAGAGCCACAGGACAATGATGGGATTATTTTTCAGCCCTTATCTGCTCTTATTCTCGAAGCGCATTAACGCTCCGGTGTTCTGTCCGGTTTGTGGCTACGGTGGCATTTGAGGAAGCGTTTATTTTTTGTGTCCTCTCCGGAAGCAGCACAAGGCATAACCCTCCGTGGCCCTCGTGGAAAATAGCCTTGCGAGTCTAAGTGATGTCAGTGGGTGATTAGAGCCACCAGTCACACGGTCTTAAAGTAATGGCCCCTGGCAAGAAGGCTCCAAGCGGCTTGCTAGAGGTTCGAGGGGTCGGCGACTTCGGCCAGTGTGAGCGGGCTGGCCCCAGGTAGCAGAGCAGTGTGTGATATGCGGCACTCAAAGCCATGTGTACGGTCATCCTGTGCTTCCTTCTGCGACAGATCTGGAAATGTGTGGTCAGCGTAGGGCCCTCTGGCGATGCCAAAGGACGTAAGTCTCATCCCTTCTCTTTTTGTTTATTCTGTATTTTGACCTGCCGTGGAGCTTCAGTGTCCCAAGCAACATGGTCCAGGTTTGCAAGCCGGAGAGTTCAGAGCTTTTTGGTTGTGTACGGTTCCTAGGCACACATGCACAGCAAGTGAAGTTTCTGCTAAATGTTGCTCCCTATATATACAATAAAGGAATGCTTTTTGTTCACATGCCAAGTGTTGTGAAGATTACAAAGCCAGTGTAATTCTTCAGACAAGCACTTCAGATATTGATGGATGTGCACTTTTTTAGCTCTTTGCAGTGGCTGGTGGGATGGTCGGATGGGCTCTGTGTGTCTGAGGTGTGGAGGCGTTTAGAGAAAGGCGTTGTTAGAGAAAGAAAGTCGTCATCACAAAGGCCGTTCTTTCCAGAATCAACAGCGTGAGCTAAATGATTTTGTGAGAAGGGCTGACTTTGAATCTCTTCGACTGCATTGTTGGAATCCACATCCAGACTTCTGAAGATGACTTTGACATTGACTTTTTTTTTTTTTTTTGAATTGGAAAAGTTTCATATTTTCAACTGCATGGATGAATACATTACGTAAGAAAGGCGACACCAGTGTGGTTGTTGGTGCAGGGGGGAAGAAACCTTGTAAAAGGATTGTAAAATCAGGTTTTGGCTTCTAATGATGTTTTATTGACTGTGAAACCACTTGGTTAGAATACCTAGGTGCATTCCTCGTGGACTTGTGTTCGAGTTTAAAACTGTCTTTCAAGCTGTGGTGTTTTTTGTGTGGAAAAACATACTACTAGTGCTTTGTCACACACACACAACAAACAGTCAGACAGGCACAGGTCAGCTCAACTTTCATCCTTACAGTTTGCGTAATCGGTCTGTGGACCGTGATTCCCAGCATGCCATGTCTCTCTTTCTCTGCAGTGAGTTTGGATGGGGGGGAAGGCGCCCGTGAGCGAGATGTTTATCCGTCTTGGTCTCTGCAGAGCTCGCTTTGAGTGAAATAGAGGTATGGTTCTCATTTCTGAAAACAATGGGTGCATTGTACAAGCCCATCAAAAGTGGCACTGCAGCACAGAGCAGGGAGAATATTGAGCACCTTGGCTACATGCGCCATCTCTACTCCCCTGCAAGGCCTGATGGGCTTTAGTTCGGGGTCAAATACCTTGGAAGTGGAAGGGTGTGTGTGTGTGTGTGTGTGTGTGTGTGTGTGTGTGTGTGTGTGTGTGTGTGTTGTGTGTGTGTGGTGTGTGTGTGTGTGTGTGTGTGTGTGTGTGTGTGTGTGTGTGTGTGTGTTAGCGTCACAGCGAGCCTGCAGGATGTTCTTTGCCATTTTCCCTGGACCACGGTGTAGCATTGAGAATAGAATGAAGGGACACTGCAGACAGTATTTGCTGTAGCATCACCACACTGGGTAAAAAATGCAGTCGTTTCTCCACAACTGCTTCACCTTTCACTTTTGAATGTCATAGCTGAGTTACGGGTAAAAACGTGTCATCTGAAGTTCCACTGGTGGATGGGGTTGAGGTTTTTATGTAATTCTAGTGTACGGTATGTTATTTGTGGTCTTTCATGAGCAAGATTTTGCTAGTTGCCATGTTATTTAACAGCTTCACGCTTTACAAGCTTGGTGCTGATAGGTTGGGCCTGTATGGTAGAAACCTTGTTTAGGCTTTATTTAGAACATGAATGGCCGATCAGATGGTTTCAGGCTGTAAATGGTATTCCAGTTGGCATGCTAGGGTTGTAACAGTTCCTCCTACTGTTGGTCCCTTTTTGTCATGTTATTAGTGTGTGGGATGAGCTAGTAGATGTTTAGATGCATGTGTGCTCATCCTTTGTGTTTGCTGTTTTTAGTGCCTGTCCTAAGGGCGTACATTTACAGCGACCCCTAGTGGTCCGGCAGTCAAACTACTGAAATGTGCCACCTGCTGCTCCATGCAGAAGGCAGCTGGACATCCGGTAGGTTATGCCATCCAACTTCCAACTGTTCTGAGAATGCAGCTTAATGCGAATTGAAGCAAATATCCGGAAAAATCCCTGTGGATGACCATGAGCACATAAATAACAAACCAAGATGAGACTGGGCTTTGCTCACTGCGTTTTGTTTTAAGCTCCAGTGAAGCGTGGTGTATTTCACCAGTCGTTTAATTTGTTACCAGCGGAAACACATTTACAGTGCGGCACAGCTGAGCCCCAGCAGAGCGACGACTGATTCCTGCTGACTGCTGAAAGTGCGTAGCTTCAGGATCCGTGGTTGGAGCTCCTCTCCATGCCTCAGGAGCCCACGGCAGCAGTTCCTGCAGTCGCTCCACAATGATGTGCGATCAAAGACGGGAGTGTGACAGCTCTCCTCCCTGTCACAGCCTGAAGGGTAAGGGAGATCTGGAAAGACATAAAGACTTGTGGGCGGGGGGGGTGGTGATGGCTGGGTGAAGCAAAGGGTGCTCCAGCACAATGGCCCCCACGGCAGCATCAGTTCCCACAACCAAAAAAAAAAAAAAAAAAAAAGGCTAGTCGGGCTGGCCCATTAAAAGGGTGCCCAGATCACGTTGTCTCTGAAGGATTTTGTTTATTAAAATTTAATTTTGTTGGTACTCCACATGGCCATTATCCTCTCTGCCCCCACCCCTACCCGCTCATTCGGCGGACTGGCGAGCATCTAATTAGATCAGCCACCAGCCGAGAGAGGCGGACGGCATTGTCTGTTCCCCACCGGGCATGTGCGGAACGCTGCAGGTGCCCCATGGCCAGCCACCCACTGCCCACCCCCACCGCTCGCTGACATCAGTCTGCGACGTGTCGGACCACCAGCCCCCCTCCCTTTCCATTAACAGAGGGTGTTGTGCGGAGAGGAGAGTCCGTGGCGCTCTAGGAGCCGGGGAGGACAGGCGGCGGCTGGGGAGGGGTGAGGGGACTAACGCTTTGTCTTTGTTGGAGTCTGAAAGGTCGGCACGTCTGGCAAAATACGATTAGGTCAAGCCCCGCAGTAAATGTCTCCCAGGGGCTTTGACCGTTCCCGGTCAAACGCAATCTTGCACAGCATCGGCGTCGATGGCAACACCGGCTTCGCGTGACAATTGCCCCGTGTCCCGTGCGCGTGAGCAAGCGTGAAAGTCTGTGAGCCGCAACCTGGCGCGGCAGATCAAGGGGAGAAAACGGCAGATGGGAGTGGAGTTAAAGAGCTTATTAGAGGAGCACGGCAGGACGGGCGCGTGCGACTTCGTGGGTGCACACGTACGCGTCGCCTTAGGTTCTCCTTTCCCTGGATCAGTCTTGGAGCACGGGAGAATGAGCGGGTAAGGGTACGGTTCAGGAACCACTGTCTGCCACACAGCTGTACATTTGCATCATCCAGCAGCACGGTTATTTTTACGCCTCTCAAGCGTGTTTGTCGCCAAGGATTATCCGAGAAAAATTGCATCAGTCTCTCGCTGCTGTTGTGTACCAGAATGCGGCCTGAACGTTGAATAATACTGACCTTGTTTCTAGTTGTGTCTGGAGGAGTACTTAAAGCCAGCTTTATCTGTCTCCCCCAAACAGGACCAACCGGACGACAGAAAAATACTGCTGGCTTCTTTTGTACATGTGAGCTCCATCTTTGTTATAATTTTTTTTCTTTTCTTTTTCTTTTAATTCGTTTGGTTCCTATTGCAGTTCAGCAGAATCACCATTATGTTACAATGAGCCATTGTTGAGAAAGATTAGTCTTGGCCCCGTGTGGAGAATCTGGCTGTTGCAGTGGCCTGCAGTGGCACTTCAAGAGCCTGCTTGGAAAGGCTACCACTTTTATAAAGGCTCCTCAATCCATCGGCTGTCTTGGATTTTACTGCAGGATGGAGTTTTCAGCGAGTCTTTTGTTATTCATCTATCATTGGGAATTGTCCAGGGTGAGATCACTGTGGTCCAGAGTCTGTCCCAGAAACTAAGAGTGTAAGACAGATTGCAGACTGGACAGGATGCCACTCCAGTACAATGCACTAACAATTTAGTGAGCAACTCACATTGAAACACATGTCATTGGACTGTGGGAGGCCACCTAGGCAAACACATGGAGAACATGCAAACTCCTCACAGCCAACCTGATTTGAACCCTCATTCAAACCCACCTCCCAGGAGTTGTGAGGCACCGGCAGTACCCACTGCACCATTGTGCCACTTTTTGTTTGTTAGTAACGTATTTTGTTATTCTGAATGATAAGCACGAAAAAAAATCATCCTCTGAGCCCAGTTTAACTGGAAAAATAAACCGCTTTAGGGTCTATGGATTACATTTGCAAATGTGGTAAATACTTTTAAGCAAACATGTTCTTTGGAGAACAGAGAATGTCACTGGCAGATTGAAGCTGAACATTTGAAGGGTCAAGTTGAAGTGCAGCTTCTCTCTGCCGACAGATTTTATTTTCTGTCATTTCCTAAAATGAAAGTATCTCAAGGCTTGCAAATGGTGCAAAAGTCATCCTTTTGTGTTTGCCACATAGGGCCACTGAGGGATGTTGAAGATGGCAGTTAATGTTTGTTCTTGTGGATCAAAATAATATGAATGTGGACGCTTAGAAATTGTGCATTTAATATTTAATTATCTTTTATAACAGCGTTTGTGATGTATGGCAGAGTATATATGGTGATCGGACTAATGTGCATTTAATTTGAAGAGTGCAGATGGGAAAGATCGACAGAAAAGCAGACGTAAGTGATATGGGGAGCTATTATTTTATTATCGCTGTTTAAAGTATAGCATTTTACTGCACCAATTCAGTATATGAACTTGATTAAAGGTTGTAAGTAGGGATATTTGTGTGGGTTTTGAACTGATAGCCTTCAGGCAATGCAGTGTTGTGGGTTAATTGGCTAGTTGGTTTGTTGGTTGGTTGAGCTGTGTCAAGGCAACCGGTAGTCTACATTTACCACGGTGTCAAATGGGCAGTTTCTATAACCCTAGTAAAATAAACATTCCCCTTTGCAGACGTATTGGAGGTCAGGGAGGTTGCAGGCTCGAGTCCCTGTGATATTGAAACATCAAGCTTTAGGGTTACTTTTTCGCTTTACTTAGCAGGTTTTTTTTTTTTTTTTTTTTTTTTTAAAGTTGCAGTAAGTCCTGATTTCATCCCAGATTTGACAAATCAGCAGTTTTGCATTCCATACTTAGACAGAACAGGAACAGTGTGGTGATAGACTGAGCGTGGATGGTGTGCAGGGGGATGAGGAAATGCACAATTTGTTTTTGGATTGGAAAAGTTGGGGGAGGGGGGGCACCATATTTCAACAGGGGTCAATAATAAAAAATGTTAAAGATCAGATTATCATCTCCTAAATGTCCTGCGCAGCTGAGCGTTGGCTCTGGCTGAGGGATTTCTGTTTGTAAAGCTGCTCATTATCATGTAAAGTTCCATGTAAAGCGACTCCTTGCTTGTGTTTTATTCATGAACTCCACTGCCACAGTCTGATACGGGGGAACACAAAACCCTGCCCAGAGGTTTCTTTACTGTAGTTATGCTGCACCATCAAAGTTACTCTTGAATTACCTTTTGGTTAAAAATTCCTACATTTTCTAAAGTGCTGCTCAAGAGTGGAAAACTGGGACCTTATAGGGAGGCTTTTGGTTTGCAGTCCCTATGCTGACTGAAGGCTTGAATGGCTTCTATAAACGCATAACTGTTCCAAAAACCTTTATGTAAATATTTTAGTGCTGACAGAAGTGTAGTTCACACTGCTGTTTACATGTAGCCTAAATAAATGTTGCACAATAAAGGCTCTGAAGTTTGAAGGTTGCAGTAATGTGCTTAGATAACGTGACCGCAGTCGTCCATCACGACCTTCTACTAATGGAGGTTTAGGTAGCCCATGACTTGTGATGGGGTTCTGTTCTGACCACTCCTTTGCAAGTTGACTTTGTTGTGTGTTGTTAATCCCCTTTTACTGAATTATGTAAACCATAAATATATACAGTTGTACAAACAATTCAAATGTATCAAGGCAATGTTGCATAATAGAACTTTGCTATATTTTTTCACAGATTTCACACTTCATGTTAAAATAGTGTTAATATACAATAGTAATGCATACAGTATAATGTTTTTATGCTGAACTACTGTGGTCACATTTTTTAAGTTTCTTTTTCTGTTTTTTCAGCACTTCCAGAATATTATCTACTTTGTAGGCATTGTTTAAAAAAAAAAAAAAAAAAAAATTCTGTAAATAAAAACACAATTGCATAAACAAGACCCAAGCAGTAAGAAATATGGCTATACAGCCAATCCCACAGGGCTGTTGACTTGAAGAAGGTTATCATTTTTCAGGAAACCAGCCTCTGACAGCTTTTTGGATGGATAGTTGTTAGCCACTGCTGGAGAAGCTAACCTATTGCCTTATTTTATTTATTTATTTATTTTATTTTATTTTATGTTTTTGGTTAAATTTCCTTTGCAATAATCCCCCCCAGAAGTACAGTTCACGCAAGGAGTTCAAAGGAAGCAGACATGTTCTGGGTTTTGTTAGCATGATGTAGCTGCTGTTCTTGGCCCGCATTAGGGACGAAATGTGTCACATGGGTGTGTTCTGTCAGGATTGCACCAGTTTTTGAGTAACGGTCGCTCTCTGTGACCGGCTTTGGGATTTTCATCTTCCCGTATGTTTCTACATCTGGTTCGGTAATCTGTTGTTTTGTATGATGTAATTGGCTAAGGGAATAGTGAGCAGTTCGAATGTAGTGACATTATGTAGGATGCCACCAAGTAGAACGCTGGTTTGAATCCCTCATGCTTCCGTACTCTCGATCAAGGCACGTAGTTGAATCATCGTCGACTGGTGTTTTCCAGCTGTATAACTGGGTAAATCATTAACTACCTTGGTGTACAACCCTAACATTATATGTTTTGTAAGCAGTTTTAGATGTACACGAGATGAGCAAATATGATATTTCAGTATGTAAAGCAGCTCTTTGCTACAATTGGATGTAATCCCTGTGCTCATTCAGTTGAATCTGAGACCACAAAATATTACATATGAGTACAGTCTTCATAAAGAAAAGTTTAGGACTGTTTAATTGAAAGGGCCTTCATGTCTGAGCTGAGATGTACCACCAAATTGTGTAAGCTTATTTTAACACTGTTTGGCCTTGTGACCAGTCTTCAATGGGTCAACTGACAGCACAAATTTTTTTGTCCTTTTTGGAAGGATAAACATTTTTTTCAGGAAAACACAAGGCACTGAAAACAGAGTGCTTAAGCACGTGGATTTGTAACCTGAAGGTTTGCAGTTTGATATCCCAGGAGGGCCATGCTGTAGTACCCTAGAGTAAGCATTCTCCTGTGGTTCAATAAATCACCCAGCTGGTTGCTTTTGAGAAAGGCTTTGGATGAGCAGCATCTGGGTGCAGCGGATGTTACAGCTGGGGCTAACAGGGCCCTGGCGGCTGCTGAGGTGGCCATGGATCCTGACAGTTGCCGCCCCGCGTCCAACTGCGGCCGGTTTGTTTTCAGAGATTTGCTGACTGAGCAAGCAAGGACTTCAAACAAAAAGCTCTGCTGTGGTTTGTTGCTCTCCTTCCTCTTGTGGCAATTCTACTTATCTGTACACCACATTAATATCTCAGTACAGGGCCTCACAGAGGCACTGCTGTGCACCATGGGAAGTGTCTATCTCTTTGCCGAATCTGAAATGATTCTGAATTGTGCTGTCATTTATCGTACTGCTTCTCCAAACAGTTTGACGAATGTTTTTTTTGGTCTGCTGTTGTGATCTAAAGCGATGTGTAGTCAGCTGATTTGGCGCTGAGGTTTGTTTTTTCAAGGGACAGACTTTAGATGATAATAATGCCCTTGGTGCTGGCTGGTTCCCACATGGTCATTATAGCTGTGACAAGGCCTTGAGGCTGTTGCCATTTCCAAAAGAGCCCTTGAGGCCGGTTGGGTAGTCTGCCGTACGTCTCTGAAAACCAGCATGTCGCCCTTCTTATGGTGAGGTTTTGATGGATTGTTAGTTGAGGTGTTATTGGCATGAGTTTGATCAAAATTCCACCATATTTTGCTCCTATAAGACAAAAGTATGAATTTGGGTTGGTGTTTAGGGGTTAGTGTTGGGGCACAAAGTTGAGGTTGGCAGCTAGATCCATTGACCATTTGGATGTTCAAATCCTACCTTCTCCTACTTGTGATCAAGGTACTTACCCTAAATTGCTGCATAAAAAATTAATCCATCCTGTATAAAAGGGTAAATCACTCTAAATAGTTTACATTGTAAGCTGCTTTGTACTGCTCTGGACCGGTGCTAAACTAAGAACTGAGTCCTTTTGTTCTCTCTCAGGAAAGTCTCCACCCTGGGCAGGCTTCACTTTCCGTTGCTGAGGGGTCGCTTTGCATCCCTCCCTGTACGCATGCCTGCCCGCTGCACCCCACCTCAGGTGACCCATCTGTTTAGAGCAGTGAGACCCACAAGCTGTGTTTGCAATTTGTCAAAAAAGGGAGTTTAATAGTTGGGGGTTTATGGTACAGAGAGCTGTGTTCTGTCCCTCAGTCAGAGATTTTTGCCCTCTTAACTCCTTTGGCAGGCTGTGTTCTTGGGCTCTGACACAGCAGCGTGATTGAGTATTAAGGAGTTAGAGTAGAAAACAACCTTTGTGTTTTGCAATGGAGTGGAGGCTCCAGGACGGTTCTTCTCCCAGTGATTTATAGGTTGGTATCGGCTGTCATTAAAAAGTCATTATCGGCACACTGCAAGCGCGCCCCATGTTCTGGTAGAATTGATCTCCAGCTTTGTGTTTCCGTGTCTGATTTATAAAAACACGGTACATCGCCCGTCGTGCTGCAGCATCACTAGGCTCTCCTGGTGTCTTTAAGCCTGATGCTCAGTGCTGACCATGACCCTAGTGGCGCTGCAGTGGAGAATTACTGAACACAAGGAGCATATGTGCAAGTGCTGTAGATGTTAAAAATAAACCTGAGGGAAGGAGACCTGTAGCAGGCTGGACTGTTGCATTGATTCGACGGATGCTAAACCTCATGCAGACTGGTGGTTCCGATCTGTTGTATGCCGTCGGTCTCATTGTGATGTTTTATTTGACTTTGGTAACTGATAATAGTCACAAAACTATACACAAGGACAATATCATAAGTTGAAATGATGAAAATACTTGAGCGACGAGTATGTTTGGATTATATTTTGTGCTTCATTCTGCAATCATCTCTACCTTTTGCTACACAATATAGTTTTGTCTCTGTTAACACACACAGAGGAATAGTTACAACCCAGACTTCCCATGTCACATAAAAAAAAGGGGCAGGGAGACCACCCAGGCCTCCACGGAAATAAACAAAAAGGCGTGCTGCCCTGCAGGGTCAGTGGGGATTGAAGACATCTTGTTCTAGTTCCTTAAATTACGTGCAGTAATACGATGTTGGTTACTATTTTCACATTTTTAATCCAGATTCGCAGCTGGATGATTTCAGATTTGCACTGAAATGATTCAGACTGTGTTGTACCACATGGCTTGACCTTCAGCCTGTACTTGTAACATCAGTTGGACATGATAGCATGAACATGGTGGGGGAGAGAAGGGGTTATGAGACAACGGCAGGCAATCACCGAGGTGTGGCCGCTTGTTTTGCAGGTATCGCCCCGTCTGAGAACCTGCAGCCCCTGGAGGACAAAGGAGCAGCAGAGAGCAGCGGGTCGGCAACCAGCAAGACCTGAGGCTGGCACAGGTAAGCTGGTGCAGTACTGGCAGTCCGCCTGCGCAGTCTGCTTCACTGCTCCCTCCCACCCCGTCAGTTGGTCCTCTTCTGTTTCCTGAGCATCGCACAGATCTGTCAACTGTAGATAGAAGGGAAGTTTATGAAAATTCAATAGGGTGTAAGCAAGATTAATATTAAGCATAAGAGAATTAGCGGTGGTCGGGCTGTTTCCCAGAGCTACAGCGGTGGTCGTGTTCCACCATTCCCAAGAAATGGCATCGATCTTCTAGAGAGAAAAAAGCATGGAGTGACCACTAAGAGCATGAGAATCAATTCCACCACATCATCCTTGGTCTGCTGTTTTTCTCTTTCCAGATCTGTTGAACAGCAGTTGTGGTGAAAGCAGTTGTATTGCTTCCATCGTCATAATTAACTAGCATGGAAACTATTTGGTCCAACGATAAAAATAGATAAGTTTGTTTTCATCTTTAGCTAGTATGTGTGACTCATTCACACTGCCATAAAGCCATGGTTGTTTCACATTACCCTTCACCAAGGGCATCCCTCTTCGAAACCAATCTGGCCTTGACTGTAAGGAGTGCTTGACCTGGTGCACTAATGAGTATTTTCGTGTTTTTGTATAAAATTAAGTATTTCATGTGTTAACTATGCTCGAAAAGCTAAATTGTTTTGTTGGCTGCTGACTGGTTCTTATTAATGGGTCAAACAAAATTGCAAACAAAAATTTACGATTGCCAAAAATAACCTTTTTTTTTTTTCCCCTTCCGCAGTACAGCTACTATCTAGCTGTTTTTAACATCCTGTTGTAGAATTTCTATCATTAAACTTTTATTGTTTTTATCTTTTGTCTATATATTATGACCTTATCTGTCTTTGGCTTATGTAGGATGATGTTTGAAGTAGATCAGCATTGTGGTTCTCTGGGTCTGTTTCGGGACCGGGTCACGCAAAGGAAGTAGACGTCATCTACGAGATTGGGGCCATCCTGCTCGTCCGTCTCTGCTGCACTAGGGATGTTCAAACAAGCAGGCATCTTCTGATAACCCCCGTAACACAAACAAAGCCAGTTTGCCTTTCTTTGGAGGGGAGCCCCGGGGGGGGACAAGATGGTTTGCTTGCTTAACGTGGCAGTTTACATTTGCAGTTGCACATCCATTGTGGGGAGTTGGGAGTTCTTGAACATTAAGATGCCGCTTCTCCGTTGCCTCCTAAGAGACTCAGCTTGCTAAGGAGGCCTTCCGGACGGGGGGGGGGTGGTAAGCTCTGCTGCTCGCGTTGCGGTTCGAATCGGAGCGATTTGCCGAGTGCAAGCGGAAGCCGATGGCAAAGGAACAGAATTGGCATTGCTGCACCGAGGGAGACCGCTTTAAGTCGGTCAGGGTTTCTCGGTTGGCTGAAAAAAGCCATTTTGCATCGGCCAATCAGGCACCTCGAAATCTCCAGTTGCCAGCAGCGAGAGTTGACTCGCTCCTCCAATTGGCTCTCCGCTCCTCTGCTTGGCGAACGGGGCTTTGCGGCACGGAGTCCGCCAGACAGTTATGAGGAGTTCAAGTCTGTCCGTTTACCTTCTTCCGGAGAGGTGTGCAGACAAGTCGAGCACAGAGTCAAACGAAAAAAGAGATGGGGGTCCCTTGTGGTTGCTCAGCTATTTATTTTCTCCACGTTCTTCTGAAATACATGCGCAGATCTCTGATTTCATTCAAATGCAAAGGTCCCCGGACCTTTTTCTAGTTGTTTTATATGCTGCTCGGCCAAAAAAAAGTCTCACACTGTAATATTTGGTTGGACTGCCTTTAGCTTTCATTATGGCACGCATTCACCGTGGCATTGTTTCGATAAGCTTATGCAATGTCACAACATTTATTTCCACCCAGAGTTGCATTCATTTTTCGCCAAGATCTTGTGTCTTTGGGATGTGCCACGTAAAGTCTTCTCCGGCACATCCCAAAGATTCTCAGTGGGGTTAAGGTCTGGATTCTGTGGTGGCCGATCCATGTGTGAAAATGATGTCTCTCTCTTGCTTCCTGAAGCATTCTTTTACAATTTGAGCCCTATTCAGCAGCAGACTTACATCCACAGTGTAGGAAGGAGCGCTACCGCAGGTCATTTCTACCAGCAGCTGTCAGACTGCACAACGCAGTCTGAATTGGTAAAATTATTTATTTATAACTTATTAATGTATATAGAGTTTATTTTATTGTACTTGTGTACAGACTTACTAATCTAATTGTTTGTGTCCCTCTTTAATACTAACCTACTTGTTCTTCTCTTATATTCCCTTCCTGATAAGAGCCCTGTAACACCGAAATTTCCCATTCGTGGGATAATAAAGGTTTATTCTATTCTATGAATCCTGTCATTGTCACCTTGGAAGGAAAAAAAAATCCATTGACGGAAAAACCTGGTCACTCAGTATATTCAGGTAGTCAGCTGAGCTCATTTTTTAGGCACATAACATTGCTGAACCTAGACCTGACCAACTGAAGAAACCCCAGATCATAACACCAACTTAAATCCAGTAGTGACTTTTTTGGCTGGGCAGTGTATTTTAGCTTGTAGTGTGTAAGTAAACCAACATCACGTCACAATTTTCCCTTACATTGCTTTGCTTGCTGAAATGAGAAAACCGGTGGTGCAGAGGTTCTAAGACCTCAGAATTGTTGAACACCTTCCAAGCTGTGACATGGCAAGGCGAGCCATGCTGGGAGGTAAAGGTCAGTGTCAAATTGCGCTGCCCCCTGTAGGTTGATACTGGCATGGCACATGACCATGGGGAAATTTCACAACTGAGCCAAACTAGCCACATGAATGATGTTTCCTGTCAGTATTGAGGTTTTCACCACAACCATTATGTTGGCTTTTCCAGTGTTGTCACTGGAGCTTTTTGAAAGCGATTGAGTTTGACAATAAGTTGCAATAACTCCACCCACCTGGCAAATTGTGTTTCCCGAGGGGGGAAGGTCAGACAGGATGCATTTTCAGGACATCATTCGGGCAGGATGATTCATTGATGTTAATGCTCATCTAGGGACAGACACCTTGGGATGCAAGAGAACTTCACTGCTTTATTATTCTGTATGTAAAATGCTCTTAATCATGGTGATTCTGTAGAATGACTCTTTTTCTAAACACGTGTGTCTTTAAAACACAAATCCTGACCATTGAATCAGTTAAAATTTGTTGTTATTAGACTAATATGTCTAATTATTTTCACACCTTGATGAATATCTTCATACCTGTGTAGCGGCAGGGTGTCACTGAGTCAAAGTTGGCTCCTAGCGACCACTTGTACCTGTAATTAAACAAGGCTTTTTGGACATACATGCCCAGAAGAGCAGCGTTTTTTTTTTTTTTTGTTTCCCTTTTTTGGTCAGTTGTGTTTCTTTTTGTTTCCTGAAATCAAAAATCAAGGTATATCTCAGAATGTAGAAAATCTTGCTGGAAGTGGGTTGTTCAAGCAATCCCATTTGCTACAGCTCTCAAATAATGCAGCAGAGTTTTCCGGATCACGTGCTCCTGCTCAGCGTGCTTCCCTTTTTTTTTTTTTTTTTTTTTTTTTTTTTGGGAGGGGGGGAGGCTGTAGCGGTTTGCACAGACCGTCAGCACTGGTTCACAGAGAGCCTCACAGACTGGAGCGGAGCAGCCGCCTCTCCCTGCTCCATCTCACAAGAGGTCCAACTTGCGGACCCACGGAGACCCTCCATGGATGGTATGTGCAGGGAGGGTGCAGAGGCTGTGGGTGGGGTTGGGGAAGCGGCGTGTTTGCAGCTGCGAATCTTACCTGCTCTCGGAAGGCTGGAAAGGTGCTCGGTGTCGGAGATGAAGACTCACGCTCTGCGCGGAAGGTATTCTGTGAGACGGTGACCTGTGAAAACCGGGCGGCTCGTTGGCCAACAGGCTGTGTGAGGTGGGCACAACGGCAGCGTATTGTTCGCAGGGTCTGTTGGCATGGTAACCAGATTGCTAGTCTACAGTTCCCCTCGGGCCGCTTTGGGGAACATTAACCTCTCCAGCCACTTCAAGCAGCCGTAACAACGCCACTGTTTTGCTTGCCGATTATACAGTTTACAGTCAGTGTGTTTCTGGTGCAAGTCACACAAATTTATATGGTGTGGTTACCTTGCATTGGGAAAGCCTTTTTTTTTTTTTTTTTTTTTCCTTTTTTTTCCTCCCCTTCCTCTCTCCCCTCCACCTGCCTGGTATTTGGACGACGAAATGCTGTGAGTGATTCTCTCGGTGCCAGGGTCTAAACTGATCCTTATGACATATGTTGTTTTTTTTTTTTAATTTATTTTTTATTTTTTTATTTATTTATTTATTTTTTGGTGGAGCCTTTATGCCATATTAATTGCACACATTTTGCAGTGTTCATTATCACATGAACCGCAGATTCTAAGAACACGTAAAATGGTTTTTTCCTCCCGTAGCCCGATTTGTTTTTTATGTAACCATGCAGGAGCAATGGCTGCAGCGTGAAAAGCGCGAGCCCAAAAGCATCAGCTTCAATTTACTGTAAACTGGGTCACTGTGTCTGCCCTGCTTCTTGTACCAAGCGGTACACCAGCCTGGTGTGGGATGCCGCCCCCAAGCTCAGCCCAATCTGCCGCTCATGAAATGGGCTTTGAGCTCCTGGAGGAATATTTTTGGTTTTCATCCATTATGGCATTTGGATTATTTTGTTTTAATCGTCTTTATCCTTTACAATGTCTTTATATTTGGGTAAATGTAACTATAATTGGAAAGTAAAAATGTTCAGTGGATGCAGCCATCCAAATCAGAAGTTAACATGTACATGTGCACTTTTAGGCCTCTAGTTTTCCCATAATCCCGATGCCATGAAATATGAAAGAAATGTAGCCAAACAGAGCTCTTTGTTATTTAAAATTATGTGCATTTTTAAACTAATTGAGTTTTTGCTCTAAAGGTACACCGCTTCTTGGTCAACAAAGACTAAACCATGGGCCAAGAGAAGACAATGGGCAGATCGTGCCTGAGAAAGGCATCCGCCTCCTGGGGGCATCGCGGCAGTGTGCCAGGCCCTGATCTCTCTGCTCTCATTTGCTTATTTCCCCAGGGCTGGGGGTTGTCATCCGCTTCTGTCCCATTTCATCCGGGCTTCAGTGAGAAGTGTAACGCCTGTTGGGGTGAAACTGCTCTTTGCTCCTCTGTGATCTGTTTGAAGTTCAAATCAGAATAACTTAATATCATGGCTTTGAGTGATGTCCTCTTACAGTGTTACGTTTGTACGCTAAGCTGCTTGTGTTTATTAAGCCATTGATACAGCTGGGTAATTTTTACTCCATCAATTCAGGGTCAGCACTGCTCATTCAAAGATACTTACTGCTTATAAGGCAACAGCTCTCACCACTATGCCACCTGTTGGCTCTTTCTCTCTCTCACACACTGTGTGTGTGTGTGTGTGTGTGTGTGTGTGTGTGTGTGTGTGTGTGTGTGTGTGTGTGTGTGTGTGTGTGTGTGTGTGTGTGTGGTGGAGGAGGTCTAAAGCTGTTTAACTCTTTAAGAGACAGCCTTCTAAACGCCATAGTTACTGCAGGAGCAGTCGCTCTTTGATAAAATACTTGAGCTACTGCTTGTCATGCTGGATGTGTTGATCACCTTTTTTTAATTTTCTACATAGCAGCTTCTCTCTTTCTTTCCGAGATTCACCTGCTTTGCCAATAATGACTCCTTTTCATATGTTTATCACCTGTCACGTGCAGGAATAGCTGGGAATTACATATGTGGCCAAAACATCAGATGTTTCCTGTTTGGTGTCCTGGGTGCACCATCTGAAGGCTGTCGTTCCCCAAGGGTTGACAGGACTCCCTTTTGCCCCTCACATTTTTCCTGACCCTGCTGTGTTCTACCTAGCCATGCGTCCTAAGCTGGGGCCAGGATTCTGTGCAGCAGTTAGAGCTATCACCTTGCAGTCAAAGTCAAAGCTTCAAATCCCAACTCCTACTGTTGTGCCCTTCAGCAAGGTACTTACCCTGAGTTGATGGAGTAAGAATTACCCAGCTATACTAATGCGTAAATCACTGTAAGTAACTTAGTAAACAAACCTAGCATTGTATGTCATGGCACAAAGACCTCAGCTAAATAACTGCTAAAAATAATAGAGTAAATACACGAACGGATGGTAGCCTATATGTAGATGTAAGTATCTTAATGTAAAGTTAAGTGTTGGCTGCTTTGGAGAAAAGGATCTGCTGAAGGATTTAACCCTTTCCTTGTATTCTAGTGAACTCCAGAGGAGACACTGATGTTGTCCTCTGAAATGAGGCCCGTTCTTGCACGAGTCTGGTGTGGGAGGGGTTCCCCATTACCAGGAACTGTTAGATGATCATTGGAGAAGAGAAAACCATTTGAACTGTCTGACCTCAGATGATACAACAGACTCACCATTATTTTATTTTGTGTACAGTGGACACCTCCCTCCTTTGCTGTTGAAAGGCAGAGGAAGCAGCTGGTATTTACTCTTTATTATAGCGGGCTTTCAGCACCCAGGTGCACAAGTCGGACAGTAAAAGGTCATTTGTAAAGAGGGTGCCGCACTCGGCCAAAACGGCAACACCGTAACAGACCGCGTCATTGTAGCAAACATGCAGACAGTAGCATTGAAAGTCACGCTTGTCGGCTCCTTGAATTAAACAAGTGACGGGCAGATGGCTGGAATTTCAGACAGCTGCTCGCGTAAGAAAGATCTCCAGGAATTTTAACAGGCCTGCAACAGACACGTGCAGTTTGACCTTTCATGGATGCCGGAGAGGTTTCTCTGTTGGTGCATGTTAGCATGATCCCGGTGGCTGGAATACAGTCCATCAAAACCATAGCTTATTTATTGTGTTTCCTGCAACTGGTGTCTTTCCAAGTGAGGTACTGTGGTTGTTTTTGTTAGATAACAAGAAGGACAAAAGCCTTCGTTGCTGGTGAGGTGCCTTACTCTGGGTCAGCGCTCACCATGTTTTCTTTTAACCATTAGGAAGGTTTTTGGGAGCAAAGTCCCTTAGAGGTGGGGAGCCTCTATTATTTGGGGCCCCAGTGGTTGATTTGTCTTTCTCTGTCTTGGCATAGTTGGGAGTTTTTTGTTTTCCTCGCTTCAAGCAGACAGCTGACTTGCTTGGTTACAGTCCTAGTATGCTATTATCTTTTTTAAAATTATTTTTCATTTTGGCCATTTATGCTCCAATTCCGTGCTCGGTGACACTTGGTATTTATACAAATAAATAGAATTGAAGTGAAAGTCAGGCTGAGGATAACCATTGCAGCAAATCACAAGTAAAGGGCAGAACACCTTTTTCCCCATCCAGGATGCAGGGAGTGAGGGATTATGCACCAAGGTCAGGGTTTTCAGAGCATGGTTAGGATTTTAAATGATAAATGATTGGAAGATTGAAAGAAAGAAAAAAACTTTTCTCATGCTAAAGAATACATCAGTTTATGATACAGAAGAGCAGTAAAGCATTTTTATTGTGAATGTTGTCCTCTCCTTCCTACAACCTATATACTATAGACTGATAAGAATTATTGCTCTGCTTTATCTTATAAATATTAGTGTCAGAATTACAGTGATCATATTTACTGTACATTTAAACAAATCACCATTACGTTCAAGTCTGTGTGTTTACATTATCGATGGAACAGGTTGCCTAGCAAATACCAACTAATGACTCAAATTTGTCTTAACTTTTCAAGATGTCCTTTTGTACATTAATGTATTGAAGCATGAGCTGCATGTCACAGTTTAATGATAAAGACTAAAGTTTTAAACCTGATACTGAAGGCTGTTACATACTATATAAATGATTTTTATGAATTGAGATTTATGTTAAATTATATTTAAAAACATGGCTTACTTCCAGGCAGAGACTTTGTACGTGTTTGGGTGCGCTTGGTATCAGGGTGCTAACCAGCTGTTTGCGCAAGAAAACGCATGTTTTGGAGACGTGCCACAGTTTTAGGTTAGTTTTCTAACAGAGGTGGACCAAACATGTTTGTCAAGTCCCAAATTTAAATGGTGGAAAATAAGCTTAAGACCCGCATTTTCTACGGTTATTCATGGCCAATGTCGTAAGTGTAGGACAGTACTGCTCCATGTTTGATTTAAGGGCACAGCTAGAACAAAGACCAGCATGCACACCTGCATCATCAGCCAGGACTGGGGTTCTATAGATGTTTGTTTGTGGATCACAAGGTCTAACAAAATGAGTCTTTGCCTTTGACTGAAAGAGTTTAGGCAGCAGGGGATGGTGAAGAAAGATGGACCTCGGTGCTGTAAGGTCGGCCGTTTCTCTGCACCTTTTGTCTGGATCACCTATTATGTGCACTGTAAACAGGTGATTCCTACACACCTGTACGACATTCACCTACGAGACAATGGTGATCTCCAGACACCAGCAGGAACAGTGCTTTTGGTGTGTGCTGAGGGTATCGGTGCTACAAATGAAAAGTCAGGTTGATTAAGAATCCACGTATCCCTCCATGGTCCAAGCCTCCTCCAGGTTTGTGCTGCTACCATACCACTGAGTCCATGATGTTTAGTGAAGTATTTTGTGGTCAGCTTCATGGGGGAACTGTGGAAGGACTTTCAACAAGCTGCTTTGAAAGGTACAATGGTCTTGGAGCTAGGTGGTGCAGCACCACAGGGCATGTACACTGCTATGCAGAATGAACAAGAAGGGCCATGATCCTACAGCTGTTGTTTTAGACAGCTTGGGCCACTCGCATCCGTTTGCTATTTGTGTGTGGTTTTCTGTAAAAAAAAAAAAAAAAAAAAAAACCCTGTTCAGAACCTTGCTGAAGGTCTTGAAGACCATTAGATGCAGAAGGCCTGTGGACTTCCTTCAGGGATAATGTCTTAAGTGGTTTGGGGGAAATCCAAAACAGTGCATGTAGACTTTTTCCAGGTGGTTTCTTTCACATCTTGGGGATTGTGAGCCCAGGTACTTTATCCTGGTCTGTCCTGCATTTCATCTAACTTTGAAGCCAGGAAATGCACCACACACAGTATCAGAGACAACATCTGAACACAATTTGGACACTTTGGCACAAAAGAACACCTTAATAAAAATAAGTGTTTGGTTTACTGGTCCTGAATAGCTTGGTAGTTCTTTTTTGTACAGTAGATGGATCAACTAGTTGGTGTATTGAACAGATTTAATGGTTTTTCTTTTACAGCTCATAGACGTTGCCTTGTGTAAAAGCACCTCGTAAGCAAAAAAGTGGTTTTCACAAACCAATGCGTTTGTCTGTCAGTATTTAAGCAGTTGAATTTGGGTTGCTGCGATGCATTTGACGAAACCTGGGACTGAAGGCGTGTGATGCGGGAGCATCTTCAGACACTGCCTGACAGTTTAATTAGAAGCTACATGGAAGTATGTCGAACCCTAAAAATAGCCACTAAACCTGAATTTATAACCCAGAACTCACAGTATACTATAGTGTTATCTAGCTAAAATCTATGTGTTCTACAGTTGAGCGTGGAAAAGGTGGATCTGTTTCTGTTTTTTTGTGTTTTTCCATCTGTTTTGTGTATACCCTCCCCACTTTTGGAACTGATGCAACAAAACAAGTTTAAGCACAATCTCGATTTGTTTGGGGACACAAACATTCTTTAGGGTGGAACTGACTGTCAAAGTCCAAAAGTTCTGTAGAAGACGTTCTCTTAATCATGTTTGCAGGAAATTCTCCAGGTCAGTTGTTTTGTTGTTGAAAAGAGCAGATTTTCTCAAGATTGCAAGTTGGATGCTGCATTTTCAAATTGTAAAAAACAAGAAAAATAACATTGCAGGCTGCACAGTTGATCCAGTTTGATCACTTTCTTTGGATAGGCCTCCTTCTAATAGTCCATTTACAAATTTTCAAACATTTTTTTTCATTTCACTTTATTGCATTTTATTTTTGTGTTTTTTCAAAATTTGCTTGTAGTGTTTAGCTGCTGGACTAATAAATGATAGAAAAGTGCACTCATACAGAATAACTGTAGAGCTGCCATGGTTCAACTTAGTTTTTGTGTTTACAATTTGGGCTGCGCTTTCTCCTCTTTTGAGAAACATTGCTAACCTGTGATCATTTATGAGCGTTTTCATTATTCCCTGGTGTTTTAGTAACCTGAGGAGTCTTATTTCACAGAGACTGTACCATCACTTTTTTATTTAAGTCAGGGTAGTTTAAAGTGCCCTTGAATTTTTAAAATGGCTTTTCCCACAGCATTAAAAAGCCAGCGTAATTCAAATCAGTAGGAGAGAAAACGGCAGACAAAGATGTCTGTCACTTATTAATACAAAAAATAACATTTTAAAGCCCAGGTGATAACAGAGATATGATAATGGGTTGAGTTATGATGGGGATGGATTGCGGTGTGTGTTTTCTCCTATGTGAGCTACAGTACAGTTACAGGGTGCTCTTATTTTGATAGTTTATTCCAGATTTTCGGCTGGCCCCTGCTGCTGTTCTCATTTTTTGGAAGAAAACACCTTAACAACAACCAGCTGCTGATGATCCCTCTCTCCCACTCTCTGTTGTTCTGTGACTCACTTGCAGTTGCTTTGTGCCTGCAATTGTGTCCAAAGGGCACTGCATAAACTACTTTCTGTATTATTATTATTATTAATAATAATAATAATAATAATAATAATAATAATAATAATAATAATAATAATAATAATAAAATAAATGTTGCTCTGAAATGAAATCATATCCTATCCCGGAGTTTTTTTTTTTTTTTGTAGCCTAACACCCCATTATTCTATGACAGGCTCTGTACCACTGTAGCCCTGCTCAGGATTAAGTGGTTAATGATGATGGATGGATGGATGAGTGGATGAATTTAATTTAGTCGGTGATGTTCTTCGGGGCGGCTGACAACGTGAGGACAATACATAAGGATGCTTGGTTTAGCCATTCACACAACTGTAAGTATCCAAGTTGCATGTTTCTGCTCCCATGCGCCGTTATACCTGGGCAGCAGGTGGCGCTGTGGTTAAGAGTCACCACATTGCAGTCAGAGTCCCTGTTATGAGACGTACCTCTTGCTGTTGTACTTTTGATCGAGGCACTGACCCTGAACTTAAACAGCATAAATTACTTTATTGTACAAGTAAATTACGGTAAGACTCTTTCCAGAAAGTTGTTGTCTTAAATTAATAAATAATATTAATGGAATGGATATAAAATGTGATCCAAAGGATTGGATTTACCCAATGAGTTTTGACAAGACTGTTTGTAGGGTGCTGTTGACCGTGGTGATTTGTGTGTTGCTGGCAGCTGGGGGTCAAGAAAAGGGCCCTTTTTATGTACTTGCCTATACCACAGATCACCCTTGGTGGTTGTACCCAGACTTGTTTCCTAGGTTGAGCTCCGTCGCACATGTGCTGTCTGACATTGCACGGTTCTGCCAGAAATGACGGCTTGCAAACAGCAAAACTGTGACCCTGGCCTTTCTCTTTTCCACTTGACCATCTTGGGGTGAGTAATAACCGTGCCTTTAGAGATACCACATGGCAATGCCACAGGATGTTATTTAAAGCTCCATCCCCATAATGGCTGAGTTCTTGTTGGCACTGGTCAAGGCCGGGAGATGCTACTGGCCGGTCTGGCCCCTGTTGCGGGTCACGTGTTTTCATATGACCCATCTCATAGTCTGCAATGAATCAACAGTGCTGACTTGCTCTGCCGTCAGCGGATATCACACACAGCGAGGTGTCTGCAGACACCCTTGGCAGGTAGCACCTCATTTTTTTCATCTGTATGCATTAGGTAGCAGTGTAAGCTGTCCTTGAGAAAACTAAATACTGTCTGTCATCGGATTCATTAAAATGTAAGCAGACGTTATTCCCTCCAGGGGCTCTTTGATTTAATTGTTTGCAGCAAAGGAAGATACAGAACACAGGTTGTTTTTGTAAGAAGTGGGTGGAAAAAATGTTAAAACTCAACTGTAAGTCAGGATCTTGGAGGTTGTGCATCATAACAAACATCCGTTCATCCGTAATCAGTAACCGCTTGTCCGGTATTGGGTCACAGTCGTCCAAAGTCAGTCTTGTAAACACAGGGTGTGAAGCAGGGCCCCCCCCCCCACACACACACACACACACACACACACACACACACACACACACACACACACACACCCGAGATGGGACACCGGTCCATCACAGGACAACGGTGCACACTCATTCACTCATGCATGCACACACCACAGGTAGTTTAGAGTCACCAGTCAATCTGAAACGCATGCCTTTGGACTGTGGGAGGAAACCAGAGCACCAGGAGGAAATATGAACATGGGAAAAACATACAAACTGAGCCAGGAAATAAGAGGTACCAGCTACCCCCTTCTGGCCACCCTGTGTGTCTTCACACTCCCTTTAAGTTTCTTCTTAAACCATTTTGGACAAGTTCAGTATTTTGCTACTATGTGGAAAAGATGATATAAAATAGTAAGTTTGCTGTAAATTTAAGAGAACAACCACATTTTAATTTGTGTAGATACTGAGAGGGTAATCTGAATATAATTTTTGTTGTACATTTCAAATTCTGTGAAAAATCACACAACCTTTTACCTCTGCTAGCAAAAAAAAAAAAAGAATGAAAGTGAATGATCATTTGAAAAGTCAGGCCTGCTTTGTTCATACAGAAAAGCTTTCATTTTGTAATTTTATTTATTAATTTATTTGCCCCTGTGCAGAACATAGCAGGAATAATTTGGTTTATCCTGTAAACTGCGTGAAAACTGCATTATTCCTAGTACCGTAGCAGCTTTGCCAAATGTCTTTTGACATCACAGCGGCTTCGCCTCAAATCCCAGTTGTTACTTTTTATTTGTGCAACAAGTACATTTGGCAGATTCGTGCTGGAAGCAGCTTTGCAGCTGCCTGCGAGTTTTTGGGTCTGCTGGCGTTTTTTTAACTGATGAACACAAAAGCTCTGGGTCAGAGCAACACAGACAGAACCAGTATACCAGGAGATATCAGCATAATATATAAATATTCCAAATATATGCAGAAAGCAAGGGTGAGAGGTTATGGTGTTTCACAGGTGTGATCACTGACAGGTGTGAGCGATATCTAAGGGAATATGGTATCCAGACATTCTGAAATTCAGCTGAGTTGGTTTGCAGATTGAATGGTCATTTTCCTTGCCGGACCAGTTGACCGGAACTCTGGTTTGGAGGTGAGTCCATTACATCCAAGCTTAGAGGCCAGATGCCAAAGTAGGGCTCCTTCTATGCAGTTATAATATCAGTTAAAAGAAAAAACAAAAAACCAGAGTAAAGTTTCTCACATTTAACATTTGGTTAACAAGTTTTAGCAGAAAATGAAGCTCCCTGTCTTCACAGTTCCTTTGCAGCAGTTTCCACACACTTAGGACGTTTTAGGGTGCTTTGCTTTCATTTTTAAGTCCCATGCAGGTATTGCCCAGGTTGTCCACGTGTTTTCATTGTATTGTTGTATACTGTGAATTCCTTTAGTGCATATTTTTAAAGTCAGCTGACTCTTGTTTTTGTCCCCCTTTGTAATATGAGATTAAACCACAGCTTCAGTTTGTCTTCCAGCCTGTGCTGTTGAATGGAATTGTCTTTTTTTTTTTTAGGTAGGTGTGTGTGTGTGTGTGTGTAGGGGGGGGATTATGCCTCCCCAAGATGAGTGCTGGCGGGCTGAACAATAAGTGACACGCAGATCTGACTTCATCTCTGGCAGCATCGTAGTATTAAAAAGAAAACAAAAACACGATTTATTGAATGAACCGTTTACTAGTTTTAATTTGGCCTTAAACTGCTAACAAAGCGGGCCATGTTGTATATGGGAAGAATGTGTTTCGGAGAACTGCAGGCAAGAATTAAGTCTTCATGTTGTGGTTTTTTAAACAGCAATTAAGGAATGTAAGTAATAAGATGAAGTAATTCCCTGCGGTGGTCGTGCAGCCTTTCCCACAGTCTCCTGTGTGTATAATTTGTTAGTCAGGCTCCAGGGTGGTGTTGCCGGCTACTCGCGCCCCTACCCTCGGTTGGAATCGTGCTCCTTGCTGTTGTTTCGGTCGTGGTGTCGCTTCACCCCTGACGCCTGATCGGTGACTCTGTGTTTCAGACTGCTGCCACCTACCTGCACCGATCGCTCCTTCCACGGCCGAGACTCCTGCCAACATCTTGTTCGGCCCGGGGGAGTCAGCGGATCGGCACGGGCTCACGGCCGGGGCGCAAAAGGGGCCCACCTTCAAGAGGGCTGTTTAATGAGCTGCGAGAGGGGGCCTTGCTGCTGATCGTCCGCGGAGAACAGGATCAATCGTCCATCCATCTGGCTTGATGTACATGTTTCTGGGCAGTACTCCAAGGAGAGCCTACCACGGAATCCAAAACGGCCGCCGGGGAAAGACCTTCAAGCATGCCCACAGAAACACTACAGACAGATAGCATGGTGAAGCCTGGGGGCCAGGCTACCACCTTCGCCTCGGCCGTGCCCCTCCGCATCCTCAATAAAGGGCCCGACTACTTCCGCAGGCAGGCGGAGCCCAACCCCAAGCGGCTGAGTGCGGTGGAGCGGCTGGAGGCTGACAAGGCCAAGTACGTGAAGAGCCAGGAGGTGATCAACGCCAAGCAGGAGCCCGTCAAGCCAGCCGTGCTGCCCAAGCCGTTGGCCTGCCCCACCACGAAGCGAGCGGGCAGCAGCCCTGCCTTGAAAGCCTCTAACAACAACTCCAAGTCAGACACCTGTGTGAAACGGGAGAACCTCAACCTGGAGGTGCTGAAGAACATTCTGAACAGCTCGGAGGGCTCATCCGCAGGACCTGCGCACAAGCACAGCACCCGGAGCTGGACCCCGCAGCGCTCTGAGTCTGCTGAGCTCAACCGACGCTCCTTCGCCGAGTCTCTGAAGGTCTTCCCCACACAGGGAGCCTCGAGCCCCCAGGGGAACAACCTGAATCTCAGCAGGCGCCTCCTTGAAGAGCAGTCCAGCGACTCGTCTCTGCACGTGTCCCACAGCTCCTCAGACATACGAAGGATATGCAATGGCAAGTCGCTGAGACCTGCTCCCAGCAGTAGCTCAGCCCCACCACTCCCACCCAAGCCCAACCTCGCGGGCTCATGCACACTCAAGTCCCCAGACAGTGAGGCAGCGGAGCCTGGCAACACCGTCACCCGGAGGCCGTCTCTGCACAGGTCAAAGTCGGACCTGAGCGACAGGTATGCGCGGGCCGGTGCCGACGTTGAGCGCTTTTTCAATTACTGCGGACTGGACCCCGAGGAGCTGGAGAATTTTGGTGTGGAGAACTTTACGCGGGCCAACTCGGACATCATCTCGCTGAACTTCCGCAGCGCGAGCATGATCAGCTCGGACTGCGACCAGTCGCGGCACAGCAACGACGACCTGACCGACGACGAGGATGCCAACGAACGCGTGCCCTACGGAATATCGGCTGTCGAGAGGAACGCCAGGGTCATCAAGTGGCTCTACAGCATCAAGCAAGCAAGAGAGTCTCAAAAGGTGTCTCATGTTTGAGAAAAGGTCTCCTTCCCCCTCCGTATGTTAATTATTTTGGAAGCCGCGTGTTTGTCCGCGTATTTTGAATTTGGTGGTGAAGTCTTAAGTTCACAGTTGCTCGGTCGCTTTGCGTTCAATGTGCAATGTCTTCAGAATCTGCATGCTTCTTGACATGCGATCCAACGGCCTCAAGTTAACAATGTAAACCTGCGCAAAACAACACGGAAAGATGGCTGCCATTTCAAGCCCTCTGACTTACGGTGACAGTATTTTACTTTTTCTTTCTTTCTTTTTAATTTTTTTTTTTTTTTTTTAAACCCCCCCGCTTACGTCAAACGATACGGTGTCGGATACTCTTTGTTGTTGGTACGACGTAACATTCGGTTCCAGGTAATGTCTCCACATGTCGAGCCCATATGAACCACTTAGCCATATCAGTGTAAAAGCAAAGGTCAGCGAAACACCGCAGCGAGACGTCCGGACGCAAGGACGCAGCCACGCTCTATGTATATATACGACCGGGCCGTAGAAGCATGTTACCGCCCAGGCTAGCCGTACGCGGAGCCACGTCCCTCTTCCGTTTGAGTTCCGATTCTCGCACTGGTGACTTGGTGCAGACAGTATTCGCTTCCAGTCCATATCACCAGCTATACTCTTCTCACCACTGCACTCCTCCTTATTTTGTGGTACTAAGGAGTGGAAATAAGTTTTGTCGTGTGGTCCCCTCCTCATTTTTTAGTGTTTGTGTCTCTAGTAGATGGCAGATCTGCTCCATTTCATTGGAGAATCCAGTTTTTTTTCCTTGTAAATGCTGTAAGGATATGTAAATAACTTCTAAGTTGTTACCAAATCTGTAAAGAGGAGTCTGATATGCTAATAAATAGCTCTTGAGGCAATATTCTTTGCTTTGTTTTGCATTCCAAGATTGTTTGATATTCTGTTGATAATAAAAAGGACAAAAAATGGAAGAGACGGTTATTCGGGCTGCAGTTAATTTACATCTTCTGTCCTTATGCACCGGATGCTTACTGGTGGGCAGAGGACTTGTCAGTGCATCACTTTAGATGTGGCGAAGTGGTGGTGCTTCTGTGCAGAAAAGCCATCGACGCATGATAGACCCGCGGACGGATACGGATCCTGTCGGGAAAATGACATCCGATCCAACGGACCGGCCGCGTCCTCCAGCAGAACAACCCCGGTTTACTTCTGCGCCTTGAGGGCAGCACACCTTCGTTTCCTACTAAGGGGGCGAGAACAAAGCATTTTTTGCGAGACGCTGAGTCCCCAGGCAAACAGAATCCTTCAGTTAATCGCACGCATGTTCATTTTTAAGGTTTGCCGTGGTGGATTGGGAAGTGGTCGTGGAGCTGGGGATCGGAGGAGCGTGATGCTACACAGCACAGCTCCGCGGGAAGACACCATAGCACAACCGTGTTGCTTGTCACGTCTGACGTGATGTTCTTCACCTGTTTTTGTAAAGAGGCACAAGCAGAGCACTAAAGCAGAGATTAAATAACCATTTTTGCTTTAATATGTGTTGTAAAAGATATGGGCCGTGTCTTGAGTCCCCAGATTTCCCTCTGACGCCAACGTAACCCCCCCCCCCCCACTCCCATCTTCTGCCTGAGAGCCCTTGCTGATGCAGCGTGGGGCCTTTTTATTTCACCATAGACCTGAACATTCAGATTTAATAAAGGAGCAGCAGGTTGTGGGGTGAAATGTTGAAACCTCCTCTCCTGCGCTTGTACCCCGAGTGACTCCTGTACAGGTGTGAAGCGTTGAGTAGGAGTTTAAACAGAAGTTTGTGTCTGGATATACAATATGGAGGAAATGAATCTAGACGCAAATGCGTCATCAGTGTGGGCAACCAGCTATCCTGCTGTCTCAAGTTAAGACAAACAACCCTTAAGGCAACTTGTAGATGTTTTAAATGTTGATGCACACGGAGAACCCTGGATGTGTTCATTTAACCGGATCACATTTCCTGAAGGGACACGGGCCAGCGGGTGCCATCTTGCCTCTTGAAATGGAATATAAGGGGGGTTAATGCATCTCGGTCCCCGCGTTGTACGCTGAGCTGCTTGTACCCAGCAGCATTGTCTGTTCTTATACGTTGCAAACACAGTCACCGATCACCCTGTATTGTGGAACATTTGTGTTTACCTGCAAAATAAATACATTTTCTTGTTTGGGTGACATTTCAAGTACAAGCACGTAACCCTACAGCTGTGAAAATTAATGGTTATTAAAAATGTCAAAAAATAGGTCTAATAAATATTCTCACTGCACTGCTATGATTAATTCACTGCCACTTCATCTTTAGCTGACCTTAGCTCAATGTAGCAGGTAATTATTTATTATACCACATTTTTATATTTTATTTGCACAGTTTTTTTCCCCTCTTGATTTCAACACAGCAGGAACAATAGAAATACGGACTGTCACATCAACACATCGGTTATCATAAATGGCTTGCCCACTGCAGGGTCGTCGTGGTCCAGAGCCTATCCAGAAGCTTAAGGCAGGGTACGAGCCACACGCTAAGGACAATTGAGTCTCCAAATCATGCCATATGTCTTTGGACTGTGGGAGGAATACACGAGGATCATGCGAATGCCACACGACCGAGGTGGACGTGAAGCAGCAGCGCTGTCTACTGAACCAGCATACAGAGATGCGACAGAGAGCCACAGATGACATTCAGTTTGGGATGTGAGCCTTGCTTGAGGTGGGTGTTGGAACACTAATGCTTTACTGACATCCTGAATGCCAGACATCTATGAAGGTAAGTGCTCACCTTTGGTTATCAGCTGTGTTATGAAATGTATCACAATGCCCATTTAATCGGATGGTCCACCAAATATAATTCTCATCCATTTCCTTAAAAAGGCTGGAGATGATATTTAAAGTAAATTTGTAATAAAATTGTCCTGGGGATATTGTATTGCTAATCCTGCCTCCTGTAGGTTTGTTGATCCTGCAAAGCCCTTGTTGGTTCCCCACCTTTCACAGGTGAATAAACTCTCACCAACATTTCACATCGCAGCCATTTCATTTTCTAAAAGTAGAGATGTCCTCCATCTCATCTCATGGAGGGATGGTCTCTGACCCCCAGCTGTGCACTGTAGACCTGCTTTCCGTTTCCTGCCTAAAACGGGCCAATTTCTGCTGCAGTTACCTCAGGCTGTATGTGAGTATTGTGTTCGAAACCTAGCATAATTCCCTCTTGCCATATAATCGGGCAGTGGACCTTGCTTGATTTAAAAAGAAAAAAAGAATGTGGTTAGATCTGCCACCTTTAAACTCAGTGGACATAGGTTTGAATCCCACCTCCTACTGTAGTAACCTAAGTAAGGTACTTGGCATAAATTGCTCCAGTAAAAATTGTCCAGCTGTATAAACAGGTAAATCTTGGTAAGTAGCCTAACATTGTAGGTCACTCTGTCCAATAACTTCCTAGTCTTGTGGTATTTTTCCCCATTTATGCAAAAAGCAAGTGTTGTGTTCGTGTAAGGCACCTCCATTTGCTTCATGGCAAAAAAAAAAACAACGCGCATTAGGACCCCCCGTACACTTAACAACAGAGCAGCTTTTTCTTCACATTAATTTAGATATTCAGAGATATATCTACTTCACACTGAAATTATTTTGCTATGACTACTTCAGCATATTTTTCATGATGTCCCAGCCAGTGTTTAAGCTCAACAAGCAACTAAATTTAAAAGGTGTCAGTGTCTCTATCCTTTGAGGAACTCTCCATAAAATTCACCAGAGTTCTTTTTCAGCTTCTACTTAAAGTGCCAATGTTTGTAGATGGTTAGTTTCTATGTTGATTTATTTCTTTAAATGGTGGTTCCACCTTTCAGATGGTGTGAAAGCCTTTTCTGTGGAAAAATCGTGATTGTCACATTAGATCGTGTGCACTGCGATGGATATCAGCTCCTCCGGGACTGCAGCGTTTGTAACACTTAAGTGGTTGTGGGTTTGACCCGTGCTCAGCCACAGAAAAGGGTTGAGTTGACGACAAAATGCACAAGTGGAAAAATTAATACTGAGTATGAAAACCGATCGGCTTGTGTTTTAGTTAAATGAGACTTAAGTGTTTAGAAAAAAAAAAAAAATCATTACCCCCATAGGACTTCATGGCTATATAACACTTCAACTCCATGTCTATTACACTGTCTCAAAACCACTCAGTTTAGTAAAAAAAAAAAAAAAAAAGCTGAATAAAAGGCAGGACATGAAGTAGCAGTTAGGGCTGTGGCCTTGCAGTCCAAAGGTTGTTGGTTTGAATCCCCCCCTCCTGCTGCAGGATTTGGGATCAAGGTACAGCCTTCTGTGAAATGAGTCAGTAAAAACACTGAATATGCAGGTCAGGCATTTTAGAGCTGAATACATCTAACACTGAGAACCACTTTGGACCACTATCTGATAACCAGAGGTCAATAATAATTTTATGTCCTTTGGTTCTAAAGCGTTGGATGTTAGCAGGTCATCTGTGAAACACTTGTCCACTAGACCAAAGCCTTTTTTTTTTTTTTTCCTTAAAATTTTAAAACTTTTTAAGAATGAAAAAGGTTTTCAACGAGGCCTCATGCTCCGCTCACGTTCCCTCCGGCTAAACCAAGGTGAAATCCGAGGAGTGCGTATGTGATTTTGCAAACGGTCCGCTCTGAGGAATAAATAATGAGAACGTCTGGTTCGGACCACAAGTTCATCGCTGCGCTCTTACTAGAAGTACGTGGCCAGCAGTTCGAGACGAGGCCACCGCTTTATCCACGATGCTGCTTGTGGGAACCATCACAGTTAGGAGACCTTTTCACCAAGATCCAGTGACCCAGACGAGCGCCTGGGATGGATTATAGTGCAGGGGTCTGCATCACGCAAGCAGGTCCACAAGAAAACATCACAGTCCTGTTTTATTCACATTTACATTTATTTTCTTAGCAGATGCTTTTCTCCAAAGAGATGCAGAATCATTGTTATGTGGAATTTAACTGACAAATCTGTCCAATACGACTTCCGGTTCCAGGTATACTATAGTGAACTGTGTAGTCACAGTCATCTGTGTTCCCTTATGTCGGTGGAACAGTTGTGAAGTTTTGCATGCAAACTGGCAAAGGGCAGCAACAATGGGACTGAAATGTCAGTGTCGAAGGCCACACATCACTTCCTTGCACCCTAAGATGGGAAGCAGGAGTTCAGCAGATGAATGCAGGGAAAAGGTAATGCAAAACTGGAGTGGTGCTGCAGTACAACGATGGAAACCTCTGTGTGTGTTTGGGGCGGACGGGGACGGAGAGATGCTGCGCTGGACAAGGGCCCAACTGACCAATCGGTCCAAAAGCACTCTGGCTGGAAAATCAAGTCAACGCTTCACTCGTCTCTGTGTTCCCTCCTGACCCGCGGCTCCTTGACAGGCTCTGGACTGTGTTATGGCACCTGGCGGTGCTTTCCGAAACTCCACGATGTCATCACGCTGCAGTTTTATTCCCCTCCACGCCCCTCCGCCCCCAGGTGCAGACCTCACTCACACGCTCCTTTCTCAGCTGAGGGCCTTTGACCTGCTTTATGGTGACGCAGTTCCTCCCACCGTGTGTCAGCTTTCTTCCCCGACTCTGGCCATGAGGTGCATTTTTGTTCTCCCACCCCCATCCGGCAAAGTCACGACCGAAGAAGTGTGTGGCACGAGGGAGGAGCTGCAGCCTAAACAACAAGCCAATCGGATGACACCGCTGCCTGTACCTCCCTGAGAAGTGCAGTTACTCTCAGGCCTCACAGTGATTCATGGCTCCGGGCGGCACTTTCCGAAATCCTGTTACTTTAATGGAAAACACAGCCACATGTTCGGCTCCCACTCAACCACGTCCCCCTTGTTCCTTTAGCATCCTTGAAGAGTTTGTGCTGATGAAGAGGGAGACCTTGTTACGCCCCCCCCCCCACACACACACACAAATATCAATCACTATTGTCACAGCTGGTGGCTGTATATTCCGTTCTTTATTCTCTTCGCATCCCTTTAAAAAGCACAAAACAAATGAATGTGTTTCAGTTTCTCATTCCCATTTCCCATGGTTGTTCCTGTTTCTTCTCCCCCCACCTCCACAGGTTGTGTAACTGCATCCCTTGTGTGTGTGTGTGTGTGTGTGTGTAAGAGAGAGATCCCCCTACTTTGCACCGATTTGTTCTGCTAGGGCTGCAGTCACATGACACAGCTCGGGCCAGTTCGGATTTTCCAAAAACTGCATATGAATTTAATGTGGACAAAAAGGAGGTGGGATGACAAGAGTTATGTTGCATTTTCTTTGTTAGTTCTTTAAGATGATGTGATAATGACATTTCTGCCATTAGTAAATTCATTGAATTTGTACAGTTATTGATAAAACAGCATGATTTCTTCCTTCAACTTATCCTTTACTAAAATGTGACAAATGTACTTTCATTACTGCCATCCATTTGGATTGTGGATGTGAACTTGGTTATAAATATTAGCCATTATTTATGGGACATCTTGTCTAACAATTTGTAATGTTAAGTTTATATACAGAGGTACTTTCACTGATTTCCCCATTTTTACAGGTAATTTTTACCATGTCTGTTTACGGTATTTGAGGAGATGGGATTCAAACCCTCGGCTTCGATATGGCGGTGATGTCTGGCTCCAACTGCCATGCAATCCATCACACGTGTCTGCTACGCTAAAAGAAAAGACTTTCTATGCACAAAACTTCCTTCCACTCCACAGACTTCTGTTTCTATCATTAGATTTTATGTAAAGCTTACTGGCGTGACAGAAGCACAGGGTCACCGGCATCATGTGGACGTCCTGCCAGAAAAACTCTGTGGACGATTAAAGTCATCTTGACAGTAAGAGGTCTGCAAGCCACCTTGGCAAGAGCTGTGCACCCCAATGCAGCCCGGCCATCTGACTCCCATTAATGAAACAGCTCAAAGTCAGGCTGGGATAGACCCAACCCCCACCCTGGATCCCAGTCCACTTTCCCAGGAACCCCATCCCTCCCTCCATCACATGCTCCCCCCACCCCATCCATAGTACTACACACCAGCTGAGGGGCCTCTGGCCTCCAGGAGCTGTGAACCAGGAACAAAGGCCATGGGAAAGCGAAACAGCAAGAAGGACCTCATCTGCTTCACATCTGGCTTTGCATGTCATCATGAAAAAACTCAAGAGCAATGTGGAAGCTAGCAGAGCCCCAGGAACATGAGAATGGACCTCATGGCTCTCCGTATCCCAGACGGCCGCGCTTGCTGGTTAGCGGAACCTCGTGCCGTTTCCCTCTGGGGAGGCAGAGCTGCTCGCCACGCGAGGTTTCAAACTGCTACCCTTTGGCTGGCTCACTTAACCACCAACAGGACCTGTAATTATTGTCTGTCTTACAGTAGCAGATGCTTTCTGCTCAACCCCACTGTTCTAGTTAGACAGAGCAAAGTGCTCAGGTCAAGCGTGGACCAGACAGGAGCTCCACCTACAGGGGTGCAACTTGTTCCATTCCTTGCCTCTATTATGACTGATGTGCAAAAGGCCGCGAACCACGTGTTTCATATTTCACCTGACACTTTTCTCCAAGGCAACTGAAAATGTTAGGTTTGGACCCAAGTTTACCTGTTTATACACCAGGCTAATTTTACCGCATTAATTTAGGTAACAATCCCTCGATCTAAGGTACTACAGCCAGAGCAGTGCTTAAAACCCAGGATTTTTGACTGCAAAGACACAGGTCTAACCACTATGCCACCTGCTGGCACTCAGTAACTGATTTGTGTCCTAGGCTGCTTTTAATTCATTTTTTTTACTCTGTTATTTCAGGGTAAGTACTGTGCTGAGTGCTGCTCCAACAGGTGGGTATGGCGCAATGGTAACAGCAGTGGTTTAACTCCAACTTGGGGCTTGCAGCATTTGCATGTTTTCCCTGAGATCTAAAGAAACACCCAGCAGATCATAAACCACTTCCATACCCCCCCCCCTTACCAGGAAACCCATGCGAGAAGTGGCCACGGTCTGAGTTTGACCCAATGGAGCTGACTAAACCCCTAACCTTTTGTAGAAGGAAGGTACTGGTGGTAATAGTCCTAGAGCAGGTGTGTGTGTGTGTGTGTATGTGAGAGAGAGAGAGAGAGAGAGAGAGAGAGAGAGAGAGAGAGAGAGAGAGAGTGTCTTCAATATAGCAAACCCACTGCTGGAGGTCACCTGAACTTGGAAATGGCACATTTTATAAATACTACGGAGGAGGAACCTAAACGGTGGAACTGCTTCCATCTCTTGGCCCCTAAACCACCACTCATGCCCTCAGTTTCCCCCTCACCATAAAATGTAATTATTTCTGCCAGCTTCATATATTTTATGAGGATGAAAATAGGAAATCCGTACTAACAAGCGTCGATCCTCACACAAGATCACCAACACGCTCATAACCTACGTTTCGCAAATTCTACCCTCTGTGCACCCACCCGGAGCTGAGGAGGGCATCACCGTCGGGCTGTTCCCCTGGCGCCGCGAGCGAAGTCCCTGCACATTTAGCTCATTACCCGCTATTAAATGTCATTTAAAGGGAAACGGCCTCATTTCCTCGATTGGCGGCAGGAAGCGACATCTGGAACGGGATCCGACGTGACTCCAACTCACCTTTCGCGGGACGTGACTGGGGCCCCGCTGAGGTTGCGGCCCGCTAAAAACGGCACACATCCCGCAATACGGTTGCCCCCTCTCCTTCGGATTATCCAGCTTGGACTTTTTCCTGATGGATTAAGAGGTTGTTGCAGGATATTTAAAAATTAAATATATTGAATGATATGTTGCAGCCCGTCTTCCTCTATCGGGCTGTCCAGCCACTTGCTGGTGGTTGAGAACAGCAGGAAGCACAGGGAGCGTCACGCAGTTACGTGTGAGAACACTGGCATGTGTGTAAAGAGCTAAAGTGTAAGCGACTGAGGATGTGTGCTGCTCGCTCTGCTTACGTTGGCCTCGTTTTTCTTGTGTCACTTTGGTATAAATGAGCTTTTCGGCTTTCAATGAACGTTCTCTAATGTCAAGGTGCAGCACATTAAGTTTATTCCCTTCAGTAATGCAGGAAATGACTCTAATCGTGTCTCTGCAATATAATCCTGTGGGTGTGTGTGTGTGTGTGTGTTATGGCTCATAAACATCATGTCTTGCCCAACGTTTTGCAGTCTCTAGCGCTTAGGAACTCAAGTTTTCAAGGACCCAGGTGATTCAATGTTGAGTCACACATTTAGGCTTCACAATTCTTATGAATCTACATTGTGAGCTTTTTGTAATGAAAATCATCTCGATCTTGACCCTTATTTCTCTTCGGGGTGCTTCAGGACAAACGTTTCGGTAGTTGTTTCGTTGCCTAACTTCACTATGAGGTAGTAACGTGAACAGAAGCCTCAAGGATATAGATCTGTTCTATATCTGTTTGTTAGTTTGTGCACCGCAGCATTTGAAACGGCCTGATAACATCATTAACATTTGGGCAGAGGATCTGCTGGGACATTCTGGGGCATTTCATTCTTTTGGTATTATCATCAGCTTTATTGCTTTAATGCAAAGGTCCGAGATAGCTGGAGATGTGCTGGGCCAGTTAAGAAGGCTACTAGAAGACAGTGGTGATGAGAGGAGTGACCAGTGGATACCTTAGCTGGTCCGTCCAATGGCAGGAGGTGTGGAGTGTTGAGGGATGAGAGTATAAAGTAGCGTAGTGGCTTATTTTCCAAGGACATCTATTTATCTTCAATTGCATTTTTTTCCCATTCTGTTTTCCAGACTCCATTTCCCTATCCTGCCAGCCCTGGTGAGGAACAGGCTGAAAAGGTGACCTGCACTTTCCTGTTTGCCACAGTAGCCTCCTGCTTCTCCTGGTGGATCCCCAACCTTTCCCAGGCCAGCCAAGAGATGCACTGTAACTTCTCCATCATGTTCTGGGTCTGCCCCAGAGTGCCTGGTACACCCAGAGAGTACCCTCGCACCTCACCCTAACAACCTCAACTGGACCCTCTCAAACCTGAGGAGAAGCAGCTCTACTCCAAAGCTGCCCAGGATTGCCAAGCTTCTCAACCTGCCACTCAGGGTCAGTCCAGAAATCTGCTATAGAATCCTTACTTTAGCTGCTTGTATCTGCAGTCTCATCCTTTGGTCATTACCCATGACCAGAGGTGAGGATGGGAACAGAGATTAAATGGAAAACCAAGAGCTTTGACTGAAAATTCAGCTCCTGCTTCATCACCTCAGCCTGGTACGAGGCCTACAAAACTGCAGACATTGCACCAATCTGACTTTCACTCTCCTGTTCTCTTCTTCCACCACTCCTACGCAAGGCCCTGAGATACTCGAACTCTTCCACCGGCAGCAGCCGATTTTCATTCCTGTTGCATCAGACTTATTGCACATCCCTTAGTCTCCCAACCAAACACCGCAAGAACCTCAACTGAACCTTCAAGATTCAAAGGTTTATTTGTCATGGGTGAACAACACAGCATAGCAGTGTTGTCCCCATGAAAAGTTTTGTTTGTTTTGTTCCACCTTGTCACCATGTCTGTGAAAATCACGAACAGGAGTGAAAATACGACACGGTCTCGGTGAAGTCCGACACCCATGTTGAACTCGATTCTGAGAACGTGGGCATGGCTCAAACTGCGCTTGTATGGAGAATGGGTGATGTGCGTCAGTGATCCTGGTGCCCCGTATTCCTGCAGTACTTCCTAAATACATGCTGAGAAATGGTCAAACGTCTTTTCCAAGTCCACAAAACACGTGTAGACCAGATTAGCAAATTCCCACAACTCCTCAAATGCCTGTGCCAGGGAGAAGAGATGGTCCACAGTTCTATACCCAGGATGAAGTTCAGCATCGCTTCTCTTGAGTCTGAGGCTCAAGTATCAGATGGATTCTCCTGTCTGGTACCCTAGCATAAGGTTTACCAGGGGTGCTGATGAGTGTGATCACCCTACACCCTCCAAAGACCAACACCCCAGTCCGTCAAGCCAGAAGCCCTACGGACCTTTCATGCAACCACGACCCTGTCCAGAGCCTTCAACATCTCTCACTGAATGTCATCCACTCCTGCAGCCTTACCACAGTGGACAACACACACCAACATAAGTACCTTGGGGACAGTGTTCAATGCTCCAGAGTTCAATGCTCCAGAGACACGGCACACTGTCTCCTGACAGGAGGGCATGTTCACCGAGGTAAGGAGTTCCTCAGAATGCTCCTTCCACTGCTCCACAGCCTCTCCTGAAATAGTCAGCACTTCTCAACCTCTCCTTAACAGTGCTATGAACCACAGAGCCATATTGTCTGCAGCCTAGAACTCCTAGTAGGGCCTCCCTTGGTGAACAGGTCAAGGAGGAGAGTCTAGAAAAAAATGGCCTGAAAAGAACCAAGTGTACTTTGCCTGGGTCATGGTTCCTGGGACCCATTTCTGCATGCATGATGTGTGGTCCTGCGTAGTGGTGTTTGTAGGTGAGCGCCTAGCGGCCCGGTGACCCATGTAGTGGATTTGGCTTATCCCGAAATGGCTGGGTGCAATGCCAGCCAAGGGGAGGCACCGAGTGGCATGGACCTACTGTAGATGATGAAAACCAGCTGAGAATGTGGAATATTTCTATTTTTAAATCTGTTTTAATTTAAATATGGCTCATAGTTAATGAAAATATTAAAATGAAATGTTTTACAATGTAGTTTACGTTCTATAATCATATCCCAGATATTTACAGAAGCTGAATAAACTGAGGAATATCTATTCACTGGGATGTTACTGATTTTGTAGATAATAAAGTTTAAACTGGCTTATAAATGAATCACTGCTGCATTGAGTGGGAATTTGTGGAGACGATGCGTCCTTATCTTGAGCAATTTTAAGTTTTAATATTAATGCAGTTTTCAAGTTAGTAAAAAAATAATAAAAGTTTTACACCGGTCAGGGGTGTAAGCATGTCCACTCCCTGTTCCCAGGCGAGGCTGCAAACACTAAAAACACTGCACCAAAGAAGTGCTTTTTGGTAACAGACAGATGGAAATGTTACGTAATATTTATTTATTATATTTTTACATAACCTAAGCCTTTAAGAGGATGGAACGTAAACTTCAGCTTTTGTTGATGGTAATGTGATTAACGTGCCTATTGAATTACGAACAAATCAAGTTATGAACCTACGTACTTCTGTTTCTATTCTCAAGATAAGGATCCTGGGTAATAATAACGGAGCCAGATTTGAGTCTGTGCGCTGCCGTTTTGAGGAGGGCGGGTTACAAGGGAAGCTGCCCTGCACACTCGACTAAAAGCACCAGGAGAGAGATCAACACTCAGTTTGGTCCCAAACCCCAGCAGCAGGACTTCAGGACTACAGCACGCTCCTGCGCGCAGGTTTGAAATCTGCCACAGAACCGTTTCCACGTGAAAGATTTATGGGGTTCGTTGTGCAGGCGGTTTCAAAACTGAGGACATCTAAGGCCACAGCCTCCCAGTAATGGTCTGGTTACATCACAGCATTTCCAGTAAAATAAGGACAACGAAAACGGGCCCAGACGGCACAATCTAAAGAGGCTAAGAGCTGCACATCATGTACTTATTTAAACTAGAATATAATGTCCAAAAAGACTCCCTTTTATAGCATCCAGCTTTTAAATCTCTAGGAGACTAAATATGTTTATATGGCAGGGAGCCCAGCTGAAAGAACGGGGGGAGCGCTGGGCAGGGGAGGGAAATTCTCTCAGAGACCAGCTTACCGTGGCCCGGGATGGAAAAACATGGCACGCAGGGAGGGTGGCGGAAACCTGGGGCCGTAGTCGAGTCGATGACCCAGACTCAACCCTGGAACGCACCGATAAGACAAGGGCCGGACCCAGCTTTGGATCAGCCGTCAGAGAGCTTTGCCAGGCAGCCAACACCACCATTTTGCAGAGCGGCGTCTCGGGTTTACGCCGTCAAACGGCGCCTCCTAGTGAGTAATGGCGGTTAATGAAATATTGCGGCTCCTCAGGCATTTGTCAGCGATCGCTGTGGTTGCCGCTGGCCAGACTGAGGTTTTGTAGCAGGGCCTTGCTTTCATCTCATATTTATCATGATATGCTTTTAAGTCCTTCTTTATAAAATATCGTGAACTCACAGGATTTTAGTACAACGCTGACATTGTTCTTCCCTGGCAGAGCACCTACAGGACGCACAAAAGTCGACAAAGCGTACTTGTAAATCTGCAAGCGGCGCTGTATCTGACATGTAGAGAACACGGTAGTTGGAGGGGTGGAGGAGCCACCAACCTACAACTAGACACCAAAATCCCATCCCACTATGGAGGTGTGTGGCTGTTTTCATCTTCATCAGCGTCGTCTCTGCAGACGTCTGACCCCAGCCGTGGCCAAAGCTTGCGGGCAGCCGTTGGAACAGCCTAGAAAGTGGTCTGAGCATCTTGGCGACCGTGGAGAAACACTCGATAATGCAATGTTAATAATTACAGTCCAGCCTCAATTTAGCGGACCTTGACTTTACAGATTGTGGAAAAACGTTCCATAGAAACAAATAGAAAAATTACATATTTGGAAAAAAAAATCAAATTTTAAGCATTATATAAGGAAAAACATACTTTGGAGAAACTTTAATGCATAAAATAAAGTTTTAAACGATTTCAGTACCGCATCTTGGTAAAGAACCATACAGCTGTCTTCATTGTCAGTTCCATGAGGGTGGTGCGACCTGCAGATGGAGTCACATTGCTGTCTTACGCATTGCTTTTTTGCAAATCATTCACTGTACTGTACACATGGATGCATCAACTACCGTGCTGATGTCATTTCATTTTATTAAACGCATCACATGTTCATTGCACATTTGCTGTTAAGCTCTGTCGACTGAATTTCACCCTTATTTAGAGCTAGTAATAAGGTAAAAAAGTTAAATAATAATGTGATTTCAAACAGTTGAAGTCAATAGGAGATTGTAGTCATGATTTGGTACAAAAGCAGTATCCGTGAAAGGCCGAGTCTCCGAGGCGCAAAGATGGGTAGAGGATCTCCAGTTTGTCAACAAATTCGTGAGAAAATTATTGAAATGTTTAAAAGCAAAGTTCCTCAGAGAAAGACTGGAAGGGATCTGCATATTCCTCCCTTTACAGTGCATAATATCATTGAAAGAGTCAAGAAATCTGGAGGAATTTCAGTGCGTAAAGGGCAAGGGCGCAAGCCTAAGCTGAATACCCGAGATCTCCGAGCCCTCGGACGGCACTGCATCAAGAACCGTCATTCATCAATAGCTGATATAACCACATGGGCAAGGGGTTACTTTAGCAAACCTTTGTCAAGCACTACAGTATGGAGTTACATTCACAAATGCCACTTAAAACTTTCCTGTGCAAAAAAGAAGCCTTACTTTAACCATGTCCAGAAGCAGTGTTGCCTTTTCTGGGCTCGGCAGCATCTGGGATGGACCATCGCACAGTGGAAACGTGTATTGCGGTCAGACGAATCAGTATTCCAGATCTTTTTTTGGAAGAAATGGACACATGTGCTCCGGAACAAAGACGAAAAGGACCATTCAGACTGTTATGAGCAACAAGTCCAAAAGTCAGGGTCTGTCATGGTATGGGGTTGTGTCAGTGCCCTTGGCAAATTTAATTTACACCTCTGTGATGGCAGCATTAATGCAGAAAAGTGCATTGAGATTTTAGAGCAACATATGGTGCCTTCAAGATGACATCTTTTCAGGGACGTCCATGCGTTTTTCAACAAAACAATGCAAAACCACATTCTGCACACATTACAAAGGCATGGCTGGGGAAGAAGAGGGTATGGGTACTGGACTGGACTGCCCAGAGTCCTGACCTGTCCCCAATAGAGAATGTGTGGAAAATTTTGAAACGAAAAATGCAACAACGACCCCGTACTGTTGCTCACCTTAAGACGTGTTTGCAGGAAGAATGGAACAAAATAACACCTGAAACGCTTCATCACTTGGTGTCCTCAGTGCCAAACCATCTTTTAAGTGTTGTGAGAAGGAATGACAACATCACAAAGTGGTCAGTGCTTTACTGTCCCAACTTTTTTTGGAATGTGTTGTAGGCCTGAAATGCAGGAACGGATGTATATTAACAAATGAAATGTTAGCTGACCAGACAAAACATGAAATATCTTGGGTTCATGATGTCTGCAATGCAATAAAAGTCAAAGTAAATGTAAGAATCACTGCGTTTTTTGTTTTTTTTTTATTTGCATTTTCCATACTGTCCCAACTTTTTCTGATTTGGGGTTGTATAAAAATTATAAAAGTTGAGGCCTTGAAATTTCTTCCAGGGAGAGTTTAGGTTTGATCTCCTCCAAAACCAATGTGTTTGTTTTGCAGAGAGTCCACGGCACACACAGCGTTCCCTGCCAACACCATAATCGAAATGCGTCAGTTTTCTTCCCATCCTGTTTCTTCGCGGTCCAAATTCCGCATTCATGCAGGGTTACCGAGTATAATGTGGTTTGAACAGGTCAGAACTTGTGCACACAGTTATCTTGTCTTGGTTCTTTGTGGCTGCTATGCCCAGAACCGTTCATTATCCGATTTCCTGGCTGCTTGTCATCTCACCGCCGATCATCGATCCTGGTAGGCTGATGTTGTTGATATGTTTCTATTTCTATGTTTTACTCCATCAGCAGTGAAAATATTAACTTTGCCACTTTGTTTTTCTCCAGGTTTCTCCACTAAGTCCAATTTTTTAACCCGTGCGCACCTGAGTCTTGCATTCATTTTGGTTTAAGACCTGAGGAATTTCACCTGTAGGCAGAAAGCCCCCTGTAGGGCCCAAGGGCAGTTAGCTGGGGGATGCTTAAAGCTCCATTTGAACACATAATTTTCTATTCCCTCGGGGCAAAAGGTTCTTGGTTGGACCATAAAACATAATTTGTAAGAAAAACCAAGCATAAAACTAAACAGAAAAGTGAGTCCAGTCTGAGTAAAACTTATTTAACTTGTAAGAATTAAACCTGGCTGTGCATATTAATAACTACATAATATAAGTACCGACATTCATATGGTCATCCTGCAAGTACTACTGGATTCTTGTGGGTTGAATGAAATCCCCCTTTTAAAAGTGCTGTTGCTGAACATTCATGCTAAGGCAAACAGGGACATGAAAAAGTCCATACAGGTAGGTGTGAGTGTGTGTGTGTGCCCACAGGCACAGTGCAAGACTCAATCTGAGTCACACTACACCCAGTAAAAGACTAAAACTATGTTAGGTTAACCAAGCAGTTAAAATTTAAAATGTAACATTTTTAGGGCGGCAGCTAGCATAGAAGTTTGCCTTCCACTTGAAGGAGTTGTTTGAACCTCATCTTCTGCTGTAGCATCCTCGAGCAAAGTACTGTACCATGCCTACCCTGAATCGACAGAGTACAAGTTACCCAACTGTATAAATGGCTAAATCATCCCAGGTTGCTTGGCAGGAAAGTGTCGGCTGAATAAATTTAAATAAAATGTACTGTAGAATTAATACTTTGAATCCGAAAGCACGCTTTCACTACCGCAAGCCTGACTACAGTAGACATGGGACCACGTGTTCAACATGCCCACCTCAGCATGATGGGGGTGGTACAGACACACTCTTACTTTCCTGTGTTCCCCTGCGGTGTTTGTCACGTCACACATCATCAACACTTGTTTACTAGGTAAAGCCACCTGCACCCAGCCCATCCAAAGCCAAACTGCTCAGTGTTTCAGACACTCCTCAAAACTTTAGCATTGATGGAAAAAGTCATACAGACCTAATGTGGTAGGGCATTCTGGATAAAGTTAGAACTACTAACACATAAGAATTGCTTTTGCTTTTGCTTTTCCTTGCCTAAACCTTCCTGCAATGTACTCGGTGCCCCACGTACCGTGGGGCCGTCGACAATCCGTGCAATTCGGGGGCAGCAGGCGGCATGGTGGTTGGAGCCGATACTCAGGGTTCAAATCCCCACCTCCCGCTGTTGTTCCTGTGATCAGGGCATTTACCTTGAATTGATATGGTAAAAATCACCCCAATATAAATAGGTAAATCACTGCTAGTAGCTTAGTTTACAGAAATAACATTGTAATGTTAAATGAATAAATATTTGTGCACTCTTTCACGCCGCTATTCGGTTCTGTAGAAGCACACATTTCCAAATTAAATACGAAAAATGGGATTCTGACCCGTGTGGGAGAGTTGAAAAGCCAGACAAACAGGAAGTAAGACCATGTCTGGATGTGTTGTTTGCCATTAATATTGGTTTTTGGTTATTATTCAGCCTGGACTACAATTTGGATTAAAGGTGATTTGCTGTGAACTTGTTTCCAGACTTCAGTGGTCTCAACCTCAGACAGCGCAAACTTGAGAACTGAGATGAATGTTGACCGGGAACCACAAGAGAAAGGCAACACTGTCCTTTGTTCTGAGCAGAAGTGCTCTGAAGTTTCTTTAACCAAAATGAATTTCAGATTTTCTGCATCTCACCATTTTCCTATTTCACCCTTGTTTACGTGACCTGATGTCTGGAGGGAGCAGTCCATGCTTGAGAAGATCCTCCACCTGCTCCACCACGTTCTGTCTCCTCCAAAGGGCTATGGGCATGAGTTTCCAGTAAGAGGTGGCTTGTTTCTGAGAACGCTGTAAATATGAGATGCCTGTTTATGAATTCTTGCCTGTCCTTGAATTTACATGCAGGATTTTGTCCTGCGTTTCAGAGATAATCGTCTGCCCAAGGTTTCAGCTGAGCTTCTGTCTGCTAGAAAAGGGGATTGACAATTCGCGATTTAATAAGATTTCTTAACACGAGAGCCAGTAGGGTTCAAAAGAGGTAAACAGTCAAAGAGGCTCAAACTACAGGTCCATTGGTCCCCAGAACTCCTAAATGAAATGGCAGAAAGGATAGGACGAAGAATCACAAGTAAATATTCAAAAGAAACAAATCTCCATCAGACACTTGACGGCTCATCCCTGGACTTCAGCCAGCAGCTTTCTGGTTACAAGCACCTGACTTCATGAGCTGAACTATCATTTGCTTTTATTTCTTAAAGCTGAGTGACACAGCAGTGCGGTGGGTAGGACTGGAGCCTCACAACTTCAGCACATGGGATCAATCCTGGTGATGCTTCATGCTCTGGACCGTCGGGCTCCCACACTGGATAAGCAGTTATCGAAAAAGGAGAGAAGGCTGCTTCTTAAAGGAAACTCACATTTCCACTAATTTCCTGGTACAAATAAAAAACCTCAATTCTTGGCCTGCGTACCACATCTTTCTTCTTGGTATTTGTGTTTTTTAAATGTATATTTTGTGGATGAGGATGTGTGAAAAAAAGAGATTAAATGGCATCTCGATTTACACTAAAACCGCTTGTACTTCCAAGTGCCGCTGTGGGAAAAACTGTCCATACTGCTTAAGTGAACATTTTGCTTAAGTGAACATTTGGCACGATGTGTTAACATTGATGACACGCTGAGGTTTCGGAGGTTGACATCGCCAGCATTTCAAAATGTTCACTTAAAGCATCCACTCCACCCACTTAGCTCTGCAACCCGCCGGTTTAATTCCACCAAGGGCTGCTTCTCGTGTGCAGCTCCGTTTCTGATGAATCTCCTTGTTTCAGAATAAACAAATCTTGAATTCCCGAATTACGAATTAGCCGAATTGCAAAAGCAAACCGTGCGGAACAACCAGTTGGTACATCGGCTTCGGCGCCTTGAGGGTTTAGGGCAACGTGACCACTTAACACCGACAACCACCGCAAAAGACCTGTTCGCATGTTGTACTCCTACAATAAACACATTTAACATCAAGAAGTTGTCATCATCGTCTAAGAGCCTGGACTTACAGTTTGCCTGCGGCACCTTTTCGCCACATCACGATGGGGTCACACTTTAACCTCCAGTTTGTGGTCTTGCAAGCTTTTGTTCTTAAGTGTCTCGAAATGGTGCCTCTGGCTAACTGGATGGATGACTTCCTGTTAGCAATACGCTAACTGTTTATTGTCTTTACTGAGAAACTGTACAGACCGACACCGTTCACATGGCAGGGAAATAGCGAGTTATCATCTCCCAGCGCTCACATTCTGTTAATATATTTTTTTGGCACAACCTGACATCTTGCCATTCCAACAAAAATACCTGACCTTCACATTTTTCTATGCCACATCATCTTCCTTCTTAACATACATAGGCACAGTCAGTTTGCCCTACAGTACTGTGACGTATTTCAGCATATGGTTTCGTGATTTTGAAACCACGGAGAAGGATACAACTCAGCGTTCACAGCTACTGAGTCCTGATGTTGTTTCTTTTGCAAACTTATTCTTTAAATGTGTTGCTTTGAAGGACCACAGAGTGAACTGCGTTAATCTGCGGTTAACATGCGGCCTGTTGAGCGCTGAGAGGCAGGAAGGAGAACATCGCCATCAATGTTCTTGGCGACTTGCTGTGGGAATGGGAACCATCACATGGGGCTTTATTTTATTGTCCATATTCAACAAGGCAACCGAGCCTGGGCCTCAGAAAGGAGTTCACACACAAGTTGACCCAAGAAGAAAATTGGTTAAAATCAATGTCCTTACTTCTTCTGCCAAGTTCAGCCATATGGAGTAGAAAGAATATTTAATCGCAGAGGTTCAGCAAACCCCGGATGTGACACAGGCTGCGGCTGTATCACCACCTTCAGAAATCACTCGTGCTGAGGTTCAAAATGTGCTCAGCTTTGGTATCAGCTCTGAAGGTGTGTAGAAACACAGTCCAGCTGGCACCTTCACCACATTTTCTGTGTCAGGGGTGTCACTTGACACGAACCGGCCGGCATGGAGCAGAAGAAAATTTTAATAATTCTTTGGTGGGAATGTCAGAGCTGTGTTTAAAACACTTTTTCAAGTAAAAGTAAAACAGTAAATTTATCACTACAGTATGAAACCTCACAACATTCTGGCATTGGTGAATCTCAGAATCTCCGGACCACCATGACCCTGACCAGGATAAAGCAGGTAGGGAAGTTGGATGGATGGATATATTATTTTCCACTTTCCACACCAAGTGTGTAAAGACATGTTCAAAAGCTTTGAACGTTCACGGAAAAAAAACATCTTTGCTTGTGTAAGGCCAGCTGTCCCGTTGAAACGGTCCTCCAGGTGTTGGTCGGAACAAAACAAAGGCCAAACAAATCCAAGTGCTCCCTATATAGCTGGCAGGTAACTGATGAGTTAACTATGAAAACTACAAGCACAGCAAAGGTGATTCAGTGAAATGTCATCTAGCGTAGGGGTGGAAGCTCTTGAATACCTGCGCCTGCTCACCTCTGGATGTCAGACATCACGATGATCTGCGTGTCTGTGTGGGGCGTCCTGCTCAGCCTCAGCTGCTGCCTCTGTCTTCTGCTTGGGATCCGCAGGAGGTGAGCAGCACACCATCGCTTTACCGTCAATATGTAAAATAGCGTATCTATTTAAACAGTATATTTCACACACTCCTTTGAAAAATACTGTATATTAATAATCTATATAAATGTTTTTTTTATATTTTTTAACAAAATATTCCATTGGAAAGTGTATACGGGGTTGAAAGAAAATTAATAACGCGCTGTATACATATTCTATAAATTTGCGGACATTTTTATCTACTTTTCAAGTAAATGCATGAAAAAATACCTTACATGCACATGTATAGTACATATCTGCTACATTTAAGATATATCACTGTGTAAAGTCCATGGCCACATTACTAGGCACACTTGCTTATTAATGCAAACATCCTGCTCTTCCAAAGGGGAAATCGTGTTGCTTGGGAGTTATATGTACATTACAGCATTTATAAAGCATAAACACAGGGTCTGGAGGTTCCCTTACTGTTGGAATAACAATCAGAATGAGCAAAACATGATTTCTGCGATTTTAAACGTGGAGCGATGGTTTACAAATGGTGGTTCCAGCATCTCATTCCCATCCCATTTGTAGAACTGCTCTACTGGGAATTGTGCGGCAAATATTGTGTTGAAAAAGTGAAACGTGAACTGAAAGAAAGGAAATTGACATGTATTACGTCCTTGAAAATCTGTGTTCTTATTTAATGCAAAGTTGGCAAAACATACACATCTGAATATGTATGTTTCATGCGAAGCTTATTATAAATATTAAATAAATTGAAGAAAGCTGCCTGTTAATTCAAATAAAAAGGTTAACAGAAACCAAGTGTGTCCAAAGTGATGCAGTGGAAAGCAGGTCTTGCTGATGCTCTACTGTAAGCTTGTTTTGGGGTTTTCCTCTTCTTTTACTGACAGTAGTAAGAGTCGCTGTTTAACTTCCACGGAGTTGTTGCTGCCCGTCTCCAAGTCCGGATGAAACAGGACTGCTTGGTCCCTCTGATACAAACCTTGCCCCTGTGTTTTCCTTTATTTGATAAAGGTGACTTGTGTCTGTCCCTTCCAGGCGTCCTGATGAGCCCCCACTGGAGAGAGGTGTTATACCCTACCTGGGCTGCGCCCTCCGTTTTGGTGCCAACCCTCTGGAGTTCCTCCGTCGCTGCCAGCAACAGCATGGAAGCATCTTCACCTGCAGAATCGCCGGTCAGTACATTCACTTCCTGTGTGACCCCTTCTCTTATGATGCAGTTGTCCGCCAGAGGAGGCATCTGGAGTGGAGAAAATTCCACCTGTCCACATCTGCCAAGGTAAGTTTGATTACTGGTTGGGGGTTGCGGTCCTTTCTCACAGAGCTTTCATATTATGTGCATTTACTAGAATGTTGGACATGTTGTGGCAGATGTGTTAGACAAATCCCTTCTCTCAAATGAAATCATTTCTATCACATTCACTTTATAAAATCCTGCTTAGCCTGTTTTTGCTTTTCTGTGTCTTAAACTCACTCTGCTGTGGACTGGCGCCCCGTGCAGCATGTCATTTCCTAGCTTTGCATGCAGGTATTCCAAGATAGGCTCTGGACCATCATCACCCTGACCAAGGATAATACATGGATGCATGCATTACACGCTGACTTCAGAAGTTCTTTGCATCTATTTCTCCTCTGAAAACTTCTTCTCCAATGCTTCTTTCCTTCCTTTATTAATTAATCTGTAAGTTCTTTTTGGTTCATCCCAGGCATTTGGTCATGAGAGCATGGATCCTAGCCATGGATACACCACAGAGAACCTACAACAGACTTTCCAGAAGACTCTGCAGGGTAAGGCCTTACCCTCACTCATCGATACCATGATGGAGAACCTGCAGTCCACCATGCTGTCTTCTGGAACCTTGAAAGCTAGGATTATGGGCTGGAAACAAGATGGGATCCTTGCATTCTGCCACAACGTGCTGTTTGAAGCCAGTTACCTGACTTTTTTTGGGCAAGAGCTGAGCACTCATGAAAATGGAAGCCTATTCAAACAGGAGGTTCAGAAAGCTGCTCTCATCAATGCCCTGGAGAACTACAAGGAGTTTGACAAAATCTTCCCAGCCCTTGTCGCTGGCCTCCCTATTTGTATCTTTAAAAGTGCCCGGCGTGCCCGTGAGAGCCTAGCTAAGAACTTCCTCCACCACAACCTGAGCAAGAGGAAGAATATCTCTGATCTGATTTCGCTACGGATGCACCTCAATGATATTCTGTCTAACTTTGATGAGCTCAGTAAAGCCAGGACCCATGTGGCCCTGCTGTGGGCCTCCCAAGCCAACACTCTGCCTACTGCCTTTTGGAGCCTCTTCTACCTTTTCAGGTATCCCAAAAAACAAAGAGGCATTAATGCTGACACAAACATTCAAACAAACTGGCTTCCCCTATTATGAACCTTAGTTACAAATTTTCAACCGCTCAAACACCTCTAGTTTATTGTTTCATTGTTTTTACCAATTAATTTACTTTTAATGGTACCCATTTTTGTAAAACGTATGTCTGCTACCCCACCAAATCAACCTGTCTGACTGATAGGTGTTAATAACGCACAGCCATGCATTGTAAGAGTGCGGGATCGCCTTATGTCAACTCTCCTCCACAGTGTTTATAGCTTTTATGCTGTGTCTGTGAGAGTCGGTGATCAGTAGCAACATGAGGGCTGTTGCATGTTTATGGGATGAATCTGTGGTCAGTATTAAACAGGAGTTTAAGGACACATTTTCAGTAGTTTTAATTGGTATTATGTAGTTTATTTTTGCAAAACATTGCAATTTAGCGGAAGCCCTTGTCTAACTTAAAGCACTTTGTTTGTACACTAAGCTTCTTCCAAACAGCCATTCATACAGCCGTGCAATTTTCATCACAAATGCCAGTAAGGACCTTGCTCAGGGATGCTATAGGAGGAGAAGGGCTTCAAATCAAGGTCTGACTGCAAGGTCGTGCCTCTAACAGCTATTCTATCTGCCAATAAATAAAAATATTAGTGTAAAAAGGGTTAAAAATATTAACATGGTATTGATATTAGTAATGATATATAGTAAAGGGACACTTAATGTAACTCAGTGAATAAATCAAAAAAATATAATATTTCTGTTTGACTTTACAGTGGTTTGGTTAGGGATAAGAAATGCTCAACAGGCAACTCAGTTGCTTAGCCAAAATCTCTTTCCAGAAGTTCTTCCACGTTTAGTGATCCCATTTACTGTAAGTACCTCCGTAATGGATGGAGCAGCAGCCTCATTTCTGGAATTTCATGGAGTTTTTTAATCATATGGTTTCATACTACATGTAGACTTTCACAGAAAAAGCTAATCGACTGCAGAGGAGCCCCATTCCCCCAGTATTTTTTCTCAATCGATTGTTCTTTAAGGAGTCCAGAAGCTATCAAGGCTGCCACTGAGGAGGTCACCAAGGTGCTGGAGAGCTCTGGACAGGCCACCAGCTTGGATGGGCCTTGTGTGACCCTCAGCAGGGAGCAGCTGGACAGCATGGTGGTACTGGGTCAGTGTTTTGCCTGCGTGATTACTGCAGCCATGCCTCATCCAGGACTGTGTGGGTGGGGGGTGTCAGTCAGGTGGTAAAGAGAAGCATTGTTGCTCGAAGCAAAGTTTAAATGCATTACATCAAACTGTCAATTAGTCATATCATATACGTGAATGTTCAAGGGTTTTGAACAAACAAGCAAAGAAGAAAACCCGCAGGACTAGATTTGGCGGGCCTGGTTTGTGATGATGAAATCAAGGTTTCCACTTGAGAAGGCCACCTTCTGAAACCCGTGTGAGACACACCTGAACTGCTCCTTCAAATGTCAACATGCACGCAATCCACCTTTTTTGAGCTTCCTCAAATTTGACAAAGATAATCCCCTATTATTGTTAGTAAATTTCCCCATTTAGACATCTGACACGTGAAGAAACATTGATTCTCTTAAAAGCTCTTGACAAAAGAACCAAAACTGATCGGTACAATGAACACCGGGAATGAAAATCGTGTCTCACATCCAGCGCTACATAATCCAGGCTATGATCAGTATGTAGAACATTGCAACATAGTGGTGCTTAAGGAATGGAGTACATTTAGGCAAATGCATCCTTCACAGCAGATCATGCGTGTGTTACCTTCTGCTCCCTAGAGGCATTTTAAATTACCGTATATGGTGTTTGTCCGATTCTGGACTTTGGAAACTTTCAGCTTTCTTTACCTACATAGTCAAAGGTTAATAATGTAGAAATCCCTTATTATAGTTTTGGGTTCCGTTCTGTAAAAGTCTCAGATAAAGCTATGATCCATTGTCATACTGTAAAAATTCCACACAGACAGAAAATCATCCCATACTTGTGACTAAATTACTTGTCTTGCCTCCACAGACAGCATCATAAAAGAAGCAATGAGGCTGTCTAGTGCCTCACTCAACATCCGAGTTGCCAAGGAAGCTTTCCAGCTGCATCTGGAGAATGAGCAGTCCTATCATATCCGCAAAGGCGACGTGATTGCTTTATACCCTCAAATGCTCCATTTTGACCCACAGATTTATGAAGACCCTTTGGTGAGTAACAGCTTCTCTCGTGTCCGCTTCATCTTATAAATGAATACGTTCTTCTCAAGAGCTATACAGACATATATGATGCATACAATCTTTAACTTACAGACACAATTGTGACTGGAATTTTTTTTTTGTTTATTTAGAAATCCAAAGCCGTTCTTAGCACGTTCTTAAAAACCTAGAAATACGGATACCCATCAAATAATTTTCTGGCTAGGTTGTGTAAAAATCTCTGATAAAGCTTTAATATATACACTACTGGTCAAAAGTTTTAGAACACCTAATTTTTTTCAGTTTTTATAGAAATGCATGCAGTTTAACATCTTAATGTTTCGTGAAATCAAGGCATAGAACAAAAAAACAATGGAAAATTTAAAAAAAAAAGAGTCAAGGAATCATTAGGTGTACAAAAGTTTATTCAAATTTTTTATTCATCAAAGTAGCCACCTTTTGCTGATTTAACAGCCAAACACACGGCATTCTTTCTATAAGGGAAATCAAATATTGGTCAGAAAGATCTTCCCAAGACTGTTGCAGAAGTTTATTTGATCTATGCCTTGATTTCATGAAACATTAAGACATTAAACTGCGTGCAATTCCATAAAAACTGAAAAAAAAACTGAAGTGTTCTAAAACTTTTGACTGGTAGTGTAGGTACACAATTGTAAAGCTTGCTATCTAATGCGGTAAATCACTTTGGGTAATGTTGTCTTGTAAATAGTAATGTGGTGGTTATGACCTGTCTAGTATGAAATAACTAAAGTACACTACCGGTCAATTTTTTTTTAGTTTTTATGGAACTGCACGCAGTTTAATGTCTCTGCACACTGTAAACAGTAGAATGAAATTGAATGAAGGAGGTTCTACATGTGTGCACTGCTTCAGCAGCTTTCTGAAGAAATGTGTCACACTTTCACTTCACTTGGACAACAAATAAGCAAACAAAATGCTATTAAAATAAATAAAAAATCCAGAAATTTACAGTATCTTTGAAAGTTAGTAAAGTGCATGACTGCAACAAGAGGAGCCAGTATACAGTATATGTAACTGCTCTTCATTTACAAATTGGTGAATTTTTTTCTCCCATACCTTGTTCAGACCTTTAAGTATGACCGCTTCTTGGATGAAAATGGTCAAGAGAAGAAGACCTTCTACAAAGATGGCCGCAAGCTGCGCTACTACTTCATGCCCTTTGGCTCTGGAGTCACCAAGTGTCCTGGGAGGTTCTTTGCAACGTATGAAATCAAGCAGTTTCTGGTTCTGCTGCTCTACTACTTTGAAATGGAGCTGGTAGACCCTCATGTAAAAACACCCCCACTAGATCAGTCTCGGGCCGGACTCGGGGTCCTGCAGCCCGCCCACGACATCGACTTCAGATACAGATACAAAACTGCATGACATTATTTGTATTGGGAAACTACACTGAATGGCACTGAAAGAGGACAAGGGGTTGAGCTTTCAAAACAAACCAAGAAGAACTGAAGGCAAAAGAACTGCGCAAACCCACGTCCATGCCTGAGATTCACGACTGCCACCTGCTGGTCAACACTGAGTCAAACCTGCTACAGGGTTTCATATTCCTTTTTGTGGAACCCTCTTATCATACAGTTTCCTTTTGAATAATTTCCAGGAATGCTCTGGGGTGGGGGGTTTCTGAGATACAATGCAGTTTTAGATGTTAAAACATCGCAGGCCACCTGCTTTACAAGTTTCTACCAAGCTTATGTGGTTTGTAGACAGCTTGAAAAAAGGTGAAGCTGTCAGCAAAGTCAAAATCTTTGAACAGGAGGAAACTGGACTTCACAAAATCCTGCTTGTATAATAAGTCAGAGGGGACCGGGGGCTCAGCGAGTACCACTGTTGCTTCGCAGTACCTAAGCAGGTTGGGCGTGAACTTGAATCCAGCTCAGCTGGGGTGGAGCATGCATGTTCTTTCCCTTGTCTGCGTGGGTTTTCTTCCACAGTCCAAAGACATGTGCCTCAGGTTAATTGGGCACTCTAAATTGCCCATAGTGTGCGAATAGGTGTGTGTGGTCACCCTGCGATGGACCAGGGGAAGTTTTATGGCCCAGTGCCCTCTGCTTCCAGGATAGGCTCCAGACCGTCGTGATCCCACTCTAGATAGATGGGTTTCCAAAAATGAATGGATAACGTGAACTCACTAAGAATTAGGTCAGCAGCCGCTGAAAGACGAGCGCAGACAACGCAGCTTTGTTCCCTTCTACATTCCACAGCCAGCCAAACATATTATGCAGAACGACACTGTGGTCAAAGAGTGGGTGTACAGTTTCCTTTTCTTTGCGATAATTTTCTACAGTAGACCCCATAGGCCAGCCTACATAACTAATAGTTGTGTTTTTCCCTCTACCAGGTATCTGTTTCTCAGGACCTTTAGGCCTTGATTTGTTTCCCTCTCTGCTTTCATTACCCACTATGAAGTGCAGGACAAAGGGCAGCAATTGTACTCTCTGTCCCCATCTCCCAAACTGCTATGTCTGCAGTCTGCCAGTTAAGCATTTATCTGCTCTGATAAAACACCCCTCCAGCCCTCGAGGACGATGTGCCCCCTTTCATCTGAAGGCCATGCTCAAACAGCACAAAAACAGGCTCCAGTCACATTTATGCTTTTTCATAACTTCTCATTTCTCTTAACAATTATTTCGGGAGCATTATGGCCAAAACGGGAGACTTAAGAGTAGCTTCTATCCGCAGGCCATAAGGCTTTTGAACCTATCACAATCCTCAAAACCACGGTCTGCAACATCCTCTAACTGCCCCCCCCCCATCACTGTCACTGTTAAGGTCTATTTAATATTTAATTTTATTCAACTTTATTTTTTATTTACTGTTTCGTTTGTTTGCTGTGTGACTTAAGATTTCCTTTGCATGTCACCGCACACAGTGTCCTGTCGATTTAGTTCGCATTTCACTGTATGGCATACCTGGTTACCATGTATGCGACAAATAAATCTCTCTTTGATCTTTAACATGGCTGATCCTGTAGGTTTCTGGGAACACTACAGAGTAGACCGAGCAGGGTGTGCTCAGCGCGGTCAACATGGTGCACACACTGCAGCACAGACACTAGTAGGATGAATTTAAACCCTGCTGATTCTCTTCTACCTGCTTGAATGTATGATGTACACTATTTTAACTACTTTACAATAGTTTAGTGTATCATATACATACACTGCCTGGCCAAAAAAAAGGTCACCACCTGGATTTAACTTGAGTGTTATGATGTGGGGTTGCTTCAATTGGTCAGGTCTAGGTTCAGCAATGTTATGTGCCCAAAAAATGAGCTCAGCTGACTACCTGAACATACTGAATGACCAGGCTTTTCCATCAATGCACTTTTTTCTTCATATTCCAAAACAAGAATGCCAGGATTCATGGGGCCCAAATTGTGAAAGAGTGCTTCAGGGAGCACGAGAGATACACGTTATTTTCACACATGGATCGGCCACCACAGAGTCCAGACCTTAACCCCATTGAGAATCTTTGGGATGTGCCAGAGAAGACTTTACGCGGCGGTCCGACTCTCCCATCATCAATAATACAAGATCTTGGCAAAAAATTAATGCAACTCTGGATGGAAATAAATGTTGCGACACTGCATAAGCTTATCAAAATGATGCCATGGCAAACATATGCCGGAATCAAAGCTAAAGGCAGTCCAACAAAATATTACAGTGTGACTTTACTTTGGCCAGGCAGTGTATGTATACATGTATGTACATAAATACTGTATATGTATAGTGCATGTGTATAAATGTGCATATGCGTATCTTTCTGACACCTAAAGGAAAACAAAAGTGAAGCTGCTAGCAGTCATCACATAAATTTCTTGTTTCATAGACTTTTACGTAAAGCAACTTTTATGTCGTTTTCTATACAGTTGCCATGGGTGCTATACAGGGTGTATAATAAGGTGCTACAGAAATAAACTGGAATGGTGCTTAAACCAGCAACCCTCAGTTATAAGGCCAAGTCCTGCACTGCTGCACTCCTTGCATATTTTTATTCTTGCTTTTTTGATATTGTGAGATAACGTGTACTGTATGTTACATAACAACAGGAGTCCAGAGCAACACAATCTTCTTGCAACAGAATGTTTCACACAACTGCCACCAACGTTCAAGGGGTTTTGTAAGTTTTCTGCACGGCAGCTTTAGCAGAAGCTCTGAAAACCAAAAATATGGGTACAGCGTGACAGAAAATGTAAAGCTGAAATATGCAGACTGCCTACATCTTAGAGAAGAAAGCTACACAGTGGGAAATTTATTCAAAGGTGCATGCCTTTTTAATATTGTGAATAGTTTGCATTTAAACTAGTCAAACCATTACATCCTTTTGACATATTCAAGTGTGGGCACTAAGCACAAGCCAGTTTCTTCTACAAGACCTCACCCTTAGTTATTGCACATAGGTGGATGTTGTCCATGCCCAGGCTCCTGATCACATTTTATTACTTGAAAGGTTTAATTGTCAGTTAAGATGAAAAGAAAAATAACCTCTTTATAAGTCCAAATCATCTATCAAATGTTGCCGTGTTCAAAGAGCCAACCCAGTACGATATGGTTACAATAAATGTAGAGGTGGCTAAGGTTCTAGAACCTACATACACAAAAGATATTGGAAACACTGCTACTCAAGAAGACATCAGGTTAGTGAATAGGAAGGGAATCGTAATGTACACTTGTATGAAATGCATTATAACTTATGATCAAATTGTACAGCTGGGTATTTCAGCTGTAACACCAGAGGGGAAAATACCTTTGTTCAAGGCTGTTATACAGGGAATGGGGCCGAACCTGTAACATTCAGTGCACAGGTCCATATCTAAAACACAGATGGACGTCACCAACCTTGCAGTGACACGTTTGCGCCCTTAACCAGTAAAGGTATCTACTGCAGTTCAAACAGGCAGACCTGCTGACTAAAAAAGTGGTGGAACAGATGGATGACTCACCAGACCATCAAAAATCAAAAACACTGAAGCTGAACACCGAAAATCACGTACACAACCATCCTACACACTTGAGCCCCAACTTCATTTAAACAAACATACCAAACTGAATTTTAAAGAGATTTACAAAAAACTAACTCAGATGTGAAATATAATAAAATAATCTGTTACATGATCTGGAAAACTCCAACTATATGAAATAATCCATATTTGATTGCTTGAGTTCTTCTCCTCATGTTAGTGTGGGATTGAAGGATACAAGTATAAAACGTCCCAGCCTGCAAGTGGGCCTGAATCGTGGTTTAGGTCCTCTGTCTTATACTTGTTTACTTCCTAGCCTCTCACACCAGGATATGAGGAAAACACCCACACTGGAAGGAGTACAAGGATCCAGCAAAAACATGAACAATCTCAGTATTCATTTTAGCCTACTGCTTGTAATCCTTAGAAATTCCCCAGAATTTATTTTCTCTATATATCAGGAGGAAGAGACCACACAGGGGATTTGTTTTTCTGACTCAGAATTGGCAAAAATCGTAACAAAATTCTTAACTTGTGAATATTAAACATTTCTTGCACTTATAAAGCGTTGAAGCTTCTCCTTACAGCCCTTCATACAGGTGAAGGTGACCATCCTGCAGTCAACGCCAGGCAGCATCGTGGTGAAACAAGGACTCCTTTCTCTGTAGGTCTCTGGCTTGCACCCCAGGAGCGGATGGCCCTACTGCAGAAGCAAACTGATGCAGTAAAACATCCTCTTCATTCAGCTGGGTGCTACAGTGGCTAAACCCAGGGGAAATAAATGTTCAACACAACAGACTTTGCAGTGTTTCAGTTAATGTTAAACAGAGGTGAGACTTTCTGTAGATTTTTACTCGATCTTGAGACAGACAACTAAAACATTATCTACACCCCCCGAGGAAAAAATAAGGAATGTGGCACGTATAGTAGGGAGCTTTAAACAAGCGGTTACCGTAATACCTCAAGGCGCGCCACACTTTTCGGACAGCTCTCCCTGTTTTCCATGTTGGACACAAGGGCTTGTATTCAGAAGCACCGTTTATTAGGACAAATACGGCACGGGTTTTCCCAAATTTCTTGGCTCGCTCAAGCCGAAATTTCCCCTCCTCTTGAGGGGAGGAGGAGGAGCAGAAACGTGCCGCTTCACCACAACTCGCTGCGATGATGAGAAGTTATCTTCTGCCATGGCTGCCCTGCTCTTCTATGCCCCGCTTGCTGCGCTGTGCGCCCTGCTGGCTTGGCTGCTCTGCGGCGTCAGGAGAAGGTAGGAGCCGCACGGCACTTGTTGCTTTAAATGTCGGACGGACGGCGGAGCGCTGCTGTTTTCTACTTTTCTTCTTCACTTCCACCAAGGGGGTTAAGCGCCGTGTTTACCTTGGAAGTTCTCCGGACGCCCCTGTTAATACGCCGGATCATTTCTGGTTGTTGGTTGGCGTTTAAATTCCAGGCACAGGGGTTATTCCTGCTGGGGTCGAGCCTCAAACCAACAACCGACGCTTTCTGTTGAGGAATGCGATTCAGAGATTCAAAGACCGGGGCGTGCGATCTCACCGAAGGCTGGAAAACGCTTTCGTTTGCATGGCAAGTGCAGTGCATTAGGCGGAGCTCGTACCTTTTCACCTGCCAGGTGGACGAGCCTGTTCCGTCCCACGGGCAAATATGGGTCAGTGGGTTAAGCGACGGTTCGAAACGGTGATGTTTGTGGGATCCTCACCCTTGTCGAGGCGCGTCAGCTGCAGACCGAACTGTACGCGTCCGACTGCTCTGTCACAAAATACTACACATAAGCAATAATACGTAGAAATACATATAAATATACTGTACAATAGATAGATTGTAGTCATTGTGCTGTTGCAGTGTTACATGGGTTCGATTCCCTCTCCTGCTGAAGTGGCCTCGATCGAAGTCCATACCATGCTGCACGCATCGTAAAGCTCACATATCATTATTGTAAGTTGCATTGGGAAAAGGTGTCACATGATATTACTATCTTTTTTTTTTTAAATATTATTTTTACTATTAATGTCGCCCCGCAGGCAGCCTGGAGAACCTCCGCTCATGAACGGCTGGGTTCCCTACCTGGGCGTTGCGCTGGAATACGGGAGAAACCCTTTGGAGTTCTTGCGGTCAATGCAGAGGAAATACGAAGACATTTTCACTTGCAAAATAGCCGGCAACTACTTTACATTCGTGCTGGACCCGTTCTCGTACGGCGCCGTGTCCCGACAGGGAAGAAACCTCGACTTCCAGAAGTTCGCCATTGGATTCTCCCAGAAGGTGAGACAAGAAAAGAGAGGCGAGTGAATCGGTGGTCCCGGCAACTCGGGCATGAAGCAATTTAATTAGTTGTGAAAGACTTGGACCTGGTAGTAACGTCCGAAAGTGTGCTAGGAAATGTTTATTAGGTGGTGGTCTTTGCAAGTCAATTGTCTTTCCTTCGCAATGCGTTCCCCTGCGCTGGCGCCTCGCCTTGGTAACAGCGCCCAGGAGGGAACAACGCCGGCTCTCTTTCGCCGCCTCTTTCTCCTCCTCAAGGCCAATTGTACGGAGCGCTGCGGAAAACCTCCCTCTGCGCCGACAAGGGGGGGTCCACTACCTTAAAAAATCGATTCCAGTCCGATTACTCGACTCAATGATGAAAATCCGACTACGAGCCATGTCTTTGCCCAGGAGTCCTCCACACCTACTGCTACCTTACGCGGCAGTTCAGTCGCCATCTCCTCAGGCTTTCCGCTGCGCTCGAGTCCTTTATTAATTCGTTAATGGACTAACAGCAAGCACGCACGTTATTAAGTAGTAACGGAATCGATAACTGCTTTATTATTCTTTGAGAGAATTTAAAAAAAAAAAAAAAACGCTGTTTCCCAGGTTCACTAAATGCAGGTAGAATCACTTTTGGACTTTGTGGGATAATCGTGAAAATGGCGGGAAATCGCGTTAGAGACGCTTTCTCAGGGTTAAATGTGTAATTCCACCACCACCAAACCTCCATCAGCAAAATTGCCATCGCTCCTTTGAATTTTAATATGTTCAGCCAACATATGTGTACATAAAAAAAAAATATAAATAATATTTTACTTAGTTTTAGCCGCCCCCAGCGACTCAACCAGCTCGCGCTCAGGCGTCCATCTTGCCTTCGGGTCGGCAGCATCGAGTGCAGTTTTTATTCGGTGTTGTCGCGATTATTTTTCACTTTTTACAAGATAGTTTGTGTCCACTGCTGTGGTTTATCGCAACAAACTAGTGCGAAATGTAAGCTATCGTAATACCGTTTTGTTTAAATCTACTCTCACGTACAGCATGGTGGTAACCCTATGTATGACAGTGCTTGTCTGCCCAACTACTTGCACTGTTACCCACTGAAGATCATCTGCTGACCACACAGGGGATTTCCAAATGACCGCCTAACCTCTTCAGAATTAGCTCATTCACCATTCAGCTTCTTTCTAACTCTGTCGAAGTAGCATTTCCAGTACGGTTGGGTAGCCAGTAAGTGTTGGGTAGCCTCACGAGGTTTTTGCACATTTTTCAGCCTTCCTTGTTCTGATCTGCTGCCTTTTTTCCCTCACTTGGTTAGCGGCGTCTGTCGCTGCCGACAGTCATTATCTTTCTTTTTTATGTGTGGTCGCGGCAATCTTAAGGGAACTTTGCAACACAAAAACTGTAAAGAACTGACTTCAGCCTACCAACAAAATGACCAAAGCCTGTATTTAAATGTTTTTTTTTTCCTGCGTGAGGTTATAAATAAACTGTGTGTTGGGCCTCTCTACAGTCAAGGCAGTGCCGTACTCTGTGGCAAGGAGGCCCAGTGAACACAAATTAGCCTTTCTTCCCTTGGGTGACTGACATGGCTGAACATTCAGTCCCCTGGTCAGCTTGAGCCTACAGGTCTGTGGCTGGGATAGAGTGGAAAGCGCGTCCAAGTCCGGTAAATCCATTTAAAGCAGTAAGTTTAGGGAAAAATGGTTTGTTTCTTAATTTTATTTTTCTGCTGCAGCTTTCTAACCATTCCAAAAGGGTAAGGGCACAGTAGGTAGGTGCCACTAAGTTAAAATGAAGTCCCGGTCATCATCCCTGGGGTGTAGTTAAGATCCCTAATATGGATTATATAAGTGAGCATTAAAATCTCAATAAATGCCTGCATTCTTTTGGCTTAGGTGTTTGGACATGCAAACTTCAATGACCCTGCATTCAGCTGCAGCTACAGGGACATCCACTCCATTTTCCGGCAGACGCTTCAGGGACCGGTCCTGCAGCAGCTCATCTCCACCATGATGGAGAACCTCCAGGCTGTCATGAGGCGAGACGAAGGACACGGCTGGGCAGCTGAAGGGCTGCAGGTCTTTGTTGACCGCATCATGTTTGAGGCCGGGTACCTGACGTTGTTCGGAAAGGAAGGGGAAGAGGAAGCAGAGGCTATGGCTTCTGGACGTGCGACCCCCAGATGGCTCTTCATGCGTCAAGCCATGGAGGACTTTCACGCATTTGACAAAGCCTTCCCTGAGATGGCAGCAGGGCTGCCTATACACCTGTGTGGAAGAGCATTCCGGGCCCGGGAAGCCCTGGCAGAGAAGCTCCACCACCGATACCTGAAGAGGAACAAGTGCTTGTCAGCCCTCATAGAGAGAAGGATGCATGCTTTTGACCAGATGGAGCAGCTAGATGAGAAGGGGAAGGCCCGAACACATGTCTCCATGCTGTGGGCCTCTCAGGCCAACACTTTGCCAGCAACCTTCTGGAGCCTGTATTACATACTGAGGTGAGAATCTTCATTATTGTTTTTCTTCCTGAAAAATGAACTGGATTTTTTTTTTTTTTTTTAAATCATCTACAAATGACGGTCAGATTGCTTGTAGCAGATTCATAAATTTAACCCCCATTTTCTGGTTAGTTTCAAGAGTGGTATATTGGGTGCAAGATATTTGTGATTACAGGTTACTCTTATTCTCTTGGTGAGGTTTTTCTTTTTCACAACACCTTTGTTTACAAGTTGGTCTTCACTCTACAGGTGCCCGGAGGCTCTGGAGGCTGCCCAGGCTGAAGTGGAAAGAATACTGGAGGAGTCCGGCCATACCCCAAGTAACCTGAAAAAACCAGTGGTACTTTCCAAAGACCAGCTGGACAGCATGTCAGTACTGGGTGAGTTCAATACGAGCAATGCAAGTAGAAAAACATTCCCCCCAACTTTAAAATAATTTGCATGCCATGACTAACAACCATTTGCTCCTTCCTTTCTTTTTCTCCTTGCTTCCTCCAGGAAGCATAATAGAGGAGGCTCTACGTCTTTCCAGCGCATCCATAATGATCCGTGTGGCCAGCGAGAACTTCACTTTGACCCTGGACACAGGGAAGACTGCAGCGATTCGCAAAGGAGACCATATTGCAATGTTCCCGCAGATGATGCACATGGACCCAGAGATCTACGAAGACCCAACAGTACGTTCCCGCTCTCGTGGTCAATCCCACAGTCTCGGCACATTTTAATGACCTTCCGGTGATTTAATATGCTCGGTTTTATTTAAACTAATGTGAAAAGCTGACAGATTTGATATTCACGCTGCACGTACGCATAGATGCTGAAGGAATTTGACTGACTTTCCTTTGTTAAGCTTTCAAAAGCAGATCCGGTAATATAGTTTGGTAAACTGTGCTCCATTCGAAAGTTCCTTTCATGTCAGCAAGCCAACACTCCAGTGATGAATGGTCTGTTTTTTCCTTTCCAGGAGTTCAAGTTCAACAGATTTCTGGATAAAAACAGGCAGAAGAAGACAGATTTCTACAAAAACGGGAGAAAGATAAGGCACTTCCTGTTGCCATTTGGGTCCGGGGTCAGCGAGTGTCCTGGCCGTTTCTTCGCCATCAACGAGATTAAGCAGTTCCTCACGCTGGCTCTTTGCTATTACGACATGGAGCTACAGGACCTGGCAGCAGACCCCTTGGAGACAGACTGCACCAGGGCTGGTCTCGGTATCCTCCCACCCAAACACGATGTGTCACTCAGATACAGATTTAAAGACTCCATCGCGGTGAAGGAGATGATGACACATTAGCCCACATGGCCTCATTCTGCACTGGAGTCCAGTTAATTTTTAACTATTTTTTTATTTTTTTTATTTTATGTTTGCTTTGTAAATTTCACCTTGTGCGGTCAGTACGGTGCCTCAGTGGCATCGTTGCTAATGAAAACTTTAGAAAAGTTGTGGGATTTTGGATTGGGTGGAGAAAAAAACCTTTAGGAACTAATTTAAACTTCCCAAATGTTCGGTTTCTGCTGTCGCAACGCTTGATGCACCCGAGAATGTCCAAAGCTTTTGTTATCGGGGGAAACACTGAATTATGCTTTGACCACCTGAGCCATGTACCTAAAAACAATGTCTTCATAACTGCAGTAAGAGCAAAGTAATTCATTGTAAAGAAATAAAATCAAGGTATGATGCAGCAGGATAAAACTGCACGTGTGTTACGAATTGATGTTGAAACTAAGCTGCTGACCAGATTTATCGTCATTTTTAAAATGCAGACCTTTTCAGTGTTAACTTGTGCTTTAAACTGAAGTGCCTCGGCTTTATCGGTTTTCTGCTCTTTTTGGACTGTACCTGCCACTTCTCAACATAACGTTCTTACCTTTGTGTAGCTGTTTCGAAGTAAAATGCTGATCACTACGTGTGTCCGTACTTGTGGCCCACACCTCCTACAATACAGATCATTTTCATATTTGTTCTTTCGCTTGCTTTCCTTCGAAAGCGTTTCCTTCCGTGGGTTTGATGAATTTCAGACTTTTGTCAAATTCGGGCCTACGTGAGTCCGAAACCCCACATTTCCCAAGCGCAGCACGAGTGGGAATGATGAGTGTTGTCATGGCGTCAGACAGATGTCACAACTGTCACCAAAGCGGTTACATAAGCGCTCTTACGAATAAGCTGCAGTTTGTTGCAACATGGTTGTACCCCGCAGTTCCCACGACGGTTAGACATGCAGAATAGGTTAAGGATGCAGTCCATGCAAACCCTCAAGATGCGAGGAGGACTAAATGAATCCCAACCACAATTTGCTGAACAAAATGTGGCTTTTCGTGCCCCCAGGTGCAGTGATTTTGTTTTTCGGCATTAATGCTGTGCAGCCACGCAGGGCTCCGTCACGCTGCACCACTCGCGTCCGCCGGTAGCGGCGCTACGGCGGGTCAACAGCCGAGGGGGGAGGGGGTGGCGCGTGGATGCGGGCGCCTCCGCGCGGCAGCGCGCACGCGCTGCTCGCCAGAAACGGGCGCGCGTTCGGCTGTGCGCGTGCGTGCGCGCTTGTGTGTATGCGCGCGCGGGGGCGGGCGGCCGTGCGGGAGGAAACGAATCCACGCGTGGAGCCGTCTTCAGTCCCTGAGGTGAGTGCGTGGGGATGCGGCGCGACCGCCCCTTAGCCGCGCCCTTATAATAATCTGAAAATAAAATGGTAGCCGTGGCTCGCGCGGGCTTGGCGTGAAATGACCCACGCGTGAGGACGCGGCGAAGGAAGGAAGGAAGGTGGTCGCGGGGCGGCTGTGCGGCGAAATGCGGGCAAAGGCGAATAAAAACGGCGAGGCCCGCAGAGCCAGGAGGACTTTTGTCATTTGCGATGAATTCGCCACAAATTGGCCGCTTTTCCGAATGTCGAGGGTAGGACGGTGGAGGAGGACGAGAAAAGGATCTCATTTCTGTGACAAAGACCTTGACCAATTCATCACAATAATAATAATAATAATACCCACAGCTGTGAGCATTTCAAATACAAGTTCCCTTTAATTCCTCCATTTGATCTTATTTGAAATATTTCTAATTATTTGAAAGCAAAATTCTTCAGACATAACCTGCAGCCTAAGGCTGTTGTCCTGTCATGCACAGTAGATACAGGATGTGGGCCACATTAAAGCCATTAGTATAAAATATTCAAGACCTTCTGGAGACTCCTGTGTCATCTCTGTTTGAACTGCCCAGGTTTTCGACTCCAGACCGTCGGAACAATGTCGCTGTATCCGTCTTTAGAGGACATGAAGGTGGATAAGTTCATGCAGGTCAGGAGGATCGATCTATCTATCTATATATCTATCTATCTATCTATCTGATTTTGTAATATCTATTTTGATATAATAAAGATGTTTTAAAAACATAAAAAACCTATCTTTCCGATTTTCTAATATCTATTTTGATATAATAAAGATGTTTTAAAAACCTATCTATCTATCTATCTATCCTGTTGTCTATGTGACATTTTGCATATGAAATTGCCTTAGGAACAGTTTTTTTACATTTACATCATTCAGCATTACTTCCTTCACTGCTCCGCTCCTTTTGCTCCTCTGATCCTTGTTATATTTTGTGATATTTCCCCAGGCCCAGAATGCTTACGCCGCAAGCGCGTCAAAACCGGCAGCGCTGGCCGAAGCATCCAGTCTCAGCGCCGCTGAGGAGGGCAGCGGTAACTTACACTTCTAAACACTCAGATCAGGCAGATCCGCAGAAAAAGTTGCCACTGTTTTAATGTTAATAAACAACTATCGAGCATTTTGTTGAATGTCACCTTCTTAGTTTTTTTTTTTTGCATACGGTTTTTTTGACTATGAAATTGCTGGTGCAGATGTCTGCGTGAGGAAACACTGAGACAGTTCTTGTTCTGAATAGTATTATAACAATAAGCGGGTAAAGTGTGAGCGTTCCTGTTTATTAGTGGGTCGCTGTTACCCTGCGGCAAAGTTTCGTAACCTTGGTCACAGTTTTCCGTGACGACGTTCAGATCTGTTAAGATGATTCAGCTCAGTTTTTCATTGCTGTTATAGGGATGGTTTTGATGTGTTTTACGCTGCTTTTGTGGCCGCACGGCTGAGTGTTATTGTAACTCGGAGCCCCACGCCGTTTCCCTGCTGGGTTCTTGTTGCTGCTGTTGTGCAGCAGCTTTATGTCTGTGGAAAGCGGAGTCTGTATAGCAGCTGCAGGTCTTCTTCTTCAGAAGGACATGGAACTCAATGCGTGCAAAGCACAGGAAGCAGCAAACCGAGCTGCGTTTACCAAGGAGATAGACCAGGGGAGTGAAACCAGGTGAGACAGTTGGTCGGCTGCACGGCGCTTGAGGTTTCTCCGCTCTCTGTTTCGCTATTAGCAATAGGCACTTTTAAGAGAAATGTTGCTAAATGATGACATTTTCAGGTACATTTATTCATTTTGGTGACACTTTTTTCCAAAGCACTTTGCACTGCTAAACCTCTTGCGGTTATTTCCCCATTTATGTAACGTAGTAACTTTTACTGGAGCAAGTTAGGAGGCTGCGGCACTATCCACTACAGCGCTGCCCAAATGGAAATGGTAGCTATAAATGAAAAGACAGATATAAATCAGTCTTTTGAGAGAAGGAGGGTAGACATCACACGCCCTGCCATGGCGTCTGCCTTGTACAAAACATACCCTTCGGGTGATATTAAAATTAAGATTAAAATGAGTTTGTCTTCGACTCAGCCTTCCCTGGAGCCTTTGTGAGTTCTGTGTGAGTTGTTGTTCTTAGAGTTTGGTAAGCAGTTTGGCACAGTTTAACAGGAATAAGCATTTCAGTTTCAGTTTTCTTTTTTGCTATTTTGGAATTTTAGAAGTGCAGAATAAGCATCTTTGTGCTGGCAGAAATCCTGGAGGGGGTTGCGGGGGATTAGGATGCTCTTTGTAATCTTGCAGGGAGGCTTTGAAGCTGGACTGGGCTTTGCAGGGGGCCTGTAGTGTGTCACTGCTGTCAACTTGCAAGGATTTTGACATTTTTTTGGTCCTCGTATAGTTTGCTGTTTCAGGTCCAGGTGCAGTGCAGCCTAGCGACTTCTTCAGTGCCGTGATTTTTTGTGCTTGCACTCTGTCCTTACAGGACTTTACCCAAAGCTGTACCCGGAGCTGACTGAGTTCATGGGCCTGAACCTGACTGAGGATGCTGTTCGCCAAGCCTGCACCCTGGTGCCTGCGGGGGACTGCTCTGGGGTAATTTTTGCCACTGTGTTTGGGCTAATGGGATGGTTCAGTAAAGAGCATTGTACACCCTGGATTAGACTCCACTCCATCACAGGGCAGTCACACTCTTTCACATGCACATTATGAGCTATTTAGAGTCACCAGTTTGTGGAACAGTAATTTATATTAAGGAATTATTTTTCATTTGTTTCAGTTGAATGGCTTGCTACTCTGTTCAAAGGTGGAGATTTTCTTACTTAGTTCTTGCCTAAAATCCTTTTCCGTATGTGGTGTGTTGCAGTCTGTTTAAACCCTAACTCACCATCAATTAGAAATAACCTTTGTTGCTCTCAAGTTTCTCCTTTGTCTACATTTTCTTGAGTGTGGGTGCGACTTCCTTGTTATAGTTCTGCATTGATCAGTCTGTTTAAAAGCCACTTATTTCTTATTGGTGAGGTCTGCTACTGTACATGTCTCACTTTAACAACTTCTATAAGGACTTTTAAGCCCAGAAAAGGACGAATCTCAAAACAGATTCCCATCCATGCACGGGCGTAAATTTTGATAAACTTCTGGTTGGATTGCCTAATTAAAATGTAATTTAGAATAGCGCGGCTTGCTGTTTCGTGTTCAATAATAATAAAAGTTCTTTGACAAGTTAACCTTTAGACTGTGGGAGCAGGATGGAGCATCTGGAGGAAACCCACACGAACACAGGGACAGCATACAAATGCCACACACACATAGGTTGATATGTAGAGTGTTTTGTTTTTGTTGCAGGAAGTATTGTTATACATGCCTACCTTTTTGTTTATTGTTAAGTCATTATGACAGAAGTAACTGAAGGAAGTAGTATTGCTGGTTCATGGGGGCGGGGGGGGGGTCACATCAGAAGCCACAGTGGTTGAAAGATTTAGAGTCTAATTCAGGGTCCTTCTGTTATTTCAGGACTTAAGGCCACGGTGGGCATGCCTGTTCCAGTTTTGATCCATTATGTGGTAAAGCCGGGGCACCGATAAAAGTGCAAACCATATGTCACCTCAATGTTGGTCTCACTGACCGCTTAGGATTTGAAGTTTCCAAAGAAACAAACAATTTGAACAAACCCACAAACAAGAATCCAACAAAAAACAGAGCACTCCAGAGCAGAGCTGATTGTATAAATGAGCTGTGCGTTTTTCTGATTTTGAGACGTTTGGTTTTTTTCAGTAAATGTTCCCGAAAGTGGAATAACTCCCATAGGGGATGTTACACTTTTCTTATAATATCCTTTCTTTTTGTTCCCTCATGTGCAGCAAGTGGCCACCAGGCCATCCGCTCTCAGCTTCATGACCGCGCCGCTCACAGGGAATGACCGTGGTGTTCGCAGGGCTGAGATCAAACAGGGGGTCCGCGAGGTCATCCTCTGCAAAGACATGGACGGCAAGATTGGGCTCCGTTTGAAATCTGTGGACAACGTAAGACTTGATATTTTTTTACAAATCACCTATGAAACTATTTAATCTCCAAGGGCACAATTTATATCTGAGAAGATTGAAGGCGAGTTGTGCTCCAGAGTGATGGGTGATATTTTTATTTTACGGTCCACATGAATCAGTGAAAGTGAAATGAGTTGGGGGGACCACTTCATAACTTTATATTGTACTGTAGAACATTGCAGATTCAAATATTAATTCCATAAAAATGTGCAGTTAAAATAAAAAAGTAGAAGTGCTTTAATATTCTGAGAATGAAAAGTAGTAGGTATAAAATTGTCAAGATGAGTTAAAAGCTGGCTCTGTTTGTTCAGGCGTAAGGTTTGCATGTTTGTTGAACCAGTGTGGCACAATGTGGTAGTGATAGTACTACAAAGTACCATAACACTACTACTTATACTACTATTCCCATTATTATTATTATTATTATTATTAGTAGTAGTAGTAGTAGTACTTATTCTTATAGGGAGGAAAAAAAGATTTTTTTCATGCTGTGTCATGAGTTGTCATGCTTGGTAAAGTTTGTGTTACAATTAGTTTTGTGTGTGTACGTGTACGTGTAGGGAGTGTTTGTGCAGCTCGTGCAGTCCAATACAGCTGCAGCGCTTGGGGGTCTGCGTTTCGGGGACCAGGTTCTCCAGATCAATGGGGAAAACTGTGCAGGCTGGAGCACGGACAAGGCCCACAAGGTGTTGAAAAATGCCAGCGCCGAGCGGATAGCACTCGTGGTGCGGGACAGGTAAGCCCCCCTCCCCTCCCATAATGAGTTGCCCAACTTTAATTATTTATAGTAGGTGGATGACTGTGCTGCTAAAATATAAATGGAAGAGGAAGCCCATGAGTCATCATGTTTCGCTTCTCCCCTTCGGCTCCTGGGTTCAGGCCATTTGAACGCACCATCACCCTGCACAAAGACACCAACAGCCAGCTGGGCTTTATTTTCAAGAAGGGCAAGATTACATTCATTGTGAAGGATAGTTCAGCCGCCCGCAACGGCTTGCTCACCGAGCACTACATCTGCGAGGTCAATGGTCAGAATGTCATCGGACTCAAGGTAACAGCACGCTATCTTCCTCTCTGGCCGTCTTTCATCCTCCACACAAATTCCTGCTGCGGCCCCCATGCAGCTGACTGGTTTTACCCCTGGACCCTTACTTCCCAAGAAAGAGTATAGAGTCCAAGAGACTGCTTCAGTGCAAGGAGTGACTCACTGGCAGTCAGACAGCTGGAGCACACATGGGTCGCAAACACTTTGCCTGCTGGTGCTGCCTCTACTCTGTCTTTGTGTAGAAAACCATCAAGGCTTTTACCCACAAGCTGAACACATTAATAATTTGTGGCAGCACAGAAGAACATCGTTCTTCTTCAAAATTAAGTTGAACGCTTGTGCTGATGCTACACTTTCCTATGTGTGAACCACTAATTGTACTTTTCCCCCTGAATAGGATCCTCAGATTTCTGACATACTAAATACCAGCGGGAACGTGGTTACGGTGACCGTCATGCCTGTGGTCATCTTTGAGCACATGATGAAGAAGTGAGTATCGCTGCGCCTGCCTACCTGTTTGCCTTAAGCTAACAGTGAGCACATGTGCAGAAGGTGAAGCGATCATGGAGTGCAAAGTAGCTGATTGTTATTGACTACAAAATTTGCAAAATTATTAGTTTATTTGTTCTGGATGTAAATGGTTACTCTTGAGTACATTTGGGCTGTCAAAATGGCCAGTGCTTGGAAGGAGTGTAATTTAGCTGAGGTGGTGTGAAATATAGTGGCTATTGCCTTATAATCTGAAGGTCTTTGGTTCAGATCCTGCTCCTGTTGTAGGTTGTTACCCTAAAATTGCAGTTAAAATATCTTGCTAATCGAGCCAAACTGCAAGTTGTCTTGGAGAATTGTGCTTGTAATAAAGCTGTAATCGTATATTTCCCGTGCGTGTATCAGACATGCAGAAGTGTCCAGAACAAACATCATCTCTGAACACTCGTCAGGGAGTCAAGTAACACATCGCCTCAAGCCATAAACAGTCACAACTTTGTGGTTGCGTGTGGTTGTGTCAACTGACCAGAGGCCGTATTTTCTGGATGCTTGCCTGAAATGTGAGGCAGAGCTGTCGGTTGATCGGATTTGACACATGGGGCACCGGTTGGACAGACTTGCGGCACCCAAACATCCGAGCACCGTTTTCTGGGATTCTTCTCATTTGACTCAGATACCAGCAGGTCAAGATGGCCGCAGGAAAAGTAGCTGCTGAAGTAGATGGCGTGTTTATGGGAGGCGTTTGGAGAAACTATAGATGCTTTGCTCATAAAGTTGTTCTCACAAACTCTTCAGCACCTTACCTGCATCGCGGTAGGGTTGCATGGCGGGATGAGATTCGACTGGAGATGTTATAAGTCCGGGACAGCGTTAAGGTAGTGTGGCTCCACAACTTCTTTAGTGTTCCATGGAAAGCAGGTATGATACCACTGCTTTGGCCAAACGGAGTGGTGGACCCTGCATTTAAGAAAGGGGACCACCGGGTGTGTTCCAGCTCTACAGGTTTTCATACTCCTCAACCTTCCAGTATCAGCTGTGTCTTAATTCACAGCATTAAGTGGAACCCTGTTGATGTGGCAAGCTGTGGTTATGAAGGAGGCTTGAGTTTTTGGAGAAAAAGCTTGGTTTACCTCTCAGTGTGTGTCCCTGTCATCATGTGTTGTCATGAGTTTGGGGTAATGACTGAAAGGATGAATTCCAAAAGGAGGCCACTGCACGGGTTTGTTGGGCTCACACGGCAAGACAGGGCAAGAACCTCGCTGATCCGGTAGCGCGTCAGAGTGGAGTCACTGATCCTATGGAGGAGCCAGTTGAGGTGGTTTGGGCATTTGGGAACTCTCCATGTGGCAAATCCAGATGGTATTTTGCAGCTGGTCTGGAAGCAATCTAACAGGACTGACTAGAAGCTGTGGCTGAGTTAAGGAAGTTCTAGACTCACCCACTCAGTCTGCTACAACCACAACCCTCGCCAGAAGCAGCAGGAGGAGCCTGGCTTTGTTTTGTTTTTTATTTGAAGTAATTACCTTTGTGAAGGATATAAAAGGAGGATAGAGATTTCATCCTTTCAGGTCTTTAATCGTCATACCATCTGCCATGCTTCTCCTCTTGAGGGCTGGTCCACTTCGGGTGAGGGGGCAGCGCTTCTGATCCTTTGTCTGTCCATCGCCACAGGATGTCCTCCAGCATCGTGAAGAGCCTCATGGACCACTCCATCCCAGAAGTGTGACCTGCGATCTGTCAAGGCATCGCTGTGAAGGCAGCAGCCCCCCCCCCCCCCATCACTCCTTGCAGGGATTTCAACCTGCTGCCGCCCCCCTCCTCCCCGTGCAGCCGCTTTCTGCCCGGTAACAGATGGGTGGATGTGTTGCGTGTGTACGAGCTCCCCCGTGTGAGAAACACCCCCAGTGAAGACGCCCTCTCCGTTTCTGCACTGCGTTGCTCCGCTCTCTTCTGCAGCATCTTGTGTGTTTATGCATCTCCAAAATTGTTTTTGTCTGGGTGTTTCAGTAAAGAAAGCAATGTTTTTCTCGATGGGACTTGTTTATATTTAATAAAAAAAAAAAAAAAAAAGGGAATTTCACAGGGAGCATCTTTCAAACTCAGTTATGCTTCCCTTCTTAATTTTAAGTCTTTGCTTGTTGCAGGAAAACGTAAAACAAGGATTTAGGTGCTAGAGTTTTGTTTTGAATGAATATATTTAAATCACGACCGTTTGAAGGAAACTGGCCTGAGCTCCGGGTGCATGTTGGGGAAAACAATTTGTTCTGCTGACATCATGTAAATAGTCAAGTGAAAGGTTGTTTATTACATCCGAATGTGTTTATTTGCAGCTGACCTGCAGGTCCCTCCCATCTCCTTTTCCTCTTCAGTACGCCATCGGGAAGCTGTCATACAGTGTGAGGTTTCTGGTGTTAAGACATTTCATGGGGATGTCGGTTTTAGTGTGTTTGCTATCTATAAGAACTTTTAATGGAATTAAGTGTAAAATAGAGGTAAATAAAGCAGTATTAAGCATCGAATGACTTAATTTTTCTGTTTCCAATTGCTTTTGAATGGATTGGCACCGTTCAGTGCAGACAAGATGTGGGGACAGATGCTGTGATTTTGCATGGACTGAAATTGATCAGAATCAGAAACAAAAAGGTGAGAACTTTATTTTTTTTTTATTCCTTTTATCTGGACATGTGGAATACTCTTTTGGATCTGCAACCCACAATAAACCAACAGTGCTGGTGTAAAACCACCAACAGGCATTGTGTCCCATGAAGTACAGTACATTCTTTAAAAAAGGCAGCGCCTTGTAGGTACAACACGGTAGAAACAAAGTACTCGCACGCAGCCAAGTGCTGCGGTGCGTTAGCACAGCTAGCTCAGTAGAACAGCCACACGGTCAAAGAGAGACCTCCACCTCATCTCCCATCTTCTTTAGTCCTTCGCACATGCTGCCAAATCACTCGTTCCTTAACGTCGTCCCGAAAAAAGCGTTAACAACCACAGTACACATTGGTGTGAATTACACTAATAAATGCAAAGGGAATCTAAATGCTCACTAAATGTTGTGTACATACAGATTAGTTACAGGCTTTATAGTTACTCTGCAAAGAGGCTGCATAATATTTTTTACTTCGATCATTTCTAAGTAACATTTATAGTATAGCTAATATATGTGTTCCCAAATTACTGTTACATTCTCAGTGAGACAAAAGGTGCAACGTCCCCAAATACTGCAAGTTAATGAGCTATTGTGCAAGTTTTAACACAAATGCGTTCAACGCAACGTCATGTCCGTTTGTGTGTAATAAACACGCATTTTCATTCCTATGCTTATAAATAATGACTTTCCATGCAGTAAGAATATAAACAGGAAATTTCCAAATTGCACAGACTTTTACAGATGTGGGTAGGATAGGGTTACACTCTCTACAGCTAAAAGAGCAGAGGAATACGGCATCGGTTGGTCATCCTTCTGAGTACAGTTACAGTGCACGCTAACGTTACACAGGAAGAAGGAAAATGCTGAAGACCTGAAGACACACTTGACTGTGTATGTGTGTGTGGAAGCAGTTTGCTCCAGAACAGTTTAAAAATTGTGCATTCCATTTCTTTTTGCTGCATTATAACTGGAAGTGTAACCTTTACACAGAGGCTCAAATCTGTTTCCAGCATGAAACTGAACAACTTCATTTGAGGTGACTTCTTCATGAAATTTTACCTGGTTTGTCAATTTCCTTCATCGTAAAACGCTATTACAAAACCCTTTTTAAACAGGAACATTAAGGCACATTTTAAGCAGAAAAATGCTGACATTAAACCATAAATAGAACATAAAAATATGCCACACGCTGGATGGTAACAGCAGTACTTTTTAAACAAAACTAACACGCAAAAAAATGTATGCAAATTATTTATAGAATATTGCAAATGAACTGCGGTGTAGTACATGCGATTTTCTATCCAAACAAAATTACAGGCTCTGCTGAGCAGTTCTGGCATTTTTTCGTCCTGTATTTTGGTCAAATGGTAGCAACGGAGTCTCATGTCTGTACGCAGCATCAGTCTCGCACTCTGTCTTGTCCGCAAAGGGAAATCCTTCTGACCGATTTGGAGTCAGTGCTCCTTGTCAGAAGTGGGTCTTCCAGAAGATGATCTGTTTGTCTTCTCCCCCAGTGATAATACTACTGCACTGCTCGTTCATCCACATGGCTGTCACGGGACCTGTAGAGCATCATGGGAAAGGTAGTGGCCTGTCAAACTCCCATGGCTCTGGGTTACACTGATAGTGTGGAAGGAGACCTTCAGGACAACAGAGGCATTATGCTAACACCTGATCCTGCATGATGAACATGTGAGGCAGAGGACAACCTGGACACGGGTCATTGGTTCATTACAGGCCAGTCTCTCTCTCTCTCTCTCTCTCTCTCTCTCTCTCTCTCTGTCTCTGTCTCTGTCTCTGTCTGTCTGTCTGTCTGTCTGTGAAATTTAGTCACCAGTTCACGTGTACCGCACGTCTTTTGACTGTGGGACGAAACCAGAGCATCTGAAGAAAACACCGGGTGAAAACTCCACAAAGCCAGATTTAAACCCACGGCTGAATCCAACCCAAACTGGGAAGGTGGTGAGATACAATACGGCCTTCACTGTTGTTCAGATAAATACAATCTTTTTGGAAAAATGACAGCTGGGAGTGACATATGGGGACCCAGTGCATGTCTCACCTGAATGGCCAGGGATCCTGTGTGTGACCTTCCCTGTCATGAAGTCCCAGACGAGCAGCTCCCCTGACTGCCCACCAGATAGCACAGTGTCTCCATCCCAGCAGAAGCACCTAGAAGATGGATTAAAAGGGGAAGGAGAAGGAATAGAGGTGGAATAAAGATCAACTCATGTAATATTTAAACCAACAAGCTTGGGAAGGTGGGGTGTGGTCTGTGCAAGCGTGTGTATATGTGTGTGTGGGTGGTGGTTGTGACCTCACCTTTGCGGCTCATCTGTAGCCACCGTTGAGAGGAGCATGCCAGTCTGCACATCAACAACTCTGAGGCAGCAGTCCTCTCCAGCGCTCAGGACATGCCTGCTATCTACAGGGGATAAGGGAGGTGGAGCAGAAACAAAAACAGCTCAGCATTAGAAAGAGTTTCTCCACCCAAACCCCAAGACCCCCTGACTTACTGTGAATCGAATTCCCAGAAGCTCCACATCAGATTTCCAGAAAACATAGCCAAGAACAGGTGTGTGCACTGGCAGAGGAAACGCAGTATCGGAGTGATGCAACTCTCCCTTTGCCTCACCCAGCTGCAGTGGTTGAACCATGCGACATGTTTTGAACTATTGTTAAACTTTGCCTCAAGTCCAGAAACTGTCACATTTAGAAATGTTCTTTCATTCATTTTGTGAATATCGAAATCGTACTTGACATACGGCTGAAGCACCCTTACAGTCAATCATAAATAAATAAAAATTTTAAAAAATGAAATAAAGAAAATTGTCAAAAAATTAATTTATGATCTTCAGAATTCTGGAAAGTGAAAGAGCATCTTACAGCTAAGAAAATGCATTAAAACACTGCACGTGTACCTGCGCAGGATTCATGTGACATCATAGCAGTGCAATGTCTAAAGTGAACTCCGCACGAGACAGTGAGCTACACACCCGCTCCACCCACATGCAGCCAGCAACCACCTTCTCATGCCTGTACCACTACCGCCCCTCCTCATTCTGCTTTCCCACCCTTGAGCGACTAAAAGTACAAAACCACATCAGCTGTTATCACTACCGCCATGTCTCCTATAGGCCCACTTGCGCCTCCTGCACTGCTAGCGCCACTGACCAGCAGGGTTACCAACAGAACAGTCCTGACAAATCACATCGCTTGTGCTTACTACATCTACAAAATACTGACATATCTAAAAAACACTGAAAACATACTGTACTTTTTAAAGAGAAGCTTTGGGAAAGAATACAAAAGTAAATTACTTAGGACTAGATACTTAATACTAATCCTCTCCTGCATGGCCAGATACCAACTGTACATGTATACTGCTCTTGTCATGTCTGTTCAGCACTCTGTGTCACTGCAGTGAGAAGAGCGCTATATAAAAATAAAATTGAACTGAATACTAGTATGGATAATCTGCTATATTGTGACCAGAAATAAAACAAAAGTAAAAAAAAACAAAAAAAACTGATGATGTTTGAAAAGAAGTTACCATATGTTGAACCATGCAATTAGAATTCACTCTGTCACAAGTACAGTGCAACTTACCACCGATTCAACTGACAACTGGGCCATCGGTCCCTAACCTGGTTGTAAACCAGTTTGCATTCAATTATATGAAAGTTGTGTTGCAATCAAAAACAGAACTGCAATAGAAAGTGACAAATTTGTGTGCGGCGGAGCCCGGTTCAACATCAAGGGCAGACGGATGGTGTAGAGGATGTGGATAATGGTGATCCCAGACTCTCCCCCTCACCCTTTTGCTGGAGTCTTTACTACAAGCAGTGCAAGTTTTATGGAGGCCAGCGGCAGCATCTATGAACGTTTATAAAAACTTCAAACTGAGGCAACTGAAGTTGGATGTAAAAATGCTACACGGCGCTGTATAATGGACTATTTTGTGCATAGCAAATTCTAAAGTGTGAGGAGTCTAGTATAGTTACATAAATAATTGTACACACATTCATGGCTGCAGGTATATGCTCTGTTCTTGGCTGCAGCTCGTAATTTCTAGCATAGCAAAACAACTATGGATAAGCAAATATTCTGAACAGGATACTCTAGGTTGGGTCCCAAGGATTTCCACTACAGTAGACTTGACTGTACTTAGCTTGAACTGCTCCAGTAAAACAAACATGGGATTTTGCTGTGGATTAAAGCATCAATTATACAGTGAAATATTAATGAAATCTTAGATAAAAATTCCTAATTTTGTTGTTTTTTTCATGCAGTATCAACATTTATGAGAAGGCGATTCTGCAGGCAGCGGAACACGGTACCTGGACTGAAAGCGATGTCATGGACCTTTCCGGAATGGCATGGCACCTGGTGCAGCAACACAGAACTCCCGGTGTCCCACACGCTGACAACGCCCTCCTTTGTCCCCGAGGCTAGCAAAGTGCCCGCCTGGTTAAGTCCTATTGTGTTCACCTTGGAGAGAGAGAATGAATTTTTACCCCCCATGAATACACACGCACACACAGACACTGTGAGCATTGCTTGCTGTCAGTCACACTCCGGAGATTTACTGCTGCCAGTGATAGAACCTCACCAGTAACCTTCATGCCCTAACAATCACTTTTTTGAAGACGGCTCCCTCTAGGCACACTGACAGTTGTGCCATTTTCATTCATTTTTTGGAATCACCTAACTGTACCCCTGGGGATATTCAGTTGCACAGAAACCGTCATTTCAAGAACCGTGCCGTGGATTGGCTTAGAATGATCCTTTGTCCTCCTGTAGCTTTTTAGGAAACTGACTGTGCAACTACCGATGGGACCTTCCTGGTACAGTTGCCTCCATTCCACTTAAGCAACTTAGAAAAAACACAATTAGATGGAATTGCATTTGTAATGAGGTTGAATATTTGTGCACTCTTTTGTGGTTTTAATCTGCATATAATTCAACTGATGCATACAAACTGTATTTTCACTTCCACACAAAAGAGTATTTTTAATCGGTGCCATATTGAATTCACCGGGATTCAGTGCTGTAAACAAATAAAGCATGAAAAAATCCAGGGGTTGGGTGGTGAATAATTTTTATAGGCACCACAACAGACACATAATGTAGGCTCATTACAGTTTCATGGCTTGGCACAACACAAAGACCCTCTCCTCTCTCACCCCAGCGTCGTGTTCTAGCTCTGCCAGAAGCTGGAACTGACTCCTCTTGTTCATCATGTCGGCAGGAACGCACCTCCACACCTGTGGCAGAGACCAAGAAGGACACAGCACCTCTGAGTATTGCAAATGTGTGCTGAAAGGTAAGTAACAGTGACAGCAGGTAGCAGGATTTGTAAACTGTACATACAGGCATTTTTTCTAGTTTAATTATTTACATTTTAAACCTATTAACTTATTACGCATTTTCTAAATATTTGCGTCTGCTGCAGAACAAATAAATACAAGTGGTGCTTACACAGCCAGCCAACAGATGTCAGTAAAGAGCACCGAAAGAAATTTTTTGTCAGTCAACAATCTGCACCGAATAGAAGTTTGTAGAAATTACTTTTAATTTATTGAAATTTTAGATTAGTTTTAATTTTAGTGTAATCCAATGTATACAAAAAATATAGACGTACAAAATATTTTTACATCTATTTTTTTTCAGAATTTTTAAGGATGTCTATTTTTAAGGTTTTTTTTAATTAATAGTAACTGTGGAGTTGTGAACAAACTGAATTACAAAACAGACTGATGAACTGAGTAAGCTGAAGACCCAGTGTAATGCATTTTTATTCACTTTTGAAATCACACATTATAGTCTACTGGATCCAGCATAAGGCTATCGGGCAGAAAGAAGAAGCCTTGCCTTCACTGTGGAGTCCCAGGAAGCAGTATACAGCTGGTTGTCTTTCCAGCACACCTTGCTGACTGCGTCGTCGTGCCCCATTATGGTGTCCTGCCGTCTTCCATATGCTATTGAATAGAAGTATCTGTAGACGGACAGCAGGAAGATCATTGCCATAAGGCCATTGCCAGTTTGGAGCATTTGCATATTTGATGGTGACACCAATGTGGCTGCCCAAGCTGCAGAAACACACTGGCAGTTCTCACCCACACACGTACATGTTATTATCCCAGGAGGAACAAACGACTGTTGTGTCTTCTGGGAGGATCAAACATGATGACAGTGCCTACACGGGTAGTACACAGACTGCGTTTCAAACAGGATCAACAGTATATGCCACACATTACACACCACAACAATGTATTTCACATTTACTGTAAAAGTACAGTAAGAACTGAAAGTTCATTAACATATCCAAGACAGGGTTTCTCAGATGTTGTGCAAAACTGCGTGGGTCGTACCATGTTTGAGAAGGACATGCTTCTCTGTAAGCTGCCGGACTCCTTGGAAAACATCTTGAGTGTGGAATCTGTAAATGTAAAAGTCAGCTAAGCAGTTGCCCATTCCAGAGTTTGTGTAGCACCCCAAAGAACCAGGAATCCCCACAAACCTTGCGACGTCGTGAAGACGGAGGCACCGCTGCGAGTTACTGCTATTCCTGTAATGGCCCTGTGTAATCAGGGTTTGGCAACATTGAAAATGTTAAAATTAGTCATACAAACATTTAAAATACTGTATACACTGGCTCCTCATGTTACAAAAATGGTCAGGGTTTTGAAGATTCCAACTTTTTCCAGTTTAATGTATTTTTAAATGCCTTTTCTTAACTTCTACCTCCCACAAATTCTGTTTGTAGTGGAGTAAAAATTACCTGCATCTCCACATCCTGCCATTATTCGATGCTCGAACACAACAGCACTGTGGCACAAAGTGTTTAAACTCTCTTCCACATTATTTACACCTCCATCATGCCTAACAGTGCTGATAATCAATAACAAGATGCCAAATGGCAACCATGTTTATGGGATAAACCAATCGACTATCAGCACTGAACAAAAGCTCGTAAATGTATTTCTGTTTGTACTCACTTCAAATTTGCCTTAATTTTTCACATTTAAGGAAAGTTTTGCAAGTGCAAAGTCTTACAAAGTGTTTTATTATAGCTACTGTATATCTAAGAGTTTTACAGAATCAAACTTAAATAAACCAAGGAAAGTCTGCATCAGCTTTTACTGACTTTTACTGGGTGCTAAATAACAATAAACTAAAAAATTGAACTGTGAACAGACTTCCAGCCTCCACTGTGTTCCTAAGGTGAGGAGCCAATGTATTAAAAATACTAATACACACACGCAATTACAGTGTTCTGTATGTAGAATTTTCATTGCTTAATGGACAGAGAACAGCTACTAACACTGTATACTTTTCTGACTTCTGCCTGAGCAGGTTATGTCAACCGAGAATGTTCTCTCACTCTTTGTGGATCTTATGGCTGGCCACTAGCTTTAGCTTGCTCATGTTGCTCCATGCCATCCTCCTGCTCTCTTCTGTGAGGTCTTCGAAAGAGGAGTCCTCACTCATCGAGGCTGTAACACATCACCAAAAACAATTATCGAAAGCAATGTGGAGCAGACATTTTGCACTCATACTGAGCAAATAGGCTCCCGTTAGAGAAGTACCTGGAGACAGCTCATTGAGGGAGGCATTCTGGCTGGGAGTTCGGGTAATGCTCTGAAACTTCGGCGTAATCCTCTGGGGGTGTGGGGTGGTGAACAGCTGTTTTGGGGTTTGTCCAAACTCCAGGATCTGAGTCAGCACAGCGATCTTCTGGTCTGGATCCTCAATACTGTCAGGGAAAATGCAGTACAGAATATTAAACACAGAAACTTAGAAAGAAAAAAAAACGTATTAATTATTACCTATTTAACTCTTTTCATAAAAAAAAGTTTGCATCTGCTGTTCAAACCCTTATGGTTGTTCATATTGCTGAAAGCTTTGAGATTTACAGCACTAATATAATTTCAACACATTTAGTACAGTTTCACAAAACAATTTCAATTACCTATCACAGTCAATGCTCCCTTCATACGTCACAGGATGAAAGACTGAAAAGAAAATAAGGCTTAAAAGTGTCAGTTTCACATTAGTTGATGTAATGTTTCACACTTGGTTTGCGACCACTTTAACCGCAAAACCTTGCACACTTGATACAGGAGACATCTCATATGAACTTTCAAACATTTACGCAGGATTTATTAACTTTACTGCATAAGGTAAAGTGAAAAGGTATATCAAGACATGCAGAAATCAATAATACAAAGTAAAAAAAAAATCCAGAACCGAAACTATTCATGTTTTCAACTGTTACCACTGTTAAGGAGTAGAAAGGATCAACACCTTTTAAGAGAATACGCTAAAGAAAAGGAACCCATTCTCCTCTGAAGTAAATAGGACCAAAACAGTACCATGGAGATGATATCAAAATCATTCATCTTGTATCCACCGCAGTTGACTCAATTGTAATATAATTAATTTATTTCCCTCTTCCTATAATCTTTGCAGCAGCATTCTGAATTTCCTATATAAGCCTGTATTCAGCTGACAGAGCAAGTGATTTAAACATCTTTCTTGCCATTCTGCTTATCAATTAGCATCTCATAGTGACTCAGTGGATGACGCTAAATTGAGTCAGAGATGAACAATGAACTTAAACAAGGTGAGCAATGAAAAACAATCTGCAGTGCTTGTAGTGGAGACCACTGACACATAGCATGACTACATGACAATCTCCTGAGGGGCTCTGTATCATGGTGGGCTGGGGAAGGGGATAGGTTTACTCTACCATTGTGGGCTGCCACGGCCTCGCTTCCCCTCTGCTTGTACCCAAAGATCAGGTCGATCCACTCATGCAGGTGCTGTGACACATACTGGCTCTCCAGGGCCTTTCTACTTTTCTGTAGGAAGTCGGCTGCATCTGCAATGGTATGTTTGCGCAGATGAGCACACACAGAGAAGCAAAACATCACAGCCAGACTAGCCTGCTTTTCAAATCATGAACAAATGCAATCAGCAATATAAATTATAAAACACTCTCAAAATTTCCTCTGGAAATCACAGACTTCTCCATAAATTACTATGGTACCGGCTATCCAACTCTAAACCCCTAACACACTGTGTTAACAGGAGTCTTCCCTCACCTAAGGCCCAAGGGGGTAGGGCCACATCCCCCACCATCCTGCCCCCTTGCCGCTTGCCCAGGTTCAGGTGCAGACTGTTCTCCAAAAAGCTGGTGTCATTTCCATAGAACTCTGGAATTAACTGGTACAGGAGGGTGTTTGTTGGGGTCATTTCAAAACAGCACAGGGTGGGGATGGGGCAAAATGTGACTGGGGTAGCACCTAAGGACCTTTACAGTTACAAAACCATCCCTACAAGATTCAGCCTTCCCTCTGCAACGTGAAAATTAGCTTCTACAGTTAAGCGTTCTTCATCATGCCCCCTAATGGCAAAATTCTGTTGCTACTTGAGTTTAAAAGCGCATATAACCCAACAGTGGACCAATATCAAGCTTATCAAGTTATATTTTACATTGTTTATTCTCATAAATTATATATACTGTTTTTTGAAGTCACTGCCACAAATTGGGCAGTAAACATAAATTATGACTCTGCATTCCCAAATTATCAGGAAAATGTTTTAAAAGTACAACTTAAACATCTCTGTAGATAGGTCTTCTGCATTGATTTCTTACCTCTTTGAAGTCTGTTGCTCCCTCCAAGCAATTTTTCCATGTTTCAGCTATACTGTGGAACAGACATGAGGTTTTACTGACATGAAACTGAATATTCAGCCTAGAAGATTGTACTGATTTACACACTCGTATACACTAAAAGTTCCCTGAAGTAACACACATCACCCTACATGCCGACCTAAGCAGCTATAAGGGAGGCGTACAAAGTATGCACTGGTTTCTGAGTTTACGTTCAGACTGGAAGCTTGTCTGTAATTTTATGTGTTTGTAAATCCAAAGTCCCCTTTACCCTCTACATTTGCCCATCCATCCACCCACTATGTTGCAGTGGTTCAGAATTTACCCTGGATAGAAGGCCAATCCATTATAAGATCGTCACTCACAATCACACAAACTAAGGGCAACTTAAGAGTGAGAATTTATCCTGAAACACATTATCTTTTGAATGTAGAAGAAAACTGGAGTACCTATAGATACCCAAATGAATAGTATGTAAAAGATGCAAATTCCTTACAGACTAAGCCAGGTATGAACCCATTTCCAAACAGTGCTGCCCACCCCCTACGACAATTAATGTGATAACAGGATAATCAAAGGTCTTGCTCCTATTCTGTGTTTGGCAGCGTTTCACTGCCATCTATTGACTTGGTGAACACACATCCTGCACACAAAAATGACTACAGCTGCATGAAAGACAGCACTGGTGATTTCCAGTTGGTCAACAAGAGGACTGTCTTCCTGGGCAGGTAAACAGTGGGTCTGTGTGCAAACGGCATTTCTGCAGAGACAAACCTGTTGAACATGCGGTCTGCGTGGTCATAGCGCCCGTTCTGCAGGCAGAGCATGTACTCAGGAGCTGCAGTGAAGTAAGAGGATAGAACCAAAAGTCTATGAGCTCCAAACCCAGATGTTAATTGGAGAGAAATGGTCGCTGCAGAACTCAAGAGGCACGTACCTACTCGCACCAGGTAGAAGAGCACGTAACCAGGAGATGAGTAGTGGCTTCCATACATAAACTTGGGATCTGGCATATCCCTGTAGCGAGCCTGTGGGTGACAAAAGAGACCACCACAGCTTTGAAAAAAGACATATAAAGAATAGTCAGTTTACAAACTTACACAATAACATCACCATCAATAAATGCTTAACAGGAAAGACACTGGTCTATTTGCAAGTTAGGATTTGTAAAAATGTTGGCTAGAGCAGTAATTAGATAAGCCTTACTTAATACTTGTTAAAATTTTGAAGCACATTATAATGGCAATTACATTTAAAAAAAACTGAAGATAAAATTACATAATTCCCACAATGTCAATGATTGACTGATTTGTTCCATAAATTGGTGCAAAATCCCACCAGCACAAAGGAACACAAATAAAAAGCTGTAGACAACATAGAAACATGATGAAATAACCCGGACCCACACTTCTATTTTGGTGGATGCGTTGAACTGACACTTGTCAGTTAGACACTGAAACACAGGTTACACATGCTACTTAGCCAAGAGAAATTTTAGGGAATAGATATGAGAAAAATGCAGCTCACCAGCAAACGATCAAGTCTCTCTGTGTTCAGAGCTCCAACTGGCTTGGTTAGATCACGGAAACTTGCAGGGTTCGTCAAGTCTGGGGTGTGGAGAAAAAGAGAGACACAAAAAGTGCTCACAAAGTCAAACTTGCATCTCGACTGGATTCCTGCATTAGCGGTACACAAGAGTGTTATGAGCAGAGGTGGAAAGAGCAGCAAGATTAAATATGTGCAGTTGGTGACTCTGATAAATATATTACATCAGGATACACACTAGGTTACCGGTGCAAATTACCAAAAGCATTCAGATAGAGCCTGATGTCCACAGTTAGTCCATTCAAGTGCACTGAGCATAAGGTGCACCTTAAAAGTTGATGAGGGAAACTGCTTGAGGTGAAAAGTAACCCACCGAGCTCAACACTGGTGTGGTCAGCAATGACCCAAGGGAAGACGGGGTACTGGGAAAGGTCATTGCAGCTACGGTCAGCCAGGTTGTTGAGGTGTAGGAGATACTGGCAGTTGCTGATGTGGCCACGCTGCCACTGCAGCATGTAGCTCTCAGCTGTGTGCTCCACCATGTGGTTCTCTGTGGTGAGACAAGGATGTCATCAAAGCTTCAAATAGTGGTTATTACTGATGATCTGTCTATATTTTTCTGAAGATATTTCAAGATGTGCTTTTCATGTGAATATTTAAGGTAAAAACTGGTGGGCGCAGTTCCTTTCAGTAAGCAGCATCCCTACATGGCAGAATGCAACAGCAAATAGAATCTTTGATCCAGACCTGGTCTTAGAGGGTCTTGAACAGTATATGATGGTTTTTCATTTATTTTGGTAGAACTCATTCTTTCCAGAAGTGTGGGATTTTAATCAATAACATAAGTATTTACACTAATAAGTTTCATTAATTAACCAATTTTGCACATTTGTGTCTGTGGAACTGCTTTGAGAAGCTGTTAGAAGATTCTGAAAGATAAAAACTGACCCAGGAAGGTGGCGATGTAGTAGTACAGCTCATCTCTGTCTTTTGTGGTGTAAAACTTGAGATAGATGTCTGAGCAGAGGTGATTTTCACTGCAGAAGACTTCAAGCCCCTGTAAAGTACAGAAGCAATAACCACATTAAATGTAACATTTAAAATTTTACATTTATATTAAACAGAATACTGCACAAAGCCACTGAAACTCTTCAAACTGGACAGACACCGTTCAAGTTTATTTCTAGGCAGCTCATTTGTAAAGCAAGGTAATGTACCGTACCAGTTCAGGGTAAGAATGTTGCTCAACGGTACTACAATAGAAGTGGAGACTGGGGCTTGAACCATCGACCATAAAAATCATAAATCCATGCCCTTAACAGCTGCTCTTAAATAGGAACAAAAGGTCCAGCTTGTTCTTACTAAAGAAATATGGCAACGTTATCTGTCACAACAGCTGGACCTGTAAAAGATTAGGGGTTGAAGTACCAGGAGATGAGCTGCTGATGTACCCATAATCACAACTGCTTTAATAAACAAATGTATAAGCCATGCAAGTATTCTTGAGTGTAAATCATCTGCTAAGCTAAACAGTGCGACATGTAAGCTCTTCTCACTATGATGGTACTTGTAACCACAATCCCAAACCTGGTGCGAGTGGAAGTCTAACAACAAATTGAGTGGCGTTGACTCACCAGTGGCCTCAGGCCATGTCTCCTCTTGTATATTCGCCTGACACTGTGGAGTGTGATTTGTACCACCGGCTCCTGTGATCAAAACAGGCATGAATGAGGACGTCAATGTGCAAAACGCATCTGTGACAACACAGCCTGGTTGGGTAAAATCCCACATCACAACAGAAACTTTATTTGTGCGCCTTTTTACAGGCTGCTTCCTCTTTTCTACTCATTTTGAGCGTTTCACATCTACAGGCTGAAGGACATGACTTCTCCATGGAGGTTTTGTGAACATACCGGGTGGCCATTCAGGGGCTGAAAGTAGAGGTTCTGGTCTGTGATGCACACGTGTCCTGGGTTGGTCACCAGTGGTGACACCATCTCTGCTGTGCACTCCATGTGGAGCTTTTCAGAAACATTCTGAAAACTAGAAGAAGACATCTTAAACTGGTAATACACATTAAAAAAACTGATCGAATCAATGGGGAGAAAGAGCATCAGATTAAAAAAAGTAAATGTATATTAACATGAAAATAACATTAACCTATTTTAAATTAACTGCGCATTTAATCACAGTTTGGATTTGACCACCTAGCTTGTTGAAGAACTGCTTCAGCAACAGCATCTGTTGGTCTAGCAAAAAGGTGTGGAATCTGGGAGAACTGCTTCTCTGAACATACATCAATCAATAGGAACATAAATGTCCTGGGTGGCACAGTGCTGAAGCGGTTAACACTGGCACCTTGCAGATGCTCAGCTGTGGGTTTGAATCTAACTTAGCCAGTGTGTAGTTTGCACATTCCTCATTTTAGTGTGGGTTTTCTGCCAACATCCAATGAATGGTTTTTCAAGCAGACAGGTGAGTCTAAATTTGTCCTTTGTGTGTGTGTATGTATGTATGCATGCATGTACTATGTACAGTATGTATGTATGAAATTGCTTTGTGATGAACTGGCATCTTGTCCAGAGTGTAGCCTTACCCATACCCTATACTTCTAAGAGGGGTTCTGTATCTGTACCGATGGATGGATTTACAAAATAACAAATGAATAATATTTCTCTTAAATTTCTTACATTTTAACTGTTACTGCAATGCAACAGGAGAAAGAACAACATATAACTGCCTACTGGTATGCACTCAGGTTTTACCTGTTTTTGTCAAAAGAGGTTCGAGCCAACCGTGATTGAAGAATGGCAGCAATCTAGAATAAAGAAATGACATGAAATATCAAACTTGCTCACAAAGGCTCTGAAATGAATGTGTCGCATTTATAATGAAAACCCGAAACCCTGACAGCTGCTAGATTGGCCTGTCACACTGGAAATGTCATCTTTGCCTATGATTTGAATTATCATCTCTTACAATCTCATGAGACTACATACTTTAAGGTGTCAATACATTTGCAAAGCTTTAGAATTATTTACATCATCAGCAGTCTAGTTATATCCTAGACAGCAAAAAGATTTTTAGATGACCTTTTGGGACAGGAAGTTGTACAAGCCTTTTTCCAAAAACAAGTGGAATCATTTTAAAAAATATAATGTCCTCTACAAGGCATATTAGGACTTGTATTACGAACGGTCTGACAAACACTTCAGTATGGCCTCTACAGTGGCCAAAACAAATTAGAACATGATATAATTAATGATAATCATTGTCTGGTCATGATTCTCTCATCCTGGCTCTGTGAGATGCCAGTACTACTGTATGCCAGATATGGAGCAGTTAAAGGTAAATATTAAAAGACTTTGGAAAATGTGAATGGCTTTGAGATATGCCTCGTGGGCACTTTTGACTACAGTGACTCACCATGGCAGTCTGGTCTCCCAGCTTGTCAAGACATGATGCTCTGTGCAGCTGAAAATACAGACATTTCCGTTATAAGCAAAACAACAGCAGGAATCCTTCAAAAAAAGATCACAGAGAAAGGCCTGGTTCGCTGACCATGTTAACTTCCTAAAAACCAGTAATAAAAAGGTTTCTGAGTACATTTCTAGTATGTCTTTGAAGTTTGTGAAAAAGCATAGAATGTCCTCTATAATATGCATTCTGAGTCAGCAATGTAGCCGGTACAGCTGAGGAAATATTTTTAAAAATGTGTCCACTACAGTGGGCAAAAATAAATGGTTGAATTAATAAAGGTACGGATGACCAATACAGAACTACATGACATTGTGCAAACTCAGGATTTCATAATTTCAAAGTCAATTCATTACTGATTCGAGGAACTGGACTCATGTGAATACAGCTCACGCAACCCCACTGTTACACATGTTGGACTCAGATCATGAGAGTGTGAGTGTGTGTGTGTGTGTGTGTGTGTGTGTGTGTGTGTGTGTGTGGGGGACACACCTGAAGCAAAGTCTGAATAACGTCCTCTGTTTTAACGGACACCTCCAACTGGAAGAAAAAAACGCTGTCTCCCTGGGCGGAGAGAAAAGGGCAAGGTTGAGCATTACAGGTCCTAAAAATATCAGATAAAAAAAAAAAAGTCTACACTCAAGGGGGAAATCAAGCAAGCATGCATATTATCTTTTCAGCATCGTGGCTTCTGCCTGAACAGAAATAACAGATTTTATACAAATGTTTTCAAGGGAATTACCAGACCATAAACTGCATCGAAAAAAAAGGAAACAAGAGAAACATTAAATGCCAAACTATGCCAAAATTAGGCCAGAAAGGTACACATTTTATTTTAGGGAGTTTCTAGGTGAACATGCCACTCACATCATGTACAAGAAACCAAGTCTGACAACAGAATGGCGATGGAAAAACCATGAAAAGAACCGTACCCGTTCAATTCTGTAAGGGGCCACGACGTTGCCCTCCTTGATATGATACACCTTCATGTATGAAAACAGAAAATCATAATTAAAAGCAGATCAATTTCAAGTACATACGCAATTTGTGACTATACCTTGGTATGAGATTTTATATGAAAACAAGTTACTGTAAACTCTTGTGGAAACTTCAAGGACAGAATTGAGGCCAAAGAATTTTGTAGGTATTGTAGGTCTGTGCAGCACTTATCACTACAAATGCATGAGTCCCTCAAGTATTAAGATGTCCAAAATACTGCTCAGTTGCTGCAAAGAAGGGCCTCAGATGTCTGACATACAAAGGATGACACCTTCACTAACAAACTCTCAACATACCTGTTGGCAAGCAATGGAGACTCCGACCAGCTTGCTCCTGCATTGGGGGGAGGGAGCTCAGTAATACACTGTTACACAACCATTTCCAAGACAGCACAACATTGTTCCAATGATACCGTTGGATGCTTTATTTTCAGTTATTTTTGACACCTGGGAACACTAACTGATGCTAGAAACGCTGCTCCATCTTTATACCACACACTGCAGTAACATGACATACAACTTACTGAAATGTATAATTTGTGTGAAGATGGGGGGTGTACCTAACAAACCGGCAACTCAAAGTATATTGAAATACCTTGACCACAGGAGAGTTGGAATGTGAACCTTTCAGACTGCAAAGTGACCACTCAAACCACTAATGCTGATGTTGCTTTTTATTGCGCAAAATCTAAAGGTGTTCAAACACCCTCCTCACATGCAAAATGACAACCTTCAGTCCATCGCCTTAGATACTAAAGAGACAAAAGCCTTTCAGTGATATACTGAACCAAACAGAGCATTAATTTTTAAATAACACAATCGTTCATTTATCAATAAATATGATGTATAAAGCATGCCTTCATTCCCATGACTTTTTAAAAGTTTATTGATATCTGAGCATTTCAGTCATTCCCTATTTATAAGTGACCAAGCAAGCCATGCTGAGAACTAAATGTGCAACCATTTAGACCCCAAATTCCTTAACTGCTACACCACCCACTTCCTTATGTGGCTGCAGAAGTTCCTAGATGGCACTTACTCATTGAAAGGATTCCGGTCATTTTCTTCGACACCCTCGATTTTTTTGCAGTCTCTGAGTGGGATCTGGTGGGAAAGCAATCACAGTCATGCACAGCAACCCAAAAAGACAACTGACAAACCTCAAACATTTTCAATAATACCACAACATACCTTTAAAATAGACTCAGCTGTTGGTTCAGGCTCAAAGATGACAGATTTAGAACATATCTTCAGTGAGCCTCTTACTTTTCTAAAATAAAAATAAGAATTAAACATTTCAGTGCACTCATTCTCGCTCAATGGGGTTCATTCATTCTGTGAAATCACCACCTTGGGTGAATTCTCGATGCAACAGTCATAATACTGAGGAAAGTGCTACTTTATTTGATATTATTTTGACATTAATTGATAGGATTTTTTGAGACTGTTAGTATGACAAAAAGTTGCCCTGTGTTAAGCAAAATTAAAATTCTGTATGAATTTTAAATAAATTATTGTATCTGTAATATTCTCAAATGTCCCCATGAACATTTATTTGATGTTCTTTTTGCTGCTGTTGCATTGAACAATGCTCTGATTCCACAACCATGGAATGGAAGTTGTGCTGTGCTGTCTAGAATCACCCTTGTGTGGCTGTATAGTCTGTCGGAATCCCGTAAAGGATGTTTATAAAGGGAAAATGAGCACAGATACTGTTGTACAGAATTTATAAGGGCATTGCATGAAGGTAAGGGTGTGCCACAAGCCACAATAGCAATTTTTCATTGCACTGGGCATGGTGATGAGTTGGATGAATGTATTTTCAATTAAAAGGTGCTGTATAAATACACAAGCAAAAATACATTTTAAATGTAGCATTAAAGAATAGATAGAAAAGCTCTGTAAAACTTGCTATTACCACCACAAAGCAAAATATGGTGTCCTTTGTCCACTCAATGAAGTCCGTTATGCTGCTTCACACACGCCAGACGTGTGTAAGAGCAGTGCTGTACTAAGGTGGGTGAGTAGTGGTCTGCCCTGGGTAAAGATATTACTGTATTGGTCCTTTTTTCTGGGAATTACATCTAAAGAAAGACAAGGTCATCTTATATTCAAGGACTAGACCTGTAAAGGACATATTCTGTATAACACCGGTAGGTGGCGTCACTTATTAACTGGCAGCAATTACACATCATTGCCTCTCTGACAGACACACTGGACCCGCTTCAGTTCGCCTACAGACCAAACAGGTCTACTGACGACGCAATCGCCTTCACTCTCCACAAGGCTCTCTCCCACCTGGAACAGAGGAACACGTATGTGCGAATGCTCTTCATCGATTACAGCTCAGCATTCAACACCATCATGCCCTCTAAGCTGGTTGCCAAGCTCAGGAATCTAGGACTTAACCCAGCTTTGTGCGGTTGGGTCATGGACTTCCTGATGGGCAGGCCCCAGGTGGTGAGATTGGGGAACACCATCTCCTCAGCGCTCACTCTTAGCACGGGGACCCCCCAGGGCTGCGTGCTCAGCCCCCTGCTGTACTTCCTGTTCACGCACGACTGCGTCGCCTCGCTCAGCTCCAACATCATAGTCAAGTTTGCTGACGACACCACGGTCATCGGCCTGATCACCGACAATGAACAGGCCTATAGAGAGGAGGTGAGAACCCTGACCTCATGGTGTCAGGACAATGACCTCCACCTCAACGTCAGCAAAACAAAAGAGCTGATCATGGACTTCAGGAGACAGCAGGGGAATGGCCATGCGCCCATCTCTATAGCCGGCGCCCCAGTGGAGAGAGTGAACAGCTTCAGGTTCCTCGGCATTACCATCACTGAGGACCTGTCCTGGTCACGGCACGCCAGCGTCGTCATTAAGACGGCAACACAACGCCTCTTCTTCCTCCGTCGGCTGAGGAGGTTCGGCATGGACAACAGGATACTTGTCAAGTTCTACAGATCTACGATCAAAAGTATCCTGACTGGCTGTTTCACGGCCTGGTATGGCAGCTGTAGTGTGTCAGACCGTAAAGCTCTGCAAAGAGTGGTCAAGACAGCACAGACCATCACCAGGACTGATCTGCCAGCCCTGCAGGACCTCCACACCCAGTGCTGCAAGAAGAAGGCACTTAACATCTGGAGGGACAGCAGTCACCCCAGCCACAAACTATTCTCCTTGCTCCCATCCGGAAGATGCTTTAGAAGCGTTCGGACAAGGATGAAACGGTTCTGGAACAGTTTTTTCCCCCACACTGTTAGACTGCTAAACCACTGACCCCTCCCTGGGCAGTGGAACAGTCGATCGGGGTCTGTCTGTCTATCTGTATGCCTGTCCCACCCATTGTGGAAACCCGTCTGGTTCACCCATCTCTGGTACTTTTTGTTGTTGTAGGTTTAGTCTGTAGTTGTAGGTTTGGCTGCTGTGTCTTCTCTCCCCCCGCCAATCCCTGATGTATATCCGTTTCCCCACATACCTATCCCTATTTACTAACCGTTTGTTATGCTCTTTATTTATTATTATTTATTGTTCTCCTCTCCCGACTATACATATTATATACATATTCTGTCCATATTTGCACTGAGGATGCCTGGAAACAAAACTTTTCATGGGGACAACACTGCTATGCTGTGTTGTTCACCCATGACAAATAAACCTTTGAATCTTGAATCTTATCCACAGAAATGATCAGCTGAAGCTAGCGAGTGTGAATGATGGTGAAACCATCAATTTACAGTTACAATGCCAATTTTAAAATAATTAGTGATCGATAAGGCAGAGGTATCACACAATTCTAAAGCAGTCAAAAAATATAAAGTTACAGAATGTCATGTTTGAAGGTAGTGAGCCCAAAAAAGACCGTGTTAAACATGCAAATATGGTAAAAATTAATAAATATGATTTTGTTTTCCAAAGATATATAATGTTCCAAAAACCTTTTTTCCCCCCAAAATGGGTGTTGAAAAAGAGGTGATCATCTTATAATCAGGATCATATGATATATTTGGGCGAAAATAATATTTTTTGTAGGAAACTTAAAACAGCTTAAATTTCTCAGCTCAGTCAACATATATTGTCCACAATCCTCCATAATTTCCTACAACAGATAGACACCTGTTTGTCCATTTTCACACATGCAGCAGTACATTCTGGGAGAGAGGTGTGGCTCTCCTACAATGCATTACTGCTGCATACCTGTAAATAGTTGTGTTTTAGAGTTGTGATGTTTTACAGGGGTATTGCTGGTGCTGTGTTATACTGCATGGAGATGAAATTCATTATCAGCTTAGTCCAGCCCTCTGAATTCTCTACAGTTCATCATAACTGAGGAAAGAAAAGCAGTGTTGGGTCACTGGTAGGACTGCGTGTGTTTCTGCTCATACCTTGACTGAGGAGTGCTGCTTCTGGTCACATTGTATGCTGTGTGCTGTTCAAAATAGTACTCCTCTAGGTCAAGGAGCAAGAGAGAAAACCTGGGAGAGATAAACAAAAACAATCAACCATCTGCTTGAAGGAAGTACAAAAAAAACTGTTAGTGTAAATTATCCTGAGACCAAGAAATAAAATATTTATTTCTGAGATATCTAGGAAATTATTCAAACACCACTATGAAATATGGCACTATTTAAAAGCATATAGCTGCAATTAAGATTTCCATGTATTATTGCATGTGAGGTTTGAGAGATACATATGTCCTACAGAGTGAGCAGAAATAAAAGGATGACTCTCAGGAGGATATTTGTCCCCTGAATGAGCAATGTACTCACGCACCTCAGAGCAGGCTGTATGTTTCAGCCAGAGCGTTTTAACACTTGTGGACTTCCATGATAACATTTCTCTGTGAGATACACGGACACACAAACTGCTTATGGTTTAAAGTCCGGTGTAGTGAAGTCCATCCACTGTTTGCTGTGTGTGCTCTGTGTGTGTGTGAGAGAGAGAGAGAGAGAGAGAGAGAGAGAGAGAGAAGCAAGAACAGCTCACCGAGCCAGCAGCCATATATGCTGCAAATGCAGTTACTATCTGTTCTGGCCAAGCTCAGATAAATGAAAACAACATAGAAACCTAGGGGTCATTTGAATATATTGAAACACCAAAAGACACATGCTCAATGGCTCAAAGGTCAGTGGCACAGTTAAAGAAAAATAAATAAAAAACCAAAACAGCAGAATATGATTTGGGTGTGGCAATATGTATGTCACCCTAAGTAACACAATTTTTACTTTCCATCTTCTCCACTGAATTGGCTCCAGACCACTGTGACCCTATTCAGCATTCAGTAGTTAACAATACTGGATCAATAGCTAAATATACATCTTCATATGACTACAAGTCACAAGTGTTTCTGAGGTCAACTGTTCATTTTGGACTTCACAGATCTAACTGGATCTCACCCTCCCCCAGCAGCCCAGCCAGACCATTACACTTCTTTCTCCACCTCAGGTTACTCGGTGATCCAACACACACACACAAAACAAATAGAAAATCCAAATCCTGATGGTTCTCAGTTCTGGCTCCAAAGAGGTGGAATGAGCTCCCTCTGTCCCTCAGAGCATCCGAGTCCTTCTCAAATTCAAGAATGTCGCAAAACATGATTTCCCACATGCTCTACAACCTTGCACTGGATTATCTTCCCCAGCTTGCTTCATTTCAGTTCTATATGCAGTTACTTGTGTAACACGTGCAGGAAAAACTGTGATGTTGGAGAAACTGTCTGTGCTTTAACAGTCACCTGTCTGAAGCTCCTCATCTGTGGATCAAATCTATGACATGTACCTGGCTTGAGAAGTTTCTTCTAAATAAATAAAAGTAAACTGCAAAGGTCGCAGGTTTCCAGCTTGAAGGACAGCGATCTTCATCCTGCCACACTGGGGTCTATCAGCAGGCCAGCTTCCATCGAGGGGTCCCTCACGTCAAAGTCTGGGTCCCAGACTACTGCCACATTAGGCTCCTCCAGAAAAACATCTCCTCTCACCACACTGCCTGGTTGTCCTACCTACATCGCCCCAACGCTGTCTGCGTGAAGCAGCACGCCTCTCCGACTGGTGCCGAACATCACCTGACCTTGCACAGTCTTCCTGTGCACAGGACAGATATTATATTGCAGATATTATATTACCAACATGACTGTGGGAATGACCCGTTTCCCTCAGCAGGCGAAACGTCTCCAAACATCTTCTCGGCTTCAAGCGTGACTCACGCAACAAACCTGAGGGACATATTTAGCCGCATTGAATCCAATTTCATACATTTGACAGTGGAAATAACGTATGGGGGGGGGGGGGGGGTCAGTAAATATTCATGAATGCCTAAACACGTATTATTTAGTAAATATCATCGAAAATGATACGAGCAACAACTACATCTCCTCACTGGTTTGCAGCGCCGTTATTTCTGGGACGCGAAGAAGATCAGCGAAAACGCGTCAGCGGACGAAAACGCAAAATCCTGCCTCGTGTCTTTTAACACACGAAACTGTCGCTTAAACACGAACTGCCGGCGGTGTAAAAAGTGACAGTGGGATGCGACAATAATAAACAAACACGAGCCATCTTAGTCACACTGCAGGTGGACAGATTTAGGCAAAAACTGCGACGGTGCGTGTGCGCGCCGACCGGCCTGCCAGCGGCTGAGGGGTCCAAGGCGCAACCGCCGGGGACCCCGTCCGAGGGCGGGGGGGGGGGGTAGACGACACACGCCGCCGGGGCCGTGGCGTAGCGGTGACATGCGACGACCCCCGCCCCCGCAACACGACGACAAAACCCACCTCTCCTTGCTGCGCTCCTTCTTCTTCTTTATGAACGCCATGACGCGCGGCACGGCGCGTCGCATCCGTGAGGCGAGCGCGCGGCGCGCGAGTGTGTAAACAAGGAAGTGGTCCGCCGCGACCAATCAGCGGCCAGGCGTGAGCGGGCACGCCGGGCGCGGCCGCGCGCACGCACACCGCTCACGCTGCGCGCCGGAGGTCGCCTTGCGTCACACGGATGATGGAATTGCGGGTTTTCTGCTTCCCGATTTTTAAAAAAAAAAGTTTTCATCTCTCATCTTTCATCCATTTTCAGCCTGTAGTAAGGCGTGTTCTTGTTCTGCGGCTGAATTGTTCATTCGATGACAAATCGTCAGCGGTACAAAGCAGCGTAGTGATGCTGCAGTGAGGAAAATGGCAGTAATAATAATTACGAGATGAAGAAATGTTTTTAGGATGAACCTGTCAGCAATCTCCATTGAACAACAGATCGTGGAGGCATTTCCTCTCGCTGTAATTTTAATTTGGCTCAAATATTTTTTAAAGTAGAGTTTATTTATTTTTTTTGTCCCTTAATGTTGAATAATAAAATAATTTATTTTGTTTCACTAACCATTTGTCTTTTATAGTGTTGCAGTGGTCCAGATTCTATCCCACAAGCACAGGGCATGAGGCAGGGTACACCTAGGACACACCAGTCCGTCACTGGGGAATCTGTCTCTCTCTCTGTCAATCTGTCTCTCTCTCTCTCACACACACACACACGAAGAGAAATTTGTAACCACCAATCCATCTTAAGCACATACCTTTGGACTGTGGGAGAAAACCAGAGCACCTGAAGGAAACCACGCAAGCACAGGACATGATAACCTTTAAATCACTCTATTCATGGTCCCAAGCTGCAAATCGTTCAAGGGGTGTCTGTATTCTTAAACTTTTATTTTTTATTTGAGATAAAGTTTGTTTTAAGAGCGATACAAACTGTTTTCCTAAGTCAGTTTTACTCTCGAAATGAGGCGACCGTGTTTTCCGAAAATGTCAGTACCTCTGTTTTACACCAGGTGGCAGCAGCGCCGCAGTCAACTGTGACCAGCAGAAACACTAAATCCTTTCCCAAGTCATTTTCAGAGATGTTTTTTCCAAACCTGAATTCATATTTAATAACATGCGGTTAGCTTTCACCACCCCTGCTTTGTTGGCACAAATTCTTATTTCTCTTATCTGGTTTAAGTTTGAAATTGAGCAAATATACACTTTATTTTACCATACAGCTTCCGTGATCCAGTGAAGTCAGTATTATTTAAGCATTTGCTGCATGTTTGGTTACGTATTATTAAACACTATTTAATTATCATTTGGACAGTGTTTGTCATGAATGTAAAACCGATTTCTGTCCATCTTATTCACTTCACGCTCCCAGCAAACACCAAGTTCAGATAAAATGCCGGCCATGTGATGGGTGTGTGTAATAGGTTTGCCTCTATCTTGGGCACACAGCTGGAAATTACAGCTAATATGCTTGCATGAGAACAACCACGCACTTGTAATTTGTGTCAGATGGCTGGTTCTGATCTCTTTTCTCCACCACATGTCATAGCTGACTGGTCCTGGGTGGGGGTGGCAGCAAGGGATGAAAGATGTCACCATTTCCTGGGTCCCCAGTGCACGGCAAACACTGTACAATATTTAGCTCAGGGTGTGTCAGCCACTTTCACGAGCATAACCGAAGCTCATTCGAATAATAAAAACATTTATACCCAAACTGTAGTCAGAAAAAGTCTAATTTGCATTGGCAGTGAGCTGTGTAACAGATGTGGGGGAGGCGGGTGTACAGTAGGTCCTGCTGTAGCAATATTAGATGGCTGTGATGGGTCAGTGTCCTGGGATGGATTCTGGACCACCATGACTCTGCACTGCAAGAATGATAGCCCAGTGTTTGAGTTATGCCACATGACCAAAAGTATGTGGGCACCTGAGCTTCACACCCATATGTGCTTGCTTTGCAAACCCATGGGCATTCGTATGGAGTTGTTCCTCCTTTGCTGCTGAAACAGCCTCCTCCCTCTGGGAAGGTTTTCCACTAGATTTTGGAGCACAGATATGGGAATTTGTGCCCATTCAGCCACAAGTGCATCAGTGAGGTGGGGCGAGAAGGCCTGCCTTGTATTTGGTGCTCCTGTTCGTCCCAACGGTGTTCGGTGGGGTTGAGGTCAGGGCTCTGTTCATGTTACTCAAGTTCTTATAAACCAGCTTGGGTGAAGCATGTGTTTATGGGGCTTGCTTTCTGCATGGAGGAGGGCATAGTCATGCTGGAGCAGGAAAGAAGCATCCCTAAAGTGCGGCCACAAAGCTGGAAGCACACAATTGTCTACAATGTGTTTGCATGCTGTAGGGGAGGAGCTGAAACCGCTCATCTCAGTCATTAGAAGGGGGTTCACATACTTTAGGTCATATATTTCATGTGAAAATATAGGTAGCTCAGGCCTCCTTGCTGTGCTGGCCTTACAGTTGTTCAGTTGGTCCCCTTCTGAGAACGCATAAAACATGTAAACCTGTGGGGGGCAATGTGTCATTTAAGCTACCTTTTTACATTCACATCTGGGCTGCCTGCACTTGACTTGGGTGCTGCTGGTGAGGAGCTTGGAGAAAGATCCCATCGAGATATCTACCATGGAGAAAAGATACACAGAAATATGGTCAGCAAACATACTAGGACTCCATGCTGCATCTCCATAGAAGGTTCTGGAAAGGCTGTTCAAGCATGTCAGTAATACCGTGTATTTTCTTACCTGCGGTCACACATTTAAAATATATTTTAGATAACAGTTCTAACATAGGCACTCGTTCATTATATTCAGAAGGCATTAAGTATATTTTTAATCTTTTTTGATTAAAAATGTAAAATTTCATTATAAAAAGTGCTTTGCGATACGTTCTGGGCTTCATTTAGTAAAAATCATCTATTGGAGCTGATGCTCCACTTTAGTGAGCATTTTCTGTTTCCGGATGTGTAGACGCACACACCTGCTCCGTAGCAGCACCTATCCCCACATCACCAGGGCCTCAATGTCTCCTGTCTCCTGGGTTGGACACGGAGCTCAGCAGGGTTGTTTTCATGTACAGAGCTTCACTAAAATTATGTATCAGAACAGCAGTAGGTCCAAACTCAAGGTACTTACACAGTAAACTTACCCAGCTCTATAAATATGCAAATCCTGCCCAGAAAAGGTGACTTAATAATGTTTTTCTGCTTTTTAAAATGCATCTTTCAGACAGCTCTTGCTATATGGACATGGCAAAAAGCAGCTGGGTGGAGGTCAGAGGTAAGGGCTGCATCTGTCTTTGTGGCCCAGTGATGGTGGGAGGCAAAGAGAGCAGTGCTGGCATTCAGCCGCTGATCAGTAGATGGCAGTAGCAAACAAGGGTTTTAGACCAAGCAGCATGAAAGCTGAGAGCAGGTCTGAAACAATCAAACCCATGGCTGACTTCCACAGAACTGCTGTCTGCTTTCATATCCGGTGTAACAATTAAAATACACAACATTATAGCGTTTGTGAAGAAGGAAAAGTTAACAAAGCTGAGCACCGAACCCACACCCTGCAAACACACACTCACGCAAACACAGATGCACACCAGGAAGTGTAAGTAGGCCCGCGTGCTTAAAGATGCTCATGAATAATTCCAGCAGAAAATCTGTGGGAAAGGCACAGACAAGCACGATTTATGGGTGCCACGGTGGGTTTGCTGCTTGTATACTGATATGGTTTAATTGGTCGACAGTCCATAATTTTGCAAATGTGGAATTGCTCCTGCCTGACCCACAGCTTCGGTTGCCATTCACACAGTCGAAAACGGCGTTCACCGGAAGGCATGTGACTCGGATGGCTGCAGACATAAAGGGGGGTAAATCGGTGTATTGCGGGGGTGAATCTGTGTCAGGTTGTGGGGAGTTCACATGCTCCCTCCATGTTAGTCTACGTTTCCTTCCACAGTCCAAACACATGCATTTTGGATGGATTGGTGACTGGTATCTCATCCAGGGTGTAACCTTCTCATTCCATGTGGTGCTCTATATATATATATATATTTTTTTTCCCACTATATATATATATATATATATATATATATATATATATATATATATATATATATATAAAGTGAAAAAAAAAATATACTGTATATATTTTTTTTCCTCCACAACTTCAGGTGCTCCACTGCTCCATTTTAAACATACTGTGAACACCAGGGATTGGCAACCAATGTTTCTCCCGGCCATTTCAACAGTCAGCCACATAAATGGCCTCATCACTATTAAAACATCTTGAAGTGCTATGGCATGTATGACACCCCTGAAAAAAGCAGGAATTACAAAAACCTGTGCTAAAAAAGCGACTAAGAAGCTTGTGGCTGCAGTGAGTCGTCTGTGGTGCTGAAATCTATCTTTGTGCCGAGAAATCAGATGGCAGCTCTGCTCAATACAGGCTTTTTGCAGTGAAAAATATGGGTTCTTTTAAATGCAATTTATAAATAGCTCGATAAACCATCTTACAAAGACACGCTGTCATCTCACAGAATGATTCGGGACATTTTCGGAAATATTTATGTCGCAGTTCAGTTCGCATAAATAGCTGCTTCAGCGTCAAATTTTGTGTGCGTTTCACAAAATCAGAGCTGCGTATCAGTGCTTCACCTGCGGCACACCTGTGATTTCACACCTTGCTGTGTGTGAAACAGATGGAGTGTATAGAACAACACACACACACACACACACACACACACACACACACACGTGGCACTTGTCAGACACATTGCATCCTTGGTATCTTTTGACAAATGGGTAAACTGACCAGGCTTTGCGTTTTATTTCATCACACAATATATGGTGCCGGTAAACACAGCTTTACCACGCAGGAATATCCCAACCACTTTCAACTTTCCTTGCCGTGCCAGAGTCATATTTCAGCGAGATCCGGCCCACTCTTCTGCGCTAACTGAATTTTTGCTAGGTGCGAGAAAATGACTTCATATATAAAGTTAAGTGACACACTCAGCAGAATTTGCTGTTTAAAATTTATGCTTTTCAATCCACCTCAAGTTGATTAAACAATTTCGCCAGCTGAAAGCGTGTTATAAATTCTCCATTAGTATCAAGCTTCGCAATGCTCTATGGACTAATTGTATTTCTTTCTGCTCCCCGCACATCTCCGCCAGGCAAGTCCTGTCAGCAGAATCCCCCTCGACAACACTGGACACGTGTAAATAGTGCCATCTTCAAATTTGCATGGTTATGCCAAATATGTTTAACAAATGGCAAAAGACACATCTTTCGTGCGGAATACTGATGTGCGGCGCAGCTCTGGCTTTGCAATATTTGCTTAGAATTTCTCATATTTGGCCTAAAATGTTGCAAGAAACATGTTAGTGCTCTGTCTAGTTGTGCACCGCAATATATTTCATCTAAGCTCGTCGTGTTAATCGTTCATATCTGACAAAAATAGCTCACGGAATGTCATTGTTTTACATTTTCTCACACTTTAGGTGAAATGTTGCACAAAACATAAATGCGCCCAAAGGCCCTTTGCTGTCTGAACTATTATTAAGCTCATCGCGTTATTCATTCACACCTTAGCTGGAAAAATAATATATCTATTGTCATCATATTGTCATTTATTATTTGGATTTTCTCATATTTAACGTGAAATATTCAACAAAATATGCGCACCTTAAGCCATTTTGTCTATTTATAGCTTATTGCAGTGAATAGTGTTTCAAGCTCACATTTCAGGAACAGATTCACGCACAGCTGAGAAATATTATATCATCCATAATTTAGATTTTTGATGACATTTAGCATAAACAAGCATGAACCTTAAGCACTTTGGTTGCAGGGTTTATTGCAGGGGGAATTATTATAGGCTGAACATGTTCATCACTCACGTATATCAGAGCCCTGGTTATCAAACAGAACTTAAGCATAAAATATACTGTGGTCATAGAGGGAAGCCTCTCCAAAGTGTGCTTTTGTCCTCCTTTCTCACCAAAGTAAGGATCTTCTGTTCGTACAACCTTCTTCGTATCTTGGTCTCCATTTGCTTCCAGTCTGCAGTGGATTCCAGGCATGGCAGGAATGCATGCAGTGTAAACAGTTATACTATAGTATGTAAATGACTGTAAGGAATTCAGAACTCAAGTGGCTCGAGTTCAGGATGGGGCCTTTGAATGTCGACTACAGACGTGTTTCTCTGTGAGATTTCCTGCAGCCTTGAGCACTTTAGCAACAGACACACTTTGAACCCGTGTTCACCAAGACAGGCAAAACCAGGGTTTCCTCAGAATGTCTCACGGTGGGCTTGGTGGGGGTAAAGCGTTACCTGTTTGACAGGTATTGGGGGAGGGGTCTGCTGAGATGCAGCAATGGTGGACGACAGGGCACCAGAGGCAGAGCCTCTTGATGTGGCTCAGCTGGCCGGCTGAAACCCTAAAGCCGTTCCCAGTGATCAGTGTACATATTACAGTCGTTCCCTTTTGCAATGTGTGGCCATGTTGGGTGTCGGCAGAGGAGAATGTTCTAGAAACAGGAATATTGGGGAAATTCAGTTTTCTGCCCCGCACGACAGAGTAGTGCAATAATAACACTCCTTCCACATTCTGTGCCACCCTGTCACTTTTACCTTTGTGTGCCGAACATGAGAAATAAGAAGAGATGGATGTATCCCTGGGTTACGGTGGTAAAGCCGAAATGATGAGAACTCCTTTTTAGAAATATAATAAGAAAAGGATGGTTGACAGGCTGATGTTGAGGCAGAAGATGAAGCGCCATCCCAAGGAACCCAGAGCCCATCGTCCCCCGACATGTAGCAGGCGTTAGATCGACCGCGTGTCTCGAGTCGTCTCGCTGTCATATGCCAAGCAGCCCAGCCTCCACTGCACATCCTTGAGCTCAGAGACAATGTCGTGTTCCTTTGCACCCCAAAGAAGCCCCGGAACATTCACACACAGGAGCGAGCGGTGCCACGCAAATTCAGGCGCGGGTTTCTTCAAACCGCGTTCTTTCAGGGGTTAGCGGCTGCACCGCTTTGCACTGTGCCTTTTCGTTTTTATCTTACCTGAAGCCTTTAATTCTTATTGCTGTTATTTAGCGCTAAGTGGCATGACGGTTAAGGACATAACTTTAAGCCCTGGACGGTGACACTGAAGGACACTGCCGTTTTACCTTTCACAAGGGAGCCTCACCTTTGGCTCCAGCAGACCATCCATTCGTGTCACAGAAACATAAAATTGTGAGCTGTTGATATTAAAGGCTGAGCAACATCATCTTCTGCTGCTGTTTCATGCATTTATTTGTTCAAACGGTTGGTTTAAATTTTAAGGCCTTTTCAGCCAATCTGTAGCGGCTGGACTGGTGGAGTTTTGAGAGAGTATAGTAGCAGTCAGAAGTTTGAATAACTATTTTGAAAAGTGACTTCCTGGGGCCAGAAACGCAGATACTGGACATTTGAGGGGCAGAAGTCGTTTTTATTTTTAGTCAAAATGTAAAATATTTGAGCCCAAGAAAGGAGGTGGGCAGTCAGCTGTGTTCAGTGGTGGTGGCAGTGTGATGGTGTGGGGCTGCTTTACTCATCACAGAGTTAGTGACCTTTACCAAGTCCATGGTGGTCTCAACCAGCATGGCCATCATAGCACACTTCAGTGGCATGATGTTCCACCAGGATTACAGCAAGGCCTTCAGCAAGTGAACTCAGACTCTTGCTTGGCAGCGAACATAAGTCAGCTATTTTCCCTTTTCTCATCAGGAATTCCCATCATCAAACCTCCATCCTATCTATATCTCCACAGAATGTCCATATGAGGAATGTAAGATCCATAAGTTCACTCAGATGGTCATTGTGATGCCTTCACAGACTGAAAACCAAAAAACAATGTACCGGGGGCTTCAGCACACATCTTTATATTTAAGACAAATCCACAGCTGCAGTCTCAGTTTAAAATACATACAGAATTTTCCCAAACTCTGATTTGTTGGCTAAGCCACATGTCACATGTGTTGCTAATAAAAAAAAAAGAAGTTGTGTATGTTGAGACTGGAAAGAAGACAACTTGTTCTGCACACAAAGGCTAAGTTTCATTATTCAGTAATAATAAAAAAAACACCCCATGCAAAGCAGACACTCCCTCCGCGTGTCGAAGCAAACAGCATTTTTTCACTTTCCTGTCTTTCGCCGTTTCTTGCGCCTTTTTCTCTCTGCATTTCTGGTGGGTGTGAAGTTTATGGGAGCTGTGCCATCTTCAGCACCAGTGAGCCGCCTTTTTCCGAAGTACAAAAAAAAAACCACACTGGCTCATCTGGGTGGTGAAAACAGGAAGGAAAAACACCCCCCCCCCCCCACAGAATTTCTTAAGAATGTTCTGGGTTTGCCCATTTATCGCCATTTTTTTTTCTTTTTTATTAGTTTGAAAACTTTTCATTTATTATCTTGCCCACATTTTCCTCAGCATCTTTCTAACCAAATACAGATCCATGTCTAAATGATGGACGCTAAGTTAGTGTCATCTTTCACCGTGCCTGGCAAAAGCTGCCAAGAAGTGAAAATATGCCTTGTGTGTTGACCCCTGCAATTCTAAAATTTGCTTTTTCCTGCTTGGTTATTTTGAAATTATGACACTTAAAGGAAGAGTCCTGGAATCACAGAAAAATTATGAGAGCCCGACAAGGTGAAAGTCAGAGTTATGGTTTTAAATTGACTGACTGGAAAAATAAAAGTGACTGACAGTTAAAAGGTCTGTTGTTCTCAGTGAAATGCAAAGGAATGTCCACTTTATTATTATCATTATTATTATTATTATTATTATTATTATTATTATTGTTGTTGTTGTTGTTGTTGTTGTTGTGGTTGTTGTTGTTCAATAGCTGAATAATAATATTTAAATTATGTTTCCATAAGATCTATTGTTTATGACATCCGCTAGCTTCTTTTGGAATCTCCAAAACTTGTTGAGAAAACAGTGTCAGGCACTTTTGTGCAGGTGTCTTCCGGAGACATGGTGGTGAGATCCATTGTTCGCAGAGGACGGTATTGAGGGCTGCATCAGGACCAGGTTTTGGGTGTCTGTGTGAGACCAGAGCTGCAGGTCTTCTGAGGATTTGCAGTTTGTCTTATTTATGGCAGCAGAATCTGAGGCTTCCTGGTTGCTCTTGGGCAAATCTGTCTCTTTTTGCTGGGCCCATCACCTCCTGCTTTTTTCAGCTGGACATGACAGAATATAAGGATTTAAGATGAACTTGGCACAATCGGTCTGCAAGAGATGTCGTCACCCAGGCCCTGCACCCTACAGTGACCATTTTTGCTTTAAAACTTTTCATGCAGTTAAGGTGTTTTTGTTTTTCTGACATTTTTACAACAGTAACCATGCTGGTACTATGTTGGCGGGATATTCAGACATCCAACAGAAACCTGGGGTCAGGTCACATGCCAAATGCTGCACCATAGAGAACAATGCACACACAAGTGTCAGACCATTGGAAACTTCTCACCAACAGTAACACCTTTTTTTCATGCAGTGGGCCACTATCACAAGGAAAGGTGCACGATTGCTAATTTCTTTTAACCCAAATGTTTCCCGACTATTTTTTATCATTGTTACATTTACGCACCGTCTGCAACAGCATACATGTAGCGACAAGGGTGGTCCAGACGCTGGATTCAAACCCAAACCCAACCGCCCTGGCGTTGCAAGGTGACTGCACTGCACAGGTGTTAGAAACAGCACCCTGAGAAGCTGCGAACACATCCACTTATGCTAGGGTCACATTTGCACTGCATTTCACAGGCAGGATCGCGTCGCACTCTTTGCTAAGCTCCAGAGAAGATGTTCCAAAATTGATCTGTATTGTCATGCGGATTAAATCTTAAGTTTACAAGTGGAAGAAAACTGACCACTTAGGTCATCCACATACTTACAGGGAGAACTTCAGGCGAAGACCAAGGCAATAAAACACACTTCCTTGTCCTGAATGTAAGAGAGATGCTACATAACTTCATTAAAAAGACACTTTGGGTTGTGGTTTACCAAAGAGTAGATGGGAACAGATCAAGATTCTCATTGTCTTCATAGGTTTCTATTTCTCTCCTTTTTCTGCTCCTGTGGGTGTCCAGACGCCCACTACATGCCCAGCATGTCAAAGGCATGATCTTTAGTTGTGTTTTTACACCAGTAGAGCTCCTACAACCTCAAAGTTCAAAGAAATAATCCAAAAATACCCTACATGCACTGTATTGTATTAATCTTGAGTAATACAACCCCTTCCAGGAACAAATGTACAAATGAACGGGTAGCAGTCAGCAAATGTAAAATAGAAACATACAGTATGTGCGGCAGCAAAGCAAGCAGTAATACTACCTGTTTTGGTATTTTTACAGCATAGAAAATTAACTTTTAAGGTTTTTGCTTTGAGCTATCAATCATATTTGAAATGAGAATGCATATATTTTACATTTAAATATCTCATTTTAAACACTGTTAACAGAACAGTTGTTTTGCTTATAATTTCCGAGTCTAATGTCGTGTTATTGTTTATTAGATAAATTTTGGATTCTGTCTGAATGAAATGCAATCTTTTGCTCGGCACTTTCTAGGTAAACTGCAGACTGAGCGCGTGGCAGCCACCTAACAGCATTTCCTATAAAAATCACAGATTCACCTTTATTTCAGTTTAAATTTAGTTTAAATAAGTTGGAAAACGACACACTATTGTCAGTAACACAAACGATAGCTCAGAAATGCATAAAATGTGATTATTTTTCCAACTTCTAGGATTGCAAGACGACTTAGTCCAGTAGTTCAGTAGCAAGACTGTAAAAGGCAGTTAAAATGTTTCTCAGTGGTATTTACTTCAGTGTGATTATAAACCTTTTCTAAGTGATGTCTGCTATTTTGTGCTACTTAATGTGCTTTGTACCATGCAAAATCATATAACTTCCCAGAATAACCCATCACTTAATTTCGTCTGTGCTTATATTATGAGTATCCACTTGCACAGAGGACGACTGTGGTCTGGCTATGTGTGTGGCAGGGTACAGTCTGGATGGACTGCTGGTCCATTGCAGGGACAGTACACACCAACGGGCCAATTTGGTATCACCTGGAACACAAGTGTCTGAAAATGAACACAAGCATGGGGAGAACATGCCTACAGACTGAGCCAGATCCAAACCTACATTTGAACCCACAGACCAAGGCCCGTGAGGCACCAGTGCGACACATTGGGCCACAATAGCCATATGTGTGGATGTCCATGTGTCTCCTTCGCTTAACACACCTTCCTTTTTTGACAGTCGGTTGTCTTTCCCAGCACTGTAAGGCCACCTGGAATCAGACTTCTCAAATGTCCACGTCCACATCAAATGCCACCTCACGTCAGTACTTGAGGCCAAAACCAATTGTTTTTCTGGAACTGATTTCTAAACTGAAGCAGTTTGCCCTTTTGCCACGTCTTGGATGAGACGATCAGCTTGATATCGAGCGAATTTGGCTCTTGCGGTGGCAATGGTCGCCAGACGAATGACGAACGCCTGGTGAACCACGTTAGGAAAACGCTTGTAATTCCGGAGGCCCAAGGGTGGCCAACTAAAGAATTTCATACTCAAGAAAAGATGGAAAGTTGAGAGCCTGTTCATCTTACAGTCAGTAAGTAGCTATGCTTCACAGCCATGTTCAGCGAGGTGACCATTTTGAAAGTAAGAGCATGACAATGTCACAACTATTGATCATTGGTTGGTTTGGCATCTTTTTCTGACAGCTGAAGAGCTCAGCATGCACATGTGATGGTTAAAGCCCAGTTTGTTTCATCTGAAGCTGCTGTTCTGTCAGCGTACGGTCAGCATTCGGGTACCTCCTTGAAGAAGTGGGATTCGGATTGCAAATATGCCGGAAAAACTACCGGCTGGGCCAATTTACAAAGCTATCAGGAAACTGGTGCGTGTGACGGTTTGTGTACTTTTTACAGCGAAACAGCTTCAGATTCAGGGACAAAAACGTGAAGGGCTTGATCACTTTTGAAATTTTCGTAAACTCATTTCTGAACTCAAAAGGGGAAAAACTGGCAGCGAGCCCTTTCAGAATCATAAAAAATTATGACTTCTGGCTTGATTGTACTTTTAAAGAAGATTAATATTGACCTTTCTATAAACACAGTTAGAGGGAAGGTAGCAAAAATGTAGTAAAATGAAATAATGTTAGACAGGTCAGTAACACAGTAAGGCTTTTTAATGCTTTTCATAGCTCAGAAGAGGTGTTTAAATAATCACCCCAGCAAAACTGAAGATCATGGGATAGCAGACTTGGATGTTAACAAGTGTACAACAGAAATATAAGTTGCCGGACCTCATTTTCCAGTCTTACATGGTAACAAATATTCTTCCAAGTGTCATCATTGCCTGCTTCATCCAGGTCAGGGTTTCAGTCCAGAGCCCATGCTGAAATCATTGAGCCCCAGGCTAGGAGACTACACCCTTGGTGGGATGCCGTCCGTCCATCCATCCATCCATCCATCCATCCATCCATCCGTCGCAGGGTGACCACACACGGTCACACACATCATGGACAGTTTAGATTAACCAGTTAACCTGAAACACATGTCTTTGGACTGTGGGAGGAAACACGAGCACCAGGAAGAAGCGGACAAGGAAAGGCGAACATGCCAGCTCCACACAGACTGAGCTGGGTTCAGACCCGCACCTGAACGGGCCAGGCACCGTGAGGCAGCAGTTCTATGGACCACATCACAACCCACAAAGGTTCTTAATTATAAAAATATTTTGTGCTAAAAACAATTAATTATGAGGTATTAATTATACAAAGTAAACACTTTTATCTGTTGCGTAACTGAAATAATTAATACGCAGCATAAATAGGTTTGGCTGCAACCCTAATTAAACAGCATTTTTAATTATGCTTCATGGCTTTAAAGGGTTTTTTTTTTTTTTTTTTTGTTCCACCACGCGTTTTGAAATGAATTCCTCGAATAAGCTGCGATTAAAACCTTTAGGCATTTTATTCTGCACTCGGCTGCTCATAAAAAAATATTTTAATTCGTTTAAAGAATGTATTTCCACACGGGAACCTTGGTGCACCTGTTGGCCCGATCTGCTGCTAAATTATTAGCCTGTCAGCGATTTTGTAAGGGAAGCTTACGGGGGGGGGGGAATACATTGTGGATTGTACTGTCTATATATGTTTGTGCAACATAAAGGGGTGCAGACCCTTAACCGATTCTCTTATTTTACGGAAATGGTGCACTGAATGTTTTTTTTTTCCTGTGTGATGCTTTACTTCAAAACTATGAAGCTGATATTTTAAAGTGGCATTGTTTATATCTCAGCAAGCATTTCTGATGAGAAATAAAAATTGCATCATTTATTACATGTGGGTGCAAGCAACACACAGTAATAGATGGTAGAGCCACCTTTTGCTGCAACAACAGTTTTAAGTCTTTCTGAGGTAAGGAGGCACCAGCTTTGGTCGCTTGAAGCTTACAGATCGCAGGTGAAAAAATAACTCGTGTTCTTGGCGGAAATGAAATCAGGATTTTTACCGCTTTGTCTTTTTGTTCATGAGCCATTCCAAGGAGAATTAAAAAACTGAAATGTTAGTTCAAAGTTGTCTGCTTCCATTCTTTCTTTCATCTATGTTGATAAGATGCCCTGTCCTTGCTGTTGAAAAACAGTCCCACTGCATGCTGCTGCCGCCGCCATTATTCACTGCAGTCATGGTGTGTTAAGGCATGGGTAGTGTTACACTTGCATATCGGATGATGGCACAAAAAAAGCCACAACTCACAAAGAACCACCATAAAGCATGTTTGGGGTTTGCCAATAAAGGGTAAGCATGCCCCATGCACGATGTAAGAATGGGTTTTGTGGTCAATGAAAACCAAGGTAAAGCTTTTAAGCCAAAATGCTAAATGCCATGTATCACTGCCTCAAGAAGTATAACTCTATTCCCCACATATCCTAATATATCTATACTTTTATGAGAACATATGTACAGTAGATAAATCCAGAAAACATTTGCATTACATGAGTTCTTATATGTGAAATAGAGAGCAGTCTGTATAAATTTGACTATAATTTTTCAAAGATTTACCTAAATAAATGCAATGGATGGTAAACAAAACACTTTTTTCTTTAATGCTGGCATAAGGGGGAATACTTTTTCCCTTTCAGAGTAAATATTAATGAAAGTAAAGAATGAAGGAATCACTCTATTTGGAAACGATTGTTTTCTGGATGTCCTGAAAAGCTATGAAACAGCTGCACACGAAAGCCACCGTGTCTCTCTTTCTTGAACGTTTATTCATTTATTATATTTATTGGGGGTCCTACTGAATGGGGGGGGGGGGCTAGTGTATTTTTGTTTTGCATTGGCTAAAGGTACGGAGGATTTCAACTGAAGCTTGATGGTTCAGTAACCAGGAGCGCTTTGCTGCATCACATTCCATGGAAAGCGCTTAGCCATATTTGCTTCTGTGTACAGTACCCTGTCTATGTGTGAAATTGTGAGGTGATTTGGCTGATCAATTTAAAAAAAGGTTTTTTTTAGCTGAAATCAGTGCCCGTTCTCTCTGGGTTCCCTGGTTTCAGCGACGACTGGACAAACCCACTCGGAAGCGGCACTTGAATTAAATGGCCTGATACTCGGTGGGAGCGTCCGGCTGAGCAAACCACTCTTGCTAGCTTTAGGAAGTCAAACAGGCAAATGTTCATGTGAGCAAGCAAGTGTGCATTTTTAGTCACCCAGGCGGTATTGCTATTAACTCACAGTTGCTACCGGTGGACAGTAACCCACATAACCTGGTACTCCAAGCATTAAGTTGAGATGAAAATACATTGCCATTTACACATATACACAGCATGTATGTACATATTTGCAGCAGTCGGTAGCTACGGCAATGTTTCAAACCCATTGTTTTCCCCCTCCCACTTGTCTTCAAAAAGGATCAGTGATCCCCCCACCTCCAATTTTTGTAATGACAAGTAGATGCATGAATAGAGAAACAACTGAGTCATCCAACAAAAGCAGAAAAGGACAAAAAGATGATATTTTAAAAAAAAAGTCAATGTGGCTGTTTCATTACATGAAGACAGAAATGCCATTGATGGAGCTCAGAACAATAGGGACCAAGAAAAACGCTGCTCCTGATGGACCACATCTCAGGCATGGTGCAGGGTTTCTACGGAAACGAAGGCCGCCTCTAGGTTAGTTTGGCCACTTCCTGTGGCCAAACTAACCAGCAACACATCTGTCCTTTAGACAGGTGGGCTGGAGCCCATCGCAGGCTGACAACACACGCATGCACGTTCACACACTGTCAACAATTTAGAGTGACCAATTGTCAAGACACACATATCTTTGGACTGTGGGAGGAAACAGGAGAAAACCCACACAGACTCCACACAGACAGAGCTGGATTCAAGCCCACACCTGAACATCCTGGGTGCTACCCACTGCACTGCTATACCGCTCTGCCATGTTTTTTTAAAATAACAAATTATTGTAAGAATGGAAAATATATTCAGCAACAAAATGCAGATTCAAACCCAACTAATACTTATTGAACAGCAGTCCTACACATTTCAGAATAAATATAAATTAGCACCTGATTTACTTGTGAGACCAGACCTGCAGGAAGCATGGAAATATGGGAACTGAGCAGCGAGCCTCTGACTCAGGAAAAAGCTGCACTTTCATCACTCGCTCTGTTTTCACTGATCTTATCAGTGCCGTTCGCTTTCCAGGCTTTGGCACAGTTTGCGGCTTTCAAAATTTCTACAAAAAGATCTACATGTTAACGCTTTTTCCTTGAATGCAGTTTAGCCGATCATCAGCAATGCACCTAACTTTTATTTACTATCGTTGCTGTGTATTTTTATAAGCCAGTACTGTTCTGTACAGACACAATTCACAATTCCCAGTATGTGCAGCCTCCGGGTACAAAATACGAAGCCTTCGCTGAGACTTTCAAAATCTTCAGGTTTCTGGGTGTCTGAAAACCAAACAAAAAATTCTAAAATGTCTTCCTCATTCTTTCCTTGTGTCTGACTATTCATATCGCAATTATGAACAATGAAAAAGAACCATTCCCATTATGCACTGGGAATTTAGCTGCACCAAAAAACAGTGCACTAAATAGATAAAAACAACCCCAATGCGGAAAAAGTTGGGACGGTACGGAAAATGCGAATAAAAACAGAAAGCATTGATTTAAAAATTTACTTTGACTTGTAATCCATCACAAGCAGCATAAAGACAAGATATTTAATATTTAGTCTGGTCAGCTTCGTTTTTTCGAAAATGGACATCCATTTAAAAAAATAATAACACTTTGAGTAGAAAGAGATGATGTTCAACAGGTGACTGTAATCATGCTTGGCCATAAAAGCTGCATCCGGGAAAGGTCTAGTCTTTTAGGAGCAAAGATGGGCCGAGGATTGCCAATGTGTCAGAAAATCATTCAAAAGTTTGGAAACAATGTTTCTCAAAGATAGATTGAAAGGGATTTGGGTATTTCACCGCCAACGGTGCATAATATGTGTGTTGGCGGAGGACCGGAGGAGAAAGCGTAAAGTGAGGTATATGTTCGAGGCTTAGACTGTAGCAGGTTGTCGGATCGATGCCCACGGCTGCAGGACAGTTACCGAACGTAGCATACGTGTAGCAAAGTTGGCGGTGGGTTTAATGGAGTTGCGAGGAGGTCACAAATGGCCAGGCAGTGTGAAGAGCGTAGCTTGTTAGCATAGGTGCTAAGGTGCACAGCTTGTGTTGTGTAGCTGGGTAGTGTAGGTGGAGCGCGCCGTTATTGAGAGGAGCAATTCTGGGACGCCAAAGCTGTGGTTGAGCTTTCCGGAGGTGTTGTGGGCCTAACTCAACGAAACACCTGTGAAGGGAGGTGCCCGCTTGACAACCCCGATGAGATACTGCGCCACGTTGTCATGTCGTGTGGGTTTGCAGTTGGCTTACTTGGGTGGAATTGACTTTGTAGACTAAGGAGCGGCAGATCACCGCATAGCGGCCGGATAAGTTCGCTATACAGTAGGTTCGAGTCTGGGGCTGCCGTGGTGTTAACAAGTCAGGATAGGTTAGGAATGAATTCTAAGATGTTGGATCCCTTTTGGAGCGCTCAGTCCTTTTATTAGCACTTTGTGTTTGTTACGAATCAAGGTGGACAAATGGACGGATGGATGGGAAGACACAAACATTATAAACTGACGATAAGTCTCTCCATCCATTAATTGTTTGTCCAGCGCAGAGTTGCTGTGGCTTGGAGTCCATCCCGGATGCATAAAGTGCGAGGCAGGATAAACCCCGTTCAACACCCCGGTCCACTGTAGAGTAGACTCACTCAGTTGCACTTAAGGGAGATTCAGAGTCTCTATTGTGCAACAAGAGGAGCCAGACCCAACCCACAGACCTGGATGCGAGGCACTACCGTCGCGCTCTGACCAAACATCACTGTCAAAATGATTATGGTCGATCTCCCCGTGTTTATAAAACATCTCTTTCGGGCTTAAGTTTCTTTTTTGCACAAATCACTATTTTTTTTTTTTTTTAACAAGCCTTTGTGGGCGTACAGGCAGACTCAGGGCTTCGTACTTCACGCAAAGTATAGCAGTCGAAATGAGCACAATCAATTTGTGTAGTCTTTATTTCTGTAAGTCGAAGCGGTTGTATTAAAACTGTGAAACGTATAATTTTAGCACCCAAAGAGCCCAGCCACCTACTAACTTCCGGACCACAGCACCAGCGCAGAATCCGCTGCGCTTAAATCTTTAGTGTGGTATAAAACACGCTGTAACCTGCAAACAAAGGGGGGAACTCAGGAAATCATTTGGCAGCTCAGTGTGTTTGTGTTTGTGGGCTGAACTAACACCTAAGTGTAAAACACCTTGGTTTGCTTCCTTTTTCATTTAATAAACGCTGCAGTTGGAAGCAATAAAATGCAAGGTGGAGTCATTTCGGCACATAAACAAATATGGATCGTAAGAACACAGCCTTTGCCTCTGCAATCTGTTTGCCTTTTTCAATATAAAACAAACGGGATTCCCCCCCCCCCCTTTTGGGTTAAAATTACCGAACCAAAAATTCTGTATGACACGTTGCCAAAAGATTGTTCATAAATGTACTTACGCGGGCCTTGTATTATGAGTAATGCTTTTCTGATGTTAGTCACAATCTAGCAGCTCAAGATAATGATAGCCTTTATGCACTTTTCATGCCGACAGATTAAACACTACACACTATCTTACACATTGTGCATCAATTCAGTACTTTCAGCAAAACACTGTTTTCAAAAAGTGCGTACGAGGACAACCATGTCCACGAAAAAAGATGGCGTTCGGTTACGAGACGCTTGCATAATCACACTTACAGTTTTATGGGTGACAACTGACATTATTTACAGCTTTTTTTTTTTTTTTAACATCTACAAAAACAAACCACGTTCATGCATTCACGCAAAATAAGATCCTCTGGAGCTTTACTGTATTATATTCACACGATGAACGCATTGCATTGTTCTGGCATATTGGGGCTAACAATGAAGACAAAAAACAAGGCGTTTTGGTTCTAATATGTAAGTATTTTTGTGATGGCTGGAACATTGGTTTTAAATGCTCATCGGATTAATGGGATCAACAGTTAGCAGTTATTTTTTGTGCTTTTTGTGTCTCGCACCTCTTGGGAGCCCATGCAGAACCTGACATGTTAGAGGGGGTTTAGCTCGCAATTTCCAAATGTGGGCAGTGAGATCTTGCAAGAGCAGATGGCCCGGCGACAAATAAGAACGAACCATCAAGCTAAAGAGCTAAATCGATCCGAGTGAGAGAACGCACACTTAACCAAGGTGTTCTTCAACGTTGAAGAAACGGTCATCGCTTTTTAAAGATCATATTTTGTTTCCTAGAGCAGCACAGTGAGAAGAGCTACAGCTTCTGCACCCGTTGTTTCCAGGATGGAGTCCAGACGGCTGTCACCCTGCAAAAGCAAAGGGCTTGAACATGGATGGACGGATAGCATTTAATAACCTTAAAATGAAAATTAAATAGGTTAAAAAGCAGCAAAGCACCAGCCTGTGTGAAGGGTGCTGTTACATCTGCTTGGTGAGGCTGTTTACCAGATTGTCACAGCACAGAAAGGAGAGATGACATTTTGATGTTGTACACCATAATGCATCCGTATATTAAATCGTATCTCTTTTAAAATTCTCAGAAATAAATGTGGCTCAAAAGAATTTGTCAGGATATGAGAAAACCTTAAATTTAAATTATGATCCAAAAATGATGGAAAAGAGATTGAGGTTTGTGTTTAGCTGTTTTACTAATTTACTTCTGTTCAATGAATTCAGCTCAGCCAGGAGATCTTTTTTTTCATCATTTTTTTTTGCTGCGCCCTTGAGCGATGCACTGACACCCCAGGTGCTGGGTTCGGGTGAGAGTTTGACTTTGACCAGAAGCCAAGCAGACAGAAAAGTCACCGTTTCAGAAGCGACCGCTCTCACTCTTGATATTCGACACCCATAACCTTTTCTCTCCAGACAGTACAGCCTTTATAAACCTCCTCTTTCTTATTGTTTATGGATCCCGATTCCTTCAGTTCTGCCTCATTTCTGCTCGCAGAAGAAAAGATGCAGAGGTGGCGAGGAAACGGGCGTTGCTTGGCTCGGTGAGGCTACTGCCGCGTCCTTTCGAAACCGGCAGGACCGAAAGTCTCCAAGTAGACGCGGCTTGCTGCTACTTTTGTGCTTTTCAAATTGCTTGCGCTGCCTCCTCGCCGCCAGTCACCGCAGAGACCCCCGTGTGTGAGAAAGGCCACGCTTAGGAAAAAGTGCTGCTGCTCTTCTTGCGAAGGCGATGTTTTTACCGGCATCCATTTATTTAGGTGCCTATTTTTCGCCACTTTCTTATGCAGAGTGGCTGCATCTCCTTCCCAAGTCTGAAGTTTTTATTTAAAATAGCACAGCTGTACGATGAAGGAACATTTCTATCATATAACGTATTATCATATCATTTTATCAATATCCAGTTGGCAGCCTAAGGAATAAATTGTTTAAAGCAGCTACATAAGCACATTTTTAAGGATTGGAATAGGACACAACTAAGATATAAGAAGTGATGTTGGACGCACAAGAATTTCTCTGATTTGGTGGTCTTCAAGTTCAAGTTGTCAGGCTGAAATATCTGAAATAATTTGTTTCTAACAGCCTTTGGGTGCGATTGCGCAACAGTCAGAAGCAGAGGAATAAAAGGAAGCCCTGAAACGCTAACTGCGGAGAAGCTTGTCGATTGACGCCGGTCGCACACGTCGGGGCCCTCGGTGGCGCGTAATTAAACTGAACAGGGAAACCACTTCCCGGTGTCACCTGGACTGCTGTGACAGCTGCTCAGGACAAGCGCAGGACAAAAAAATGAGTGGGGGGAAGAAAAAAAACACGGAGGGAAAAAATTGTCCAGAGAGACAAATTAGAGATGGGGGGGTGGGGGCAGCAGTGTTTTTTGTCACTTCGTGGGCCATGTGACAGTTTGATGTGGGCAGAACATCGGTCAATCGCAGGAATGCGCTGTAACTGCGGTTTCAGACAGAGAGAAACCGTCTTCGGGGTTGTTTGGCGCACGTCTGACCCGGACGGGAAGTTTGACGTTCAGCTTTGAAGAAACACCTGACAACCTCACCTGAAGCAGAGCAGAGCTAAGAAAAACGCACTCTTGCTCACATTTGCAGCAAAGAACAAACACGTAGGTCAACAAAGTCGTTGCGTAGCTGGAATTTCCGCCGAAAAATAACCAATACCTTAATCGTACCGAACGCTTTTTATTCATCCTGAACACAAACATGCTGTAAGCGTTGCTTTCTTTAGCCACTGCTTCTACTCCATTCTGCTCTATGCTGATGATGTCAAAGAACGGAAAACATTTTTTGCCGTTTAAGAATAGTTAAAAACCTGCTGTTCACAATGATTTGTACAAAAGATTAATTTGTGTTTTGCAATTTAAAAACAAATTATTCCTCTAAGCAACAATGTAATTACTATTCTTGTGTTTCATTTCTATATGGCTGAATATCACGAAGCCTGCAAATGCGTTTTCTTTAAAAGTACCTTATATGGGCACCTGCAGCCCGATACAGAGGGGGTGCATATTAATGCCCGGTTCGGAAGTCCCAGCAGAATGAGTGCTACCCCAGCAAAGCTGAGAGAAACACAGGAAACTGAACGAGTTTGAAGATGTATGGCAGCCCTGTGACCAGCATCTGTATTCTCAGTCTTTGCCTCCTGTAGCCCGGGTTTCAAGGTTCACCCTTTCCACATTTTATTCACTATCCTGGGTACATTTAAGCGTTTTTTTTTTCTAATTCATATCAAAATAAATTCTTTTTTCCCTACATATACACTGGCCAGCCAAAACAAAGGTCGCCACCTGGATTTAAGTTAGCATTATGATCTTGGGTTGCTTCAGTTGGTCAGGTCTAGGTTCAGCAACGTTATGAGGTGAGGTGACTACCTGAATATACTGAATGAGCAGGTTTTTGCATCAATGGATTTTTTCTTCATATTCCAAGGTGACAATGGCAGGATTCATGGGGCTCAAATTGTGAAAGAGTGCTTCAGGGAGCAAGAGAGAGACATCATTTTCACACATGGATCGGCCACCACAGAATCCAGACCTTAACCCCACTGAGAATCTTTGGGATGTGCCGGAGAAGACTTTACGCGGCACATCCCAAAGACACAAGATCTTGGCGAAAAATGAATGCAACTCTGGGTGGAAATAAATGTTGTGACATTGCATAAGCTTATCGAAACGATGCCACGGCGAATGCGTGCCATATTGAAAGCTAAAGGCGGTCCGATGAAATATTAGCGTGACTTTTTTTTTTTTTGACCAGGCAGCGTAGATTGAAATTGATCACAATTTTGTTATTACAACTAAAGAAATGAAGTATACAACACTAAATAAAAAAGCAACTGCGCAGAAATGCACAAATGCTTATTTAATACCTCATTAAATGTCTGGTAATTGGTATCTAAAGTGGTGTTCATTGCATTAAAATAGGCACTGTAGAGTCTTGTAAAATAAATGGGGCCTCTCACAGTAGCTGGAGTTTGTATGTTTATATGTGGCTCATCTCATTGATGAGAAAAATGTATGGGTCCAGGGACCGTATCCTGGAGACCACCAACACAAGGCCATGAAAAGCACAGTCTATGCTGCTCTACAGTAGCTGTACAGCAGCGGGCAGAACTGTGCAGTGGTAGGCTTGCAATGTAAAGGTGAGTTGTCAGGCCTCAAAAACAGGGAACCAGCAGAGCAGCTTTTAGTTAGACCACAGCATCGAAACTGTCCTGCTGCATCCTGGATGCCTGTTTCTAGGAGACCTGTATTATACCAGCCTCAGAAAAACCACATCACATGGCCTTCCAGCACCACGTCTGCAAGTCCCGCTTATGGAGGATGAAACTGAGCAGTCTGAACGCAGTTCAGCTGTCTGCAAGCCAGGAACTCAAAGTAAGGCCGTATTACTGCGCAAAAAAATGCAGATTTCACTTTATTATTTTTTTTTTAAAACACAATAAAAACTAAATAAGAATAAAGTATTCACATGTTTGTTTGGATCAGTTTGTCCAAAAATAAACAGAAAACATCCTTTGATGCTAACAGAGTTACTTACAAACACCTATATTTATCATATCATAAACAAGCAAAAAAGGTCCCATAAAAAAGATTAAATATAGACATAGTATCAAGAAATAATAATAATAATTATTAATAATAATAATAATAATAATAATAATACACAGATGTGTCAAATTTATAATTTAGCAGTTTCCAATCTGTCACTGCATCTAATTAACACCACAGAAGCGGCGGGTTTGCTCCAAACACAGAGGATTTGAGTGACACTTACTGATCAATACACGACGAGCGATGCAAAAAGGCTTTCTATGCAGTACAAAATAAACTTTCTGTCCTTTCCGTCCCTTTTCGCCTTTTCCTCTTCCCGACGCTTCCGATAATCCACGCTACTCTGTGGGTCAGTGGCAGCAGATCCGATGACCTTTTTTGGGAACGCGGTCTAAATGATCTTCTGCAAAATATAGTCGTCGCAGTCACCTGGAATAGCTTTAAAATCAAGCAAAAAAATAGGAGGATCTTTCGATTTAAACGCCCCGTTTGAGGACTTAAGTGAGCTCGGTCAAATCGCGCTGTTATCTAACAAAAGTTGTCTTTATACTCTAAAAGAGTGTAACGTGGAATATATTTACAGACTGCTCTGCCGGGTGGAACAAGCCATTAAAAGTCCTCGGCCGTTTGTAGGAACACCAATTTTTAAGCAAACGACAGAACTCTGGAATCTCTTTTCTGAAAAGCACGAGTTTCTAAGGCTGGTTGCTAACACAACCCGCACGGCAAAAACCAATTAAATACACCATTCTGTCCAAATTTTCTTTCCAGTTGCAGTTTCAAGGAATTTTTTTTTTCCTTCTCCGTTTACCGGGGGAAAAACGAGAGTTCTGCATTTTGTTTTTGTTTTCTCCCTTTGCGGCTGGCCTCAGAAAGCTCCGATGCGCATTAGAGTCGTAAGTGCTCAACGGGTAGATCTGTGTTGAGATGAAGAGGTGAACAGTCAAGGCGATGGAGGTTTCCAGAGGCTCTGTGACATGAGGAACAGCATCAGGTGAGGTACAGGGCTTTGTCTCTCTGGAGACTCCTGCGAGAAAAACAAACAAGAAATACAAATATTACTATTATATAAACTCATCCCTATTATATGAACTATGTGAACGTTTGACTTGGGGCGGCAATTTCAATTAAATGGCATCTAATACGAAACGCCAAAACTGCATCATACTACGGTGCTCTGAAAAAGCAGGAATCCCAAATGGCTCAGCAAAGAGGCCGCGGAGGTCACTGCAGGCATCACCTGTCAAGGTTTGGTGTCAACTGCAGTTTGGAACCTGAACGTCTGAGTGATTCACAATGACCCGCACTTGAGTCTGTACAGTAGGTTACTGAGCAGGACCCTCCCTGGACTCCCCTGCCGCTTGGTCTTTGTGAAGACTACAGACCTCATTGGTTAAATGTAGGCCACGAACGTTGCTTAGTCTTCTTCCTCAGACCTGGGGAAGCTTCTCTAAGCGGAGCTCTGATTTCTAAATAATAACTGGCACCATCATTACGATTTCGAATATTTCTGCTCCGGCAGTGTTGAAGAAGCCCCGTTTCAGCTGCGAAGACAGCGCCCTCTCCCTGGCACCCTTCTGTCACCGTGCCACCGACCCGTTGCTGCAGTATTCGCTGCTCCACTCGACCCCCTGCGCGGGAGGGTTCCGGCAACCCGAACGCATGTAGTCCATCGCCGGGGACAGCGCCTGGCCCCCGGGGGCCGTGCAGTTTAGGATGTTCTGGAAGTCAGCTTGGAGGGGAAAGCCCTGCGAGGGAACATAACAAACGTAGTGAGAAAGCAGTGCACGCGGCAGACACATGGCCAGCAGGTGTCACGGCGCTTTGGAGGCAGGCTGGCTGGTGGGACGTGTGTCAACTTGGCAAGACACCACAGGCACCTGGCGACACCTGTTTACCTCACAGAGTTTTTTCTTTTTTTTACATCATCCGTGCAACTCCAGATCCATGTCCCCGCCCGCATCTACACATCACCTACCTATGAGCTGCATACCGAACGCAGTGAGAAAGAGAGAGATAACACATAATTATGAATATGTAATTAACATTACAGAGGATTGGGGAAAAAGTGGAGCAGATCTTTTAATTTCGAGACTTTTCCTGTACTTATCCAAAGAAAGAGACGTGAAAGGGAAGTTAATCCCAGCGGTACACAAGAGAAGCTCGCTGAAAGAGCGCAGCAGCAGGTGGCCCGCGTTTTTTCCTCCCCTCTTTGAGATTCTACCTATTCACGCATTGTTCCTCCAAATTCTTCTCCTTCATTTTATCACAAAGGGACCATCTGTCTTTTTGTGTGGCTCTCCCTGCCTTAGCGAACCAAAGTTGAACCACATTTCCCCCCCCCCTTGCCTTTTTTGTTTGCTCCTCACAAATATGCAGAATGGAGGAGGATTATTATACTATGCCGGGTTTACGACCGATATAAAGGCAAGATCTGAGGGAAGGGGCTTAGGACTCTGAGTGGGATAAGCAAGGCATAGTTTAAGCACTTCTCCTTCTCTCCCTCTCACTGAACACTGACACAGCCATACAGGGAGTACCAGGGTAATCTAAAATTGGACTCCAGACAAATTTACTCTCTAATCCATGTATGATAATAATAATAATAATAATAATAATAATAATAATAATAATAATAATAAATAAAAAAATAAATAAATTAATTAATTTAAAAAAACACTTAAAAATGGCTGCCCAACAGTTAATTTGTATGCTGGGGAGTGATAAATTGCCACTTGAATTCATTCAGGTAGCTACTCTGTGTATGAATACAGTGCTCTGTAAAATCCCCCTCGGTCTCAAAGCGCACAATGAGCTTTTCACATTCAAATAAGGACGTTTAACTTTTTCGGGAAGTGATTTACATTGAATATACTTGTTTTTCACATCAAATTGTAACCACTTTGAAAACCTGTAGGAACTCATCTGGTAATAAAATGATTTTGCTCTTAATTGAATTCCTATACGCGCTACCCGTAATGACGCCTGGCTTTTTTCATTAAATCGCATTAGTTTCATTATTTATCTGGCGATAACTTCATTAATAACACCGCGCGCGGCATCTGCGAGGCATCGGACGAGCAGATTTTTGCAAGTCGAAGGACAGCGAGATGTGTTGTTGCACCCAGTGAAAACACAGCTGACTGCTTCGGGCATTGCTGATGTTGACATAAAATTATAATATCAATGTAAAATGTTACCCTGAATAAAATTCACTGCTCATTCAAAAGCATTACAATTTTCCTTACGACTGCAAAGGCACAAAACCATTTTCAAAAACGGCCGCCATTTCTCATTACATAACGTTAAATGGCTTTATCATGGCTTTGTGTATTGAGTAGGAGTTTGATGTGTGAATGCAGAACCACAGAGGCCCACAATCAGCCTGAAACACAAGGCTGTGGAACCAAACAAATATGATCAAATGTCTAAATGATTCATGTACGTGTACACACACACACACACACACACACACACACACACACACACACACACACACACACACACACACACACACACACACACACACAGAGGGTTTCCTCATGAAATTGCTGTTGTAAATTCAATTAACTCAATTACCATTCACTTTAATACAAAAGTGTCCCCCATTTTTCCATCACTTTTTGCATTTTTCAATTTCTAGGGTTTTCTGAAGCATTTTGTCTTCGAGCTCATTATTATGATAGATGGCAGTTTTATAGCATGACGAACGGTCATGGGATTCTAAGAGCCCAGCTGAGATGTGCAGGGGAAGCCACGGGGGGTGGGGAGGCCGCTCACCTTCTGCGATGCTTGACATCACCAAGCCTCACATCCTGACCCGAAGTTTCTGTTTCGCATCAGTGTGGGCCGATAGCTCATTATGCAGCTTTTAAGGTACAAATTATACGTGCTCGAAAATGTGAGACCTAACAACCCAATCGCTTGTTATACTGGTAAAAAGTGCATTTTAAATTAGTATGAGCAAAACTAACAAAATGCTACTGGCGACTATTCTACAGCAGGGAACTGTTTGACACCCAACAAGAGGTAAAAGGAGCATTTTTTCTTTACTGTTAATGATGATTATAAAATTATAAAAGTTCTCACGAATGGGCACAACATTATCGTTTGGAAAAGTGGCTCCAAATTTAAATGTAATATTCGCAAAAATTCAGCATTATGGTTAGTGATGGCAAAAGTAAATGTTAAAAAAAAAAAAAAAAAAAAAAAAATCACTAAATGTAATACAATAAAGGCCTAAATGAATGCTTTTATTCTCTGCTTTCATTCACAAAACATTAATTGCAATATTAGGTGGAGATCAATAGCGCTGCTGTCGCTAATTAAAGGTAGCGCTGGCAATCCCGTCGCGCATCTCAGCGTGAGACTCGGACCGAGCCCAGCGCATCCTTTCAAAAAGGGCCGCGCACGAGGCCCAATGCCCGAGCGTTCCGGGGGAAAGCGAAAGGGGAGGAACTGATAAAGATTAATTTGATGTCAAAGGGGTCATTTGCTCTTTAATTAGATTTCTGGTGCCTTAACCGTCCCTCCCGACTGAGAGCGCCCAGCACTGGAGGGCCTGTAGCCAAAGTGAGCAGCCCCCCTCCAATCCCCATCGCCATCCCACCACTTCACATGGGAACTAATTTCATTTCCTGTCTGTGTGAAGAGAGGTTTTCATCAGATACCAGGATATTTTTGTCTCCCCAACTGATGTATTCATCAATCTCAATGTTGTTGTTTCTTTTTTTCCCCTTCTGCAACCTTAAATTACATCCAAATCCTAATGCATCTGTTTATTACAAGGGGAAAATTGAAAATCTGTCTCATCTATACACACAGATTTTTCTGTAGGGTTATGAAGCAATCTGACAGTTATTAATGATTTCTTTCTTGACCTCTTTCGTCGTGCAAGGCACAGAGCGGAAAGCTGGAAATGGCAAAAAATGAAATGAAACCATTCCAACTGCACACACCCCACACTTACGCACCGATGAATATTTATAAACTCCCCTCACATATACCACAAACATATCGGTCATGCTTGGAGTCTATGACCATAGATAGGACTGTAAAAACAAAGCAGTTCAGTCCTAAAGGATTAATTAGAACATTTATTTTGGTCAACGGTTCGGGGATTTTACTAGCTGCCTTCATAGAAACCACGGCTGTTGAAAGAATCCTGCTGCAATGTAGCTAATGTGTCTGCCTGCAAACAGAACACAATCCACCTCTAAGAAGAAAAGTGAACACAGAAGACATAAAATTATGTCTTTTGCAAGTCACACATGTAGTTTATGTTTTATATACTTTTGCTACATTATTTTTCGGGATACTGGGCATCTTTATTCGGTACAACCTGCAGTTTCACTAACAGCTGAGGAGATACCGAAAGGTTCGTCTTAGGAAACTTGTTTATGAACACAATGGTCGGTGCTCTTCCGGGAATTAATCCTACACCTTTCAGCTCCGAGGTGCAGTTATTTAACCACTGTACACCTCCTTATGTTCGCTGTAGCTGTAAAAGAAACTCCAAAATGTGCTCCAGCTGAACAACCATTGGCTCCCTTGTAATACAATATAAATTAAACCAAAATATATCTACTGTATATGCTTAACCCATTCTTTCATAACACTTTCAGATTGGACATGAGGACCGGGTACAGATCCAAATGTAGTGCAGCAGATGGATGGTACGGACCTGTGACATGGAGGGCGAGTGCAGCGCCATCTGATGTCCACCAAGTGGCTGCTGTGGCTGCATGGCGATGGGTCCGTGCTGAGGGGGGAGGCTGTGGTGCTGCCGCAGAGGAGGGCTGATTTGGAGCTGGGGCGGAGGCGGAGCCGGTGGGGGTGACGCCCCCGCCATGCCCGCCATGGTGACGGCCGGGGGCATGGGCGTGCCGGGTTTGGGGGCGATACTCCGCGGGAGACCCGGGTGGAGGCCTGCCTGGGGGTGGTATGGGTGCCCCATGTAAAGCCCTGGGTGGGGCTGCGTTGAACCCGGGAAGAGCGGCGGCTTGGGGCCCAGCATGTGTGAGGCCTGTGTGGTCTTTACCTCGATGGGGTCGCTGTAACTCTGGAAGAAATCCCGTGAAACAACACCGTGAGTCTCCATCTTCCCAACACCGTCAAATGGCACCCGGTGCAGAACCAACAAATAACAGCACAAAACAAAGCAGTGAATTTCTTTAAGGTATTCGAGATAAAATCTATATTTGGTTAAAGTAAATATAACATCATTGTTTTTAAATTAAATTGAATAAAACTATGTCACTTACTAAAACACTTGCTAATAAAATATTTACTGAACGGCACAACAATGTTGAGTGCTGTCTGCCTTCAAGCTCAGCACTATGACTTCAGTCCATAAAGTAGAAGCTACAATATCAGGTACAGAATTAGTATAATAATAGTTAATAATTGTTGCTTAGCTGTTACTGTTCTGCAACCTTAACCCCTACATTGCCTGAACAAGAATAATCATTGAACCAATGTTGTCAGGATGGGTGGGGAGAAAGCACAGATTGACAGTGTTGTCCACATATAAACCAATACATAATGTAGTTCCTGATTTACAGTAATTACAGTTATTTCGCCCTCAGTTATCTTACCAACCTCGCATCTCACCACATGCTGGGGCAGAATGGAATTCCCGCCATGCTATTCGCCAGCCTAGCCTCTCACCCTCACCATGAGCAGAATGTGTCACCACCTATGCAGTTCTACCCCATTATGCCGCCACTCGCAGCTAACAATGCCCGCTCATGGCACCCTAACAATTTCATATAGGCTGGTGTCTTCCGTCTCACCCATGTGCACATGCTGCGGCTCAACTCCAGTTCAGTTACGCTTTCCTTTGTCAGTAGTGTTATGAGCAGTTTTAGGTCTGCCTCATTTCTAAACATTTTGCAGCAAAATGCCAGACAAATGAAACTCTTCTGTCTGAGCTCTGAACAGAAGAATCACCGACCTCAACTCTTGCCGAAAATTTTTGGTAGTTGCATGTGGGTGACATAACCAGTTAAGACTCTACATGCACACTATTTGACAGCAATTTGCAATGACACTTTTTGATGGGCTCGTGAAGCAATGACCTAACTGAAAAAAAACAGAGCTCCTGCTTCACACAAAGCTCAGTGCCACAGCCTCACTGCCTGCACTGCATTCCTCATACCCTGACAAGTGGCGATGCAGTAGTGTGTAGGTTCAGTGCCCTGTGAAGCTGAGGTGACTGGAAGAAGCCAACCTAGCATGCAGGCCAGATTTTGAAAGCTTAGGTGGCTCACACACAGTAGACATCTGCACACGTTTTGCTGGACTTTGATGTCTCGGTGCACAGTGGCACTTCAGAAGCCACATAAATTATTTTATCCATTCATAATTTTAAAGCAGTAATCATCAGGTGTCATTTGTAATAAAGTTTTTGAACTGCAGTGAGATAAGAGAGTATAGTAAGAGATTGTGACTCTCTGCATATAAGTCTCACACACAGACACACACACACACACACACACACACACACACACACACACGCACACCTACCTTGGACACAAGACTCGCTCTGTATGCAGCCAGCTGTTTCAGATACTCCTTTTTGGCAGCTTCTGTTTTCTTCTTGTACAACTGCAAACAGTGATCAGAAAGCAGACCTTTAATTCCCTGAAATAACTGCTGGTGGAACAATGGTGACGCAGAACGAACATTCGGCGCCGGAAAGTACACAGTGGCTGCACATAATAAAGAACCTGTGTAAAATCCTCAAATATTGTCCTATCATAAAACCTATGCCACCCCCAGAAAAGTTCTTGTTCTGCAGAAGCCAAGTATCCTGTTAGACATACCGGACACCCCCCCCCCCTAAATAAACAGAGATGGGAACTGATATTCTTCAACATTCCCCATGCCTTCTGGATGATGGGCGAGAGAAAAAATTAATAAAGTGCATTTAAATGTTGAAATTACATATGCCACAAAGCGGCTCACTGGTATGATTTCTTAAATGTTTTTATATGTGACAGGCGACAGAGAATATTGTTAAATATTGCCTTTCTTGGGGTGATTAAAATGTTTCTTTGTTCTTTCCAGCAGACAGGTCTACTAATTTTTCTGCATGGATGATTATTATCTTGTCATTTTGACACTTCAAAAGAGTCGTATTTAAAGACTTAATTGGAACGGCATATTAAAACGTGCCCCACGCTCAGCAATTGTTCTTGTCTTGAAGTGTTTCAATATCACCCTGTCATAAGTTATGGGTCCGTCTTCCCCCTCATCAAATCTAATTGTCTGTCATTGGGCATCAAACAATTTCATTAACAGGACTTGGGGTAAAGGAATAAAATATCGATGCGTTATGACCGAAAACGCTGTATCGAGTTAAGTCGGCAGCGCATTTTCCTCATTTCATCGCGCTGTATTCAGTCCGTGTGCACGTACGTACTGTACGTGTGCGTGAGCAGAATAACTGAACAGATTACGGGGAAACTGCGCTGTTCTCCCACCGCGCACCAGACGGAAAAGTACAACTAACATTTACGGAAATGCAAAAAAATGTTACTGAAATTCCAGCGCTTTCAGAACAGGGTGATTTATTCTCATTATTAATAATTGAGTTTTCCAGAACATGGGGGCCGAGTCTTTAATTCGCTCGCAGGCGGGCCTCGGAAAGGCAAAGAAGCGCTTGTCCGGCGTTTCTCGCCACGGAGGAGACCGGCCCAGGGCGGTGGGCGTCTTGACCGGCTCGACGGGATGCGTGATTAATGTTACGGAACGCGAGAGGTGGTTACTGTACTTTGGGGATCGGGCGAAGCCTCGCGAGTGCGATTCCACTTCATCGTCTCCCTGCTGCTTTTAATTCGGGAGGACAAGCTCATAATTTGGGGAAATTAACCTCCCTGCATGGGAAAAAACTACCCTTTTCCATTCTGCAATGTTAATAACACCGCAATGGGGGAACAAACATAATTTCATGGGCTTGTGTTTCCCATTTAACTTCGATAACAAACTGCCGCTTTTTTAAACGGTGAAATGCACAACAAAGTAAAGGAACCAAAAATCACAGCTGAAGAAAACCTGGTGAGCTGTTTCCTGGACTCCTTGCGTTTGCATGCGGTTCGGGTAATTCTCGCATCTGAGGTGCGAATGCCACCCCTCTACTCTCGCAATGCGTGGGGCTTGTCCCCTGGGACAGGTCTGTGCAAAGCGGGACGGTCTATAGTGAGACATTTCAGACTGTTCGCCCTGCCCTGCCGGAAAACTTTCATTACCTGGCAAACTGAGTTATTTGAGCTGTCCAGAAACCTAAAGCTATTTAACATTACATAATAATATGACACCATAATAGAAACACAGTGTACTGTAGAAGTGTTCAGACAGCTTCCGTTTGTGTCTGTTGTGTGTGTAGCCGGATTGAGGAAAACTGGCTCTGCCTAAGAGACTGCTTGTGGAAAAAAATAACTGTTAGTGAGATGTTTGTCTCTCTGTGCGTGAGATGGCGTGCGAGGCGTCTGCGATGCTGTGTGTGAGATTAGGCCTCGGCATGTTGGGCTACGGTGTCCCTGTGACAGCTTCGCCAGCGCAGACTGGTCGGGCATGAGGTGAAGGACCCTAGAGATGGGCCCTTAACCTCGATTAGCCCATCCATTATGGATTTTCACTCCTCCTCTGCGTGAGGTCAGAGAGAGGAGAAGGCAAGCAGCGGAGATGACAGAGCCGTCCTTCGTATGACCGACTTTGATCTGGGACTGCGAGCTGGGCTGCACAGCACCTTGGCGTGGTCCACAGCCATTCAAACGGTTTATCATTCGCGTCCATAGCGGAGTCTTGTACCCCGCAATAGGGTTACCCCGCATCAGAGAGGCAAATGGGTACGAAAGTCTCTCCAGTACCACAGCACGGTGTTTTTCAGTGAGCGCTGACCTTTTTTTAAACAAAGTATTTATAATGATAAAATGCACTTTTTTCACTGACTTAACTGAAAACTAACTGAACTTTGGAACTTTTTTTTTGCCAGGATTTCCGTTGCGTGGGATATTAATTGCGGAGGGACCGTTTGTGATTTGTAATTCGGTGATTAAAAAATGATTCATGTATAACTAAGCCACTGCATGAAAATTGAATTTGATAATAGAATAAATAATGCAAGACCATTAGTGTTTCTTCCAGTAAGAACTGTGTTTGCAGGGGAGTTTGGAAAGCCACTTTTTAAACTCGCTTGCCACGCATGTCGGCAACAGTAAGTTGCCCGGCTGAAATGTACAGTTGCACCCAGAGTAATGAACAAAATCATGTTGCCCTTTCTTGAAAAGTGGCCAAAATGTTACAGAAGCGGAAAGTACCTGTTTCTGTTCTTCACCCAGGCCGTCCCACATGGAGGCCACGATTTTGGAAACTTCACCAAAGGTGGCGTTGGGGTTCTGCCCCTTGATGGCGGCCTGCGTGTCGCGGAAGAAGAGCGCGTAGGCGGACACGGGCTTCTGCGGCTCGTTGGGGTCCTTCTTCTTCTTCTTCTTGGGCGTCTTGGGTTTTTTTGCCATGTCTGTGGCCGGTCTCTTCTCTGCGCCGTTAGCCTGAAAGAAAAGAAACACACAAGACGTCTCTTTTTGGCAAACTGCGGCGAGGCGAGAGAAGAGAGGTTTCACGGAAAAAAAAATCAGAATCCGGCAAATAAGATAATCTCAATTTACGGTAAAAGGAGAGCGCTTGAGTGACAGGCTCACTTCTTTGCCGAAAGCCTGTTAACACCCATAAGCCCTGTTCACACACTGGGAAACTGTTTAAGAATTATGCACACAATGACATGGGAATCATTTTATGCTCTTTCACAGTTTATTGTCTAGACGTCTTCCTAAATGAAAAATTACGGATTTGCCCTAACCTGTAGAGCTGTATTAAGAGTTTTACTGCTTCTCGTACAACTGCAGGAACGCTACAAACACATGATCTGTACAGCAGGCAGAGGTAAGAGAATACTATGTTCAACTCCCTCTGCAAGATAGAGGAAACGTAGGTTTACAGAATGGCCCTGAGAAATGCTTATAAGATGCTTTGATAATAACCACTGAAAAGATAACATTTGCATGTAAACAACAATTGCAGGCACTGGATCTACCAAACACACAGGATAAAATTCAGTTTGTTGCTATGTTGTGCTCATCTCAGCAAGGTGGTGCATAGTGCTGAGCAAGAGAAAAGGTGGAAGTCTGAAATGATGCAATGAATAGTCACTGAACTCAATTTCAGATACTCAGAAAAAGTTTTAAGAAAAAAGAAAAAGAAAAAAAACAGTCCAACGTGTTGCAAGAACACAAAACAGAACTGTTCACATTATTTCTGTTAGGTTTCGGGGTATTTTTAAAGACTGGGCACACCGTTTGCGTTTGACTAAATGATGGATGTCACCTCTTTTATTTGTCTCCCAACACACTTTGCTTTTCCAGATAATTAAGTTCCACCGAGATAATAATGGGGGACCTGGGACAGATGTCACATATTTCACATTTGTTCTGTTGCGCAACAGCTTAAAACATACCTTGTGTGTTTTTCAAAAAAAAAAAAAAAAAATGCAATAATTTTTTTTTTTTTTACATATTCAAAACAACTGAAACATTTTTCATTCAGTTCATGGAAAAAGGTTATTTGATAAATGGCCTAAAGGTCAAATATGACTCACAATGGCAGACACATCATTTCTCTGGGCACCTTGGTTTTGGGTAGGCTTATCTTTTGTAGAACTTTTAATAATAACACACAGCACTAAGTTTCCCATTAAAAAACAAAATCATTAGGCAAAAAAAGAGAAATTTAGTGAATCGTGACCAAATAAATGAATTAATTGCATATAATTAAATTTGAATTTCTATTACATTCGATTTTTTTAAAAAAATGGCCAGGAAAATACAGAAAGGCATTGAAAATTACTTTTTTTTTTAAAATGAGCAATATCGACAATTCTTGCATTTATTTTGCTTTTACCGACTTGACCATCTACCTTTAATGACTCATCGGTTTCATCTTCGTGCACCGAGCTGGATGGCGAAGGGGTGGCTGACTTGCTTCCCGGAGGTGACGGGGAATTATGGGGCACGTTGTTCCCGCTCAGTCCGAGCTGAGCACTGAGCTGTGACTGGTTGATGGTGGACAGCTGACCGTGCTGCATCATCACCGACTGGATCCTCGGTCTCAAGGCCTCCATATGTGGGTGGCTGTTGTATCGGGACGAATCCGAGTTCGCCATCTCCTGCATCTGCAGGACGGGGAAAAAGCCATTAAAACCACAGCTTAAGGAACATCAGCGGATTCGGTGTCACGGCTCTGGGTCCGACTATGGTGCCAAACGTGGAGAAAAACGAGCAGAAACAACTTATTATTACTATTATTAGTGATTAGCGAGGTGCTCCCCGGGATCCCATCAGGAAAGGGGGTTCTGATGGGAGATCCAGCAGCTGTTCTGTTGCACTTTGCATGGCCCCCATTCACCTTAGCTAATAACCTGCAACACTTGGCTTTCTGATAGCCAAAGCTGTCCTTCCACCTCCCCACCCTGAGGAGTGTGAAGAATCACTGAGTCAATACTGAAATCCCACCAACAGCACTGGCGGAGCTCCTTAATGTACAACACCTGAGTGATGAGCCCCTCAGTTTTCAATGTGATTTGTTGTCATGACAACAAAACTGCCACAAACAAACAATACAACACAACCTGGATTCTGCACCTGCCGTCTTCAGACCCCCATGCATTTACCTGCAGCCTCATCGCTTGGGGATGAAGGACACATTGAGGAGCAGGCTGTGTTATTGCTTGAGTGACAGGGGCTGCCCGATGCTGTGCAACCGAGCCAAAAGTGCAAAACCGGAGAGACCACAACACAGCTCCTGCGCTTACTTTTGCAAATACAGAGATTGCACTCCCAAGGCGTGGATGCTGTTTTGCTTTTTGGTGAACTGCATCCAGCTCTTCTTTTCTGACAAGGTGCGGCATCGGCACCATCCGGCAAAATGACGCTGCGCCACTGCAGTTTGTGATTGCTCGCTATACTAACAAGCATGCAGCGCTTAGACGCCATAAGACCCTGCAGTTTCGTGTTTGCTGGCTCGCTACGTGTGACCACAATACAAAGTCTTCAAAATGTGCAGCAACATGGTTTTCACTTCTGTTTCAAGGTGGGAAACTGAGAAGCACATATTCAAACCTGCCCGTTTGTAAACAGAGACGAGAGTCTCCACCAAAATGATACTTGATATTTGAAAAATGGAAATATCCAAATTAATGAGAGGTGACATTTTGGGTAGATGCTGCAGCCCACACTTGATTCTCAGCACAGAAGGGGGAGAACAGCCATCGCTCTTGGTTTTAGTCTCCCGATGCACAGTGGAGGGGTACTCATTTCAAACCGTGCTGGATCTCCTCTATTAAAGCTTAACATCTTCATGGAACCTCAAAAAAAAAAATAATAATATAGCTAGTGGTTAAAAATCACAAAACAAGACTAAACTTGGAGTCCCAGTCACCCATGAAGCCTTCCACAGGGCACATGCCAAGTTGCCATTGTTCGACCAAACATTTTCACAAAGTGTCAGCTAATAAGAGTAATAAAAATGGATCATAATGAAATCGCCTGCGCAAAAACTATATTTAATTCATATCCAACTTTCAGATGATGTAAAGGTTAAGCACCTAAATAAGGGATGCTGCTTAAATGGTTATCTCTGATTTTGGGGGCTGCTGCCGTGTTCTAAAGAAACTCAGACCACAAGCCGATATTAAACGTCCGATCATAAACGGGTGTAATATTAAAAATTTTGTAAAAGCATAAGCTGGGAAATGACGTAAATAATTAAAGATAGGCACAAATAAAGCAATTTGGAAATATATATATATATATCTTTAAGTATAGCATACCCAAGAATATTTTGGAATGACTAGTGCATCAGTCATGCCAAATACACAAGATACAAGAAGTAATAAAAGTGACGTGTTATTGGCCATTTCCGGCACTTTCCCTCCCATTAAAGCCTCAGAACTCAGTGCCTATATAATCCTGAATTATAAAAGGATAATGAGAATAAGGTAGTAGTACTGTATCTCAGATGCAGTACTCTGTATCTCAGCGGCAAGGCACGCGATGCCGAATCGGAGAACGGAAAGCTTCCCATTTTCCTTTCTGACTAACATGTAACAGACAGCATCATTTCCATGGTTGAGAGTCACCTTGAACTAACATTTTCACTCACCACAGAGGCACAAACCTTTCATTATTAGAGACTACTTATTAGATTAATGCCTCTTTTCAGTTGAACTCTACACGTCTTCTCTCCGAGTCGTAATTCTATACGAGTGACAAAATGACAGTGGAGACAGAGTGAGCAGATGGACAATAGGAAGGGAGGCGTGCAGCATCACACAGTGCTCTCTGTCTCGGAGGCTTTCGGTCTATATGTTTATCACCAATTTGGTCAATCATTGCAAAACAGCATCTTGATCCACTCTGCCTAGCATGAAATCTGGAGGGTCATTAATCTCAAGACAACCAAAACACAATGGTGTTGCTGTTGAACTGTAATAAATTTCTCCCCTTTTCCTTTTTTGTGTACTTCTTGGGAATGGTGCCCAACTCCCACAAAACGTTTAATTTCCTCAGCAACCCACAACACCGATTTAGTTGAATATTAGATGTAATCTAGATCCAGATAAAATCTAAAAATGATGAATTATTTCAGTGTCACTCTATGGGATGTGCACTCATATTCACGTAGATGTGTTTTAAGGTTGAAGACAAATGAAACACTTAGAGAAGTACCCTAACCCTAGAGAAGTACTGATAAATGTAAATACGTCTACTAATGTTTATGTAAGTAGCTCCTCTATTATATCTATGTATTGTTTCACAAAACTTTACCTTGAAATTCGGTCACTGTGTTCATTCACAATAAAATTCACACACATGAAATAGAAACAAGCAACGTGTTTCCATTCCATGTTATAACGTCATTCACCGATTAATTCACCAATACGGCCTTTTCCACTGACGAATTTATTTGTTATATGACCACAATGTATATCACATCATCTTGTGGTTTGCATAAAAAGGTATGTGGAATGGCATTGTAAGAAGTCTAATTTATTACGGGGGGGGGAATCAACCTACAAAAAATATTCTGTAAGTCGTGGAAAGAAGTGAACGATCATTTTATATAACAGGAACGGAAAACTATAATGAAAGTGTGTTTTGTAAAAAGAATGAGTTTATTTGCAATGCTTAGAGAAAAACAACAGAGAGACGTCGGTGGATGGAGGTCTCCATTTCCGTCCTGCTTACATATTGAATAATCCCTGTTCCCAGAGCGGGGCAGATTGTATTTATCATTCAGGCACACCATTAATCTCCTCTATAAGCAGAACAAAGGTGGTGGAATATTAAAAAGCAGTGAGGTGACAAGGTCAACAGTAAAACCCCTAAAGGTGGCCTCTGTGGCACCTTCGTGTTTTACATGACAAAAGACAGAATGCTTTCATTTCTGCTGACTGAACCTTGGCAGTTAAATTCCCTTAATTTAACTTTTTTCCTTTTAAATCGCAAAACATTAGTATCTCATCGTCCAGCTGTTCCTGCCAGTGACACTCAGCTGCAGAAAAACTCGGGGAAGTCCATTTTTCCCTCAATGTCATCCATATCGGTTACATATTTCGAGAGGGAACACAATAAAGAAATTTTCTAGCGTATTTCAAGAACGCCCGTCGGAGGGCAAATTAATTTCTCTTGTTTTCGAGACGGTCGAGATGAACAAAGGCTTTTTTGTCAGATGAAGTTAATTACTTGAGACCTGGCGGGCCGGGAGGCCACTCGCTGAGATCCGAGACTAACCGTTCGGTCTGTTGCCGTCTGTGGACCTGCATCACAACGTCCGTGATAACGCTGCTCACCATTTGCAGGGAAGTTACGAATGCGCACGCTTATTTATAGATCAGCCTATTTTCATTTGCTTCCCTCTGTATTCCTTTGAGCTGGATACCCCCTGGGATTTTTATTTAAAATCCATTCTTGACTTCTGCCTTCAATATACTGCATTACACATAATGCTGCACTAAATATGTATGCACTGGGTAGCTCTAAGGTTTAAAATGTCAATATGATAAAATCTAACCGTTTAATTGTGAGAGAACTAAATATTCCACTGGAAATAAATGCATTGCACTTCAGGTTTATAATCTGTCACAGAGAATAAGTAGACATCAATGATAACCGGATGGGCTATGGCTCTTATGAGTTGTTTTGACGCCTCACTGTTTAAGAAGAAGAAGAAGAAGAAAAAAAAGAGGGATACACATATTTTTTTTTCCTCCTGTATTTGGTAAAAAAGAGACAAGCTACTCCAGCAGACTGTGCAACTGATTCAACAAAGTATGTGCAAATAAGCTAAAATAAATAAATGATTTGTCGATAAGTGCTTTTTTCTGTCCAATAACAAAAGGAACGCAACCTCTTATGTTCGCTGTGTACATCTTCACGTGTGAGATAAGAGGCGAGCGACTGTAATAAAGAACCTCCATAACGGGGGGGGGGGGGGGGGGAAACACAAACAATATCCCGATGCGGCACTAGACATTTTTAAAAAATTCTCCCTATTATAAACAGTGAAAAAGGCAACAAATGAGAAGCGACAGAGTGGACATTGCAATTTTATGCCATAATCGGTGCATAAAGTAAAACAGAATTGTGTTTTTCTCGACAGGGAAACCTAAGAAGGGGCTCAAATGACAGCCTGTGACCGAGGGTGAGGACAGATCACTCTGCAGTCTCCCCGTTTCTCAGCTCGACTGACAGCTCATTTGTTTTCTCATTTTACACAGAGCGCAAGGTGCAGAAAGACACTTCTGTGCGCATCACTGCAGCCAGCAAACAGTTAACCAGACGCATTTGCTGCGAGCCAGATGAATAAAGGAGTGAGCAGAACAGTCACATCCTCAAACTACAGGCACAATGTAGCTTTTGTTAACATTGAGAGAAAAGGGCCAAATCCTGTCTTTCAGACCAAATAAATTCATGCATGACAGTGGCTAGAATTTGGTCAATGACAGCATCTTCATCTGACTTTTTTTTGTTTTTTTTTTTTTTTTAACGGGACCTTTCAGTTTATATCAACGCAATTCATGCTCGGCCTGCCTAATGTATTCCTTTGAGTTTCAGAGTCTGAATTCCTAACATGCATTGAACAAGTTTATATTTCCCTTTAAAAAGGGGCCACAAAGTGTGGTTCAGCGAGTCCACTCAGAAGCAAAATCCTGTTTTCCTCTCCTACTTATTTTAGTAAAACACATTAAAATCAAATATCTTCTGTGGCAAAACGATTCAAGCCCCTGGAACTGAAATAATTTCCTACTAAAAAATGCATGAGACAAATAAATGCACTTTATGTTCCACAAGAAAAGGCAGTTTCAACAGGCTAATGCTCAGAAAAAAAATCATTCTGTCTAACAGCTATTTTCATTCTTTGCTGCAGTTACAAGCTCTCCTCAGTTGCCTGGCAACCATAATTCATAGTAGCTCTTAATGGATATTCCTCCAGCACTGGGAACATTAAGGTGAAAAGAATAAATGCCTTGGGTGAATCTTGAAATCTTTCATTATGCATGCATTCTATTTTTTTGCATTATATATTTATTTATATGTTTATTGTTGTGGTACAATACTGAAATGTTTTTATGACAACAGTTTTAATTCCCATAATGTTGTGCAGTAAAATATTGTGCAGTCAAAGATAATACTGAAATGAGATTGAGATTAACTGCTCTTACATTGTGTATTTGTTTGTTACAGCAGTACACATACACTGCAGACAAAAATACGTAAGCCGTAAAGTAAATAACATGTTATTAAAATATTTGTATGTAAAACAAAAGCCTATCCCAGTCACTGCCGCACTGGACCATGGTGGGCCATGGCGTACGGACTACGGTACAGCTGGGCACACTGTGCCACAAAGCCCACGAAAGAAATGACCATTTGAGTTGAGTACAATAACACCTCAGCACCAATTCAGAATATGAGAATAATTCAGTAGCACACTGTGGGTAACACAATATTCTTCATCCTGGTGAACACTGCACAGGGTGAGGAGAGTGGAAACGAACAGTATTGTGAAAAGCACTTAGTCACTTTCAGCTGCAAGATTTTTGTAATACCTGACTTTCTCACAGGCCTTATAGATGAACACTGGTTAGCCACAATTAGTCAGTATGGTATTTAAGGCTAGATGACATGAGAGCGACATGGAGGTTCCATCCAGGGAGACCAAAACACAAGTCTTAGGTTTCATTTCCTGAGCTACAAAATCAGATACGAATCCAATCCCCAGACTGAGTTCAGAGAAATTCAATGACTTGTCCTTCACCAACAGAACCTCGTTCATTATACCATACTTGTTTATTTTCAGTATCAATCGGCAGAATATTATCAGGACACTTTTTCAGTAACTTATGTCACATTCAAAAGGACAGAAATACTACATACACACACATTTTCCAGTTTCCAAAGCAGACCGTTTCAAACTAAGTGGCACTTTTTCGATATTCACAGTTGAAAGTATTTTGACAAGTTAAAGCTCACGCTAAAGTTTATTATTCATCTGGATCATGATTTTGACTGTATAATTTATTAAAATTAAAAGAGATACGCATGCTTATATTGTGAGCTCATGAGCAAGATCTCAGTTTTAAAGTATTTCCAGGAGCTATATGTTACATTTCACACACAGTCTCTTGTCATCATTTTAGTCCTCTGCATGTTAATCTTTCTTCACAACGGACAAATAAAATTCATATAAATTAAGTGCAAGTCTCCTATTTACTAAACTGCTAGAACTCCTAGCACAAACTTCCTAAGTGCCCTGTTAAATAATAAAATAGGAAATAACTCTTCACACCCAAGTAGGAGGAAGAACTGGCAAGGTTGGGATGAAAATGAAGCTGGAGAACATCTGGCCGAAGACTGGGTGTGTAACGTGGTGTAAGTACTGCAGCCGCAGTCCGCATTCTGGGGACGCGGGGGGGGGGTGTGTGAAGTGTTATCCTTAACGATATTTAAATAAATCATATCACAAAAACCCCAGAGACACAGAACACAGACAGCAAGACATAGTGAAAGCTGAGACAGAGACCACAGAAGGACAGCAGGAAATAATGTGTGAGCACGGTGGAGACCACACCATTTGTCATACATATGCCTCACGTACAGCATAGGATGACTAGCAGAATGTACAGGAATGCTATATATATATATGTTGGAGGCAGTGCAGAATTTTAATACTGTACTGAAAAAAAATCAATTCTATTCTTTTTATATTTATAGAGCACTTCTTCTCACACAGTGACCCAGAGCACTGAACAACAGATTAAACAACAGAACAGTTATAACGCATGTAAAGTAAGCCTACAGATAAAAGACTAGGTGTACATTTAATGATACAAGGTGCTATACTGTCTAGATAAGCAATAACGTAAGCCTGCATACAACTGAGGGGAGGAAAACAAAAACAAAAAAAAAAACTCCCAACCAAAAGACAAAGGAGAGAAATAAACCTCTGGGGGTCCAAGTACCAGTGGCTGCCCACTTCACCTACTATTCTATATTCACTCAGCTGATACTTTCCTCCAAAGCAATTTCCAGTATTAAGCTACTTTCTATAACTTACCCATTTATAGAGCTGGCAATTTTTACTGCAACAGTCCAGGCTTGATGAAGCCTGGATCAAGGCTACTGCAACAGAGCATGGGATTTGAACCTTTAATTTGAAAGGTAGATGCTCTAACCACTATCCCACCTGCTGGCTACATAGCGGGTTTATGATGTGCAATAAAAGACAGCGTACATTGTTTTTCTGCAAGTAAACTTTTTAAACATAAAGTCTAAGCAGCATCTAAATAATAACATACATGGGAGTGAACGGTGATGAAGGGGTCACTCACCATGGATAAGGAGTTTGAGAGCAGCGCTCCATCCTGTCCCAGCATGTTGGACACGGTTATGGCTGGCAGCTCCATGTTTGCCTGGTGGAAGGGATGCAGTCCATTCTGTGAAAGGGGTGGACACAGCGGGTGGTATGCCACAGCCTCCCCCTCAGGCATGTGCACCAGGGCGTGCTCAGGCAGGGTTGGTGGGGTGATGGGCGGGATGTTGAAGTCTTCGTCGCCAAGGCTGGGCACTGGGTACGACTGTCCAAGGCAACAGCAGGAGAACAGAGGTCAGTACGGACAGCCCAAGGCATAGAGAGATTCTACAGCAGCCAGAGTTTGCGGCTAAATATTTCATTTGATGAGGCCACGAAAAAAAGCAACAAAATTACTTAACTACCCATTAGTAACATTTTACTAACTAATCGGTTAGCGCCGGACGTATTTATTCAGTCATTCGTTCCTAATCATTAATATGGCTATTATGAAGTTTCAAATGTGGTTTCGAGAAATCAGGAAATGACACCCGATTTTGTCCAATGTCATTTGAAACAACATGCATACTTTCATCATCTGACATTCAAAAATATTTAAAACGTACATTTTACTACAGCCATACGAACTAGAAGAAAACTGCATGGCTACATCAAAGTCAAACAAATTTGAAAACGAGAAATTTAATTATCAGTTTATTTTATTTATTTATTTTTTTTGCATTGTCCCTCGGATTTAAATATTGATTCCCATAAAACTGCGTTCGCTGGCAACTTAATTCCCGACTCAAAGGAGGAACATTAGATCTAATCTGCATCCCCATCTGCGCATCAAACATTGCTTTATTTGATTAAACAAAACCTTGTTGCAGTTAGAAGCAAGGCCACGCAACAGAGCTCATTCCACGCAACCAAATTGCTTTAATTCAAGGTGACTTAATAGATGGAAGCGAATTACAACCCTTTTTAGTTCTCAAAATCATCGCGCTAAAAACGCAATTCATTAAATTGTCGGTAATAACTTTAGTGCGATTCACTCACCGCAGATGTACGATGTATAGAAATTAATTACTTTTTTTTTTTTTTTTTTTGCCACCTCCTACATAACTTTTTATTATGGGGGAGAAAAGAAAGGAAAAAAAAAAAAAAGAGGATGAATTCTGTAAGACAGCCAGTTAAGGCAATTAACGGAAAAATTACATCCAAAATCTGAGCCCAACTGTTTCCTCAAAAGACAGTAATTAATGTGTTTAATGAACCCCAGATTAATTCCTTTTTTGTACAGGAAAACATGTCTTATTATTAATTTGCATGTTTGACTGCATTTCCTTTCACAGATGTCTGTGGTAGTTTTGGACAACATGTTGGCATTATTTCCATGGTAATGCATATACTGTGTGTGTGTGTGTGAGAGAGAGAGAGAGAGAGAGAGAGAGAGAGAGAGAGAGAGAATAGTGCTGCTGCCAAGCAGTCTCTTCAAAACTCCAGCTAAGAGTGTCAGATCAAATGTCCATGATGCTCTAAGAGTTGGATAGATTAGAATAAATGTGTTTCCCTCTCCGAAGCTCCAGCGACTGAAGAGTGTGAGAAGACCGCAAAGTCCTGGTGACCCTGAGCCCCACTGATCAAAGCGTGCAAGAGGACCACAATGTGTTGATGGCCTTAAACACCACTGCTCATATTCCCATCTCTGTGGAGCTCAACTACACATACCTGTGAAGTAGGGGAGCATAAAGCTCTGGCTTGAATAAAAATAAAGTAAGTAAGTAAGTAAATAAATAAATAAATAAAATGGAATATAAAAATATATAACTATGCTACCACTACTACCTATCTATCTTATTGTATTTGAAGGTAGCCAAGTTTCAGTGCAATAAATTGAATGCGATATTTTCTCAAAATTTATTTAACATTTTTATTTAATTTTTCTTAGCTTTCATCATATTCTTAAAGGGGTCTGTGGCCTAGGAAAGAACTTCTGCACTAAAGGAAAGGGCAGCTGAGGGTTTAGTTTAACCATACACACCCCACCTCCTACTAGGTGTGTAAATGCCACTTAAACAGTTTTGATTTTTCGAAATTGGTGTGCATGGCAGGCTAACAGAATGTTTCATAACCCCTCTCGCGTGTGATGTTTTTACACTATTGAACAGTACAAGTGGCATCCAAAAACAAATGTCTTTAATTGAGCCCAGAACTCACCTCAAAGACAAAGTGTCAGGAGAGGAGGAGGAGACTGTTTAAAAAAATTTTTAAAAAAAATGTCTGCATGCATTTACGAGATGTAAGACAGTGATGTCAGGGCAGCATCTCGAGGAAACGTGTTTTAGAAAATAATCGCTGTAACGCGCAACATTTCCGTTACGGTTTCATTAGCTTCTGTTTGTATGCAGAGTTTGGATTATCCCTGAGCTAATTCCAAGCACTAGCCTAGTACCACCCATCACCTGCTTAGTGAAAACCAGTGATTTATCAACAATAACGCACATTATTTATATCCCGTTTCAGTGGGAGTCCAGGTTCTACCCTCACCATCACCATATGTGAGCCATCAACAATTTTGCCACCTTAGTGTGTCCCGTTTTTTTACACCTGAACTCAAGCAACATTTGCCAACGCTTCGACAGCCGAGAAAGCGCTCGACATTGAAAGCACGTCCCCGGCGCAAGGCAATAACACATTGCCTCATAAAAAATAAATAAATAAATAAAATGTACATTACGAAACGATTCAGCTGTATCACTCACATCTCCCAGAGTGACATATTGTCTAGGAGCCTTAGTGGAGCATGATTGTCTGTGGAATATTACAAGTATAATAGAAATTGCAGGGACACGGCGGTGCAAAACGGTTGTTTATTAGGGAAGACGGCCACAGTGACTGGGGGCCGCCTCCAAATGAACATTAGAAACAGCACAACTAGAGAGAGATCAAGGCCTTCAATCAATCTGCAGAATGAATGAGGTACTCATTGCGGCTCAGAGGACCTAAAGGGGAAATGAACACATGCGGTCTGCAAGTTGCTCACAGAAAGCTAATCGTGGACATCGTGCACAAAGCACGGGAGCCCAACTACCGGGCCTAGAACCCACAGAACTCCTTGCTGAAATACCCTCGAGAACGCTATTTGGACTGAACCCCTTTCATTTATTCATTTACGTATTTTTGATCACTGCTTGTCCAGTGCACGGTCATAGTGATCTGAAGCCAATCACCATGGCACAGTCAAAGAGTCAAAAGAATTTATTTGTCACATACATGGTTGGCAAGTATATACCATGTAGTGAAATGTGCCCATAAGACATAAAGCAGGGCACATTTCGCTTCCACACACACACGTATGCACATTCACGCATGCACAGACACACAAAAGGGAATTTAGAGTCACAGTCTACCTGTGAAATATGTCTTTGGAATGTGGAAGGAAACCAAAGCAACTGGAAAAAACCCACATGAATGCAGAATGAACATATAAAGTCCAAGTAGAATTTGCTGGATTTGAAACCACAGCCCACCCCTAAAATTATGTAGCAATTGACAAGTGGATACAAATAAATAAAAAAAAAAGACATACAACTTCAGTCCCTTTTTCATAAACTTTGGCTCTTTCCTAGTTTTCTACTTAATAACACTAATTGGTGCACTTATACAGGACTCAATCTAATAAACTCTCTAAAAGAATCCAAATAATCATCCATCCATCCATCTGTCCACCCACCCACCCATCCATCCATCTACCCACCCACCCATCCATCCATCATTGTTAATCACTTATCACTAGAGCCCATCCACAAAGAAATTGGCAACCAAACAATCAATGACTTGCTATTCAGGCCTTGACTGAGGGCGGACCGATTCCCTGTTATTTAGGGGAACGTATGGAGCTCAGTGACACGGTCTGATCATCCAGAGTCTTTGTCCTCGGAATACAGAGGGGATAGCTGACGTCTGGGCAGCGGACGTTTTCCACGTTGGCCACGAGCGGAGAGGTGGCAGAGCGGGTGGGTTGGGGGGGGGGGTGTAGCCTCTATCTCAATTTCGACTGTGTCGCACAGGCTGCTGTTGTCACCTGTTTGCAAATGCATTCTACGTCAAAAATTAGGCTATGGTACAGATATCATTTCTTCCCCACAGTGCTTACAGTTTCATCCCATCTTTCACTTACTCAACAGGAGTTCACCAGTTTCACGAATTGCGCAACAGAAGTTTCCCACCCCAATTCGTGACTTGTCACCTTCGGTAAAACTGGGCATACGCCCACTGCGCTGTTCTTCACTGCTGTTTACACAGAGCACAGGAGGCCGTCTTTGAAAAGAAAACCAATTAAAAGAAAAGAGAAGGTAAACACAGCTAACCTGTAGACAAAACCAAGTCCCTTTCTAATTCAGAGTAATGAAGATGCCAGGCTAAACGCTGGAGTAGTTTACCTTAATTAGGTTTCCTACTTTCCCAGGCAGTATTTCAGCTGCCACTCCGTCTGCCCATAGAGGCGGCTACGTGAGCGATTTTGTCTTGTAATGAATACCTTGGGGACGGAGAGTCGGGATCGTCTGCGTGCGTGCGACAGACGTTTTGGACCTGCTGGGTTTTCGGTGACAAAAGCATGAAGTGGCGTATGTAAGAACGAAGGTTACGTGGGTCGAGGAGAAAAAGAAAAAAAAAAAGAAAGGCTCAACTAGTTGTTTTTCCCACGGGGTGTATTATATGGGTCAGCAAGATGTGCTTGCTAATGTAGGTCTCATGTGGTTTGGTAACGGTTACGATCAGTGAATCACATCCTTGTACACTTAAACCAACTGTCAGGTGGTTCCTTCATTTTAACTTCTGTCCACTGCAATGAACACAGAAAAGTGAAACAAAAATATTTAGGTATTAATAAAGGTTAAGATTCCATAAATGTGATTGCATCTTTTGTACCGTGCAGAAATGAAACATTCATTACAGCCTCGGTTTAATGTTTAATTCTGCCCGGATGTGAGGGCAGAGATAAGGATGAGAAGAACTGAGAAGCCAGCTTTACAAAATGAGCTTAAAAAAAAAAAACTTTTAAAACAGACACTTAACAACCTTTGGACATGAATGTTATTTGCATCTTTCATTTTTATGCCTAAGCGGTGAGGTGGGTGGATCACTCTGCTGACACCACAGGGTTTCTGGATATGTTCAAGGCTGGTCCAAATGGGCTGACATGCTAAGGAGATCCCATCGGGGGAACCCCCAACTAATTGAGTCAGAGACTCCGCACAGAATTCAACCCACGGTAGCAAAATGTCACTTGCCACCACACGCAACTACAAATCACCTTTTTCATAATATATAACTTTCTTCTTTGCTATCATTCTGAAGAATCTGTTAAAGACTGGGTTCTGAAGAAGTGGTTTACATGTTGTAAAGTACATCTGAGCCTGATCTTTGGGGAGTTATAATGGTTGCTACAGAGGATGAGACCCTCACATCATGCTGAAGTTTACTATCTGCTTGTATGTTGTAGTAGTTGATGTTAGATGTATCGCAGACCACAAACTAATTGCCGTGGTGCTTCTCTGCAAAGTTGGCCGAAGTGGAAAGCAATGACTCTCTGCTTCCTCAGGGAAAGGCTCTTTGTTTTATCAGCAGTTCAGCTTCTCTAACAAGCTTTTCTCTCTTATTTGTATCTTTGGTGGTATCAGACCAGTATTATGAAAGGGTTTCAGATATAACTGACACTGCATAACCGTGCTTTTATGAAGACAATGTTGAGTGCTATCAGTGAGATTTTGGCTGTAGGGCTGAAAGAAGTCCTAAAAACCTGCCGTTCCACACACTCTGTCCCTTAACACTCCTTTACGAAAAGTTAATATTTAGAAAATTAGCACTGGTGCGAAGTACTGGACACAGAAAGCGTGCATGTTCTGTTCTCCTGGACTCCTGGTCATTGTGTATCTGAGATTGATGCCGAAAATGGTGGCTTCAGAAAGCACCACAGCCAGACACCGTCTGGCTAACCCAGTTAACATGTGCATACTGTAATATCCGCATGTGTACATCTGGCTGCGTGTTATACACAGAGCTGTACGCTCTCAAAACGGCACTGTGTGGGGGTTCTGTTTAAAAAGCTTTTTGCACCGTGAAAAGGCATGCGAGGTTCTCGATAAGGCAGCAGTTTTAGTCATCCCAGCACTATGGCTGATTATAGAACTACTGCTGTTCAACGGTGGATTAATGCCTAGCAGATCACAGACTTTTTCTTCCACTCTGATATTATTGCTGCAAACAGAACATCAGGGTCACGTGAGACTACCGCAGGAATGCCGATGCTTCGCGGTGCAGACGATTGCTTTCGGCTCCCTGCATTAGCCAAGCCATCTTTGCAGCTTTGCATTGAGTTCAATTTATTTTAATAGCGCCTGATGATATCACAATAGCCAGGGTGGAGATCGTGATGAGGAAAAAACAATATTCGCTCAGCAACACTGACTTGCTTAAGTTTGCTAAAGTGTAAAACTTGTCTTAGAAAAATACTGTATATAGAAGTAATTACCATATATTATGTTGCCAAATTCATCCGTCGAGCTGTTTTATTCCCTGCAGCAGCATCTCTAGGACTGCAGACTAGCATATGCTGCTACTTAGTTGTGTCTATAAGCCCTAAAGCATGGACTGATGTGATAATAAAAAAGAAGATCATTTCCCAATTCCCCTCTGGAACAGATTTTTTCAAACAATAAGAGCTGCCAATCCAAGATTATTTTTCTCTCCTCCTATTTTTAGGACTTTTTTTTTTTTTTTTTAAAAACATGACATACAGAGTACATGTCACAGCCAGATTAACCTTCTGGACAGCAGTGACCGAGATCTTGCTGTGCTTGTTGGGTGGGGAGTGTTTCTGAATCTTTATCTACAGAACTACTGGGGGGAAAAAAAAACAACAAAAAAAAAAACTATCTATTATTTGGGAAGAAAAGTCTTTGAGACAGCAGATGGATTCAAACTAATCCCGGGTTCAATGCAGAGAATTTTTCTGAAGACTGCAGCGCTGAAGATTTTGCCGTTTGGCCACAAACCGCGCAAGATTCAAAAGTGAGACGTGCATCCATCCTGTTTGTCTCCAGACTCAAAGGGCCTGCGCAATAAGCTTCACCCACTGGCTAGGTCTCACTGCCCACTACCCCCCTTCCCTCTTTGACCTAGAGGTTTTTGAACTGGGCCCTCCCCATCGGGTGCACATCCACTGCCTATGTGGGGGGACAGCGGAGACATCCCACCGGCCCATGGATTAGTGACTCACTTACCTACCAGTCCCTCTCCTCCTTCCCTGGCTGAAGTTCCGGTTAAACCGAGGGGAGGACTCAATCGTAAGAGCTTCGATACGCTTTCCCTCCGAGAACCTGTGCTCGCCTCATTTGCTTAAGCCGAAAGCGCCATGTACTCTTAATGGAAATTCCTGGGGGACAGAGCAAATAGTGGCAGCAGTGGGACGTGGAAACAGCGCGGGCTCCAAAACAGGTGTTTCAGTGGGTAGTTTCTTCCATCTGATAATCACTTCACCCTGGAGACGGCATGGGACATGTTTACTCTCTGCCTTTCAACAGAGCAGATCTTGTTTATTTGATTTGGAGCCCTGTTTTACATACAAGTCAGCTTTATTGAAGTGCACCGCCAGAGCAGAATCTGCAATTTGATCTGTTTGATATTTTTAATTTGCTAAAATTTGCACACGGCAGCTCGAGCCGAATTTTTTCGACCGTGCCCCTTTACTCGCGCGCAGCTCAAGCGGACGGCGCGTTAAGCAAACGCCACTTATTAGCTAAACATTTGACCAAAATTTCTAAGCAGGTTTCAAATTAAGAACTTGTAACTTTTTTTTTTTTTTTTTTATTTATTATTTGTGAAATAGCTGCTTTTTTTGCATTAATTTAGCTGACACTTTTCTCCAAAGCCACTCACAATGTTATGCTACTTACCATTTTTTACCTATTCATACAGCAAGGTCATTTCTACTGTCTAAAGAGGTGGGGATTCTAATCTGTGTCCTTGGAGCGCAAGGCTACAGCTCAAACCGCTATGCCACCTGCTGGCCGGACTGTGGTTTTTGTGATAACGGTTAGAAATGAAAATGGGAAAAATAGCTCAAACTACCTGATACGACATGGAACTACAGTACATTTTTGTCCATTGCTGTTATACCAAATACCTGCTGTGGGTCGTGGTGTCCACTTCCTGCAGATGCAATCGCTGTTCTGCAGATGGAGTGGAAACCAATTCGGTCTTTTTGTTTACCAAATCAAATAAATGCAATTAACCCTTCTCTCGCCGACGGCCTGAGGTTTTCCGCCACCACCGAACCAGCTAGCTGGACACAGGGGACACAGCAGCCAACTGGATTGCCCAGCTGTCTGGATCTGGTCAGCTCAGAGCTGCATTAACACCTTTCCATTTGGTTGTGGAAGGAGTGCAGAGCCCTCGACCCCCCGGATCTCATTGCCTACATCACCCCTGATGGGAGGGGGGGTAATAAAAAGCCTTGTGTAACCAATTGGTTTTGCCTCCTTAGAATAATAGGGAGAATTGCGACATCTTGTTGCTCCAAACCCCAATGCTGTAAATGGGTCAGGGTATCTGTGTGTGCGCGCCATATGTACATTCTGCAGTGGTGGGAGGTTATTTACCCAGGGCAGCCGAGGACAGTCCATGTGGGTGAGCACGTCTCTTTTCCAGGGGGCTCCTGCCTGTTTCGTGTTCGGCTGCGGCTGGCTGGCACTCTCCGGAACGCGGAACTGAAGTGAAATGCAAAGGAGGGAAGGGAGGGGAGCGGGACTGGGTCAGACGGAACTGCCAGGGTAAGAAGGACTAACCCCAACAGTCAAGGTACAGATCAGTTCCAGGTGTTCGTGGGGAGCAAAGCTGAAAACTCGGCCACAGAAGAACCCGTCTTGTGTGGTGGATCCAAATCGGCACCCAGATGCCTTCAGTCAGCAGGGAATCGGGCTCAGTGGGGGTCAACATCAAATTACAACAGCACCTCCACCAGCGACTTTGGACTGCACACTTGGAAATGGGCTTGAAGTGTGGAACCTGCATTCTTTTCCTCTGGGTGTTCCGGTGTCCTCCCAAAGTCCAAATACGTCCTTCTGGTAAAGTGCTGCCTCTAAATTGCCGTGTGTGTGTCTGTATGTGTGTTGGAGTAACACTGCCCTGTTGTATGAACAGGTGAACGTATGGAGGTTGGTGAAGTGTATGATTGTAAGTGAAATTACACAAGGGAGTCACCTAAATACTAGTTAAAAATCACCGTGGAGGAAAACCACCTGTGAAATAAATGTTAATGTAATGCAAAGGACTCTGACTGCGGGGAAAATGGTGGTGGGTGGCATCATAACTGTCCAGACACCCTAGAATAAACACCTGAATGGTGCCTCTCGTAGGCTTTGCACCCTTTCTCCAAACAAACTGTGCCAGCGATCGCTACCTTACAGGGATCGCTCCAAAGGGGAGACACGCCATCTGCACGTACAAAGCAGCTATCGTGTCTCCCCGCTTTGTATCTCCTGAGAAGGAGATATTGCCAGTGCATGCTCAAACACACAGAAACCACAAGATGTCTCCATGTATTACTCACAGGCAGTGCTTGCCTTCACGTTCGCCTCGTACGTGCCAGTCTTATTTAATGGCTCTTTCAACCAAGATCAGCAGTGATATTACAAATACTTATAGGTGACTAACAAATGGGCTGCTTCTTGAAGATTGAAGCGCAGCACGACGCATCTCGCTGCATATAACGTGGATCAGATAAAAACACAGCTCTCAGTTAGGAACGAACACCTAGTGGCTGGGTTGTTGAAAAAGACATTACAGCAGCAAAGGTGCCTGGAAGGCACTTGCAGCTGAGGTTTCGCACATGAAAAGCAACACTGACCTTTACTAAGTACCAGGAACAGCGAGCATACAATGCGAGTAAGCTGCAGGATATTGCTCAGGCCACTTCCTGCTTTCTTACGAAGAAAGGGAGAGGTCAACATCCTGAACAGGCACACCTCAAACCTGAGCTGCAGCCTGAACGCACGTCTGTGGTTCTGTCGTTTTCAAGCCTTCAGGCCTCACGTATAAGGGCGCCGTCGAGTAACATCATTTGCTTTTTATCCCATTTGCAATTAAAAAGGGTGAAGGTCTAAACACCACAGGGTCCAAAGGCACAACACTGACAGCTGGGGCGTTTTTACCGCATCAGTTCAGGGTAAGTACATTGCTCGTGGGTGCTACAGCAAGAGGAGGGATTTGAATCTAGGGTCTCTGTGTCCAGAGGTGACAGCTCTCACCACTGTGCCCCATGCCGCTCAGATGGAGACCGCACTAAGGTATTTGTGCTGAGCCGCGTAGGCATAACAGATGCATTTGGTGTCTCTAGTGCCATAAAACATGCGACCAAATTATGTGACCCTCTTTACCCCGCTCAGTCCTGCACCTAGACAGCAGACTTTCAGCAGGACTCCATCACGCTTGTAGAAACTTTCCCATATAAGTGGTAAAACCGAACAACCCTGTCCCGGACTAAATCCGCCACTTAGCAAGCATTGGCACAGATTGAAAACCCACAACTTCTCTTATCAAATGCAGAGCATTACCGAAATAAAAGCGTGTAAAGGAGCCTACTGCTGCTCTTTCGCAGGTTATCATTTCTGTTCTCAAAACACAAGAGGCAAACAAATCCTACAAGGGGTGACCATTAAACTTGTCCTAAACCGAACAACTTATAGGGAAGCACCTCATTCCGTAGCGCCGTACTGTTTCAGAGTAGAACTGCATTAAAATATTTTTATTCTTGTTATGCGGTTATGGACTTGCAGTTAGTTTTTCGATACTGTGTTTGCGTGACTAACTTTCTACAAAAAGTTACGGCTTTTATGAGAAAAATGGAAACTGTGACAAAGTGCCTGAATAAAAGTAGCAGCTACATGCCACATTCTAAATTTACAAAGATTTAACATATTTAAACATATTTTAACACCACAACGCAATAAAAAAATATATATATATATATATATATATATATATATATATATATATATATATATATAGTTCTGCTCGGTAAATTTTATGTATGTTTTTTCTTTTTCTTTTTTCTGACATTTTCTTCTAGTGCTCTGAAAATAAAAGAACTAGAAAATCCGCACGGGCAAACAGAGCATTTATTGACGGAAATATTTAAATGGTGTTTCTATCGCCGACTGTCTCAGCTACCGTTGCCGCAACGCGAGAAGAGAGAACCGAAGAGCGGTGCTTTGATAAGGCGCCGACCACGGGCCTTTATCGCCTCCATCTCATTAGCTCGGCGCTCGGCTTAAATGCTTTGTTTGCACATCGCAATTCCTCGTGATCGTGGCGGCCGCCGAAAGTGCCGCTCATTGGCATCCCTTTACCCGTGTTTAATTACAAGTTGAAATGAGGCGGTGAAGATTAATTAACCCACCTGGCCCGCTGGCGGGAAGTCCTGGCTCGTCTCTGACATGCTCATGTACATGTTGTCACCGTCGGGCTGCAACGAGAGGCAGAGAGACACATGTCAAAAGATGTCACCGCTTTCGGAATCGAGAGAGAGAGAGCGAGCGAGCGAGCGAGCGAAAGTGCGAGCGAGAGTAAGAAAAGAAGGGGGAAAAAAAAAAAAGGAAGAAGAATGAACGCTGTTATTCGTTTTCTTGCACGGGCGGCTTTAGCGGGAGGAGCTGTCCGTGTTTGTTTGTTTTGGTCCCCGGTTATCTTTAATGGGCTTGTCGGTGTCCTTGTTGACCCGGCCGGTCCCCGTTCAGGCCCAATTAACACACCGGCGGAAAAGGCGGCGAAAGAATCGCTTTCCTCCTCGTCCCTGGTGTGCTTGGAAATGAGGAGCGTCGCGCAAGGCTGCGGCGTTTGGGCCCGAGAACTATTTCAACCCCAGAGGTCACGGGTGTTTGAGAGGCGAGAGCGCGGGACGCGGCGGAGGACCCACGCGGGGGTCAAAATTCCCTCCTGGCACTGCGAGGGAACCTACTGAGCCCCATTCATCTTTGGGACCCATCATTTCTGCCGTATTGCTCCTGGCAGGTTGCCCGGCAGCCTTCGTGGGACGTTTCTCATTTTTCCTTCAGTCTCTATTAAAGCTGTCAATATAATTCGACGTGACAGCAGAACAGGACTGTGATCAGATTTAGCTTGTTTCCAATTGATTTTTTTTTTTTCCCCGTCCCTCAACTGGCCCAACTGCCCCCAGTTTTGGGTCGTGCGACATTGCGCCAGCTTCCCTTGCCGGCGCGCGCGTGCCGCGCCATAGCGCATCGGCACTGGGGTGGGCGCGCCAGCTGTGTCACACACCTGGGAAATTAACAGACGCGCCATCTCACTCACGTCACTCCCGTGAAAGGTAAAACATTCAGATGACGGTAAAAGGCGGGCGGGGGGGTACAAAAAAAGAGAGGGGAAAAAAAAAAAATCCAATTTCGCCAGATGGCAAATCACTTTGTATGAGGATTTTCAAAGGCTCTGCCATTAAAGTCAATGAAAGATGACTGATTAATATCAAAAGAAGAAATCAGTAATGATTTCGGTGTCGCGAAAGGGCCGCACCATCAGACTTCCATTAGAAACCTGTCACACTCTGATTGGACCTTTTTTTTAAAAAAAAAAAAAAAAAAAAAGAAATAAAAAAGATCGTATTATCTGTGGGGGGGAAAAGGCAGCCCCGATGCCAAGGAATGCAGAGAAGCAGAGACTCGGAGAAAAACGGGGATCTCTGGGATCTGTCAGAGATAGACGGCGACGAGACTGGGCCGTGCGCGCGGTTCACCCGGCGAGCCGTTCTCGTGCAGCATCCCGATGCGTCGATATTTTAACCTTCCGCGGCGACAACCATTCCGCATCAAACCAAAGTTTAAAATAAACCAAATGAGCTTATTGATTTTGATCACTTTGCGCTTTGTTTATTTTAGGATGCCTATAACCTACATTCTCCAGCACTGTGTTGCTATCCTTCCTTGCAAAAAAAAAAAAAAAAAAATCTATTTTTGAATTCTTTTCCGCTTTTAAAAACAGTCAGTCTCCCGACTTCTCCCAAAAGTCGACTGCTTCTGTAAGTATAACGTTTTTAATTTTAAACTTATTTCCTGTGTCAGACTTTTCTGATGAACACAACGTGAAAGGAGAACTTGGGTCAAAATTTTAATTTCTAGATGACTGCTGAAAAGAAGACAGTTCTTCTTAGATGACATAAACAATGGCTGCAGAATCGCAGCCCTGACAGCTCATTAGGATTCTTTTTGTGTGTAATTCAAGTAAATTACGACCGACTGCAACGGCTGCGCTGACAGACAGGGACCCCCCTCGCTCAGCCAAGCCGCTCCTGCCGTTTTTCCGATGGATCCGGCCAATTAAACCGCTTATCCGGGACCCGGCGACCCCCAGGCTTGCGCCTTTCGCTGGGGCCGGTCAGCATCTGGGAAGCTGGCTGGTTGTTCTGTCCGGGGGGGACCTTCAGAACGACTCCCTAACTTCGATTTCCGAGCTCAGTCAACTGCCCTCCCCTCGCTGGTCTCATTTACCTTATTACTGCTCTTCAAAGGTGTGTAGAAATAATGTCTGCAACACCTGCACAAAAAAATTAATCGAAATTCAGAAACGCTGCTTAACATTCAAGAGAAGCCCAGATCATCCACACACAATAGTAGTTTGGAGGAATGAATAACTAATTAGCCGTGAGCGACCTGTGGCGGTGGGCCATTCGGAGGTGTGTGTGTGTGTGTGTGTGTGTGTGTGTGTGTGTGTGTGTGTGTGTGTGTGTGTGTGTGTGTGTGTGAGAGAGGTGGGGAGCTTCGCTGCCCAGCCAATAACATACAAACAACAGCAAAGGTGAGCAGAGGGCCTGGCCTTCGGAGCTTCTCATTAACTAATAACACGTTCTTTCCATAGAGCGTGGCAGGGGCAAGGTGGTGCTGGAGAGGTGGCGGCTGGGGATGTGTGTGCGTGTGGGTGCGAGGGTGTTTGAGAGGCCTATCTAAATCATAATCAAACCACACAATATGAGCCACCTGCTCTCGCTGGAAACTGAAACAGAGCTAAATTAGAAACATATTTCATATTTCACCACAACGCGGCCCAGTTGGCTCGGATCTGTGTCACTTTGTTCAATTCGGTTTGATGTCAGTCAGCAGTAACGGCGGAAGGAGAGAAGAAGCAGGATTCCCCAAACCTCCTCATCTCGTGTACGCAAAGCAACGAACTTGAGACAACTGTAACCTAACATCCATTTCTGATCAGCTTCAAAAAGGCTACCTATACATGTATAATTTATACAATTTAGAGCCTTTCAAAATTATCATCGCTAAAATGTGGGAAAGGCAGGATAAATAATAGCTCCTGCTGAAACAGAAGCAAGGAACTTTAACTGGGTGCTCTCAGCGGATCGTGTCCAGGCCCTGAAGTGATCCTGCGATGCCCCTGGCTGCCTGCACGATCACACTCCGCTAAAGGGGTTCGTGCCTCCTGGGGCTGCTCCATCACACACCGATGGACGTGCTTTTGAGCCGCCTGGCTGTCCTGCGTGAACACAGGACACAGAAGGACAGGTGTCACACCCTGCTCTGGGGCTGAACCTCCTGTAGTTGCAGAACATACGCTAACCCGGGGTTTGGAACTGCAGAACTGATGGCGGAGGTGAGGGGCTTTCATGAGCTGCACAGAGAGGGGCAAAACCCAAAGGAGATGATGTATATTGCTAACCCTAACTCCTCACCTTAACCTTCACCCAACTATCAAAACTGCCTCCAGGCATGATGTTGACTGCCAACTTTACCACTTTATTATACGGGAGAGGGAGGCAAAGAGGCGTGGATCGCACTTGAGGGAAAGCAGCAGCTCCCCATACGGCTAAAATCGAGGCTGAAGGTCTCCACCGGTCAAGGTTATTGCCCCACATGTGGTCAGAGGTCACTGGCAAGTTCGGGCCAGCTGTTTCAGGGTGAAGGGGGTCTCCAAAGCACATCCTCGATGGAAGTATCAGATGTATGACAGGGCGTGCAATTAGGTGGGGTGAAGCCGAGCGAGTCGGCCCCTTATTCATTTATTTTAATTATCATTATACTTATTCTTCTTCAATTTACTGCGGTAAAACTGCAACTCGGGTTTTTACCTGGCAGCCTGAGTTCCAGCAAACAGGATATCGGTTCGAAATGTCAGATGCATTAATCACTCAGAAGGGAGGAAGGCGGCATTGGCAGCGCCGAGAACTATAATAATGATATCAGGATGTGACGAACGCCGACTGCTGGAATCAGTTTCGCTGACATTTATGCACAAACTTCGTGTGATCGGTGTAATGGAGGTACTGCAGCAGCAGTTTGGAAAAATCACACACATAGCACGGCCTGTGTTTTTGGAAAAAGAAAAAAAAAAAAAAAAACCCAAAGCTGGACCCTTGCACTCCACCATACCAGCAGTACCAGCACTGCAGTATAACATGGAGGTCACAAGCCTGTTTTCAAACCGTACTTCTCACACAATGGAGATGCTGCAAAGCCTTCAGAAACTGTTGCGTGGTTAGATAGTGAACCACTGCCCGTTGCCACTTTCCCAAACCGTCTGGTTGGGGCAACAGGTTAAACTAGAAATATGTGTGCCGTTACTGAGGAGCGTGTGCCGTACTGGGAGTCAACTGTCCCACAGCAAACCAAGACCTCGCTGATGGCTTTGCTCTTTATCATTACTGAATGAACATACAAAGAACTTTTGGACAACACATCCACAGAAAAGTGTGGAATTATTATTACTATTATTATTATCAATACTACTACTACTGCTACTACTACTAATAATAATAAATATTTTTGCACCAGTTTTTCCCTCCGGAGGATCTGGAAAAAACCTTGCAGAGAAAAAATGTACAAAATTATATATTACTTAAGAAAACAAAAGAATATTATCTCGGTATCATTCATGAATTTTAACCAATCTTTTTTGTCTTGAACATTATTATCATCATCATTATTATTATCATTATTAATTTACTAATGCAGCAGATTCCATTCCAAGGACTGAGGTACAAATCCTCTGCCTTGCTATAGTGCCCTTGAGCAAAGTACTTACCCTCAACTGGTACAATAAAAATTTGCTTACTATGCACATCTAAGTCACCCTATAGGAAAAAACTGCATACATAAGATAAATGAAAGTTGTTATTACCACTACTACAACTAGTAATAAGGGTAGTTAGGTTAACTGTTGTATTATGCAAAATGAAACTGATCATTCTGAAAGGTTAAAGACAAAGTAGCTGCTGGAAAATGAACATGTATGAATTGTAATGAAAACCAGCAGCGTGCTCAACGCAGGATGTTTTAGTATAGGAATCCGCTGTTCTCTGGTTCAGGCCAAAAGGAAGATTATCCAGCCGTGGAAACACAGCAGTACAGTACAAGACGGTGCGGTGACGCAGCCGAAGGAAGTTGTTTCAAAGCAAAATCTGTGGAGGGATCTTAGTAATGGCTTCATTTAGAGAACAGTATGCAATGCCAGCTTGCAGAGGGAAAAGGCATCCTTGTCATCGGAGAAGCACGGGGTTACAAACACGGTGTGTGGGAGCTTTGTCAGTGAGCCATGCTCTGGAGAGGACATCAAATATAGATGAACCCAACCCAGGAGACACAATAACGCATCCATCTGCAGGCGCACTACTGTATTCTACTCATTTTAAAACAGGACACAAGTGCATGCCTCTTTCCTGACGCTGTAAAATGACTACTACTTTATTTTTGTCTCATCCTACTTCAAAGAGATAATACTTAATATGACAATTCTGCGCCGATGCGGATGCCCGATAAGCTCCTCGAGTCTTTCGGCTGATGCCGAAATCCAATATCGATGCATACATTTAGAAAATAGGGAAGAAAAATTAAACTAGATCTGCCTGGCTGAGAATTTTTGACAAACGTAACATTTATTTGTGCAACATTTCAGTTTTGCAGATGATGTAGAATCATTAAAATAAGCCCATCTCGCGCTACAATGCAAGCAACGTAAACAAACAAGCAGTCATTTGAGAGAATCTGGTGAAACACTGCAGTGTGGTTCAGCACATGGGCCGAGCAGTAATTTTTTTTTTTTTTTTTTTTACAATGAATTAGAGATGGAGAAAATAGACGTCTGTCACACTGGCTCAAGATCTCGCTCCTGTTTGGGCTCAGATTGCATTTTACGTTGGAATGGGCAGCCGAGGCGCCGCCGTCCGCCATCAGGCACCGTTCCTGGGCCGCGCGGCACACCTGAGCTCCTCCAACACGTCCACGGCGACCGTATCGCGCTCATTATTCCGCCCGACACTTATGAGGATAACGTTACCTATTTTGCTATAAAAGGGAGGAGGGAGAGGCGTCATGATTCAATCTATTAGCCGCGTCCTCGGAGGAGAGGACAGGAAGGCCAAAGGGAGTTCACCAAGGCTCTCCGGTGGTAGACCCACGCACCAACACATGGCCCACTTAAACACAGCTTAAACAAGGCCTGGAAATTTCTATTTTCCGACCAAACTGCGATCAGTTCTGACAGTTTAACGCGGGTGTCTGGAACTCATCAATCGTCCTGGGCCTGAAACCAATTCTGATTCCCCGCCGATTTCAGTACATGTGCAACGTGCCTCTTGTAAAACTTGCCGAGCCTGAGATTTTTTTCTTCTTCAGCGTGCGCTCTCTGCCTCCACGGAGGCCTTGTTTTCTTTAAAGTCTGACTTCTCGCTGCCGCTTTATTTTTCGCATGGAACCAGTATTCTGTGTGACACATCAAACACATCCTACACCACTCTCACCAGCTTCCAGCGCAGGGGGGGGGGGGGGGAGACGCTCAGATAATTTTCAATAAATTATTAACCTACAAAACATGCTTGCGAAAGCAGGAAATATTTATGCTTCAAGTGCCTCTCACCAGCTTCTTTAAAGTGCTGTGAATCACACGTCTTCCGTTAAGGGTGTAACTTGAAGACGATCCTTGTAAGAGAGGTCGATTTTATTGATGTTTTTCTGACATCAAACCAAAAGCCTTTTGATAATAGAAATAGTGTCATTGTTGCCAGATCTGTCATCCACGCGGGTCAAAGATCTGCGGCGAAGTGCCGGTCTGAAACTCCGAGAACGGGAGCACCTGCAGAGCCAATTACACCATGGGAATCCATCACATCGCATGAGTGTTGCTAAAAATGAAGCAATCTAGCACGATGTTCGTGCAAATAATTTTTTTTTTTTTATATACCATGAACCGATTTGTTGAAAAGAGAACCTTGGAAACCAGAGCGAGCGCGGAGATCATAGATCATAATGAGTATTTGTAGCAGGAGAGCGCTGAACAAGCAGTATGGATTTTACTCTAAACAGGCGCAAGGGTGAAGCTCATTTTTATTATATTTAATCTAAGTAGCAGAGATACCAACATTGCACAGTATAAACGTAAATATATGAACGTGTCAAAACCTTAAAGGCAGGATAAACAAGAATTAAAAGAGATGCACTTTCCATACAGTAACAAATGGTGCAGCACCTTGTGCTAGAAAGACGCGGTTCAAATCCCACCTGCCGCTACAGTACTCGTGAGCAAGGTATTGCACTGATACGGTAAAAATTCCACAGCTTTGTTTAATTATTGCACATAGATAATACTACAAGTTGCTCTTGTAAAATCTGAATACATAATGAATTGAAAGATAAGCCATTTTTGTTAGTTAATATTTGCCAACTTTAACTATACTTCCCCTTTCGGCAGAACGGCTGGCCGTTTGGTGCAACTCTACGGCGACTATGAGGGTGCCCCGAACAAGACAAGGTAGGCCAGAGAGGGGCATCACAATGAGCCAACTCTCTTGCACCTTCTCGTATCCATGTGTTATAAAAGGGGAGCCTCTCTCACACCACACAACGCTCATGTAGAGCGCACGCCACCCAAATTATACGCGTCTTTCTCGACGTATAGTGCAAACTGAATGGTAAGCAGCCTGCCTAAAAAGTAGGTCATGGTCGTCGAGGATGGATGGAGCCCCTCCCCCAGGAACCCGAGCCTCACCCACTCATAACCATCCCCAACCCAGACTGGTATCCCTTGACGTCGCATGGCGGTCGCATCTCGCTCTGCATCGCTCCCCCCCTCAGACTGCTGCTCTCCCATATTTACTGCAAAGTGATATTTTACTTCAGAATTGCAATTTTCCAAAAGCCTTGAGCAGAAGGAGCGGACTGCACTTGCTGGTGCTGCACCTCGAATTTATTACTGGGAGGAAATATGACTTTCGTGTCTACCAACAGAATTGCATTTAAAATATGTCGGTTCAGGGGAAGGGGGGGGGGCACAGTAAAACCTGTTTCTTTTCAAATCTATCATTTCATTTTAAGGAGACACTCTTAAAGCTGCTCCTCTTCCTGTTATTTTTCAGAGGACTCTATACTAAGTGACATTTAAATTCCAAGCATCATTTTGACATTTCTGTCAGGCTAATGACGATCAAGAACAAGTTCTGTGATGAATAAATAAATCTTATTTTTCCATTTGCCCCTGAACACCGCCACAAAGCGGTTCATCTCTCGACATGCCATGAATATTAAAGCGTGGGATAACTGCGTTCTTCGGGTACCTGTGTATTAATTACAAAACAAAATGGAATAAATCCCTTAAGCGCCTCTAAGTCGCCGGGACCTCTCTCTGCAGCAACGTAAAGGATTACAGCACAAAGCCCGTACAGAGAGGAGAGCAAAGGCAAAAAAAAAAAAAAAAAAAGTGTCAGTTTGAATTACGGCCGCAGCACATTCACATCTGTTAGTGTGTAGGTGTGTTACATACAGAGTCATCATGACACATCTATGTGACAACTCTGAGCTCCTCAGGCCCACACTGGTGTAGGAAGGTCAACGGGTCAACCGACAACGGAGCAGGGAAAGGGCAAAGGTCACCCTGAGGGAAGTGAACCAGAATACATCCTTTTCAAGAAGGTGAGTGCGAAGAAGTTCATAATAAACAATGTGATCTATCCATCATCAATGACCACAAGGGTTGCGGTGGCCCAGCCCTTATCTGGAAGGATACCCTAGACGGGATGCCAGTCCATCGCAGATCACTGACGACAGCGTGACTTCGCTTTCCGTGTTGAAAACCTGTGTGTGATTTTACTCGACGCACATTGCCTCTGCAGACGTGGTCAGCTCTCGTACAGTCAAACCGCTGTTAGGGCACACTAGACACCTGATGACAGTCGCTCAAGCCCAAATCCCCTTCTTCCTGCCAGCAAAGCAATGTTCAATGTGACGCAGTGCCAAAGAGGTGGGAGGGAGTTTGAGAAAACACATTCTCCAAACTATTGCACGAAAATTAAAAACGGGACAAAAAGATAATAATTCCAGAAATTCATCCCGCCACGGCATTTTATGTACATACTAAACTACAATTGTTTGTTAATATTCATTAATATAGTATTTCTGCAAAACCCCAGGTAAAAACTCATTAGAGTTATGACTGACTTCCTGCCGTGATGCAGATTTGCGTTCTATTTTAAGCCCAGATTTTAGGCCTGTTTAAGATAAACTCTGAGATTTGCTGTCCAGAGGTGTGTAAGAGCCCACATCACACATCTACCTCCCTTCTGTGAGCCTCTGGCACATGCCTCCCCTTCCCAAGCCCCAAATCGTCCCCACCCCATTTCTGGCCAAGGAATGCAAGTGACCTGAAAAGAAGCAGAAAAGCAGCTCTGCACCAAACGGGGACACCAGACTCTAAAACGTCCGTCCGAGAGACGAAATATCAGGCCGCTTGAGTTCCTCAAGTCCACGGTAACAGCAAATTTTGAATATAATCTCATCCTACCACACACACACACACACACACACACCTTCCCTCGTAAAAGCTGATAGCGGGTGAACCAATCGCTGGCTGGTGGCCTTTCAGGCAGGTAGCCTCACATTGCTGGACCAGGAGAGAAGCAAAACGATACAATAATGGCCCAAGTTATAATTTGTTGAACTTTCTGAACTCAACTGAACTAATCCTTTTCTCCAAATAAACCTAAAATGGTACATTTGTACACTATGACACTTGCGTGCATTTACCCATTTATACAGCAAGGTAGTTTTCAGGGTATCAGTTCAGGGTAAGTACCTTCACGACAAAGCAGAAGGTGGGACTTGAACCAAGAACCTTTGAAAGGTGATGTCTTTAACCGCTATGCTACCTGTCACCATTCTCCTAGAGACGAATATCTATGAAGGACCAACATGCAGAGTAGTCACTAGAGCATTGCCTTGCACTTGAAAGATTTGAGTTTGAAACCTACATACCATGATAGTACCCTTGATCGTGGTATTTAGCCAAAACTGATACGGTAAGAATAATCAGTTGTATAACTGTGTAAATATCTGTTTAGGTGATTATCCAACACTGACATTCACCTTTGACAAAGGAAAAGTCAGTAAATTTAATATTTCAGCATGGTAAAAATATGTATGTTGTGTAAGAAATCCCCAGAAGCCGCATGATGAAAGAAAATGATTCTGCAGAAGAAAATCAAACGCACACCAAATGTACGAGGTAAAAAGGCGGCGAAGGTACCAAAGTGTCCAGCCGCCCTCAGAGGCCCAAACAGCCCTGGGTGCTGTTCTCCAGATTTTTGTTAGATAGCTCCCCGCTCAACAGAGAATGTGAAGACCTCCATGTACAACTGCAAAAGAGACAAATGTTTGACAGAATAAAGGGGGGGGGGGGTGGCCTCTTCTGTTCACCGCTCGGGCTGGTTGTGCAAGGTGCTGTGGCCAAGCTGAAGCCACCTAGCGTGTCAACGAGAGATACCGCGGGTCAGGTTATTTTTATCACGACACCTTGAGTTGAGTGTTTCATTTATTTCTTTTAAGTGGGGAGAGGGTTTCAATTCTGTAGCGCCACTCCTGCTTTGGCTGGAGACAAACTCGTTTCCACAGACAACTCGCGTGATTTGCTTTTGTCACAGCGGCACCGCAACCATTCAGTAGGGGCACCTTTTTCTGACAAACTGAACCCACATCGCATCCTCCGAACAAGGAACCAAATGTATATGTGTCTAGATAAACTGCGCATACTGTACAGTTTTATACCGTAGGCTGTTAATGGTATTTTGCTATTATTTATTAATTTATGTGACACCCTCATCCAAACACTGCGATGTTTACACATGGTGCTGCTTACAATAATGCACCCATTTTTAAGAGTATTGTTTACTGAATCCTTTGGGTAACCCAGGGCTACAGGGATGGTAAGAACCCTGGTCAAGTACCACAAGAGGAAAGGGGATTCAAACCCAGGCCTTTTAAATGCACAGCAATGCCTCCGACTGCCCGGTAGCCCAGTACTTAAGGCTTATCTGAAATCTCATTGTTTTGTATGGGTCTGACTTTAGACCGAACCTTGGTGTAGTTTAGGACTGAATCAGGGACATTCTGCCAGCTTGATGACAATTCCCCTCACGGAGTAAAGGCCCCAGTCAAAACAGCACGGAGCTAACCTATAAGGTCTTGCGAATCTAATGTTAAAGTATATTAAAAAAAAAAAAAAAAAATTCCTATAAGCCCCATTTGTCATTTTATAACTACGTTTTCCTCCAGGTGCTCTGGGTCCCAAATAGAAGTGTAGCGGGTGACATGATAACTAAAAATGGCCTGCATTTATGTACATAACATATTGTGTAGCATACCCTGCAATGGATCGGTCTCTCTACCCTGTTTTACACCAGCTGCTTCCAGGATAGACTCTGGTCCACTGTAGCTGTATTTTGCACTGTTTTCCCAAAAAACCCCGAGTGTATCATGAAATCAACATACAAATGACAGAGAGAACCATTAAAAGGGAGCAGATGGTAGACCAGAGGACCATGGTCTCTGAATCCGAGAGTCAGCCCCCCCTCGACAATTCCCCTCCCCCAAAGTCCACCCTTTCCGACTGATGTGTCTAAAGCACTGCTCCTTCAGAAACGTGCATGCTGTTGCAATTATTTTCATCTTCCACTTTGCCAGAGCAACTACTTCATTATCGGGCTCTTTTCAGAATTTCAAACTTTTTTGTAGTCTTGTAGTTCAAGGAGAATTTCTGCTGGTTAGGACTTCTTAAACAAGGACTCTTAAACACAACAGTATAGACTGTTCAAAGTCATCAGGTGTCTGAAGAACAGCAGGTACTTTCACAGACTTCCATCCATCCGTCGTCAATAACAAGTGGTCTACTGCAGCGTGGCAGTGGTCCGGAGCCAATCCTGGAACCATAGGATGTAAAGAAGGGTAGGTCCTACACAGGACCAGTACATTACAGGATAATGACCCGGACTCATTTGCTCTCACAAACACACGCAAAACAACTTAGACTCCTTAATACATCAGAAACGTACCTTCGGACTGTGGGAAGAAACCAGAGCACCTACAGGACACCCTCAGGGAGAACATGCCAACTCTACAGACTGAGGCAAATTTGAATCCTCATCCAAACCCACATCTCAAAAACGCTGAGGCGCCAGCACTACCTGCTGTGCCACACAAGCGACTTCCAAGTCAAAATATAAAACCAGGAAGTGCATGTTCTGATGACCCATCATACCCCGAGGAAGGAGGATGACAAGAGGGGCTGTGGAAAATGTTCACAGGTGCAACATGCACAAAAAACAGGATTAACATTACTGAGAACGTGGATGTGTTTTTTTTCCTCTCTCAGCACCTTTGTTTGGTGTGAAAGGAGGACAACAAAGAGGTGGAACAACAAGGATCTCAGTGAAATCCAGCCAAGTGGGTGGTGGTGGGAGGTAGTTGTGTGTGTGTGTGTGTGTGGGGGGGGGGGATGATAGTTGTGCCTTTGTGCTCCATGTAAAAGCCCTGTGCCAGCTCCCATTATAGCAAATTTAATTCAACATGCAAAGCTACTAATTCGCACGCTGGTCCTACTTTTCTCATAGAGCAGACCTGCGCACGGGGCCTTACTTAACTATTAATCGGCCCTCTTTCAATTAGGACCCACCACTGCAAGGCTCCTCCACCTCCGACTGGCGAAAAATGGAGGTAACTCGCCGTGTTTCGGCACAATTACCACGGTATTTTTATAATTCTGATACATCAAACAGGATCCTAATGAACCCTGTAATTACGGAGGGGGAGGGGGCGAATCGGGAGGCCGATGCCATTCGAAGGCACCGACCGGCAGCGACGCCGCATTCCCCGGCTCGCAGGGCCGCTGTGCTCCATTTATTCAACTGCAGCTGGAATCTATCAATTAATATTAAGGATATTTGACACGAGATTATCTACACGCAGCATCTAATTAAATGATGAATGCAAATGAAGCGGTCCGTGTTAATTATTAAATATTGCCAAATGTGGGATGGGGGGAGGGAGGGGGAGGGAGAGAGTGAGCGAGTGAGTGTATTAGAGGGAGGGGGAGCAAGTGTGACAGAGAGAGAGAGTGTGGGTGTTAGTGTGGGCTGAGAGAGGGGGGGGAGAGAAAGAGAGAGAGTGAGTGAGTGTATTAGAGGGAGGGGGAGCAAGTGTGACAGAGAGAGAGAGGTGTGTGTGTTAGTGTGTATTGAGAGAGGGGGAGGGAGAGAAAGAGAGAGAGTGAGTGAGTGTATTAGAGGGAGGGGGAGCAAGTGTGACAGAGAGAGAGAGAGAGAGAGAGAGAGAGTGTATTGAGAGGGGGGAGGTAGAGAAAGTGTGACAGAGAGAGAGAGTGTGTGTGTGTGTTAGTGTGTATTGAGAGAGGGGGAGGGAGAGAGAGAGAGAGAGTGAGTGTGTGTGTATTAGAGGGAGGGGGAGAGAGTGAGTATTAGGGGGAGGGGGAGAGAGAGTGAGTGTATTAGAGGGAGGGGGAGCAAATGTGAGCGAGAGAGAGAAGGAGTGAGTGAGTGTATTAGAGGGAGAGGGAGCAAGCGAGAGCAAGAGAGTGAGTGTATTAGACAGGGGGGGAGGGAGAGAAAGACAGCGTGTGTGTATTAGAGGGAAGGGGAGCAAGTGAGAGAAAGAGAGAGCAAGAGAAACAGCAAAGAGAGGGAGTTGGAGGGGGAGCAAGCGAGAGAGAGAGAGAGTGAGTGATTGAGTGTATTAGAGGGAGGGGGAGCAAGTGAGAGAGAAAGAGAGCAAGAGAGACAGCAAAGAGAGGGAGTTGGAGGGGGAGCAAGCAAGAAAGAGAGAGAGAGCGAGCGAGCGAAGAGGAAGAGAGGACACCCCTGAGCGATCTACTTGGTTTGACAAACGGTCGCAGCAGGGGGACACATTTAGCTCATTAACTCCTCTGTAATCTGCTGCAGAGTCACAAGGCCGCCGCTCAACGCAGCGCGTGTCAGTCCTCATGCCCAAACGGATACAGTGGCACCCCCTACACAATACGCCCGCCCACCACGGGGAAGTCGCTCGCAATTTTTCAACGGCACTTCTGTGCCCAGTGGTTGAATGATGGGCTATTGTCACATATGGTGACCTTTGTCCAACACAACTTGCAATGTTTGGTTTGCGCACTGAGCTCCTTCACAATGACTTACCTGTTTAAACAGCTGGCTAATTTCACCGCATCAATTCAGGGTAAATACCGCGTTCGGGAAGGAGTGGCGTTTGCACCTCGACCTTCCAGGCTACAAGGTGACAGCTCTAACCGCTGCACCCCCTGCCGTGGACGTGCAGCACAGCAGCGCTGCGGAGCGCTCGGAAATCATCCCACAAGTTTCCGAAAAGCGAAGGTTCGGTACAGCGCATTCCTTGGATGTGACATAACGCCAGGGAAAACTGCCAAAGCAGCACTTTTTAAAGAACATTAGTTATGTTCAGACATCCGTTTCTTTGCAACCTGCACTTGTCTTGTTAAACACAGCAAAAAAAAAAAAAAAAAAAAAAAGAAAAAAAAAAAAGCCAGGAATAAAAACGCCTCGGTGACTGAAGTACTCTTCCTCATCGATGTCAATCCGACAGTCAAACGCACATCAATCCACGTGACAAACATCGGAAGAGAACACACTTGTATAAAAGCAAAAGCTCCAACACAAACTGTCACGTTTGACCCCTTTCTGTTATTTACATGTATTTGTCTAGCTGACGCTTGTCTTTAAAGCAGCTAAACACATTGAGTCACTTTGATTTACCCTTTTATACAGCTGGGCAATTTTTACTGCATCTATTCAGGGTGCCTTGATCAAGGGCACAACAGCAGGAGGTGGGATTCAAACCTGGGTACTTGGAGAGCAAGGAGGCAGCTCTACTATCACCTGCTGCCTGTTGTACACAACAATCAAGTCTGTAATCCAAGGAAGCTAATAATTTTAATATTTCAGCATCTTCATTACACAAGACAGATCACCTGCCAGGCCCACCTGCTCTGAAAGAACAGATGACAACCTGTTGCCATGACAGGGTTCCTAACACTCCAGTGAGCATGCAGATGTCGACATGCTGAGCAAACACACAAATCTGCTCCGATGGGCCGTGTCCAATGGCTATGGCGGCTCTGCCACGTAAACTGCGCGCGTGTGCAATCGCGTTTCTTTTCATTTGTTTGTTTTCCTTGGCGCCAGCAGACGGACGGTGCCATAAAATACAGCGAGTTTCCTCCAAACGAAAGGACTCTGCTCCCACAAGGCAGCTGAGAAGGCCCAGCATTTGTGCCTATTATTGCACCATATTCCATTTACTCGACCTTGCCGCGCAACCCGGTCTCCGGTAAACAAAACTAAAAATGGCAGCACCTCATCGTGTAAAACCTGCTAAGCTACTGTCATTTTAGCCGCAAAGGATTTTTCCAGCATCCCTGTGTTTCCTTTTCCGCATTTAAGATTCATCAGCATGTTACATTTCGAGTGACGTTACCGGTGTATAAATCTGTACTCTGCTGCAAAGCTTGTCCAAAGAAAATGCACACTTATTTTCATCGTGCAACCACTAAATGGTTTCATGCGTGTAATTTCGTCATGTTTACATGTCCTACCGCGCTCTTTGAACGCAAGCCTAAATGGAGGTACTCAAGAATGTCCTACGCACCAGGCCAAACCAGCCTTTACTTGATGTATACACCATGCAAGCCCAACAAAAGGTCTTTCTTATGTTATACATTCATCCTGTAGCATGGCAGAAAAAAGAAAAAAAAAAAAAAAACCTGAAAATTCCACTGATGTGAAATTTGCAACTGGTTGCTAGGTAACCATACTACATATTATTTGAAAGCTTTCAGTCACTATCAGAATGCATTATAGCTACAGAAACACACTGCCTACACATTAAAACCAAACAGAACTGGAGTTTGGTTTAGGTTAAAATACACATTTCTGCCCTTTTACATATTTAAGTCGCATTATTTTACCAGGAGAAACAATACTTTTGCATAAACGATTAACTAAATTACATCAAGGTGAACCATACAGAACATGGACCACACAAGGCAGTTAAATTTGTATGTTGGATAAAAACCCTAAGAAGTTTCCCAAAAAGGGTTTTTAAATGGCTGTGATGTGCTGGGTACTCATTGCTGAATGGTTATTACAGCTAATGCAACCTGCTTCTGTTATACTGGTGGGACATTTTACAGCATAAATGTTCCAACCCAGCAGACAGACAGACATTCAGTTCCCATTCCCGCTCCCTTCTCTCCATGTTAGTCCCATTAAAATATTGAGTGATAATTGAAATGATGAAACTGAGGGATAATGGTGAGAAATCTCAGTGTAAGACGCGTCTAGGATGTCGGAGTGGATCTTGCCAAAAATGGAAAAATATTCAAGTGCTGGACATCTAAGCCAGTATGGGATTTGCGTTTATGCATTTTTGTCGGTGCCCATGTTCTCTGAAGGTGCGAGGAGGTTTTTTTTATTCATCAGCAACGACATAAATTGCACAAACAAAACCGCACGAAGTCCAGATTCTCTTTGGAAACACTGTTTGCAGGGTTTCTCAACGTTAGGGCAAATTAGATACAAACAGGCAGACGCAAACATACAGGTAACTGACATATATCCAGTTCCCCTCGTGAAAAAATACTAATAACTGACATTTAGGTAAAATGTAATAGAACTTGACTGAAAGTCTGCAAAAGGCTTATAAAATACTGCACTGGAACACTGAAAAATATGATATTAAAGGCACATTTAAGGGCTGGCAATCTAATAAATGGCTGGACTAAAATTAAGGTCCATTTGGACAGATATGAATCTGGTGCAGAAAGGGCAACAGCAGCAGTGCAAACACTCTGTTGCTTATAATGCGCTCTACTGAGCACTGTGGATATGTGGCACAATTTACATAAATGTGATGTGTTTTGATTTATATTCCTGCAAATATTCCCTCTCTAATGTACCTTCAAATGCCTAAACTCTTAAACCATTTATAAATCAATTACTACATTTTTTTTTTTTTGGCATTGCTGACAGTTTAAGCCAAAGTAACTTAATATACACTGCACTGCCAGTTTATTAGGTACACAAACTTTGTATTCCAGTAAATGCCACGTGACTGTGGTGTAACGTGTAAAACAGGCAGATCAGTTACTGTTCAATGAAGCACTGGAATGGGCAAAACGAGTGACCTTAGTGACTTTAAACATGGCGTGAAACTGGGTTTTTCCACGCATACCCGTATCAAGGATTTGCAGAGAAAGGTACAGCTTGTTGATCAAAGGGCTCAAACAAGAATGTAAAGAATCATACAACAAACAGGCCACAACCAGGGTACTGATGCTGTCAACAACAAACAAAAAAATCATGTCTCCAATGGGCACAAGAGCATTAAAACTGTTTTGTTTTTCCCTGGTGGATGAGTCCAGGTTTCTTTTGCATCATGCTGATAGATGGACCAGAATTTGCCGCAGGTGACACGATTCCATGGAACCATCTTGTTTGGTGTCAACACTACAGGCTGATGGTGGCAGTGTAATGGTGTGGGGAAAGTTTTTCTGGCACAAATTCGGGCGCCTTATATCCACCGAAGAACATCTGGATGACACGGTGTATCTGAACATCACTGCTGACCAAATTCATTTCTTTAGGGCTACGGTCTATCCACACTTAGGCACTTCCAGCATGATACTGCACCATGTCAGAGAGCACATGTCACCCAGTAGCTGTAGATAGGTGTACCTAATAAACTGTCAGCTGGGTGTTCAGCCAGTTTACACAGTTGAGCATTTTAACAGAGTGGCTAATGGTGCCTTGCTCAAGAGTACCAATGCATTAGCAAGAAATGGGACTTGAAACAGAAACGTTCAAACAAGTCCATGTTCTTTATACTGTATTCCTATAGCCCCTATTTACATAAAGCCCACATTTTGAGCAACTTTAGGGCAAAACCTCTCAAAACTTCTGTTCCCAAGACACACGCACAGTACACATCCGACTGAGAGTTGAGTTTTATTCCATTTCTTTTTTCTATGGCTATGTAAAGAACATACCTTTAATTTCTAAAGCCTTATGAAAAATTTTAATCGGTTAATAAATGAAACACTGTTTACTGTTATGATCACAGTCAGGAGGAGATGAAAGTGTCCCTTGCTAGTTTGTATGTTGTTACTGATCACTGATCAGATGATGTGTGCTCACAAAATACATTAAAAATATTCAGCAAAAGTACTCCGTTTGTACCACAGGAGAAATGAAGAGCGCAGTTTATCAAGTGAGATCTGATTCCAGCCATTCACCCCTTAAATCAACCTGACCTCAGTACGCACAAAGCATATTCTTCAGGGCCTTAGCTTGATCTCAAAAATAGTACAGAATGCTTATGCTTTGTGACAAAATTAACTAAATCAGATCACAACATTTCCCTGTAATCTGGGATGCTGGCACACAAAGCCTGTTCAGAACTAGGTTCCTCGGACCTTAATGATTTCTGAAGAATAACCTTAGAAAAACAAATTCAATAACCGTTTTTGTTCAGGCATATTTCGGTGAGGCCCCCAAATGAATGTGGTAAATTTAATGAACTTGAATTGTAATTTCATTCATGCAAGCTTGAATGTCAGTGCATCTAGACAGTAAATCCTGTTCACGGGTTTGAAGAGCAATTTACACAGCTGACTGGGAGCATCAGACATTTTCAGCTCAGGTGAACAGGGGAAACGTTGGCTGCAGCCTAAAAATGCTAGAAAGAAGCGCTCGCTGCATTCAATTATATAATGAAGTTATGCATCCAACATTATTCTCCAGTGCAACTTACAGTGTTAAGAAACTTATTATTATTTACTCACTGGTACAGCTCAGTAACTTTTGCAGTGTGAGTTCAGGGAAAACTTCTTGACCAGAGAGGCAGGATTCAAACCCAGGCCTTAGTATCAAGGTAGTGATTCTAAGCAGTACTCCGCACGCTGCCACATTCAAGCAAAAATACTAATAAGCTTAGAAAAAAAAGTATATTAAAACAAAGGTCTTTTAAAATTAATTCCCTAAAAAACACAAAATCACGCCCATCACTCGTATTAATTTTAAATATATTTTTTTAACCTAGTTCCGGTTTTCATTTGCTTACAATAAGTGTGACGGCTCAGAATGGGATTTCTGAAAAATTGCCCCGTATTATGTGTGCCTTCAGCCAACTGCTGTTGTGGTGGCAGAATTGAGCAGAATGCGCTTGAGTTCTCAGCTGCTAAATTATTTAGTTTTGCTCTCGCACGAGTGCAATGAGATTGGAGAATGACTTTTGTTGGTTCATGGATCCATCAGCAAGCACATAAAACACAATGAATGCTGGATTTCCTAATCGTATAGTTTTTTTTTTTCCCTTTCTGTTCACCTCAGGTAATGAAGACATCAGAACAGCACTATTTATCTTACAGTGCAGTGGTGCCTCCTTGGCTCTCAAACCCCTGCTGGTTTCTCTCCGTTTACTACGGGGCCTTATAAGCCTTATATGGTCTGTCTTTACGGACATCTGTGTCTAAGCTTCTCATGTTCGCAGTCACAGGATCCCTTCTCATTCCAAGGCTGGGAGAAGACCATTAAAACTGGTCAGTCACTTTAAATTACAGCCAGGGGCACGAAACACAACATAATCACAATAATCAGGGATTTTTCTTTCTCCCGTTTCAGACAGCTGTCCACAGCATCCTCACGTGGTCTGGGGGTGGTACGAGATGCAGTACCCCCGAAACATGACAAATGTCTCATGAGGCATTTGTACTAATGGTGCCTAAAAGATGAAATAAACACTACTGCTATGCAAAGAATACTGGACAAAGGCCATAACACAAACAGCGGTAGGAACGAGTGACATTAATTCCTTCCGCTTCCAAAAACATGTTCATCTTGTCTCTCTCCATTTGAGGTTACCGGAATATTTTTACATGGGAACGTACCCTCAAGGTGCTCTGGACCAACAGACCTAAATGATCTCTGCACATGTGGCTCCTGCCTGCTGCTTCCTAACCTCTCTCTGCTTCTACCAAAAAAAAAAAAAAAAAACTAAAGCCACCTTATAAGCTTCAGAAAAAGCGATTTTAATGGTAAAGTAGATCCAGAAAAGAGACCACTTTCAGGTGATTGAGCTCACCAGCTAAAATATTTAAAAAAAAAAAAAAAAAGAAGTTTCCTGCAGACCTTCCGATATGGCAATGGTCATGTTTGATTTTGAGGCAGGCGACTGACGCAGAGCAAACAGAGCCACGTGCCGTGTTCCAAAACACACCTGAGTACAACTTCCTGAAATGAGAAGCGTGACTGCAGTCTTTGTCACAGCTAATGAGCAGCCACATTCAATCCACAGGAGCTTCTGTTTAAAAAGTAAACTTCCATTTCTTCTTGGTATTCCTGTTATCCATGTACACGAGTACATAATCTGGCTGTTTCATACTTACTCCTGTCATTTGGAAATCAGACACCTGAGATGTACAACAGACATATTTGTAAATATGTAAAAGTTCAGGCATAAATGCATTGTGTTAAAATGGAAAATCCAGGTTCCTTCAGGCTGAAAATGTGAAGTTTACTGGATGACAAACTATCAAATATAATTAATCAAACTAAATACTGGAAAGACTGGTACAAAATTTTTGTCAAACTCCACTTGGTAAGAAGGAGGACCATGTTGCTGCTTGTATCCCATTCTTTAACTTTTACAGAATGATTATACATTAACAAATATATATATGTGTGTGTGTGTGTGTGTGTGTGTGTGTGTTAATACATGTTAACATATATACCCATATGCACACGCGCACACACACACAATATATATTTTTAGAGAGAGAGAATGAATAAATGTCAAGTTTTAAAAGCTTTCAACCAATAAAGTTTTCCAATCCTGGTTAATGAACAGTCTATTATTTATTATAACATGAAACCCAAGGGCAATAAATTGCCTGTGTTTGTGAGCACTTCTTTCCATGAGGTTAATGAAAGTATGCAGCTGTTCCTAGTTTACACGTGGGCTATATATCTTCACTTCCTTAGTCTGCTGTTTGCTAAGAGCAAAGTGTATAAACATGAAAGAAGCCATTACCAGTTGATCTGGCGACCAGTGGGGCGGACTGACGTTCACTGTTGACCAACTTGCGGGGATCGTCCTCAGAAAATTCGGCCAGCAGCAGTCCTGCCAGGCTCAAGTGCCCAAAGTCATCAGAAATGTCACATGCTGAAAATGTCTACTTCTATCAACCGAAAAATATGTAGCAACAACAGAGGAGAGTTCAACCCTATGTTTGAGTTGCTCTACTAAATTTATTTTCATTACAATGCTAGCTAAAAAAATGAATGTGTAATTTTTAATCAATGATTTCAGAAACAGAATCCAGAAACGTAGGACCATCACCCTGATGCCTATGGGTCAGATCAACCCCTGCACCCCAACAAGCGTCCTCCAGCTCTCGCTGGCCCTGCTCACAAAAGATCTAAAATCGAAAGTCTGTAGGTTCTGTGGTGGAATGATGAGACGAACCCCCTCTGTCCCTCTGAGCTGCTGTATACCTTTCAGAAATCAAGAAAGCTCTCAAAATGTAGTATCTCTTTCTAACCCATTGCTCTTCTGATCTCCTAACCACAGATGGACACAATTTTGCTTCAGTTCAACATCTGGGATCAACTTTGTATTTCCTACGAGAGTCGGCTTCATAGGGAGCAACGAAGTACATGCAAAAAATTATCAGACAAAAAGTTGTGCTTCTGTAGTTTTGCATACGAATTTAAAGCATTTGGTCTGCTGTGAAGTATTTACTAGGAGCCATACATGGTTTTGGAAAGTGGCATCTGTTGTAGGAAATTAAATATTTTTATTACAGAAACAAAAAGTCTTGTGAGCACATAGCACTGGCAACTTGCACTTGAAGGGTGTGGGTTTGAATCCCCACTTCTGTTGTAAGAGAGTTGGTTAAGGAACTTACCCTGAACTGATACAGTGAAAGTTACCCAACTATACAAATAGGTCAGCAGCTAGAAGTAGTTTAGTGTACAAGCACAGCATTATAAAGTATGAGTTAAATGAATACATTTTTTTGAATCCTAAAGTAAAACTTCCAGTAGTGCCGAAACTGTCAACTCATCACAAGGGCTCACTGGGAATCCAGTACTACAAAATGTGATTTCTATTGAAACAAGAGTCCTACGGAGCCTCACTTGATCTGGCCTCGGAGCCAAAATGGCCTTCACCACTGAAACACACAGGAGGCCACCTGCCAAACAGACACGGCAAATGTTCTCAGAGAAAAATCTCCTCCACTTCCTGTTTAAAGCAAAAGCACTAGGTTCTCTTTTTCATTTCACAAAACAAATCCATTCCCAACTTCGGCATACGCACAAACAACTATGAGAGCACGACGGCACCGTGCTGCACAAACATGCAGCGTGATGCGCATTTGAAGCCAGTTGCAGCATCACCTTTGATTCATTGCAGGTGATTGTGTTCTGCTAAGCAGAATTATTTCATTCTATTCGATAGATGTGCAAAAAAAACAGGTCACAACTTTGTGTGCACATGTTCATTAATGGCTCAGTAATCTGGTCCCCTGGTCTCGAACCCATTCACTATCGACGCATAAATATGACATAAACAAGGGCCAGCCATTACCACCCACACTCCAACTCCATGACACACAATCCAAAAAGGATTTGAGTCTCACCATACGGTGCACACCATTTGCCTTTCAGGGCAAGTACTTGCTTTTATAGGGTACGCATTCCAAAGGAATTGGCCAATTAACATTTTGCCTTTCAAAATAATGGTCTCAAATATAATTTTATATCTATATAATAATTAGCACTAGCATGTACTGAAGCAGAAGTGAGAGAAGAGTGCAGTTTTTGTTCTGTGTGAATGCTTTAAGATAAATCTTTACGATAATACGAAGCACACATTTGAAAAAAACACTGGCAAAGAAAGTTGATCCTTTGAAGATATGACACATCTACCATAAACAATCATCTAAAGGTGGATGTGGTTTTCACTGCTTTTCCTCCTGAAAAAACAAAGAGTAAAGGTGGAGTTTCACATGAGCAAGAAGGGGAATAGAACTACGCCCAAGTTACATAATTGTACAGATTTTTACACAATTATACTTCTTGCTATGTCAGAATTGTTCCTGCGACTAAAGTAGCAGCCTTTAGAGCAAAATCTGAATTTTGCACGCTAAGCTATTTACAATTATTTACCTGTCTTTACGGCCGTTTACTTTATCGGTTCAAGTTATTATTGACTTCTCAGATGGTACTATAGCAGAAGGTGGAGTTCAGTCCCTGGTTATTGAGAAACGTGGGGGCTCAAAGCGCTACGGCCTCTGCTGCAGAAGCAGTCTCAAAGGAGGACATATAGTGACCGTTCCATGGAGCTATCAGGATCACTATTTCTGGCTTTCTTGAAGGAACAGCTTCACGACAACAAAAAAAAATTACACAAGACAACACAGCAGATTGCAAAAATGTATGGCTCAGTCGGGTTTTTTTTTTTTTTAAATTTTTTATGTCATTTCTTTTGTATGGTTATCGGACAAAAGATCATAAGAACAAGGAGTTATAATTGCAGTGTTTGAGAGTCAGCAAGAAGAAGGAGATTCGCCTTCTTCTGCGCAGATACGCCCAATCAGTAATGTCCCCTTCCCTCACTGCCTTCGTCTGGAGTGCACTTTCTCAAGCACGGTTTTTGTTTTCAACAAATAATCTGCAGCAAAGATCTCCTATTTTTGTTTCTTTTTTCTATATGCCACAGACGAATCAAAGAAAATGTGAAAATGGGTGGAGTGGGTGCGAGCGAGGGGACAGAAATCAGACACTGGAGTCATTACAGGACAGCGGTCACTTCTGCACAATAAAGGTCCAATGCCAACCACTAAGAGTCAGGAGACTCTGAAGAGGTGACAAGTGTCATCTTGACAGTGGAATGAGCAATGTGAATAAAAGCGATTTCAACAACAAGGCGGCTCATCGCAATGAAGCAGTAGGGCACAGCGCTGAAACAGGAGAGGCACACTTGCTTTTCCAAAACGGTGCCTTCAGTCCTCTACAGGTCCTCCAGTGCCAGTGCGTAAGGATTAACACCAAGCCTACACAGTGATTTTGTTATAATGTTAAGTTTGTACACTAAGCTACTTGCAATTGTTTACCCATTTAAACAGCATGGTAACTTTTACTGCACCGGTTCATGTTAAGAGCCTTCATGAAGGGAACTACAGCAAGAGATTCAAATCTAAATTGTTTGACTGTAATTCGTGAGCTCTAACCGCTATGCCACCTGCTGAAACGGGTGTGTGTCTTACACATTTCACAAAGGCACACACCTCAACAACATGCGATCCTATATCGCACAGATTTTTCATTACTTTGGGCGGTGAGTGACATTTCCATCATGTCGAGATAATTATTCATTTTGAAGCTGACTTCTTTCTCACACACAGTAGACAAATCCAACGTGGGCAAATAAATAGACACTGCATGAAGAAAACACATTTCAAAGATAGTTACACAGTTGGTAATGGGAACATGTGGGTGTTTACTGTTAGCCCAAATATATACTGCACACACGGCCTCCTAAGTTCTCAAGAAGACTTTTATGTGAAAATCATTTCAATATGTTTGTCTCGAGATAAAAAAAAAAAAAAAAACCAAACAATTAAGCCTTTCTAAATTCATGTTCCTTGCACCATCTGTTTGGACAATTCTATTTTTTCTTCTCAAAAAAAAAAAAAAAAAAAGGAGATTAATCAGACAGTCATGTTTGGATTGTCACTGGGAAAGCAAAGCATACCGACATGCCTTGAAAGACTCCCAATCACAGATTTGGGCCAAAATTTTGAAACTATTGCAAGGGGGGCTGGGGGGAGCGGTCTCATTCCGTGAGCCAAAATGGCAAAAACACATGTACAGATTTTATGATCATTATGTTCTGCTACTTAATGAGTTGATCTTTGGCTTCGATTCCACCGTACGAGATTAACTGACATGGAGGCAAAGCCTGAGCGCCAATTACGCTGCGCAGATAATCTCAATGTGGATCAACTCCGTCTGCAACTACACGCCAGGTTTTAATTTGCCAAACTAACAGAGACAGCTGTTGTCAGAGCGTTTCCAGCATCAGACACTCCCTCGCGCTGCTGCGCTGGGGGTAGAGCTGACCCGCTGAAAGAACCATGGAGATTCCTCGCTGTTCAAATGGAAGATGCTAAATAACAAAGTTCCCCAGTAAGTCTCAGTTTCAAAGTTGGTTTGCGGATTAGATCACTATTCTTAACACCTTTTTACCTCTTCTGGCAGGTACATCACAGAAAAATAAGTTCTGGTGGCCAGAAAACTACACCCTACATTGTCCTGCTCTGAATACCAACTAAGTCCTGCTCTTGAGGTCCTCTCCATGTACAGCTTCTATTATCTGTCCATAAAAATAAAGGTTACTGGCTCAGAATTTGACCAGAAACCAACATCCCAATTTTCCATTATGTGGGAAATGTTAATTTTGCATTTTATAACTCAAAAGGATCCCGCCTAAATATGAATTCCATTTCAACTTCTCACATTATTTTCAGCTTAGATGGATACCAGGAAAGTCCATTAGGCTCTGTGTAACCAGCATGTGCTCTCTTGAGCCACAACTAAAAATGTGCATATTACCAACTATTACTTAGCCAACACCTTTGTCCAGGTCAATTATAGACAACAGAACTATTAAATGGTACACTTTTTAATGTGAGATTTTTCTCAAAAGCATCTTACTGTTTAGTTACAATTTATGACCCATTTGTACAGCTAGGTTACTTTTATTCTATGGATTCCAGGTAAGTAATTTTATCAGGGATACTACAGCAGAATTGGGCTTCAAACCTGGGTCCGAAGCAGCACTTCTAACCAGTACGCTACCTGCTGTGCCTTCGTTGCAGTGTTTTACCCAGTTATTCAGCAGGTTTTCTTTATGACTCAATTTAGAGTAACAACCCATGTCAAAGGCGCGACAGCAGCTCTAACCATTAGGCTACATGTTACCACATCAAACCAAACACAAAGAAATATAACCAGGTCTATTAATATGATTAACAACCCAGATTTCTCCAGAAGGCCTAGAGGTTGCCCTTTGATTTTCAACCTTACACTGTACAACCAGTCTGAGCGAAGCATTCATCTACAGCCAAAATCTACAAAGGCGACTTAACTGCATTTCTTGACACACAAGACGGTTGAACTGGTGCCAGTTAGTACAAAAAGACATCTTAGCAAAATGAACATAATAAAATTAACTACTCGTATAAATACCAGTACTCAGTAACACAAGTTCTCAATAATATCAACAATCAATGACCAAAACCATAAAGCTGAGCACTAAAAAAAAAAAAAAAAAGCTGTTACATTTGATGCCTAACCATATATCTACCATCTAACTATCTAACCATCAGTAAAGACAAAAGAAAGTACAACGGTACATTTAGACTTGGCAGCATCAAGGCTCAGCTCCTTTACATCATGTGGTTTTTATGGTGAGCAGCGGCGCCCCGATGACATTCTCAAAATGTTTGCCTTTTTTCTTTGTCGCCTCCTGTCTGACTGAAAAAGCACCCACCAAACAATGTTCTCTGTACAAAGGTTTAAAACTCCAGCATGTGCACTGCACAGTGACCCATCAAGAAACAAAAGTAAAGGGTGAAAATTTCAAAGAATGCCACAGAGTCCTGCTTGCCTTAGAGTCACACATTTACATTTATTAATTTTGCCAAGACCACCATGCAAAGCAACTTAACAAAGACTTACCAATTTATTTTACATAACTAGGTTGCTTTTACCGGTGCAATTTAGGGTAACCGGGTGGGCTTCAAACCTAGAGCTGTCAGGTTCAAAGGCAAATGCTTCAACCTCAACACTACTTGCTGCCCCTGTTCATGTTCCTCTGCAGCTGTCAGTCAGAAGAAAAGCCTGTCTGATGACTCTCACTGAAGCGTGACCACCAGTTGGTGAACATGAACTTCAACAGTAACGCCTTTTGTTGCCACCAAAAAAAAAAAAAAAAAAAGACCAAAAAGATTGTCATGAGAAACTATAATATTAGATCTTATGACTACAAATCATGTGTGAGATCCTTTTTGTTTGTGACTTAGACATCAGTATACTTTCCATCAGATCAACAACAATCCAATGGTCACACAAGCATAGCTGAAAACAAAGACTAGATCAAACTGGAGTTCTTACAGAAAGCCTAAAATGTCTGGTCCTTCTCAGATCCCATGACTCTTTTAAGAATGTTAGTGTTCGCTGAATTTTCCAGCTTTCATATACAAACATCAGTCACCATCCTTCAGTCCCAACATGTTTTTTTGCTGCAATTAAGGACCTTGGATGAAGACTGGATTTATCATGGAGTTGCTGGCCAGAACATTTGCTTGTGGTTTCAGAGACACTACTTACTTCAAATACACATATAAAGGTCACCACAATAACACTGATTCCGTCTGCTCTAAGACATATAAGGGAACTTGACACACATAGAGCTGCCAAAGATCAGAATAAGTGTTCTTTTTTTCTGGAAAGTGACCTTCAAACCTTCGGCCTTAAACACAGACCGCAGCCAGGACTCGGTCACAGTAATAGCCACAAGGATAATGCAATGTGTTGCACAATCAGAGCAAACAAATGCAATTTTGCAATAAAACGGGAGCCTTTAATAGTGACTGTGTTCCACCTTCGTGTCTGACACAACATTGATTCCGATGCGAAAGACCCGAAAACATTGTCCTCCACCCCAACACACACAAAGCCAGACAAATCCCAATCTGGAATGAATCCCAGCTCTTCCCTGACTCTCACCGCAAAGCTGAGAGTACCATTTGAATTCCAGTCTCCTCCATTTGCCTTTTATATCCCTCTTATCCTGACATGGCATTTAAAGTAACTGCTCATGTAGTTTATCAAAATGCCATATAAACTTCTCAGAAGAAGAAGGAAAGAAAAAAAAAAAAAAAAAAAAGAAGACAAAGGCACTCAGTGGATTCATGGACTCAACTCCTGCAACAGACCCTTTGGCCTCTGCTTTTAAACATAAATAGAACAAACTCTTAATGTTCTTCATCTGTCATTAGGTTCCACTGATGAGAAATGATGGAGATTGATACGGTATTCTATAAACACTCGGGTGGGGGTGGGCTGGCAGAGTTCCGTTTTGAGAATAAACAAACGAGATGTGATATGATGACAAGGTCAGCCTTTTTCTCTTTTACCCTCCCCGGGCACTGCAGGCCACCAAGGGCCTCCATCATTTCCCCCGAAATGAAAATGCCTTTGACTGAAACACACGCCGCACACATTACTGATCCCATGTTCCCAGCATGAAAATAAACAGAGAAACCTGGTTTGGTATCTCATTTTAGGGGTTAGAGAAGGTCACGCGCTGAAAAATTCACACACACAAAGAACTACAAAAAGCATGTTCTTATCTCTCCTTGCAGCCATCTGTTGCTAAGGCTGTCTGCTTTGACCAAAAAAGCACATTCGCTGGGTTTTTCTTTGTAGGGGGAGAAGAGAGGAGAAAAAAAAAAAAAAAACACATTTAGTCTTCAAAATATTTTATTCAAGTTTGAATTGCATATGCTTTGTTTTGCAGGGACAGTAAAAATGTTAGATGACTAATGTTAAGTTATTACTTTTAATTGTTACATTTGTCTTTTGTTGCCGCTGCAATACTTATTGTACCTACGACTTACTTAAAAGTATCAATGCACAAATCCATTAAAATCACAATGCACGAGCGGTCTTCATATTACAAGGAAACTCAATAATTCACAATCACATAAGGTCTCACAATCAAGCTCAAATTTATCTTTATTATCGATTAATCGATATCGATTAACGATCTACTGCATTGCAACAAGATAATAAATTTAAAGTCCTTCCAGAGATGCTAGAAAATGAAATTTCACGGAATAAGCGCATTTTTGAATCCCGTTTAAATCTTTTTAAATAAAATCAGAACTAACGTAATTACGAAGGAAAAAGTGTTTTAAAGCATCTGTTCTCAACAGGTTTCGGCGACCGAGCTTCGCAGGCTATCATACTGCTGGTTGTAATTTGGTGCTGTGGGAACACCCATTTCAATGATATGCTGCTCCACTGAGGCATATGGCGCTGAATCATGGGAAAATCATTCTGAACTCATCGCCTCCGCGGAAATCTTTGCATACTGTGAGCGCGCACTCATCACGCGGTGTCGGTTTTGCCAACATCATCAGCAAATTGCGCGTAATTACTTAACAACGGCGTAAACACCCGAGGGGGCGCGCGGACCCCAAAAAGGCCCTCCTCCTCTTGGCGACCGGACGTGTCCACGGCTTACCAAGGGAAGCTGGCTGCCGCTCGCGCAGCCTTTGATTCGCCACAACACTATAGACCGCCACAATGACAACTGATAAAGAGGTCCGCCAATGTGTTCGAAACAAAAATTTCAAAATATACAAAGAATAGTGCGCATCAAGTGCCAAGACCGCCTGTACCGGGGGTCTCAAAAACCTGTCAAGAACTCTGCTCATCGCTGACTATATTAAAGCAAAGTTACTAGCAGGGCTCATTTGCTTCATCTTTGAGGAAGACGCTTAATCCCTAAATTCTACGGCAAGCGTATCTATCTGCCTAAACAGAGTAGTAAAAACTGGGAAAGCAACTGCATGTTAAGTTGGATGCTGAAAACATCTCCTCGGCAACAATACCCTTAAATTAATGCCATTAATGTAATGGTGCCGCTCTACAAGCAAAGTGGGCTTATGAGCAAGGAGTATGTGAACTCATATATCCATCTACAGTTGAAAGCTGCACAGTAGAGGCCTGCTAATAACAGCAGCTGCTAAAAGTAAACATAACCCAGTTCTCTCATGACTTCTGTCCCCCCCCCCGCCCCTTCCTGCCGTCTTTCATATCGTGTGGTGGGCGGCACCCTCTCGCTAAGCTCTGCCCTCCCGACACACAGGTTTCCAAGGTGACAGCACGCGATGCGGGGAACGATCAGCCCGCTTGCGCGCTCTTGCCCCCGCGCTGCCTGCCGCCGTGTCTATGCGAGGGGACGCCGTGCCATTAGCTATGCTATTAGTGTCGCGAGGTTAATAGACTGTCGTAGTCAACTGGAAGGGGGTGGGTCATGGGGGTGGGAACGAGAGCTTTATTACCCAGTGGCTCATGGAAAACTGATGAACTATTGTTGAACCGCATGAACATGGCGGCGGCAGCAGGACTGAGCGGCGCTGCGAAAAAGCCACCACACGGCACCGCACAGGGCCATGTGACTTGACCGGCAACTTTTGGCTTTACGCTGACATCATTTACAAAAGCCAAATATTTTTCGCAGTATTAAGAGTGTCATTTCTGACGAATTTTCCTTCCAAACTAATATTCAGCAATATTTACTTTATTTATATTACTATTACTAAATAACATTTAAAATGTGTGTAGTTCAACAGTCGTCCTAGCAGTTACATTAATCAGCGTATATGTAATCGGATTCTTTGTTAAAATAGTATTCGAACCTAAGAAAGCAGGGAAAACTTGCCAGCCATCTTGAAAACTACTCAAAAGTGTTGAAGCTCACAAGAAACAAGAACAGCCAGACGTTTTAACAGTTTGCCCCAGTGACCAAAGCATTATCCCATTAGCCTTAGCTCTGAGTCCTGAAAATTCCATCGGAACAACAGCACTCTTGCACCCCAAAAGAAAGTTATTAGTTTCGAGTAAATCATTATCTTAGATATTAGTCCCGGCGCAGTAAACAGGTTTTCTGGAAATTAATGGCTGGGCCTGGATCATTTCAACTGGGACCACGTGTCCGTGTCCCCGGTGGCAGCCTTGCCGTACCCAGCTCCAAGTAAACCTGGATCTATTGGTTCAACAGTCCTACTTTTTCTTTTACCTATGTTTTCAGTTTTTAAGGCAAAAACAGATCATTAACACGTGCAGGACAATCTGCTGACCTTCTTGTTCTCAGGCAAACATCTGTTCTTGGAAAGGTATGTGTCAGTGTTGAGTCTACTCATTTCAGGCCCCCCCCCCAGTTTTTTGCTCTTCTAAAATTCCACTGTTGCTCGTACTAATGATGTTTTGTCCGTTACACCAAATTGAAATGCCGTGGAAACACATATTTCTCATTCAGAATCATCCAATCTAGTTAAATAATGTTCATGGCTGTACAGTACATTGTGTATGACACACACTGGGTGAAGTAAACAAAACTGTGTTGAAGGTAATTCAAAGTGAACAGCGGAATGACTTAAGTGATATAAACTTGGAACTGCAGAGCAACCAGACCCAGCGATGATGACACAATGCATTAGATGACAACAGTCAAATAAATTCTGCAGTAATGTACACAAGATGGGCTTTCTTGCAAGCACAGACAACAGTGAAGCAAATAAATGTGACATCATACTTAATAAACGCAATAATCCAGACAGGGAAACCAAAATCATGTAAGACAGAGTAACCAGGTTCAAACAGTTCACATTAAGTGTGAATTGGGTGCAGACAAGAAGGCAGACAGGAAAGGTAACATTTAAATATGAGTAGCAATGTTATTATTTCATAAATGTGATGTGAAAGATGCATTAATTAATCCTTCTCTAAAAATGCCTATCTGTGTACAACAAGAAAGCAAACACCCACTGACGAAAAAAATGAGACGTATAAAACTGGCTATGTGAACACGTCCTTAAACACTTGAGCTGTTTCTATGTATCATGGAGCAAGAAACCCAAATAACACCCTTAATGTGACTGTGAGGTATCAGCGCACTAGACAGACATATGCTTCCCAAGCCCTGTTCACCTTCTTACCATCCGGTAGAAGGTACCGGTGCATCTGGGCAAACACCATCAGGCTCCGCAACAGCTTTATTCCTCGGGTGGTCAGGCTCCTCAACGGCCTGAAACTCATCCACGCTCCCCCGACTACCAGGAAATACCCTTCCGCCTAGGGTCCGGCCACCTCCTCCCCCGACCATACCAATGACTGCACGGTCGCTTTAAGGCTATATTTACCTGGAAATTACAAATCTTGCACTGCTGTTTATTATTTATTGCATGTATTTGCACTGTTTTCTTTTGCAACCCCAGAGAAACGACCCTGACATATACCTGTATATAGACGGGCTGACAAATAGAACTCTCTTGACTCTCGATATGGCAACAGTCCTCCTGCAGTCCAACATGCTGTTATAATGTTCATAACGCAAATGTTTTATTATCATCATTATAAACAATTAACATATAGCCTTATGCAGAAACATCGTAGAGAACTGCTGTATATTGCGATGCAACCAAACTGTTATCGGATTATAATAATATTAAAAATACATTAAATTACCAGTTGTTTTTGTTCCAAACGGACGTACAATATTAAGCTCAATTACCCGTTCGTACAGCAGAGTACTTTCATACTGGAGAAATTCAGGCTTAGCATTTTGCTCAAGGACATGACAGCAGGAGGTGGGATTCAAACTTGGGTCCTTCCAGTGTAGGGGAACAGCTCTGACCAGTACGCTACCAGTTCCCTTTCTATGAGCAGAAAAAAAGATGAAAAATTGGCTGCAGCTCCATTTATCTAATAACACCTAATATGAATATAATACAAAGTCAAACAGATAGATAGTTAAATAACTTCCATCTATAAATTATAAATACAAGCTACAGAGGGCATTTTTAATAGCAGTAATGCCAGCCAAGGAATCTCAATGTACATTAAGAAAAATCCATGAAAAATAAAGGCCTCTACAAAAAAAAAAAACTACAGAAATGACTAACATAAAGGAATAAAAAAGGTGCATGTAAGACAGCAGCTTATTGACATAAAACATAACACCTTCTACCCCATAGCAGCTTTGCTGTGGAAAGTTGCGGTTGCCATGGTAAAATCAAGAGGTGCAAAAAGGCAACAACACAGGAACTGATGGCCACCCTTTCGTTTTTTAAGGTGACGCTTACAACTCAGAGTGCCAGTGTGGTTCTGCTGACCATTTAAAAAGATGATCACCAAGCAGACACTCTGTGATTCTTGTCAAATGATAAAACTGCATGCATTTACTAGCTTTACAATGCTTTATTAAACTAGGCCCTTTCCCTGCTTTTCCTGCCGATTGTCCCACAGAAAATAAAGGCGCCTAGAAAGCAGATCACTGTAATTTGCTGCAATGGCATTACTGAGACCACATGAGTGCAGTGCATTAATACTAATGTCCCACAAAAATAGCATTGCCCAAGCTCCAGAAAATGTTTAACTTCACAGAATAAAAATCCTTCACTTAATCTAGCTTCAATTCCTTGAACTTTTAACAGCCTTTACTTAATCCACTATTTCTCTTTCAGCTATAATTAAAGACCTGTGTCACTTTTAAACTTTGCTGAACTACAAAAATCTTTCTGAACTGAACATGTGAGTGAAAGTCTCCTGAAGTCTCTAAAACGTTCTAGTTTTACAGTCAAATACTTCAAGTTAACATACACATAATGTACACAAAGTAAACATCCTAAGGCAAAAATAAAATCTTTGCTTTGTTAAAAAACGTACATATTTATTAAGGTGAGTTACATGTCTTTTAACATGAGGAACTGCAATATTTGCCAAATTTTTCTAATCCTTAAACACATGTGACACTAAATTATGCAGCTTGACAAATGAATCAATTTTGTAGGAGCAAAAAAATGGTTGGTACACAAAATGAAGTAAAAGTTTCAAAATGACAAGTATGCAGTTGTCATACGCTTTACATTTACGTGTATTGCATAAGTAGTAATGTAGTAGAATTTTGCAGTAAAGATGTAATGTAACATATATGATACGTTACATTATATTTGTTTCATAATATGTTAGATTTTCCACGCAGTCAGCAAATATATGGCTCTCCTTTTCTGTAGAAAACACCGCCAGGGGAAGAGGTGAAGTGAAAGTCTGCGGAGTTAGCACGAAGGTTACAACTCTGGCAACAGCACTCAAGGGATGATTTAATACCTTACCATGAAGCTGTTAATAAGTTTACACAGGACAACAAAATATTTCAGCTGCTGCAGGTCAAGGCACATTTATGACAGGGAATCGGCGGAAGGCCTCCCAGTAACTTTCAAAACAGTTTTTGTGCCCGGAATAAAACAGTCCGTCTAAGATCCCTTTGACAAACGCACAAGACAGACCGACAAACAGTTAAATGCTGATCACACCTTAAAGTAAGCAGTGCTGCAAATAACCAAACCCGAGACACGTATGTAAATAAATACATCGACCTCACGTTAAGCTGTAAAATCTTCGAATACGAGATGTACATTTTGGCTTTGGCACATAACACATAACAGGCTTGTCCTATCTAGGTCAGCGTTTTCACAGTTAAAGTGCCGTGTTTCACTCTCTGCGCCGTTCCTTCTTGGGAGAGGAATGCGAGCTCAAACGGCAACTGACATGTTTACTCTCCGTGCGAGGAGGGAGAGGTAACGCCCAGTGCTTCACGTCAACCTTGCACTCTTCAGCCATCTGCACGAGGGTCCTGCTCAGGTGACCTGCCTTTCGCACCGAGTATCGCACATCATTCGTTTCCTACACGCTCGCTCTCAAAAACGCCTCCCCTGCCCCGCTCGCACCGCGGGTCTCGCTGCGTTTTCACAGAAGAAAAAATGTCTTTTATCATCCGAGGATCTCGCAGGGTGACCTACAAGGCAGGAAAACTGAGCACAGCACCTGGCAAACAGGCCTTTCAGAGAAAAGCCAGAGCTACAAGTGCAGGCAGAGTGCAACAACTCCATATTACTATTATATTTAGCTGTTTTGCGCAAAGTAACAACAATAATGGGTAGTTCAAAACAAAATCTGCTGGATGTCTTTCTTTTTAAAGCAGCGATAAACACATATTAGTTTAAAATGTTAAAGGGTGAATCGACAGTTTGTAATATTTAAGAAGTGCATCATAAGAAATGTACTGTTACAAGGCTGACCTGTAACTTCAAGTCAAATCCTGCTTGTAAACCAACTTTGCGGATGCCATGTTTATGTGAGCTTTGGCTCAGAGTGAGGGGAGCAGCAGTGTGGCAGAACCTGTCAAGGAGGAAAGTAACTAAAGCTGACATTTCTCTGCCTTGTGGGTCTGTGTGTGGTCATGTGGGGGGGGGGGTGGACTAGCTGTTTTTGAAGAATTAATCAGAAAACAAGTGGGATGACTGTCCCAGCACCCGAGGGGCTTTGAGACCCCCATCCCAGAGACACGTGCGCGCACACACCGCACAGAACAACGGCTCCATTATTTTACCATGAAAAACACCAATTCTACAGGGAGCAGCTAAAGGCAACTGGGCTAAACACAGCAGGGTCCCAGCAAGGGCTGTCTGAAAAACTTCACAACCTCCTCAAGCTTAATAAACCTTCAAAAACGAACCTTCGCACCCTCCACAGCATCCTCAGCGCTCGCAAGGCCTAACGATCCCCTGGAAAACCTTCAAAAACAACCCCCCGCGAACCCCCGCAGACCTCCGCAGCCGCAGCAGGTGTGTTTATTCCGCCGTGCGAGCCATTAATAATTCATCCCCGCACTGTTTTAAAGTGCAGCACGAACCTGGGCGCCGCCGCAGCTCCGTCTGCTGCCGCTTCGCTAACGGGGCGAAAGGAGTGAAGGCAACTTCGGCGCACTTTGTTTCTGCGGAGAACGACTGCAGGTTCCCGGGTCAGGCAGCTCGGCTTGGGCTCACGCCCACCCAGCCGGACGGTGCTGGACGCACAGTCGCCAGGCGCGCTATCACTCTTTTCTCTCTCTCTCTCTCTCTCTCTCTCTCTCGCACACACGCACACACACACACAGATAGGGGGGCACGGGAGCCGGTGCACACTCATTAACAGTGTTTAACGACGAGTCCCGCACGCACCTGCGGAGCGGAGAGTGAAAACAAGCGTGTGTGTGTGTGAGAGAGAGAGAGAGGGAGAGAGAAGGGGGGTGTCCGTCACCTTGCTGCTGCAGTAGTACGGCTCGAAGCAGTGCGGGGGTCCCACGCACGCGGGCTCCGCTGCCGCCGTGGGCTGCGCCGCACGGGGAGGCGGCGCGGGGGGGTACAGCCTTAAGTCCATCGCGGAAGGAGCGCCGGCCGTCAGCCGTCAATCATCGGGCAGCCGCGCGCTCCTCTTCCTCCGGTGCACGGGACAACGGGCGCGGGAGTCGCAGCGCAGGAGGCGCCCGGACGCAGAGTGACACGGAGTGCGTGTGCGCGCGTGAGAGTGTGTGTGTGTGTGTGTGCGTGCGTGCGTGCGTGTGTGTGTGTGTGCGCGGGCGGGCGTGCGTGCGTGCGTGCGCGCGAGTCTCACATCCGCTCGCGGTTCGCAGCAGGACAAAACGAAGAGTTGGTGAGACGAGCCGGCGAACGCGCATCGAGCGGCTCCCCTCGGTTCTTCTCCGCTTCTTCTGAAACGCGTCCGGCAGCGACTTTCCCTCCCTCTTCCTTCTGTCTTTCCCTCCTTTTCTTCTCCTTTCGCTGGAAGCGAGCGGCGCGTGTGTCTGTGCCTGTGCGTGTGCGCGCGCGCGCGCGCTGTGTCCGGCCCGCGCGCTCCGTGGGTCCGCGCTCGGCTCCTCGCTCCTCTCTCCCCAGCGCGAGCCACACAAAAGAGCCGGGCGAGCGCGGCGCGAGAGCAGGCGCGTGTGCAGTGGCGGGTGCCGGACGCGGGGGGGCGCTGCCACGGAGGGGACACGCACCGCCCTCCCCACGACCCCCCCACACGCTGTGGACTCCTGTGACAGTGGCATTATTATTATTATTATTATTATTATTATTGTCGATGTTGTCCTTTATTTAACTCCTTTGTCCAAATGTATACACACACACACAGATATGACGTCTTACTAGCGTGATCATTTATTACCATCAACGCCTATTTTACAGGTAAAAAGATTTCTAAGCAGTTACGTGAAATTTAAATTTATTGATTTATTAATGCACATGCAAAAAAAAAAAAAAACAATCATCACTTTTAACTTGTGTATTAATTTCTTCCTCCCCGTTTGCTGCTGTTTTCAGAACATTAAGATGAGATTATTTCCACGGTACCTTTGAGAATTTCCCCTTTAAAGAAACCTTGAGAAGTTAATAAAGTGAAAAGATTTTCCACACACTTTATGCACACTGTACAGGAGTGGTCCCTGTGAGCATATTAATTTCATATTTCTCTCTCTCCCTCCCTCCATCCCCCCATCTTTACACACACCGACGTTCCCTGCTATACACTATTAGGCAGGTAAGCCCCTCTTTATGTGACCATGTCACGCTATAAGACACTTTATCCCCACCGAAATGTAGCTGGACCCATAACAGGATGCTTTTTAACTTAATATGGACAGTTTTAAACTTATACTTAATTTTAAAATTATTGTCTTTCAAGACTAAGAAATCCTGAAGACATTTACTGTACCAGCCCATATGTTATTAGTTCAGGCCTCTAAGTTTTGACTTATGCTGCTGCTGCATTTGATTTACTGGGCTACCATAACGTATACACAGCATCCTGGGTAATTTTTCCACTATAAACGATTTAAAACGTACTTTGCCGTTTTGTTTTCAATGCACTGTTTATGGTGTTAGGTTACTGGCTGATAGTATTCAGCATCACGCAAAGGAAAATTTGCTCCATATTTACAATGTTTTCCATTGTTTGTTCTGGGAAAAAACTTTTTAGCCCACTTTGGCATCATATAGTGGGGTCACCGTGTACAGGTTTCTGAGAAATACCCACACCTGTATTTATGTTTCACCGGAACACCTCTACAATGCAGGTAAACCTTTTAGTATGTTGGTTTTGTAAATGTTTGATAAACAGCAGTTTTTCAAGTCCAGGTTCCCTACAGGGTACAGCTCCCTCCTCTTCCTCCTCCTCCTTTTACCTATACCTCTGTTGGTTGAAGGACAGAGAGAGCAGTTTTTTGTGACCCAGTGACATGCAGCACAGCCACACACCTGGACATGGACACCACAGTGCTCCCTGCAGGGAAAGTGCACAGCTGCAGGTCCTTGGTGTCCAGAATGTCACTGGTGCTCGCTTTGGGCCTTAAATGCAGGAGGGCTACTATGTGTGACCGAGTTTACGGTGCCTTGATGCTCTACTCATGAAGATGTTTCTGGGAACTTGTGGGATTATAAGTCCATTTTATTGCTCCCCACTCTGCACTACTTTGCTTTTACGCTGGGTCCCCAATTACCACACAATGAAAAAAAGTTGTGTGGTAATATGGATAAATTTAAATAGCTGAAAATAACAAAAAGAAAAAATCTTCACAATTTCTTATTCAGTGCCAACTGACTACTGGATCATCACAGAAGCAAATCCCTTATTCTGAGGATGCTTCCTACTTTCAGTTTGTTTTATCGTCTGTGCAAACTTGAGTCGTACCTCAATTTATTCCCACGATAGTTTTGTTAAAGTCTCAGACACAGCTGTTATGAATAAAAAAACACGGTATGACGCTATATTACAATGTCTTCATAAAGGCAGGTTGCATTTGTTCCACAGCAAACTTGAGTGAATACAAGTCAGTTAAATAAATTGACAAAATGTTGGTGTCTTTAAAATTTCTAAGTTAGAAATTTGTTAAACAAAGACTAAAAGTATTATTTTTTACTCTTCTTCTTCTTCTTCTTATTATTATTATTATTATTATTATTATTATTATTATTATTTAGACAGTATTATGTAAAATGTACTGCCTATTCTATGCAAATGACACTGAAGCACCCATTTATATATTTGGGCAATTTTCACTGTACCATGCAATGATCAAGAAGTGGGATTCAAACCCTGGTACTTCAATTTTGAATTTAACTCATAATGCTTGACACTTCAATAAATTTCTGTGTAATGATCTTGCAAAGTCAGGTGTCTTGATAGTCACATCTACCATCCTGGAAACCAATATCCCAAGTTATCACTCAGTGCTTATTTTGAATGATGGCCGCAACTGTATTCTGTGTCAGTAACAAAGGCCTGCTGACTGGCTAGACTTGCAGCATCTCAAAGATATTGGCCCTGTGGTGGGGGGACCGTCATTCCTTATCCTGGCATCGCAGCTTCCGTGCTTGTCTTGTCTTCCTCAAAATTATTCATATGAAAATCTTTACCACTCAGATCTGCGGTACCAAACAAGGGGGACAGATTGTGGCAAATGACTTCATATGAAGCCGAAATAAATTTGCACGCTGGCAGAGAAGGAGACTGAGCCGAGGCAGAAATATTTTCTGTCGAGTAAAATAAAAACACGCAAAATTCAGAATGTCTGTTTGGATCATATCATTCATTGCCCTCCAAAATGAGCAGTCCAGCATTTGGTGAAAAGCATTACCATCATTACTATGCAGAGGTTAAGAACTGCACTCATTTACTTATACTTTGTTATAATATATGCATCAGTCCATTACCAACACCTACTTGTCCAGTGGAGGTCTGCAGTAGTAGAGAACCTGTTTTAGAACCAAGGGAGTGAAACATGGTACAACCTGGATGGAGTCCCAGGCCCTCAGAGGGCAATCGCACACAATGTGTAATTTTGAGTCTCCTATTTACCTGAAATACATATTGCACACTTCAGCGATCATCCAAATTTTAAAAATCTATTCACCAAAAAATTATTGAGTTTAATCTAGTCCCTGACCACGAATTGCTGATGTTTTAGCTGAAAATGAACAGAACAACCGATATATGTGTGTGTACAAATCATCGTGGTTTTGTTGCTAAGATCATTCAATTTTCATGAGAGAAAGTTGCTTACTGGGCTCTGGGTGATGGGAAATGAGAAAGACCACAGGGGTGTGTGTGTGTGTGTGTGTTTGATGGCATGAGGCCCACTGCTTCTCCATCACCTCACCTACCTCATGGATGAAGGAGTGCTTCATGGACAGTTACCACCCTAATTACTCAACACTTTGCTATTGAAGATTTATGACTCGATGTGACTAAGGGGCCCTTGTTTAACATCCCCCTCTGTAACCTGGTGTTTCGAATTAGAGGAGACTGTCTGACCGATGTTTTTATTTTTATAAAATCCAGAAACATGGACTAAAGTGTTCTTTTTTATCGATTTATGAACAACTTGGCACAGTCAGCACCTCCAGTTACGACCCTTCCGGAGGAATTGGACAGATTACTCATCAGTACCAGACATGTTTTGTGCTGAGCCGCAATGCCAAACTTGGCCGGCCAACAAAATCAGGTTTTTTATTGTAGCCGTATTCCATTACGAATAGGTCAGTCCATGAGGCTGACATTTCTCTTTAGGTCCCTATGACCTTTTAATATGAGTCTGCATTGTGCTCACTATGAAAATGCAACCATCCCCTTTGATTCACTTAGCATTAAATCTATATCTTTGGCACATCACATTTACAGCATTGCAGTATTTCATGTGTATGGAAGCATTAACTAGCCAAATGGGTGCCATAACCAGCGTGATCCATGGTCTTTGTCAAAAAAATCCACCGGCCATTCGGCCTTTTCTTCTTAACTCTTCTTGAAAGTATTGCTTTGCTTTTGTATTTGTTTCTGCTTCCAGTCAAATATCAAAGCTGTATTGTAAACTCTCACATACAATAAAAACAAAAATGTGCAAATTTAACTCAAAGATAAAATTGATGGAACATGTTCTGCATCACCATGGATAATTTCACTTCTTATTTTATATTATTATTATTATTATTATTATTATTATTATTATTATACTTACTAACTTGACTGCATGTAGCTGTAACAGTATGAAGTTTGCTAAACAATTTTTTTGATGTGTGTGACAATGAAAGTACAAGCCACAGATGCGGGAATGAACACACTTTTCTATTTTGACTGCCACAATAACACAAACAAGGATACCATCTACTGACACAGAGAAGAAATGTTTTTGCAGAATCGCTGCAGTAAGGAGCGAGTGACTTTCCTCACAGGTCTCGTCTTGAGTGAAAATAACACCTAAACGTTACTTTTTACATATCTGATTCAGAGGATGTATTAATAAGCTGAACAATGTTTCTCCCTAACTGAAAGGTTTTGTATAAATCCTCTATTTTATTTTTTTATAGGTCCTCTATAAACTAGGATTTATGTATCATTGTTTCATGTGAAGCAAAGCAAGCCTTTTTCACAGATGTGGTTTTATGGGATAAGATGAGCTGGATGCTATTGTGGCAACAGCAGGAAGCATAGTGGTTAGAGTCCCCTGAAGGCCGTGGGATTGAATCCCACTCCTGCTGTCGCACCCTTGATGAAGGTAGTGACCCTGAATGGATACAGTAAATGTTACCCAGCTGTATCAATGCCTAAAAGTATCTTTGTACAAAAACCAAACACTGGAAGCTGCTTTCGAGCCTGCAGCATGGCTCTGACCTGGCATTGACGTGGGGTGTCCTTCAAAAAGCTGCAAAAAGCGCCAAAGACCGCACGCTGCCAACACATTCGTCCAAAATGCTGTCAGATAACTTCAGCACGAAGCTTGGTTTGCTTTACACTTTTGCATCCTCGTGATAAGCCACTCTGCATGGCTGAAAATGACCGAAACGCGAGTTGGACCGGGAAGGCAGGGGTTAACAGGCACCCACAGATGATGCTGCGGCGAGTCCACACTAAGGGTGATAATGAGAAAGCCTATGGTGACGCTGCAGCCGCAAACCGGGCCGGGGTACTTTTGTGGGCCTTGTTCTGGGGAGGGGGAAAAAAGCACAGATTTCAAATGTTTCATAACAGCGTCTGTCATCTAATCCTAATTAGCACTTGAAATGGAACTGAACTGGGTCACAATGCAAGCGCCCAGCAAGGTATTTGCAGACGGATGCTGCGAACGTCCTTTGTCGTGTGGCCCGAGGCAACTTGTTGGGAAGGGCGATATGCAAAAATAAATTGAACGGAACTCAGCTGTGTTGTGCCGGATGTCACGTATAATTCGGACTCGGCCATTAGCTGAAGGACCTCTGCATGTTCGCTATCGAATGTTCCTCGGCACACTTTAGCCCCGTGGAGGGACTGCTCAGAACGTCGGAAGATTCCCCTTAAGTTTAATCAAGTCTTGCAGTTCTAAACTGCAAAATAGAGAATTAACTTACTATGTGTTGGTCCAGTATGCTTGTGCTATGTGCTGTAACACGTCCGTCCAAATGCAGTAGTGAAGACAAACAATGTTGTCATTTTACGTTCTCGTTCATCCAGAGTTGCCGGTCACTTTGGAGAAAACTGACTGCAACATCTGTAAACATCGGAGCAAATGTATGTGAAAATGTGCATCATTGCCCTGAGTTGGAGCGGTTTACCCTGTTCTGTCCTGGGTGATTCCGGATACAGATTAATGATAGTGGATGGATGGATGGATGGATGCTATCCACAGCAAATGATAACCTTATTCACTCAACTTACTTTATATTTTGCAGCTCATATAACATTTTTTCAGTTATTACCTTCCTGTTATTGGTTATGGTATTTCCCACCTTCTGGGTTTCTTAGATTCTTGATAACCATTTTGCCTTCTTTTCATGCCCGCATGTTTATTTGTTTTCTGATGCATGTTTAATTTTTAGCAGTTCCAATTTTATTGGTTAAAAAATTAAATCCTTCACATTCCATGATCTCTTCCAGCATCAGCATAGATGCCAGGAGGGGAAAATGCGCACGGGGCCGTTTCATTCATTTCATTCCCATGCTTTCAGGCTGATTTATTACTATCCTAAATCTGCAATCAGTAAATTCAATCAGCGCTCACTTTTTCATTTCAATTCACCCAGCTAACCAATTCAAAACCACAGAAACCGCACTTAAAGGGGGGGGTCAATATCAAGGAATATATGTGGAATTGATGAAAAATAAAATCGGACATTTTGGAATGCGCATCATGAGCTCAGGCTGTTCTTCTATAACACAAATAAACCCAGAACTGTCAGGACTCATTACCTTCACAGAGACCTAATAGTTCTCTGCCTAACAAAGAGGTGTCATCCTTCATCAGTGCTTATTCTCCTCCATGTTTCTTCTAGATCATTGTGGAAAAAAGTCTTCCAGTTGGGCTTGATCCACTGATGTACAGGTTGTTTGGTTTTTGGCTGCTTTGCCTCTTTTTCTCTCTGCCCCCCCCCCAACTTTCAAATTGCTGCATTTCACCAGATCAGTTCTTGTTCCCCTATCATGTTCCCCTTTTTCGCTCACATTATGTTCTTTTGGATTTGATATACAGAGAAAAAAAAAATCCAATACTTTTTATCTGCAAACCTTGATCACTGATGTACAATGAAAAACAGAAAAAAAATTGTATCTTTTAAAGGTAACAAATGTATGCATGAGTTTACCGCTTTCCAAATTTCCACCTCTCACCTATACTGGGTTTCACCATAAATATTATGCTGTCCTCATTTATATTCATAAATACTTGTGTAGAAAACAAGTGCTTATATTTATGCAATAATTTCAATAAAATCAGTGCAGCATTACTGTGATAATATTCCTTAGCAATCATATTGTACCAGCATAATGCTTTTCCCAAGTTTCCATTTTTGTTTCAAAGCTCAGGCATGGCGCTACTCAACAGCAAGCACAAAACGTGAATTAATCAGCTTTTCCCCGGCTGCATGTAATAATCTAAGATCAAACTGCAAATCCGTACACTTTCACCACTCCAGTTCCAAAAACCCTACGCAAGCACGGTCTTAGTCTGCAGTCATATTTTAGCATGAAATTGCTGTTTTTAATAAAAAGTCTTGTACGTATCCCTTCTGCTTTGTTAACATGAGCTGCTATTGGCAGATGTCTGATTTTACCATCATTTCACCAGGCTGCACTTTGGCTTCCGCACCACCATCGGTATGATGGCTTCAATCACAGTGCAGGTTGTCATTGCGAGAATGTCCGCTACGTGCAAAATATCCAGATGATTATTATTTTTTCACGAAAATGTATTTGGAATGTTAATTTAAAAAAAAAAAAAAAAAAAATTGTTTCCAGCACAAATTTCTTGGCTGTTATATTTTTATTCATGCATGTTACATTCATGAATTACATATAACATGCACGTGTAATTCCCGTCCTACGTAAAGCTCACAAATTCAGTGTAGCTTTAAGTAAAGGTCAGTTGTAAAAGCTCTCCGTTTGCAGCAATAAAATATCACTTCTCTTTTAGTCGTTCCCCTTTATTATTAATGATCTTGTCCCGGCACCATTTCGGATATAAAATGCAAACAAACATAAGTGAAAACCTAGTTCAAGATATATTTATATGCACTCATTTGTATCAACTATTAATGATTGTCAACTTTAAAATGCCGATCAGTAGCCGACCACATATTTTGTTTAGTATAGTTCATTTCGGGTATTTTTGTTATTATTACACTTTCATATTTCTAAAATCCAAACAGACTGCCCTGGAATAAATTTGTTCCATTCCCGATCAAATATTTACACGAATAAAATGTATAAATCGTGAGTAGTTTGTTCATATTACTTATACGGGATACATGGAAGATTTAAACCGATATACTAAATAAGATGTTTATTTAGGATGCTTACTGGGGGAGGCAATGTACTTTTTACAAACATATTTATATTTGCTGCTAATTTGCACCGGTACCTTCTGAGCTGGCCCAAGGGTTATTTTTTATTGTCACCGATCAACAAATGTCCTTTCACTGACATGAACAAGATGAGCTGGGTGAGCAAAAAATGGAACCACGTCCTATTGTTTTTTCAGCCTCACTAACCCGCGGCCGCTGGTGTGGCCCATGATAAGCGTGACTCCACCCTTCCATGACAAGGCCTTGGTGACAGAAAGATAAAACTGTTCAAGAATTTCATCCATGAAAGAAGGAATCTGGGGCGCTAAATAATGAAGGGCGCATTACTGTGAAGCCGTAAAATTTAACAGCGAGGAGCCGACCTCAGTACCTCGCAGAAGTGAGCATTTGGTTTGCACGTCAAGGTCAGAGTTCACTTTATGCCGTACTGCCATCTAATGTACAAAATGGCCTCGGTTTATCTCAGTGACTCAGAGCATCCAATGAAATTACCAAACACACACATACAAATAAAGCAGGTGGATTTGTTTTGGTGTTGTTAGATGGAGAAAGAAAACAAACACTCGAATACTTTCCCCACAGTGCTCCTGTAAACAGTCCCAGCCTTAAGAGATCATATTATTTTCTCCACTTATGTTCTATTAAAACATTTCTCTTTTTCCCTGAACTCGAGTTATTTTTTCACTTTTAAATGCCAACTATTCCTCTTCCGTTTTTGCCAGCAGTGGCTTCGGCACTGCTAACAAAATGAAATATATGATGGAGCAAAGAAAGTCTGACATCCATGTGCAGTACAGTTACACACATTAATCCAAAGGCAGTCTCTCTCTCTCTCTCTCTTTTTCTCCACCCCTCCCCCTCTCTGTTCCCCTTGTGCTCTGTTTCCCCCTCCCAATGTTTCCTTCTATGTCCCCTCCTCTCCCCCCTTTCTGTCTCTGTTTCCCCACTCCCTCCCCCTCTCTGTTTCTCTCTCTCTCCCTCTCTCCCTGTTTCCCCCCGCTTCTCCCCCTTTCTCTGTTTAACCTCTCTCTCCCTGTTTCCCCTCCTCTCTCGCACTGTTTCTGCCTCTCTCCCATCTCTGTATTGCCCCTCTCTCTGCTTCTCCCTCTCCCTGTTTCCCTCTATTGCTAGTTTGCTCTTGTTCTTTCTTTCTATTTCTCTCTCCCAATTTCTCCCAGTTTCTCTCTCTCTCTTGCACTCCCCCCCCGCTCTCTCTCTCTCTCGCTCTCCATTTTTCCCTCTCTCTCCCTCTCATTATAATGAGAAAAGTGCCCAGGAGCAATAGGATGATATAAAATCAATGTATCTTTTATGGAGCTTTTGGCCTGGAATAATCTGCCTTGGACTCTGGGCTTTATTCCGTCTAACCTCCTTGCATCTAAAATAAAACCAATGAATTTGTGCAGCCATTGAATTTGACCACTCCGTTTATTACAGGGATGTCGCGAGTGGTCAGCGACATTAATGAGAACCTACTTATGGCGCACAGGACAGATTTTTAATTTTACTTAAACGATCACGGCCGTTCAAACTTTAAAGTACGGGACATGGATTCCGCTAAAAAATGCTCGGCTTTGCAACTGTGGAAGTGTCAGCTCGCAGCGATTGGCTTGCTGTATTATTTATGGACATTCTGCAAGCCATCTGATGCAGAAATAATTTCGTCTCTGGTTTTAATCATTTGGGAAAATGCAAAATATGACACTTTCCAGTTAAAGTATTTGTTATGAAAAATAACCAAAAAAAAAAAAAACAGGTGTCAGCACTGCACTGGCTGACAAGCTTGATAAATTCACCCATCCCCCATGATCCAAAAATACATACAATACTCTAATCCAGAAATGAGAAAATTCATCAAGTTTACAGTTAATATAAGTTAACTATTAATCCATTCAATATATACAAATGTAATTTCTATACATTGTGACAAATCTGTCAAGTCAGTGTGTGCAGCTGACCTTCAGGAAGAACTGTTGGTTGACAGCGATTTCTCATTTTTTGTTGTCTTACATAACAATATTGTTTTATGTACAGTGTGTGTGTGTTTCTGTGTGTGTGTGTTTAAGGAGGCAAAAAGAGAGAAAATTTGAATGAAGACCTGTCTTCCTACTGATACTAAAATTTCTAAGTCTCCAGGGTACAATCCCTCCGCTGCATAAGGAAGCTAAAACATTTCCTCTGTTTCTGCACTCCTCTGCCTACTATGTGGAAACTGTGCAAAACATTTGTGGCGTATTTGCATATTAATTGAAATTTGAAATTTCACCTGGCAGAGAGGAAATAGAGTCCTGTTATACAATATGTTTGTTGAAAAGGTAGAATAATGGAACAGGAAGACTGTTTAAAATCACAGCGAAGGAAAGCTGGGCACCATTATAAACGGCAGCAGTAAGAGCACCTCCATCCCTGAAGTGACCTTCATAAGAGGTGGCAAGTGCGTGGTGGCTCAAGGACCAGACTTGTCATTAAAAGGTCTTGGGATCAAGGCCCCAGGAGTTGCCCTGTTGTTTTGCCCTAAAGTAAGTTGCTTCGCCTAAAGATCTTTGATGAAACTAAGAGTCGAAACACATTAGGCCACGCTTTGGATACAGGACTGGGCGATGCAGCAACTTTATCTGCTCCTGTGCTCCCTCCGAGTCTTGTATGAACGTACATGTTTTGGGTGGGTGTTTGGTCGCAAACCCTGCGAGTAGAAGGCCAGACGCTGGCACAGGGGGTTACAGCAGCAGCGCTACTACACTGACCACAGCTCTTTCTGGTAGTGCAATAATCCCATCCTGGTGTGACTGATAGGCTCCAAAAAGTGTCTGCATTCCCTACGTTCTCTACCACAAAATTTATTTATTTTTTTTTTACTAGGACTGGGGTGGGGGAGGGAATCGCTTGTCTGGATGAGCTAAACTTTCACCCAGACGCATGAAAAATTCAGCCTTGTCATACTGAATTTATTCAGTTCCCATGCAGCTGGGCTGTTCTTTACAAACTGTGGAATTTGGTTGTTAATTTTGTTTAATGTATTACCAGCTGGCAGTCAGAAATGTGACAGGAAGTATTAAGGCATAAAATAAGCAGCGCTTGTTTAGTCCGCCCTGTGTGAGAGACCGGGGACTGGAATACAAACAGACACTGCGTCTCTACAACTGCTGCTCCGCAGTTAGCATGGAGCTAATTTTAATAACTTATAAATAAAGGCTTTGCCCATATCTCAGGCTTAAAAAGACAAAGCATTAAAGTGCATTTGTAGATTAACAGTGGAATTCTTTCAAAAGGCAATCCTTGCAGTTAAATGTTCACAACATGATCTGGAAAAAAAAAAGTGGAAAATTATAACTGTATTATCTTCAATATCTTAATTTAAACAGGCATGTTAGATGCTTGGTGTCAGTCTTCCAGGTGACATGGATTCCTCACACAGTCCAAACATATCAGTCTAAATGTCCTGGTGTGTGTGTGTGTGTGTGTGTGTGTGTGTGTGGCTACCCTGCGATGAACTGGCACTCCATCCAAGATGTATCTTCATAGCCCAGTGGCCTAATGCCTAGGACAGGCTCTGGACCGCTAAGCCGTACCGTAAAGCACAGCATAAAACGGCCTTTTAAATACCTTACAATGCAAACTTTAAATCATTCGATCAACAAATATCTTTTTGGAGGGGGAAAAAAAAATCAATATTTTGTTTAGAAACAGTTCAATTCACATTACATGACATGCTTTAATGTCACTTAAGATCATGGAATTAAATTACATCTTCGTTCTCTGACAGCACCATCTCTCTAAGTAATTGTAAAATAAGTAAGCAGTTTAAAACATGCCCTAAATAAATATGACCTATTTTTAAAACAGCACAATTATTTAAACTGACGGAGATTTCGCTGTTCCTCTGAGACAATAAACTTTAACTCATTTTAACAAATCTATTAAAAACTCCAGAGACGAATTAGGCGGCGTTCTTGCTTGAAATAACCTTGGTATTGCTGAGAACTGCTGTGCTTAATGGTGCAGAATTAACATTTCTGTACGATCTGTTGTGCTTTTGCTGATACTCTTGAAGAAAGACAGACGCGTCCTCCCTTACCGCACGCTCGCGCCCCTGCATCACTCAAATAACTTTTTAAAACGCATCGAGTTTGGTTTTTATGCAGAACTCAAAAGTTGTTGAAGGTCAAGTTGAAGGTCAAGCTTGGTGAAGAATGATGCGCATTAAACTACGAGGAAGAACCCCTAGATGTGCCGTCGATCCGGGCCACACTACGGTACAAAAACGTGCAGCAGGACTCTTCGTGGAGGTGGGCGGTTGCTGAAGTTCGCAGATTCAGACCTCCTCCCAACTCACCTGCAAGGCTTCTCCAACACTTGCGAAGCCCAAAAAGACAAACACAAGCTTTGTGCAAGCAGCTCACACAATAAGGCACTAAAGCTCCGTTTTCAAATTTTATGTTCAAAATATTTCAAGCATTTCCCCATCCTTGCATCCTCCACTTCAAGGACAGACTCAGCAGCGCTAAAATCCTGCACTGAACAAGCAGCTATTGACAATGGATGAATGGGTGAATTGATGGATACATGGACAGAAGGATTATTGCTTGATTTTTGAGATATTCTATACAGTTTCAGATAAACTTCCAGTTCTTTCAAGAAGCTAAATTACCCAGAGCTAGCATGACAAACATCTTCAGAGAAGAAAGACTTCCTAGCCGTTTAATGTAAATAATAAATAAGCCAATGGTGTATTTGAACAGGTAGTTTTTACGATATTATTTCAGGGTAAGAATCTCGATCAAAGCTCCAACAACAGGAGCAAAGCTGTAGACCCAGGTGTTTGGCCGCAAGGTGTGCCGTCAACCGCTACACTACCTGCTGCTGCTGAAATAGCCCAGACCACAGGCAGCCATGTTAAAAAGGTGCAAATGTGTTATCCCTGGTAAAGGAGTAAAAAAAGGAAAAAGGGAGGTTTTCCATTGAATGCCAGGTGGCCACCGTGGCACGGGGGCGTAGCTCACGCGGGTCCCGGCCTTCCGTTAAAATCGCAGCGGCGCACGTGCCTTGGAGGACGGCAGCCGGCCGCCTGCGCAGACGCCGCAGCCACGGGGAAAGTCCCACACTGCGACGGTGCAACAGCATAACAACTTCCCGCAGATCCGCCTCTCTGCACGACAGAATGCTCTCCATCAGCGCACTGCCAAACATACGTTCCACCATCTGACCAAGAAGGAAAATTGGTTGAGATTCATCAGGCATAAAGTTGAGGTGCCAACGCGCGACATCCTAATTAGTACACGGCATTGGCAAATGCTGGTACTTTTCTAAATTTATTTCCCATCGAGCCGATATATTATTCTTCTTTCTGTCTGCTTGATAATTGCTCACACATAGAGTTTGCTTCAAAGTGTGAGTGTAGAGACAGATTAATTTCTACACTCATTCTTGCTTCTGTAGATAGATAGATAGATAGATAGATAGATAGATAGATAGATAGATAGATAGATAGATAGATAGATGACATTGATCTTTGATGTCAGTACTTTGGGTCATATGGGACACTTGTCTAAGACACTGAGTGGTGGACTAAAGTTCTCCACATAAAGGCAATACCATATCTTAAACCACACAGCCTACTGCTGTCATTCTCATGTCTGCAGTTGGTTAATGGTTTTAATTAGCTGTGCGCCTCCGTATCTGTTTGTAGGGTTGAAATAATGCAAGAAAATGGCCTTAGGTGCAAGAGCTGACACTGCCAGTCTCTTGGGTTCAGGCTGAACTTCTGAAGGACCTCTGCATGCTCCTACCTCAGGCACCCAAATACAAGGCTGAAGGGAAGAAGACATGGAGACTTGTGGCCTGGCATTATTCTTGTGTTTATTTCTCACTGTAATGACCTGTACGGTCACCTGCACGGCATGAAGTCTGCATCAGTATTTGTGTCTGTTTCCTCCAGGTGGTCAGGTTTCTTCCTACAATCCCAAGGCATGCATTTCAGGTGAACAGGTGACTGAGAAGGAGTGAATGAGTGCTAATGACCTGTGATTTACTGGTGTCCCTTCAAGCGTTCTGGCTCATGTTTCCCATACTATGCTTCCAAGATAGGCTCTGGACCACCAGAGTGGCTACCAAGTGGTTAGTGATGGATGGATGGATGGATGGATGGATGGATGGATGGATGGCATCTTCCATGGGATCCAGGTCTACACAGAATGCTCAAGCATTTGCAATATGTGGCCCCATGAAAATGGCCAAAGCCTAAAAGGACTCCAACCCCCCTCTTATGACACCACCAAGCAACTACCTAAAAAAACCACCCACCAAAACAAACACCAGACTAGATGCCAAGACAGCTGAAACCCCAGCCAGAACAGAGGCAGCAGCTCCAGTCCTAGGCAAAGGGTGCGTGCTCACGTACCGGTCTGTGGTGAGCACTTGGCATTCTTTGGTGATGAAAAACGGACACCTGAACAAATAAATGCCTTATCGTGTTTCCCAGCATCAGGGAAATCCACAGACTACCTTTATTGTCTTCAGACGGTGTTGTGGCAGCCATTAAAATTTCTCAACAGCTTTTCGTTCCAGCACATTTTTCTGCTTTACCAGTGCATTCTTCCAGTAGAACCACTGCCAGTTGCCATGACCCCCGTCATCATCAGACACTGACAACCTTACAGCGGTACTTATGAATATCAATTGCAGGGAATGCATTTGAATGCATTTGCCTTTTTGCAAGATCCCATGCATGATGCAAGATGTTTCTTTCCCTTTTTTGAAAAGCTCATTATTATTTCATGTGCGGGTATTTATTAATGTATCACATATGTATCACAATATGAATTTCACTGAAGTGGGTGAATACATTTACATCCTATTCATCATCCGAAATCACACAAAGACGAATGCCCGAGCTTTTCTCCAAACAGCGTTGTTCTGTCCAGCAGCCAAAGATTAAAACTTCATTTCTTCCACCATTTAAGAAGCGCATAGCTGCTCCTAACCTGAAGGAAATAAACGACTGAAAATGAGTTAAAAAAAGGTCCATAATGTATATGACATGCAAGCCAAAATAACGTTTAACAAGTTTTTTCCTTCTTTTTCAAGGCATGTTTATGTATTTTGCTTGCTCTCAGCTTGGTGCTGGAATTGGGTGAAATAAATGATTAATAATAAATAATAAAAAACTATTAGCTTGCAATAAAAAGTTACTTATAAGACCAGCACTGTTAACCTCAAGATTTTTATGTAGATTTTTTAAGCCATAAATCTTCTCTGCATGCTACAGCATTTGTGTATTCTTCCCCCTTTCAGTCACACATCGCAAGGAACACAACATCTCCTACACCCATGTGAGTTGGAGGAGCCCTGGTGCAGATGCCCAAGCACAAGACATCTTTTCTCTTTATTTGGTCACTCACACATTCCTGATGAATGTTTTTTTAAAAGCTAAGTGTCTGTATAAATAACTCCAAATAACCCCTTTGTTGAACTGGTATACACAGATATATTTTTCAAGAGGTCATCGGTGTGAGGAGGACCTTGCATGCTGGCACACCCATCCACATACCATATGTTTATGTATAAGTGTGCAGGCGCCAATTATCCTCTCCAAGTACAGCAACCGGCACCTGTCTGTCACTCTCAGCCGAGTTCCTGTACTGCCACTACAGCAGGACTGCATGATGGATACGATATCAGCTGCTGGCAGTGGGAGTTGTAGGTTTGCATCCCATCTGGGTCAATACATTACAGTTGGCTTAAAATTCTTAGCCTGCTTTGTGGAACCACAGACATTTTTATGTTGACAGGAGGTGGTGTACTGTCTGAAACTGTTTATTTTGCATTTGAAGGGCCTGGCCTGGGATCCCATGCCCACCTGTAATGCACTTGACCCTGAACTGCTCCTGTTAAAATCACCAGGCTGTATAAATAAGTACAAACCAACTTTCAACTGCTCCCATCAGGGGTCGCCACAGCGGATTGGCTCATCCGCATATTTGGCTTGGCAGATTTTTTACACCAGATGCCCTTCCTGACGCAACCCTCCATTTTGCCCGGGCTTGGGACCGGCACAGAGGTGCACCCCCTTGTGGCTGGATTCACATCAACACCCAATGTGGGGCTCAAACCCACAACCCTGAGATTACAAGTCATATGCTCTACTGACCGAGCTAGCCGGGCAGGGCTAGGCTACATAAATAAGTAATCTGTTATAAAGAAGTTTGGAAAAAAAAGTGCCACAAATTCAAAATATCTGTTGAGTCCTGTAGGTTCAGGCGTTTAATTGTCACTTGGACAGAAAGTTTCCTGTAGGATGCAAGCAAATTCTTGACTTACTGGTGCAGTGATTTCTGGCAGTAAAATATTTTACTGCAGCACATGTGTGTTTCCAGGAGAGAGCTGGTGTGAGGTGGGCTCAGCCATGTGCTGTCTCCTTTCATTCTTTGTTTTACTCATATTTGCAACAACAAAAACCAACCAAGATCAAGGAAAGATGCCTTTCAGCACAGATAGAAAGTAAGGAAGCTGAATGACTGTAATGCAACACAGGACTAACCATGCCAGGCAACTCCTTGTTTGAACTGTACACATTCTGCTTCTCCTGAATAATGATTCCATAAAAATGTGATGAAAGCAAACTATAAATGAAACCGAGCAGTTACTACTATATAAGAGACTTGAGTGTGTGCCGCAGCTCACACCTTGCTGAACGTGTTTCCTTCACGGCTTTATCTTTAATTCTTCAGGCGCCGGTGAGACGCAACATCTCTGAGTGTCAAAGATGTTTATTAAAGTACTAAAGTGAAGGAAAAGGAGCAGATGCTACATACAGTATTTACAAATGGACTCACACCTTACATGAGTGTGTGTGTGTGTGTGTGTGTGTGTGTGTGTGTGTGTGTGTGTGTGTAAAACCTACAAACAGCACCAGCAGGCATCTGCAAGAAGCTGGCGTGAAAGTGCAGACAAATCCTTAAAACAGTCTCCATTCTGCCTTTGGGAAGGACTGAGCACAAAGGAGGAGATGTGGACCAAGTAAACACCGACTGCACTTTTAAATATCTAGTAATAATAATAATAATAATAATAATAATAATAATAATAATAATAATATTGCCACCATCATCATCATAAATAAAAACAAATAATATGACCATCATCACGAATAACAATAATAATAATCATCATCATCATTGTTGCTGTTGTTGTTGTTATCAAAACCAATAAATAATATCATGATCATGAGCAAAGGCAACAAAATCATCACCATCACCTTCTTCAACAGCAAATATCATCATCATCATCATCATCGTTGTCGTCATCAACAACATACATTACACATCGGTGTATTTTCGCTGATTTATGTGTAAAAAAAATGCACCCTTATGTTACAGTCCAGCCTGGCACGATTATACAATGCAGTGGACGGCCAAAACGGAGTTATTTACAAACACCCAGTTTTCCTATTGAGCATGCGCACCACTGGGACGGACAGTGCGGAAGTTCACCTGCAGCGCTTCTGGGCCTTTCCAGATGCCGAAGTGAACAGCGCCGATGACTGAAAAGCGTACCAGCAGCCATCATGCATCACCCGTGTTACGCCAAGCGGAAGCGGAGGTACAGAGTTTGTCTGTATTGAAAGTTTGTGAGTACCGTGGAAGTGCAGCCCCTGAGTGTGTGCACCCACTAAAGCAGCTAAACTTTCCTCCGCACCTCCGGACAGGGAGGTGTCCGGGCACAAATTTTTTTCAACTACTCTTCCACTTTAACTTGGTTGGCAATGAGTCTTTGACTGACATACTGAGGCCACAACTCACATCTTTGTGGTACAGTGCCATTTTAGAGGCTGTCATCATTCGCTGGTTCTACTAAATCGCTGCTGGGTTTGTGCATGTACGTCAACACGCACAAACCAGTTTGGCACATGTGGATCACCTGGGCCTGATCAGGAAGGCAGGATGACTGGGATGCACTGTCATTCATGGCTTTTCTATCAAGGGCAACAACCACCTTCAAATAAACAGCTGGTGGAGGACAGATGTGAGAGAGCTCCAAACATGAATGGACCAGCAAGCTCTCCATGCTGGGCTTTGACCTCAACTTACAGGCCCGGCAGACACAAGGCAATGATTCTGCAACGGCTTCGTTCTCAAAAGGTGTATTTCTTATTCTGCTGACTGGAGAACCGCACTTGTAGCAGCATCGCTCACTTGAGCACGTCCAGAGGAGTGGATCAGTCATGGATGAAGGTCCCTCCTATTCTCCCCATTGACCTGATCTTTCTTTCTCGCACTGTAACCTTGGCAACTGGGGAGTTGCATGAAAAAAAGTGTAAAATATATTATTTTTCATCTTTTGGGCAGAATTAAGTTTGCTTTTGATTTTCAATGTGTCGGGCACAACCTGTCACTCGACGCGCGCGCACACGCTGGAGATGCAGCTTGGAGGCTGAAGGGTTTGACAGAAAATCTACTTCACGTTTGTGGGAAAAGTTAAACAGCTCAGTGCTATGTTGGTTTAATCTGGCCGCCGAGCTCTCCGGAGTGCTGTCCTCTATTTATCGTTCTGTGTGCTTCAGGAACATCAGACCTTAAGAGTATATTTGCACGGAAGTAATTGATGTGTTTTATTTTATTTATTTTTTTGGACATGGCCTACGTTTCGTTTTAAATGTCACTCACACAAGCACATTTTCAATGTCCTCAGCCTTAGAGGTGTTAATAAACGGGATGGAAAGTAAAAACCCCAGAAACACCAGAACAGCGCAAAGCCCAAATACTGCTCGATTTCTTTTAACAATATCATATGTGTTAATAAAGCATGGAACTAAGTCAAAATATTGTGAAAGTGGCTCTTCACCAATAAAATTCTTTTTATTTTTTGCAGTGAAGTAAAAGTTAATAACATGTAGGCCATTTTTTCATTCAGATAAGGAGCTGCATTTTACCACATTTGGTACCATAGCTGATTTAGCGCACTTTTCCTCATAATCCAAATGGCTTTCTTTGATTCTAAAGATAATTTCAACATTACAATAAATGTTTTTTTTTTTTTTTTTTTTTTGTCACAAGTGCTGTCATGTCTGAGAAAATTATTCATTGCCCTTGAGTAGTGAAGGAAAATCTCAAGTTTGATTGCCCCCCTTAGGGACACTTAAGATCATATTCATGACCCTAAAGGACATCTGGTCAGTAGTAAAATCTCTCACCATCAAAAAGGACATTTCGGACACCTGAATCCCAGTTGAGCGCAATTCTCGTTCAACTGCTTGTTTAACATGCACCTTTTTTACAAGCTTTATTGATCTTTGCAGTGTTTCCACGGTTAAAATCTGCAGTTAACAGCTTCTGACATCACCAGACGGTGATGCGACATCGCCGAGCCTCGCTGCAGTCCAACAGGCTTCAAGCGTGGACCTCTTTTCTTGAAAATGCATGTAATGCTTTAGACAGCAAACACAGCATTTGCCCGTGAGCCGCTTGTTATTCCTAGCAGACTCCTACCATACAATGATTTTTAAAAAAAACCCAAAAAACCAAACTTTATATCAGTTTTTATCCCGGTGCAGATCCTGCTTTTCATACTAGCTTTAAAAAACACTATTTTACTGGCTTCCAAAATGTCCTGTGCTACTGTAGCAAACAGAAAAACCTCACATTCCATTCCAACCCCAATGTACACTTGTCAAAAACCATTACAGCCCATAAAATGCTTAACAGGAAATGGTGTAGGGTTTACATTGCATTCTTGTATTGACCAAATGACCCAGTGAGACCCTTTAGCTTCTCATTTCCATAGGATCAGTGTTTCGGGAGATGCACCGCTGTATAAAATCTCTGCAATTCATTGACGTTGTTCAGTCACAGGAGCCCAACAGCTGGGATGTTTAGAGTCACATCTATAGTCTTTCTCGCAGGTCACATTTGTGGCCAAACAAAACAATGGGATGAGTGGGGGGAAATGTCTGCTGTGTTTATAGTCGACCGCAATAAAATCTGCGCCGTGAATTCGGCATTGATGGTGTTTACGTTGCCTCTGCGCGTTCACAGTGAACTCCCCAGGCCTGATTTAGCACTGTTGATTTTACTGAGTTTTTACAACTGATGTACCTCTTATCCTTCACTGTGTGTGGACCGGTGTGAAATACACACAGGGGTCTATTAATAAACCTCATATCCTGTACATATCAGAGGGAAATGTTAACAGACTGGGCTCTGTTTAGGAGAACCGATGGTCCACCGTGGCATGAGAATGGCTCCGGTAAATTTATGAAAGGAAATGCAGGTATTTAGGCAAAATTTATGCCATCGGACATAAACAATGAATGTTGAATGACTAAATTCACACTTGATAAGATGCGTTTAGGAAATAAAAAAACTTTTTTCCGGTATTAAATTGTGCTAAGCAGCAGCTATGGTGCTCACGCATCTTGACTAAGTCGCTGTGTTCATTTTAGGTTTACTATTGTCTGTTGCTGCTGAAGAAATGATGCATAAAGGGTTTGTGTCTCTGACAGGGAGCTTTGCGGTTCCACCCACACACAGTATTGTGAAGCTCAGCTCCCTCTACGTTCGGCAGGGTTACCTGAACGCTCGGCACCCCCGGCGCCTCGCGCTCACCACTTTCGCCCCTGTGTGAAATCACCTTCGCTTCGCCTTGGCCACCTTCCAGACTCACACTTCCCCTGAAATTCCTGGCATTTTGTGCTCGGCCAGGAATTCTGCCAGCACAAAGACGGCAAACAAATGCGACAATGGAGCTGACACTGATGCACACCTCGGCCGACGTCAGGTGGCCATGGTATTTCTGTTCCGTCTGTGTTTTTCTTGGGAAGGCGGGTGGCATTTTGATGGGGGCTGCTGGCTTTGGCTTTGGATGTCACAGGTTAGAGTCCTACCTCCTCCTGTAGTACTCTAGGTGGTACCGAGCCTAAAATTCCCCCGGTAAAAATTTTACAGCTGTAAAAATGAGTGAAGAATCACTGTAAACTGCTTTGGAGAAAAGTGCCACACAGTGAACGCACTGCTACTTTGGGGTTAACAGGTGGCCATGTGGTGAAATCCAACGCTTTGGGGCCAAAGAAGCCATGCTCACATCTCCATTCTTGCTGTATTACCCTTTATCAAGGTATTTACCCTGAATGGATGCACTAAAAATGACCCAGTGGTGTAAACTGGAACCAGCGTAGCGCACAATATGGTAAGTCAGTTTGGAGCCACGCAACTTAGCTAAATCATTTAAGGTCCTTTGCAAAGCAGCAAGAATTCAACAGCCCGCAAATAAATAAAAATGATAGTCGGAATGTGTAAAACGGAGGGAGACCTATTTCTGCGCCTCTCGGTGTGACTCTAATGCCAAACAGATCGGCAACTACATATTTTAAGCAGGTTTCCTTTGAAAATGTGCTTTCAAAGGATGAGAGCAAATTCAACATTTACTGATCCAGGCCCAAGAGAGTGTTCTTAGAATGGCTAAAAACCAGTTCAAATAGATTGCTATCAAGCATCTTAAAAAAATAAACCCCTGCTCAGAGGACATTTAAATCTGCCTCAAGTTCTTTATTCATAGGATATGTGCAGTGAATTAAAACATTAGTAATGGCTCAAACTTCCTTAGATCAGCACATGTATAATTAGCCATCGGAAGATCAAATGAACCTGAGCACTAAACCAAAAAAAGGGATTTTTGGGAAGGCAACACAATATTAGCTGAAGGAGCCGGGCTCTCCGCAACTTGCCACCGCCCCTTTGTAACAGACCTGTCGGCTGATGCGATGTGTGTTCAGCACCGAGCAAAGAAATATAAATTTAATAATAACCTTTCCGAGCAAAATTCCCCCATTTTTGCTGAGTACGTGCCACTTAATACGTTAAGCACCGCATCGGTAATGCCACAGCTGTGAAAACCATTTCTGCCCGAGAAATGGTTGCGGTCGGAATACAGAGGACTTTGGTGTATTTAGACAGAAGTGTTGTGTGTCAGAATGTTCAGCCCCAAGCCTTACAAGGCACTAACTGATGTCCAACTCCGAGGACACCAAAGACATCACGCATAGATAGATAAATGTAAACAGAATTTTTTAATGAATCCTTCCCCCCACAAACTGTTAAATTATTAGACCGATATTCTCAATTATTAAATCCAGGAAGATTGTTAAATCGTGCCTAGAAGTAAATCGAAATCGCCGCTCTGCTTTCCATGCCGCTGCATGGGTGTTTTGTTTAAGTATTAGCGCATTTTATCTGATTTGAAACACGTGCCCTTTCCAACATAAAAATGGATTCTTTGAATGCTGAGAAGATGCCAGAAGTAGTTATGAAAGGCAGAGTGTGGTTATAATGTGTCATAGTTGTAGTGTATCAAAAAGAAGTTATTTTTTGGAGCAGGCCTGATGTTTAGCAATAACATTTGCTTACCACGGGACCGGAGAATCGAGCCAGTTTTTCACTGTGAAAAATGGAGGACGGCCAAAGAATCTGCTGTCCAAATTTGTTGTGCTTCTTGGTTACACTGTTGATTTTGCTTATTTCTTCCCTGCAAACTTAGAGGAAGACGCGAACATAGCAATAGGAATGTAAAGTCATATGAGAGCCACTGAAACTCAAGAGACTTCTAAGCATGAAATATTTTCAAACTTCAGTCTGCTTCAGTCTGCTTTTGTGAAGCAGATATTGAGCAACCCGAGTAATGAATTTGGGAGGCAGCGGGTGGTATTGTGGCTAAAATGGTTTCCTTCGCACTTTACCATAACAGGCCAGGCTTCAAATCCCACATTTCCCTGCTCTACAGTACCCCTGAACAAGGTGCTTACCTTAAAATTACTACAGGGAAAAGTGAGCGGCTGCTTACATGGATAAATCAGTGTTGAGTATCTTTAGAGAAAAATGCCAGCAAATGAATGAATGTAAATGTACGGGGTGAAAGGTCAGTGACCAGAACAAGTAGAACTGACACGGTGATGTGGTAAGCTGATGCAGATACGTTTTTTTTCCGTTACGCGAGCAGACCCGGCCGACTCCCGGCACCATCACTTATGAGCATCTCCGAGCCAGTTACCGAGTGAAACACAAAGCTGTGCTTCTGCTTCATCTGCTGGGTTGGCTCATCACATGATAAGTGCCACAGAGGCCTTTTATCCAGGTTATTATTATTACTTTTTATTACCCCTTAGCTTGTGCTTCCATCCAGAAAGGTACAATTTTACCCATATATAAAGCAGCATGTTTTATTGGAGTAGCGTGGACTAAGTACAGCTTTACCCAGCCAGGTTCTCAAACCAGCAGTCTTCACGCTAACCTTCTCTTTGGTTTGCTCTCTGTTTGCTCATATTTCATTTCTGCACATGACACGAGACAGTGTGTTTGGCTTTGCTTCCGTGTGCAGCAAGGAAACCCCCTCCGAGACAGCCATCATAATCCAAGTTCTCTTTTACAAACAGACTGCACTACATAAACGGTGTAACAGTGTGTAATTCTAATCTATTCATTCACTTACTGGACACTTTTATACTGACTGATTTGTGCCGTTTGAGGTTTTATATACCTGTAGATTTACTGCAGCAATTCCCTAATAGTTCCCCCTAGGGAACAATGGCAGCTTCCCTAACCCAGCCTTTTAAGGCCTGAATGATTTAGTCTCAAGGCCCAGTTCCTTAATCACATGCGGGGCCGGACGGCCCGGTTTGTGAGAGGCGCGGTGCTGGCAGCCTGCCCAGTGACCACGCTGACTTACACATGACATGGCGCTCCGTCATCTCAGATCTCCACCAAGCCTCCGTCTGCATTTGCCCCAAGCACTCGCTCCTCAACACATTCCGAAAATATCTTTGTGTCAAAGTTGTCTGTGGTCAGTCTCATTTTCCCTTTCGATTAAAAACGTCTCTCCCACCCTTCTCCCGCAATGCTGATTTGAATAAGAGTGAAATAAATGTGAAAATGTTTAGTCTAAGAACAAAATCCATCCGTCCATCCATTATCCTTAAGTGCTTTATCCTGGTCAGGGTTGCGATGGTCCAGAGCGCATCCCGCAATCGCTGGGTGCCGGGCTGCAAAACTACAGTACATCCTGGATGGGGCGCCCATCCATCGCGGAAATGAGGACACAAAGCCGAGAAACACGGGACTTCTTTAAAAAACAAGCACCTCAAATCTCACACTTCGCAATTAAATTCGGGGAGGGGGGGGGGGGGCGTGAGGATTATTCCTTTTATCGCATCTGACAGATGCGTGGCGCTTTATGCTCGCAAGTGAATAAATGCAGTTTAACATCATTACGCACAAATAGGATGTTTGCACACGTGTATATCCAAAACAAATACAAACTTCTTAACAAATGCCCAAGACAGGTACAAAGACGAGTTATTTAAAAAAAAATAAATAAAAATTCCAACGCGAACTTGTGTGCGTGTGCACGTGCGAGCGTTGTCAGAAGAATACAAAATGTTCCTTTTCTGTAGCATAAATGCCTAGAAAAGCACTTTTATGAAAATGTTTTGTATCAAATTGCTGTTAATTAAATCCAACAAAAAGCTTATCATTACAAAACAGGCATGTGATAATTACGGTTACTCATTTCCATTCAAATGACTAGAAAGAAACAAAGATGTTATTGAAGGCTTCAGCTTTGTGTTAAAACTAAAATTTAGTTTGACAATGCAGCACAAATGTTATTTATTTATTTTTTTGTTTCATTCTTACCGCAGTTGTTTGCTTATTTCAACGGGATAGGAGGCATTTCTGCTAAAGGTGACTTACAAAGCTTAAAGTTTTCATTCTTCACTTTCACAACCCCGGTGAAGCTTTAATATTTGTGTTTGAAATTGTTTGCTTGGCCTCTTCTCAGGGTACAATAGCAGGATCCCTCCGCTGGTCCAACTGCCGACGGTGTTGAAACGCGGCGAAACTATTCCCACGGATACGTTTATTCGGATTTGAGGCGAAAAAACGCAGACGGAATCTGCGTTGTGAATATGTGTTTAGACCTGGGTCCCAGTGCAAGTCCTGCTAGGCCTTATGACTATGCACACGAATCAGTTATTCCCCTAACTGAGCTGATTTAGCTTCCTTTTTCATCATCGAGGTTGACGTCAGTTGAAACGGAGCTGAAAACCAGCAGGGCCAGAATCCGGGGGATTTACTCTGGACGTGGAGCACGGCATTGAAATCCATTGCACCTCCGGCACATAGCGCCTCTTAGAGGGCTGGCAGCCTATCAGCGGACGTGGGTCTAGGAGCTCTGAGCAGGGTTTCCGTAAAAAGGCTTCACGTCACTTCGTTCTGCACGACAACCGCAAGAAACGCGCAAAGCTTTTTTTCCTAAAATTTACCCGATGGACCCAAGGAATGCTGGCGCTCTACACATCTGTTTATAAGCAAAGCGCTACCTTTTCCTCCTCAATTCAGCCGCTGATGCAAAGGTTTTGCTGAGGACCAGTTTTGTGCTATTCTGAGAACTGCTATGAGAGCCTTACAGGCTGATGAAGGATAGCAGCACCATTGAGAATTGTAGAATTAGTCAATAAGCAAAGAAATATCCTACTTATGTTAATAATAAATTGTTAATATGTGTATAAACTGTATTGAAGTTGTAATATAGGTGGGAAGATCATTATTTGCTAATTGGCTTATTGATGTAGGCAATTCGTCACACACGTACCATAGCAGAGCTCTTTATCTTCTTAGGAATGAGAAATAACAAAAAGTGCCAAAATACAGAAGGAAAGTATGAATGCATAGAGCAAAAACAAGCCATTTAACATTACAGATAATTTTTAACCACCTTTAATATCCAAGCCAAGCTTTTTTCAGCCCCTTATTGTTCTATATTCTTAAGTAATTACCAGGATTACATCCATTCTGTGCTGTTTGTCTGATCTCAGAGCATCTTCTTGCGTCGTGATTTTCTATTTTGCACAAAATAAGTATTGAAACATTGATCAGATGCTGCGCAAAGCCGAGCTACATCTTGTTCATTTTTCCGTGTATTTATTTATTTATTTATTTATTTATTTATTTTTTCATTTTTATAGATGTGATTTGGCCATCTTCCCAGCAGGAATTTAGAGCAGATGTGTCGTAAAAGATTTCCTAAGGTATAATACAAAATTTGCTTTTAAAAATGAATATCTAGATGGTCCTTGTGCCTGCAAAAGTGGCATGCTGGCATTTGTTTAAAGGCTTAGACCACGGTCATCTGCTTTGCAACAACATCTCATAAACTATTCTGACAGACTAATAAACTATAAAAAGCTATGCTAAAAACTGCCTCTGAATGTTATAGCCATACAAAATGGAAAACGCAGGAGAAAACATCCATCACTGGGATTATTATCACGGTTGCCATGGAAACCCGGTTGCAATAGCAATATTTCCTTGGCCATGCTGTTTGTTATCATCTTTCTTGATTTTACATCATGGGAACTATAGTAATTACACTCTGCACATGAAAAATGTATGCTGTCATGGCAACAAAGTAAAATATTCTTAATCATTTCACCTCTTCAATCTTAAATGTAATTGTTTGTCTGCAAAACAGGCCGTGGAGAATGTTTCTATAAAATTATAATTGCCTTCAGTGTTTTGCACAAAATGTACTGTATGGTCATACTGCAAGCAAGAATCAATGGAAACTGCACAATAATAAATATTAATCATTTCGGCTCAAAAAGACCATGCTTTTCCATCAATGAGGAAAATAACATTTTTGAGGAAATGTCACAAATAATACCCCAGACAAAATGAGCATACAGCCGATGGACTGAATTCCATTATTCATAAAATGGGAGCAGAACAAGAAAGCTATACAGCATGATAAAAACCTTATATGTGTGCTTGTTCACATTGCCTGTGGGGAGAGAATTAAAACTGTGTGAAACACTTGTTCATTCCCCGCACTGTGGTTTCCACTGAAGCCTGGCGCTAGCGTGTATCGGGCAAATCGGTATTTTATTGTCACCATGTGTACCAACATTACCATAATCACTTCTTTGTGTTTCCAATTTAAAATATTAAGATTATAATATTACTGGTAAAAAATCATAATGGTCTGTCTGGTAAGAAAACCACAGCGAGGCATTTCTGCAAATACCGTGCGTTCAGGAGTTGCTTTTGGTTGAGCCAAACAAAAAAAAGCAATACTGAAGTAAAGAACTTCCTATGCATCAATATAATGTTAGTAATCATGCAATTTTGGCCATTTTTAATGCTGGCGGTGAATTATTTGGCTTGAAGTCATGCACTGGACAGGCTGTCTTTAGGGAGGTCATAAATCAACAGTGGCAGGTGGTCTGGTGGTCTTGGAGCCGGTGGTGCAAACAGAAGGTTACCAGTCTCCACCCAGGTTGGAAATAAATATCCAGCTATGTAAATATTAAGTGTGTGTGTGTGTGTGTGGGGGGGGGGGTTACAGCAGTGTCACCACAGTGTGTATAATGAGAAGAAGGAGCGGCGCTGCACAAGTATGTTGTAATATTAAATCGCAAACTTCATGCATGTTGTACTGCACCAAGCACGTGGACAGCTGGTAGTGCGGGGGTTAAGCTGTATCTCAGATATTTTTGGGTTAAACCCAATGGCCTGCTGCTGTTGCAGCTCCTTTGGGTAAGATGTTCACAGCAATGTAAATGGGTTAGGTACAGTAAGTCACTGCAAAAGGTGATTAATATTAAAAAAATGACGCTTATCTGTGACAATGTGTGCGAAAGCCTGTGCAGCGCCCAGTGTCCTCGCACCCAACAAAAGTTCAGCAGTTCCCAGTATGGTATGAGACTATGATAATGGCGGTGGTCTTGTTTAGCCCCCCGCTGGGGCATTTAGACACGAGAGAGGAGGTGGCGCAGCTCTGGGAGCAGCATACGGTTTGTGAAATTTTAAATACTTTATCTGTGAGGATGCAGTTGCTACTGAGTATAAGGGGCCACTCTAACACTCACCAAACATTTGTCTTAAATTTAATTTTGCATGCAGATATCGCCTATACTTCTAGTGTCTCCTAAACGTTTTATTATCAGTGTTATCAGATTTTATTGTTAAATCGACTCCTTTAGCTGGCAGTTTTTCTCCAAAGTGACCTACGATGTTTTACGCATTTACATAAGTGGGTGATTTTAACGCATTAAATTCATGGTAAACAGAGTAACGTGGTCAAGGATGCTCCAGCAAGAGGTGATGTTTAAACCTGGGATCCCCGAGTACCAGGCGGGATCCCCAACCATTACTCCACCTGCTACCCTGGAGTGGGTGTAAAATTTCCTGTCTTTCCTTCTCTCTGTTGGAATTGTCAGCTCAGCACCTCTCTGGGTACCCGAGCAGACAGCAAACATGAAGCAAGGTGCAGGTTTGCTGTGTCATATGGCAACGCAGTGGAAGCGTGACCCATTGCCACCTGCCACAAGGACCAAAACGTCTACTGCTGATGCTGGAGGTATGAACGTGAAGCTGAAAGGCGGTATGTAAATTGGGAAGAGGGCAGAGCTACAGAAAATATTATAAATTTTCACCCTGGGAGTGATATGATTTCTTTGTAATTTTGCTTAAAAAAAGGGAAACAGCTCTACTATTGATTAATGTGGGATTTTACTTCCGTGGAGGAAATTATTGTTTCCATTTGTGTATTTTTTTTATTTATTTATTTTTTTCCAGGCCATCATTTTATTTATTTATTTATTTTTTGCAGACAGATTATATGAAAGCCACAAAAGTTGTCATCCAGCGATATTGGATTACTCAAGAAGCAGCTGCTGTTTTTCATTTACTCTGAAGGGTGTTCAATATTCCAGTCACGGAATGCAATTTTTCAGAAATGAAATGACAAAAACGAGACCCGGCGGTCCTTGTGGAGCGAACTGCCGCTCGCCGCTTCTTCGCCGTGCTAATTGTGAATATGCAGATACACCGGCCCGCAGGATGCTTTGCTCCAACAGAAATTTCCAGCCCTTTCCGTCTAATTGGTGGGGCTTTTTCGATCGATCCGCTGACAGATAGACCCTGTTTTTATCGTGCAGCTAAACGCACCTTTTTTTGTCCCGGCTGCAGCAGAAGGTCCGGGCTATTTCGGCGAGTTCCATTTACCTTGTCAAAACACGCATAAATCAGAGGGCACCTAACAGCGTTGCTTATGTGGGAATCTCTAAACAGCCGTCTCCTTTGTATCATCCGGAGAGGTTACCATGGAGATTTGCTTTTGTCTCTCCTTGCAAGGGAAAAGACGGCAGCGCTCCGGAGGAGCCATTAGTACAATACGCGAGTGCACTTCAGGGCAAACGTGTAAAGGAAATGGAATGCTTAGAATTAACTGCTAATTTCTATTTATTTATGACTCTCTACCCGAGATGTTCCGAGTGTTTACAAATGGGAAAACAAATCCCCTGGCTAAAACGCTATCTCCGTTTTTTATCTCGTTTTTGTGCAAAACGTCACGTTTTACGCGCTTTTTTCTCCCCCTTTGCGCTGAAAGGAAGGGGCGCCTAATAAAGGCTGGGGACATACAAAAATTATACTTATTACAGGGGTTTTAATGAGACCGTGGCATCGGTCTGTGCGACGCATTAAAATATTTTTACTTAACGTACATGAAAAAATGTCAGATGGTATTTCATTTGCTCTGAGGCCTGACACACAACTTCAATTAATCCCTGGCACAGGATACTCGTATCAAGAGAGATTAGATATAAATGTGGTGTCCGCACAAAAGCGGTGGCTCCAGCGCGTGCGCGAATGAGGAGGACGGATTCTACGAAGGCACGCGGCCTCTAAACCACAGAACGCGCTAGCCCTGGCGAGGACGCGGTGCCACCGATCTCGATGGCCGTGGACCGCTCGAGAAGCCGGGCGACGGAGAGGTCAGCGGCATCGCTGCGCTGGTTTTGACTCCAGCCGCTGTCCTTCATCGAGGGCCTGCTGAATAAAAGTGCAAATCTGTTTAACTTCATAATTGAAGTCTCATTGGGCGGAGGTGTGAGCGAAATAACTGTTAATGATAGAAAAAACGATTATATTATTCTGAATTCTACCTCTTACTATCGGGGATTTAAAAGTAACTTTAACTATAAGCCAACAGTTTCCTCACATATAACTTTTCCTCCATCAACAAACCGAGGACTATTTTAATCATCTAACAAACCTTGAAAATATGCACTTTTTATTGCATTCTCACACACTGTGGGCAAGCATCCACTAGTGCTCTTTTTTTCTTATCCGATTGTTCTCACTTCCAGGGGCAATATGCTCTTATTTTTAGTCTGGTTAGATCTTTGCAGCAACGGGTTCGAAGCTCGTGGGGTACGCCGGTTCCTTCTCAGCGCTGGCTAACAAAATTAAGCTCCCCCCCCCCTTTGCTTCTCGAGTGACATGCAGAAAGACTTGAAAACACTGCTCAAGGGTTTTTTGTTCCTTATAAGAAAATAAGACATTTCATGCTGCCGCCGCTTGAAGCCACGAACACATCGCTTCTGCTTTATTCCTTCCATTTTGTTACCTAAAATATTTGCTATTGTCGGCTGGTGAGGTTATTGAACATTTAGCAGCACGGAAGGCAGCTGCGGTGTGTTTGTCAGTCAACAAATCCGTCTTTGAGATCATTTCACCGAATTAATTCCAGGAGTTTTTTCTTGGCTTACGCAAGCTGAGTGATTTTAAGGCGAGACTAAAGGAAGTCTTACTATTTACGTGTTTATTTCAATTACATTGTGCTTTTTTTACGTTTAGTTGAAGACGTCACGACTGGTATGTTTAGACTTAGTACAAATATGCTGATGGTAAATTATGTGGTTTTTTTGTACAGCACACACAGTAAAAATCCTCAGGGTAAATGGCATCTAAAAGATTATTTCTGTTTGTCGCAACGTGTCGAGTAATAACATCTAAAGGCCCGGATTTAAGACCGTGCCCTTACAGGTGTTCTTTTGTGGCCGTGGTGTTAAAGAGGCCACACCTGGCTTGTTTTGCGGTGCAAAGAGCAGTTTTGGGAAACCTGGTCATGGTTACAGCGAGACACTAATGGCGCTTTCCGCGGGTCTCGGCTTTGCTTGTTGAGAACAGTGAAACCACTGTGTGCCGCCTGCTGCACACTTCAGCACACACGTGAAATGGTACACGTTTAAACTTTTGTAATGTACATCTGGATCCCATAAACATATGACAATCTCTCTCTTAATTTAGGAATCTGTTTCTCATTTTCCTCATAATACCACCGCAGTATAAGTTAACCTTATTTTGCTGGCCTGGGATCTGTGTTTTATGGAAGAACATTCATGCTCGTAAGTCACACTGCAAAGAAGGGATAATTGACAAAAAAAAAAGGTTTTTTAAAAGATTTCGTGCACATATAGCTTTATTTTCGCTGGGAGTAATAATTGTTGGCGCGCGTGTTGGCCTTTTGCGCTGTGTTTGCTGTTTAACTGCACACACACTTGGTTTCTTCATTGTGTCAATATGAAGTATTGTCGCTACTGGTGTCATTTATCAAAAGTCATTAAATATTTGGGTTGCATGAAGGTTTTGAAGAAGCTGGAAGATAAATGCTGGGTTTGTACACGCATTTACCTTTTTGTACCTGTGACGGCTTAGGCAATCCCGACACAGCAACTGTCGAACCTTCGGCGCCCACTCACGCTCATTCAACGCTGTGTCTGTGGGTGCAATGTTAGTCCATCACCACCAACGTTTCTGTGAACTTGCTTGTTCGCTGCACTGCACTTACCGTTGGAGTTTCAAGGTAAACTGAATTTGTTTGCGTCGTTCTTGCTGCTCTTCCTGTTTCCATCCTACCGGAGGAAGCATTTTGAATCAACCTTATTGACAACCATGGGAAGTGCCCAACCTTGGAACCTGCCAGTCACTGATGACATTTCACTATGTTCTGTTTACACCGTGTTACTATTATGGTTATTGTAAGGTAAACTGACTGATGTTTCATGTGTTAAGTGATGTTCTATATGTTTTCTGTGTTTAAAAGCTCTGTGTGGAAGTATGGCCATGGTAACTGTGGTATAACTGCAGTACGATCTACAAGGGGTGGAGCTTCAGACTCGAGGATTCTTGGAAGACAGAAACGGGGATGTGAAACATTTTGTGGGCCAGTGAAGGCTTCTAGTTCTACAGTGCTTGTACCCTGTGTTGTATATTATGGGTCTAATATGTGAACCTATCAATAGTGTAAATTAGCTTAGTACACATTTCACTGAATTGAATGTTTGCACTTGCCCTGGATTTCTGTCTGTGACTTTGCTGTTGAAGAAACCTGTGAGGCCCACACCCTTTCTCGCAACACCACCCTCACCGAGGTACCTTTGGTGCTCCAGTACCACTGGGCGATCTTTAATATATTACTTCAGTGTAAGTACCTTGACCCAGGGTACTACAGCAGGAGATGGGATTTGAACCAGAACCCTTTAGATGACACAGTGCAGCAGCCCCAGGACCGAACCATCCCAAATTCGTCACAGCATTTCACCACCACCGTTTTTGTTCTCATTCCTCCTCCGAACGAGAGCCCCGCACTACACGCTGGTCCACCTGCTGCCCTGTAGGGGTCACTGTGAACATCTTTGGGGGGAAGAGGGGGACAACACGGCTGAGATTATCGACGGATCAGCAGCGAGGCCCTAACATTCCTTCTTTTTGTTATTTCTAAACAAACCGAGGATTTTTGGATTGAACAAATAAGGCTTTAGATTCAAAACAGGAAAGCTTGTTTACCAGCAGCAGACCAAACATTTTGGGGGTGTCAAGCTCAAATAAGCTAGTTTTCCTAAGACAATGGAAACAGATCTGGCACGGGCAGTTGCCAAAAAATTGCTGTCCTGCTGTGAATTAATTACTTTTGCATGTGGTAAAAGGGTTTCTGTCAAAACTGGCAAATGGGGATGGCTGCGATTTTTTTTTCCTTCCGAAACAGTTCTGCTGCTTCGGCTGCGTACTTCCAAAACGTGCGGTGAAAAGCGCGGGATTTGTTCCAAAATGTCTGGTGAGAGCGTGGCTGCGTCTGAGCACTCACACCAAGAGGCAGGTCGTGTTATCGATATCGCTGAATAGCTGTCAAAGTTTGATGCCGATGATGAAGGCGATGACGCGGAACGAATGAACTTCCGATCGTCGCGGGTACATTCGGAAATGTACAGCGGCAGACTTCGCGCCTTCTTTTTCACTCCACATTTAAACTAAGAGCTTGAACAACTTAAAGGGTGCAATGATCCAAAGTTGTGACAGTTATGACCGAGGTAGCCCAGGGAGGAGAAAACAAGCACAACACACGGGGTAAATCACAATAATAAGTAATATCACACCATTTCTCAGTTCTGTTTAAGTTCCTTGCAGTAAAATTGGTGAGGAAAGACACCAGGTTGGGTTGACATCAGGCACAAGGGTCGCCGCTATCATCCAAAGGGGCTCCTGCAAAATCACCGAGTTGCGTCTACGGTTTTAGTCGTGCCTTTGACGTTTTTTCTTTATATTGTCATTGGTTGGATGGAAATCCCAATATTGTAAGTTCTCCAGCTACCTTGAAAAATCCCACCAAATGTTCCCAAACCCTGTGTCCGGTGTCCACTGCAAGGCCAGCAAATGCCAGGCATTTCACACTCACTCACTCACCGGACCCTTCGCTCCTCTCGCTTTCATTTCCTTCTTACAAAAAGCTACAGTTGCTGAATAAATCATAGGAATAAATATAGTTCAATTTGTTGGATAGGCTGTGAATTATTCTTGTTTTCGAACGTTCTGGTTTTTGGGCCGGCCGCTCTGTTGGGCCCGCTGGAACCGAAGCGCAAACGTGATGAATTGCGGCAGATTCGGAGCGATTGCCGTTATGTAACCCTATTATGAAGCCTTGCTTTTTCTGGCCACTGCAATTTGGAAATGGCCCAGTTTACATAAATCAATTTACTCGCAGCGTACACGCGGAATTTGGTCGGACTTTCTATTTACCGCGCTGGTGCGGTGGAGGAGAATGTAAGGGCACGACTGCTGGGTGCGGTGGGGTGGGGCAGCTGAGGGGTGTGCCGGGCTGCGGTTGGTGTTTTACGGCCTCGGGATGGTTCGTTTTCAAAAGGGGGGCAGGAATAAAGAACGTGGCTTCGGGAAATGATTAACACCCCTCCCCTTCCTCACACCAACCCCTCCTCCATACAAATCCTGTGTCAAGCACACACACACACACACATACACACACACCTCTGCTCCCACCATATGTGCAGTGTCCATTTCATCCCCAGTTAGCACGCTGATCCATTTGTATAATTAGTTGCTTCAGATCGCTGTAGATCGGTGGCCCGCGCCACGATGCGGTCATTCCTCCCCTGAAGACAAGTCACAAGAGGAGGACCAAAGTGTCATTTAGGGTTTGGACTAATGTGTCCAGGTGCATTATGGGTATATGCTAAGGGCTGCTACAGGCATTACATTTTCTCCCAATCTGTTAATGGCTCAGGCAAAATGGACTTTGGGTTATTTTGGTGTCAATAAATGTCTGATCATATGCTCGTGCCTCACTGCGGCAACGCTAAGCCCGCGTTTATCCACCGTCGAACAAAGTGGAGCTTTTTCCTTTAATGGGGCCTGATAACCATTTAGTTTATGAGTTGCATGTTAAGAGATGCTCCGACCATAATTTAATTTTTATTTCTACAGTAAATAACAACCCACTGTCTGGTTGTTAAATAAACTCTGATTTAAGATGATGAAGAAGTAGTAATTTTACGGCAAAATGTGCAATACTTAAAACAAGTACTTGCGAATAGCGCGTCGGAGTTACATTATCATTTTTTAAATTTTTTTATTTTTTCTTTTATCCTGGGAGGTGAATAGAATAAAATGTCATTCCTAACCCAATTGTAAAACATGATGTTTACGAGAGAAGTGGGTTCAAAAAAAGATGGCTTTAGAGAACCTCCTCGAATGTTGAGAGGGATTCAGCAGCGTGAGTGACAGATGAAGCCCATTCCACCGCAGCGGAGCCAGAACTGGGAACCTCCAGGCTTCTGATTTTGCGCCTGTTGTGCTCGAGTCCACCAAGCAGCCGGAGGTGGAGGATCGCGTTCAGAAAGCAGCGCTCATCCTGAACTGCTTGTCCAGCTCATTAAAAAATGCAAATGCTATGGCTATGGCGAGAGCACCAGCTCGCAATAATATGAGTCAATCCATGGCCTTGGGCTCGAGGACATTGGCTCTGTGTTTGGATAAGACCATCTTTTCTGCATGAGTCACCCACAAGCACCTACTTTACCTCTGCGACGCACTTTCCATAGATTATTTTTACTTTGAAAACTGTTTCTCCTTCATGGGAGAAACATTGCAGTCCACACAAACAAGCTGGCAGTGTTATCTTCTCTGTTCTTCCCTAATCCAGTTAGAGACCAGTTTGGTTTACTGGCCCGGGTCATTTCAGTATTCCGGTGTCTATCACTCCGGATGACAGCGAACAGCACGGACACGATTGTAAATATTCTTCATTTCCTTCTCTCTTTCACAGTATATTTTTATTCTGAGATAAGGAAAGGGGCACTTCATCTTTTGGCACAGCTCATACAGACCGAAAAGCGTCGCTTTGAGCAGAAAAATGTGGAAGATGAAAAATAATACTGTAAAGGAAACAAATAAGAAAGCATTAAGTCACTCCATTACCATAATGTTAATGTAAATGTTTTAAAAACTGAAAAAGACCGCGCCGGCCCAATCAATAACACATGAACGAATCTGTTTAGAAGTAACTCCTTTCATATGGCTCGACATCCAAACAATCTCACATGGCAATCTTCCAGTTTGCCTTCAGTTGTTGACCACAAAATTGGATTTGAGATATTCACAAATGGCTGGCTCATTACTTCTGGAAGGTTTATTCTGGAAATGTTTAATGCCTCCTATTTGTTTTTGTTCTGATGGGGACTGTGTGTATAACCATGAAATAGCTTTTCAGTGCTGAGTGCTTTTTATTTTTCACCCCCGTTTCTGAAACATCGAGCGGTTTCCACGTTTCTTTAAAAGCTTGTTGGTTATACTTTCCACTGCATTTTTGTGTTTGCCCTGGATATTTTGTCGCTCCTGGTGCAAAAATATACGCTGCCTCGCCGGACCGCAGCCCAAGGTGGAGGTATCTGCTCTGTGTGTGTCGGGCCCCTTGCGCTGAGAAGGAGTGACATTACTGCTTACTGAGACCTGTCGCAATGCCAGCGTGGATGGCAAATTTGCATTTGCATCTTCCGGAGGACGCGTGTCACCAAGTGACTCCTGGGTCACAGAACCGGCTCGCTGCTGTGACTCTGCAAAAGCCATGTGAGCGGCGTACGTTGCGTCGCCTTGCCGCGCTACTGCGATCTACCCCTTCTGAGGATTGCTTTACGGTGTAGGACCACTGGCTTGGATGCTGTGATGGCAGCCTGGACCTTCTCATCCCCCCCACCACCGCCTCCATAAACTACAGTAGTGGAGTTGTTTTTCCAAGCAGTGGCATCTGTTTATTTCACGCCACGGGGATAAATCTGTCTGCCTGCGTTACTTTCATGTGTAAATAGCTGTGCTACTTCTATAGGAATCACTTGTGGAGAGAGAACAGGGAGGCAGATTAAAAATGCCTCCCATGGTGCACTGCTTTCACCAGCTTTCCTGCCCTTTTTCAGGGACCTCAAGCACAATAGACGAAAAGTCACGCGCAGTAACCCCGAAAAGGCATTTTTTTTGTCCTGTCGTGCGGTCGTTCAACCTGCGCCAAATCCTGCTTGTGTTTTCAATGAGTTTTGTCATAAAATGGTAAATTGTTACAATTTTATGTAAGCATGCATTATTTAAAATTAATGTTAGACCGAGAATTGAAAAGTGGTCTAAGTTTTATTTGTAATAGTTAACAATGGGTTTTGTCCAAGGGTAAATGTGGATATTTGATATACTGTGTATGATTTTTTAAAAAAATTTTTTTTTTTTTTAGCATGAACGCAGGTAGAGGCCATCCACGCATTATCCATTATCAATACCTGTTTAACTGGATCTGGACCCTCGAGTGGAAGGTGTAAAGCATGGCTGCACAAAATGGGATTCCAGGCATTGGACTCTCTCTCTATCGCTCACACACACACACACACACACACACACACACACACACACACACACGGGCCCAAGCATACACACACGCATACAAATGGGTGTGAAGCGTGAGTATCTTTGCAATGTCAGGGGAAATCAGAGTACCTGAAGGAGACCTGCTGGAACCTTGGGAGAGGCGGGCACTTCTTGCTGGATTCCATTACTCCCAATGACCATCCGAGAAGCCATTCACTGCCTCATCCATAGCTGAAAATGGAGAACTTTTTCCTGGATAGTAAAAACAACAGAGACTGTAAAGGCACTGAGGTTCTGCATAAACCCACAGTCCTGGATCTGCAAGGAAACAGCGCTGCCCACCGAACCACTGTGCTGCCCAACCTCGCTTATAAATAAACACATTTTATACCATCAAGGGATTCGCAAACACTGAGGGAACATTTAATTGAAAATTGTCCCTTTGTTTGTTTTCATGTGTTGTGTCGTGTTTATTTCCAGGCCTCAATGAGGTATCTGACTGAAGGCAAACACTATGGATGTTCTCATAATGTAACAGCCCTTTTCTCTGCTATTTGGACCTTAAACACATTTTCAGTTCCTTAACCACTATATCACCTGTGGTTATGCTCAGAAGGTAACAAGCAGCTGACAAAAGAGAGAAGTATGGGCTTACTGACTGTGGACGTCCACACAGTTAAAACCACACTAAAGCAAACCTCGTGTATCTTCCTATGATGCTTTTTATTTTATGGTTTTATTTTTGCTAACTGTAGTGATAACCCGCAATGGACTGGTATGCCGTTCAAGGTTTGGTCTCCTAGTCTCTCGCTCTGTGATTCCGGGTTGAGCCCCTGACCCCTGCAACCCTGACCAGCACGAGTGGTTAAATAAATGAATGGATGACTTCTCAATATATTGCATAGTGAGTCCTTTAAAAAAATTAAATAAAAATAAAACAGCGTTACCCTGCTTCATCTTTGATGTTTTTATCTCTTTTTCAGATCCATCCAGGTAAGTTAAAATGAATTAACCAGATTTATTTTTCCAGCCGGATGTGATGCCATCGATACTGTGTTCGGACTGAGCCGGAGATGACAGTCAATACGCTGAAATAATGATGACAGCATGCAAGAAAGTGTTGTTTTATTAATGTGGCACTGTCGGCATTATGAAATATCCCCCCTTTAGTGCAAAATAAAGGTTTGCTAAAAACACTTTTATTAATTATTGAGTACATTAATAGAATTATGGCTGCATCTCTTTAAAAGGCCTCTTTTTTTGTCAATCCCTCCAAACCGCGCAGCGCTTATTTGGTTTTTACATTTTGTTTCAGTTAGCAGCACTGTTAAATTCTTTCGAGCGGCGTACAGTTAGCGTCCAATTCTCACTCTTTTGTTATCGGATGCTGTTTTTCACTCGGCCGCCGCTCTTGGCAAAGCGCGACATCTGAGAAAATGAAGTGTTTAAAAAAAAAAAAAAACTGTCTGAAATCTGTGGGAAGGACTTAAATTAACCGGGAAGTTAATCTTGAGAGGTTCTTTTGATGTCCAGTAACACGTTTAGGATTAGAAAATTTGTTTACGTGCCCTTTGGAAAATTTTGAGTCAAGCATTTGTCAAGGGGGAAAAAATGTGATGATAATATCTCAAAAAGTCCAATTAACGCATAGTACCTCATACTGCTGTCTCAGTCAGAGATGTGGGTGTTATTTTCACTTTTGTGGGCATGATGTGATGGATTACCCCCTCTCAATACCCTTAAACCTAATCCTCATCCCTGAGTTACAGCAATGTCACCTACAGTTGTTATTATTATTATTATTATTAGTAGTAGTAGTAGTAGTAGTAGTAGTAGTAGTATTCTAATATAATATTCTAATATATTATTATTATTATTCTCCTGGTGCTCTTCTCCAAGATGACTCTGTTCTAATTTTTTAAACCCTAGACTACTTATAGTGATTTTTGTCCATTTATATATCTTGAAAATTTTTACCCATGGGTATAACAGCAGGAGAAAGGATTCAAACCTGGGATCTTCAATTGGAGAGACAGTGCTACACACCATGTTGCTTGCTGTTGCATGTTAACGCTAAATGAATTTTCTTTCAGTTTTGCATTTATTTATAGGTATTTTGCACTTAACTGTAGTTTCTTATACTTGAATTGTTCGTATTTGTTTTTGATCTCCTTTTTGTTTGGCGAATCACAGCCTCTGCTGTGCATGGCAATGGCCATCATTCTGGGCACCTTAACTACAGGGTGGAGGTAGAGCAGCGGCAGGAAACGGGGATCGACCACCACAAGGCAGTGAGGTGAGAGAGTGTTTTTTTAATACCTTTGGTTAGGAAGAATGTGAGGCTGAAAAATGTACCTGTGCAATAAAAATAAGACACAACTGAAATGTTGCCCTTGCGTTGTTCTTGAAGAAGGTGGGGAATAAGGCCAAGAACCTTCCTCAGTCAGGCACCGGCCTACTCAGCATCCGCTCAGCATTGCGGAGAAGGTCCACCTGGGTGTTGTCCTTAACCGGTTCCAGTCTTGTACTCGTGGCAGGACAGATGACCTGGGCCAAGCAGCCCGAGTTCAACTTACTACCCAGGGCAGCTATTTAAAGTTAACTGGAATAAGCAGCATTCTCCTGATAATAGGTTTATGTCCAGCTGCACACCTCCGTACGTTTGGTTCGCAGATTGAAGCCAGTGCATAAAGCGATGAAGGCATCTCAGTTTAAATCCATTTCCCTCCACTTCGGTATGCTCTGTGCGCAATTGCACAGCTCTTGCAATTGTTTTGAAGCCCAAGTTGTCTGCGCCGTGGAAAACTCCCCGACCCTCAACATGGTTGTGTGTCCCATGTCTCTTTCAGATCGGCTTCATGCCGACAGGGTGCAGGGAGACTAATTGGCAGTTTGCTCAAACATTTCCTTCTGACGGGAAACGAAATGAGGCCAAGCAGCCATTGTTGCCGAAACATATTTGTCTCGACTTGCCACAGATACAGAATGTGACTCTAATGCGAGCCGACAACAACAAGGAGAGCGAAGTCGGAGGATTTTGAAAGGAGAACAAGACAATAAACATTCCTTTTGCTGCTTTTAATGGGCCTCCGGTTAACACGGTAAACAGAAAGTGCCTTTTGCAGGGCATCTTCGCTCTGCTTTGAACTTTTTTTAGATCAGTCAAAATTTTGAGCGAGCCCGCCGACGTTCCGAGGAGGTTGCTCCGTCGAACCCAAAAAAAGCACACGGTCACCGAAATGCGTTCAGAAGAATTACAAAAGGCAGCCCTTTACTTCTCATCACGAGTTGCCCGATGTTTTTCCGTGTGACAACGCGGCCAGAGCTCAGCGCCCGCCGGAGAGGGAGAGGGAGGGCGAAACGCGAACCCGCGGCCGGAGTAGCTAAAGATACCCGCAGCACAGCTGAGAGAGAACCACCAGACGCATCTCTCTGGCTTATTAGATAACAAGATGATTAAAATGACATTAGCGCGCAGGCGACACCGTGAAGACAGAACTTTTGTCATCGGTGCAGGCGGTAAGCAGCTGTCGAAAGCGTTCCGTCTTCATCCGGAACAAATAAATCCTTGCTGATGTAATGAAACGAGATGCATCTAGCATCTCAATCGGGTTTATTCACTTGCCATTATCTTGAAAAAATGGGTTCAAAATGTTCTTGTGCTGCTTTTTTAATCTCTGGATTTAGACTTTGGAAGAGTAGAGGATGTTATAAGTAATATAGATTTAAAATCCTGCGGGATCATAAATGAGTGTGTCTGCTGCCAAAATTCAGCCCGGGCTCTTCTAAGGTCTGTAATTAAACTCCGTTGGGCCCGGCTCAAAAATGCCCGAGAGTTGGCCGAGTTTCTTCACTGTGCGCTGCAATTACTTGAGATGAATAGATGACTTCATCATCTGCTTCTCCTTTTTGTAATTCTAGGACAATTGCCAAAGTCACAGATTCCCAATCATTCAAAGGCATCATTGAGCTCCTGTTTGGGCTGAAACAGGGGCCGCTTTCACCTGGAACACAGGCATCTCTGTGCAGTTTCCTCGAGCGATTAATGCGCAATTGCAGCTATACATCATTTCCCTCGCAGGTGATATCCATTGCCACGCAAAATTTAAGAAAGGCCAATAGCCAGGGGAGCTGCTTAGATGGCCTTAATGTGACATCCGCGCTAAGCCGGGTTTGCGCGGAACTGTGGGTAGTCTCAGCGTTGCTCTCCAAAGTGTCTTTTTCCAATCTTCATTCTTCTCATGCTAAAAGCCAGTTACTAATTCATGTGAAGATTAGAATGCTATCTGTACAATTTGCATGAGAAAATGAGTAAGAGGTAGAGAAGCAGGCTGCAGCTTATTCGGGGCCGGCACCCTGGTCGCCACACTGGAACGGCACCCAAAATCGTGTTCGCCTTGCTTACATTTGCGTACAACTGACCCATGAAACCAGTCAATCGCTTGTCATTGAAAGTGTGATGGTGATCCCTTTATCGGGTTCTGCCGAGTGTCTCATGTTCATGTTTCCTCCCCGCAGCCCTTCGCAGCCAACAGACACTCCGGCCGCCGAGCGCACTAATGGCGGCTCCATTCCAACGATAAACCACCGGTGCCGAATGTGCTGGAGCTGAGCGGGGGTTCGGTTTCTGCAGAACAGCGAGTCGCGTCCGAACGCCGCCTGCCGTAACCTCAACCCGGTGTAGATTGACCAAGGAACATCGCGGTAGCGGTTGCTAAGGGACACTTTGACTGTGTACGAGTCAAAGCTACCCAAACAAGGCAGGCAAGGGAACCAGAATGGCTGCCCACCTAGGATTCACTGGACACATAAGAATGTAGCAATAATGCTGGACCTTGTGAGGGTGCGCTGTGGTCTTCAAAGTAGATATGGTTGATGTACTCGAGGTTACCTGTCAGATACCTTGTTGTTACTGACAGACATGTAATTTCCTGTCCAGTGCAACATGGTCAGCCACAACCTATCTTTTGCCACAACAGGAAAAAGAGTCCATTGTTATCGCACGAGCTCGAGTCTGCTTCTAATTTGGGAATTTATAACACCGCGATCTGCCTTTACAGCTCACCATTTCTGGGTCAAATTAGAAAACACAGAAACATCCAAGGATGTCATATGTAAGTTTTGTGCTTGAAATGTGTGTGAGATGTGTTTTAAATACAGAGGCAGTGAGGATAGGCCTGCTCTGTGCGTGGCTGCATCGAGGTGTGTGTGTGTGTGTGTGTGTGTGTGTGTGTGTGTGTGTGTGTGTGTTGGGGAGAGAGCTTGCCAACGTACACAAATGCGGCCTGATTCCATCCCATGGGGTCATACGATCAGAATCAGCCAGGACAACATAATTTGTGTTGGAAAAGTTTTAAAAGTAGGAAACCAAACAGCACACGGTGGAGACGTCCAGGTGAGTTTCAGTTACACATCTGCATGTCCCATGGCTGATGATAATTGATGTCACTTCCAAAAAACCTCAGGTTCTCCTTCATGAATCTGCGTGTTGTTCCAGCGTATGTAATATAGCCTTTACTACTCCTGTTACCTTTCACATCTGCTTCTGAGAGGCCCCAGTATCAGTTATTAAACTACACCTGAAATGGTGTGGTGTTAAAACAACAAATGCATTTGTTGACATGGTCTTTCTTTGCCTTTTGACTTAATATTTCGAGCTCTCAGCGAGAATTTTATTGAACCGGGTCTTCTTTGTTTAGCTTCAATAAAGCTGGTGGTGGCGGCATTTTGGAGGGCTGTTGACTTAAAGGCTAACAATTACAACTCGCATACATGCGTATTTTTTATACGGAACTCAAAATGTTCAGAAGGTGTTTTCTCTGTACGACAACTCTGTCATGGCAAATAAATTAACCGGGATCAAGACAAAAAAACAATAAGATAAGGGAACCAAAGATTTGTGTTAATCTCTGAGTCATTTAAGGTCACAAAATGGTGCATTCTGAGCTGTGGATAAATCTGACTTAATACATTTGTCAGTGTGATTTACAGTTTGTCGTCCTGGGATGTTTGTTGCATCGCCTTACTCCTTGTAATAGAAACTTTCAAAACCCCTTAAAAAAATGCCCTGCTAGCAAAATATTTTTCATGAAATGCTTATTTCCCGCCATGCTGGATTAAATAATGGCTTCCAGTCATGAACCCATTCCAGTTTGGGAACAAAAATACGATAGTCTCACATCTTCTGGTTTTTCCTCTAACTTCAACCTGAGCATAAATAATGGTCAAATGATGTTATCGTGCTTGAACAGGGAAGAAAAAATATATTACAGCACATGGTGTCATTAAAATACATCATAAAAGGGGGAAAAAAATGAGCTGATATTGTTTGCAAGAGCCTTCATCAGGAAATGCCTTTGCCATGAACAGAGGAGTTCATTTTTTTCTTGTACCACAGATATTTCCTGAAGGTCCGTCAACTGGAAAGTAACTTGACTGTCTCTGTTCAAAAAAATCCAACTTGAGGGATAGAGGGGGTCGGACTTCTGTGCTCCTGGAAGCCCGGTCTAACCGCATGCAGTTCGTTTTACCGTGTTTTCAGTCGTGTTGCTCAGATTTAAGCATCACGGTTTCTCAGGTTTTTTGTCTTTGACTTTGAAAGTTCCTAGATCGACCGCATGACCCAGGAGAAGTAAGCAGCATGTTTTGTGCATTTGCTTTGGTAACAGGACACATGTACCGTGTGTAGCTTTTAAAAGTATTGCCTACAGTGTTAGGATATTTATTTATTAAGTGACAATCATCTCCAGAATCTAACTGACAACCTGTCAACCACAAAAACTAAAGTCGTGATAACTTTACTGTCTTACCAGTGTGAAGCTACAGCAGTTTCCATGTATGGTTTGCCCACAGTAGCAGGGTCTCTGTTGCTGCACACATCAGCCCCATTACAAACCTCCAGGGACCAAAACAGGCAACTGCAAAACCAAGAGGTTCTGACTTGTTGTCATCAGGTTTTGATTTCAGTAGAGTCATTATAACCACTTTCAATGGCCCTCAACACAACTGGACATTTTTATTTTGGAAAAATGGGCAAACAGAGGAACATGATTGGCCCACTTTGGCAATAAGACCCAGCAGGGTGTCTGGATCAGTGGCTGTTTTGGGGTCTACGAGTGGAACTTGTGGTTCTTCTGGACCAATGGAATCTTTACAGTCTGGGAGTTCTGGGCAGAACTGGTTAGAATTTGTCTTCACAAGCTGCCCATGCATAGACGGCATCTAAATCCTGGTTTTAACCATAGTGCTGGCAAAGTTACAATTTATTAAAAGCAACATCATTGTTCAAAAACATTTTGGAGGTTACAGCAAGGCTGCCAAATATGAAAGGAATTTTTACCAAGACTGCTCACATAAAAGCTCACTAACAAAAATGTGATGTTAATTAATAATAAATTTAGCAAAAATAGAAAATTGTTTCAGCTCTCAGTTGTGGCCTGAATATAAATGACATCTTGACTTGTTTCTTACTGCATCTGGTAATGTGGAGCGGTGGTGGCAACAGTTTCTTTGTAGAAATAACTGAGTGTCTACCTATGACCGAGGGAGGTCACTGTCAGTCACCTGTTTCTGTCATTTTTCCTGTTGTAAAAATTGTTGCTGTTTGTTGAACCAAGTCGCCAACTTCACCCTCATAACAGATATGTTTCTAGCGCAACAGCAGCCTGGTCCTCTCTTAGTTCCTCCATCCTGCTTTAATTTCTCCATGAGCTTCTTGAACTGCCAGTCTACAGTGAAAAAGATTAACTTCATCCTGTCTTCTGCCTCCCTCCTCTCGCTCGAAATCCTGGCTCTCACTGAAATGTGGATCTTTCCTACAATGCCGCCATACCTGCACTTCTCTCCGTCACCTACTCCTTCCCCGACACCCCTCAAACCTCTGACAGGGGTAGAGGTAAAGAGCTGCTTATTTCTCCTCAGTAGGAATATTAATGTGTCCCATTCCATATTTTTCACACATCCTTGTATAGTTAGAATTTCCATTCCTTTAGAAACTGCATTCTCTCTTGTTGTCCTTTACTGCCTTCTTAGCCAAAAATTTGACATTTTTGTTGAGTTTCCTCCGTATCAATGCCAGGATTCTGAGAAATGGCCCATTCGCTAAACTTCAGCCCATTTCAGGAAGTAAAATCTCTGACCTTCTACTCTCACAATGACAGCTCTGATACTTTGGAAAAGTTTTGAACATGCATCTGGTGACCAGTTGTGGGCATTCGTTCCCCATGATGATCTCCATGATGAATATTGGTTTGGATTCAAAATTAGTCATTCAACCAAGACTGCTCTCCTTTCAGTGTCAGAAGTTCTAAAGTCAGCTAGAGCTGCCTCCCTTTCCTCATTCCTCATGTACCTCAATCTGTCTTCAGCGTTTGACACTGCCAACCATCGAATGCTTCTTTCTCCTCTATAATATCTTGCAGTGAAAGGATCACCACTGAAATTGTTTTACTCCTTGGTATTGGGAAGATCTTATGGGGTCATTGGCATGGCTCATTGTCTCTCAAATGATGTTCCACAGGGCTTGGTGCTGAACCCCTTACTCTTCTCCTGCAACACTGCTTGCCTTGGCTCTGCTATTGGATTCTCCTTTCACTGGTGCACTGATGATACTTTGTTCTGCTTCCATCTGCCACAGCTATATTCTTTCATATTGAAGCTTTTGAAATCTGTGCTTGGATGTCTCACCACCGCTTACAGCTCAATATTTCTGAAATGGAGATCCTCCATCACTCAGCAGGTCCATCCACCATTTTGGAACCCTTTATGAAACATCTAGCTCATTTTGTCAAACCCAGTCCTGCAGAAATCTCCTGGATAGCATTCACACTCTGCACTGCTCCTAGTCTGGGCCATGGTGACATCTTGCCCGAACCACTGTAACTCCAAGTTGTCTGGTGTTCCAGCCTCTGCCATCCAGCATGTCCAGCTGATCATAACTGCTGCAGCATGCATTGTGTTCAACTTCATAAAGAGTTCCCATGTGTCTCCCCATCCGATCATTCCCCACTGCCTTCCCCTAGCTGCCCCACTTAAGTTCAAGAGAAGACAATCAAATAATCTTTACCCTGAACCTACACGACCACATGATCCTCTCCACCTCTACAAGAGTGAAATGCTTCTCTGCCTCTGGCCACTTGGTGGTCCCATTCAGACGAAGCCTAAAGTTGAACGTTCACAAGTCTTGGTATGGTGGAACTCCTCTCTGGTCAAATGAGCTCCTTCTCTCCGTCAAAACTGCTGAATCTCTTTCAGCAGTCAAGAACCAACTCAACACACATCACTTTCTGAACCATTTTTTCTCCTGTTCTCCTAGCAGCTCCATAAATTTGCATCGCACCGTCCGTTAGAATTGCGTTTGCTTCCCATCAGGCTCTATCCTACAGACAGGAACCCACAATGTCCAGAGGCAAAAGCAGTCATATCAAACAAAGTGTGCTTCCACACTTCAGCATCTAAAGCTAATTTTTGCTTTGCTCTAAGCTTTACCTCACTTTGGGTAAAAGCATCTGGTTTTAAATGCAAATGAACTGACTAGGCCAAGGTCAAAGGGAAATAAAGAAGTGTTTGGATGTTTTTAGCTCTGAAATCACTCAAAGCATTAAAGGGCAAGAATATCTAATCATGACCGCAGTCATTCATTATCCACAATTTATTCTGGAGTTATGCTGACCTGATGGGAAATGTAGGTGATGTATAAAAATATTTTACTGTGATACAAAAATTGCCTGTAAGATTTAACACCAATATTTGAGTTACCCAGCACAATTAGTACATGAAGGAAATTCATTGTGCCATTTATTTCAACCGTGTTCTACAGTATTTATAGTGCAATACTTCACAGTTCATACTATACTACGATAGCAGTCCAACAATAATAAGTTAAAGTCTAAAATTAGACATGAACAATTTTCTTTTTACTACAGACATAATATTTATACGTAGACCCTAAACCCTAGTTTAATATAACAATAAAAATGTAAGTGACTCATTTTGCTATGATAGACCGTGCAGTTCTGCACGCAAGAATGGATGCAGCAGCGTGTACTGGATGTGTAAACAACGCAAGTTAAACAAAATTAGTGCCATTTTAAGTCACTGTGAAAATCCACAGCTTCATATGTCATGCAACATAGCATTCAAAGCCTGATTCCTTATTGTAAAAATTAAGCTATACACATCTATGAGATACAATGAAAGGCAGGTATTTCCATTTTAATTTACGTAGCACACAGTTAATTTTATGCTGCGGAGGAAACGGCTCCCACAGCCAAGTTTACAATAAAGAATTCCTCAGTTTCCCTGACAGAAATAATAAAAACATCGGTTTCCATTTTCACCGGCAGGGAAATATTCCGGCGATGACAGTGTTGGTATATACTGTACATACCAACATCAGCCCTTTCCCCCGCTCACGCGTTCAGCCACAATCATGTCAAAGCTGTGAAAGATGTGACTGACGCGTCCAAATTCAACACGGTCAGCCTTGCTTTACCGTAAAGCTGTCAAGTGGTAATACCCTGGACTGTCTGGGGTACGAACTTCACACTCCGCCCTGCCAACTGCTGCCTTTCATTACCCTGAAGGGATTTGGTACCCTAACATGTTGGGATGGGATATGAACCTGTAAGACTTTAACTGGACAAGAAGTTACTGTAAATGAATGGACTGATGGATGGATAAATAGATGCAAAGTCGGCATTAATATTCTTATTAATGTATGGTTATATCCCCATAAATATATAGATATTCAACAGCAAACAGCTGATTTGCAATACTGGGCAGTGGTTCACTTTATGGGTTTGCGCTCCATGCTTCCATCAGAGTTAATCTTCCACTGTTGGTTTTAAACTGTCTAGTTCATTTTTAAAGGTCATTTTCAATTGGGGAAGTAGACCACACTTTATGGGTTTTTTTTGTTCTGTAAAAGAACAAAAAAAAAACCTGAAAGCATGGAGGCCCTTGCTGTGATGCACTGGAGTCAGGCATCAGCAACCAGTTAACTATACACAAAAGATGCAGTCAATGTAAGGGCCTTAAAAGGAGATGTTCTCACTGGGCCATCAATTTTATAAAACTTCAGGGGGAAAGCACCCATAAATATGACCTTCTTTATGAGTTAACCAAAGGTGGAATATTAAAGGGCACCACTGAAAAGGGTAGTGGTCCAGTCATCTGGTCTTAAACTCTTAATGACCTATAACATCTGTAAAAATATTGTGAGAAGCTAATTTTGTTTGGACAGAGGTGGTGCAGAACAGTCCCTGGCTGTCAGGGAAGGATACAAGGTAAAATAAAATGGATCCTGAGGGAGCTGGACAGAACCCTACTGTATGCTTCTTGATGGGTAAGAAACTTGGTTTTTACACAGATTGGTCAGCAGTGGGGGTGGGCATCAAGGGTCAACTGGAAAGGCTGGTCTGCAGCAGTTTTTGACTGGGGTAATGGATGTGTCTTTGGCTGAAAGTGGACATGAATGAGATATGGCCCATTACTTCCTCCTCATGATCCTTGTGTTGACTGAGTAACGGTTTCCCCCAAAAAATCTGGACCATTGCATCCTGAGTGCTGCGTGTCCTCATTGCCTCTGGTCGTGAAGCATTGCTCATCATTTCCATTGGCTAGTGCGCTATGGGAGACCACATGGATTATGTGGTGTTTAGGTGGCCCAACAATGAGCGTTGCTGGGACCAATATTTTCAGGAAGTTCAAGGATTCCATGGAGACTTTAATTGGAAGTATATAGAGTATGATGATAATTTGTTACTACTGTCTGCATGATTTTTCACACATATTATACATCCTCTACACACATATACACACGCTGATGCACATTCTCTCTCTCTCTCTCTCTCTCTCTCTCTCTCTCTCTCTCTCACTCACTCACTCACACACACACTAATGTACTAAATTTAAAAACTTGAAAGGCAGTAAAACTTGGTGATATAAAGTTTGGAAATATACAAAACACATTTTTCCCTTTTTCACTGTAACTCTGCGGTGTTTGTCAGTTCGACAACACCAACAGTACTGTACTAAATACAACCACTTTAATGATAAAACAGTTTGATGATTATATATTGTATTGTAGCTCTTTACCTTTTCGCCACTACACCTTTTTGACCCGCGCAGCCCCAGGTATCTCAGCTAGCTGTTATCTAAAGTCCACATGGGTAAGATGGCAGCTACGATGTCCACCCTGTTACTGAGATACCGTAGGGCAAAACTCCTTCAGATTTGAGAGTCTCTCAGATGTTTTTTGATAACAGTAATATCTGTGACTACTTCTGAAGCCAGCAGAAAAGATCAAACATACAGAGAGAGACTCTTTTGCCATAAACAGAAATGCATCACATAAGCTTTTTTTTGATGTTGTCAGCATTTTTCAAAGCAATCACAAAATGCAATATTTGCATTAAACCCGTAACAGTCTTCAGCCCCCTTGTGTATCACACTGACTCACAGTTTAGGAGCCACGTTACACCCACTGTACGTCCAATACACTGATGTGTGCGAGTGTGTACCCAGTGAGGAAAGCATCACAAATGACACATAATACTCTTTTGTGGGTGCCAGCTAGCATACGTAGTGTCCTTTTCCCTTTTTGTCAATTGTTTACCATGATTACTTCTGTAAATAATCTATGTCAGACTTCACAGTTACACAATGGTGAACAAAATGAAACAGCGATAAATGAGGCATCTTCTGTGACATTATGCTGACCACCATGCCATATACTAGCAAAAATGATACAAAAAAATTGAACAAAAATGTAAAAATAAATTGTATTTGAGTGCAGTTATCACTGTTACTATACACTATGTGCCTGACGTGTCTAATGTCACAAAATCAGTGCCTTGAACACTAAAATAAATGCTGAAATAAAAGGAAAGTGCAGTAAAACATAGTAAGCCAAAAAAAACAGAAAATATTTAAATACCGTACGTCATTTTTTGCATGACTGACTTGCATTACACTCAACCTTTTTTACCACCATAGTTAATAAGCTTCTACCCTCTACACAGGAGCCTATTTTAGAAAGGAAATTTAAAAAATAATATCTATATTAACTGTATACAACATGTATTAATTAACATTCGCATGTCTCTGTGCTCTGGATTCATTTTATTTAATTAGAAATGGCTATCTCTCCATTCCATATAATGTAGTTGTACTTCTGGACACAGCTTTCCTTAAAAGCTCAGTGTTTTCGCTGAAAGTGAGACTTGTTCCTGCTAATAATGTGTGTTGTTTATTTATGAGTGTATTCTGTATGTTGTTCGAATAATTTGCAGGTTGAACATTGCCTTTCCTTGGCAGACAAAGCAGAGCTGCGATATAGCCTGTAATGTGGGTCCAGTGCCTGGGGTGCTGCACGCAGCGATTGCTAAGGTTCACATGTAGGCAGCATGTGTTTCACTTATATCGCCTGCTTTTTTAGCTCCCATAAAGCAAGATTAACTTTTAAAAAAGGATTTGTTTAACGGGAAAAAACGATTATTGTGCTATTGGTGCCCTTTTAGCTAAAGCAGTCTGTTAAGAGCCCCTGTCATGGTTTTCTCGGAGGCATGAAGCTTTTTTACACCAGGGGTTTAGATGTGGCTCGGAGTCGAGATTTACCAGTGGCAAACATCTTTTTTATAATCTAAACACAAGGAGCTGGCTTTGAATTACATTAAAGTCACATTTACCAAATTCACTTAATTTTTTGCAATGCCAGAGGCTTTTGACTGGGATTTTTTGCTTAATCGTTTGCTTAAGGAAACAAGTAGCAGGGAGTGTGGCAGATAAAGCCGTGTAACCTGAAGACAGGACCCTGCTGCTAAGCATGTGAACCCATGAGAGAGGTACGGTACTAATACTGTACCAAAACTTTACCCACATTTATCCTGCTCAACATCCAGTGGTATGCAGCAAAATCACTGCTAGATCTCCTCTGATGGGGTTAAATCCATGCCCAGGGGGTTCACCCTGGGAACAAAGCAAACTGGCCTGCACAGTGTTCATGTAAAACCATTAAAACTTTAGCACAAACACTGTTGTGCCGTAACTGTGCCGCTTGTGGAAGTTGAACAAGCCTGCTGTAAGGCGAACACATAGGACTGAGACGGTCCCATCCAGGGTGTGCCCTGCTTCACAGGCTTTGCTTCCAGGATAGACTCTGGACCACCGTCGCCCCACACTGGGCAAACAGCTTTTGATAATGAATGGTGGATGCACAAATATGGTAAAATTGTTTTGCTTTGGAAAAACACAGCAACCAAGCAATGAAGTTAAAGCACTGAGTTCCAAGTCAGTGCGTATGCATAAGGCAGCACAGTGGTCTAACAGGTCGTGCTGCTGCCTCATAGTGCCTGCATTTTTTTTGTGTGTGGCTTCTAATCCAGCTCAGCCCTCTCTATAGCTGATATAAAAGCTGAAGTATATCTGAAAAGCAGCAAGGTGAATTTCTGAGTTGAAACGCAATTTAAAAACAAGCCACACATTCGGCGACCTGCTGCGACCTGTCTGGTCAGGTCAGGGGTCATAACCTTACAGCATATTCGCATTTTGAGAAGCTGTTGGGTCATACGAAGCAAACACCTAAAGCCTCAGCGTAAGTCTGCAAGGCAAAAATCAGTGCATACAGAAATATGATTTTAAAACGTATATTAAGTAAAAATGAGACTTTGTGACCTACTGCATAGTTTAGCCAAAAGAAAACCAGCAGCTTCTGACTGTCAGTCAGCATAGGGCCCTGTACCCTACAAACAATATTGCTGGCAATGTTAATTATGGTCTGGAGAGTGTCACTGTACAATAACAGTATACAGATACCTTTGACAGGTGGGATCAGCTTAGAGAAAATCTCATTAGGATTTTCCTGTCCGTTCCTTTCTGTTGTTATTATCCATTAACTCAGTTTTATATTTCTGCGGTCTCATTTCGGAACGGTCATTACATATGAATGAGGCGAAACTGCACAGGCATCAAAGCCCAACGCCTGCGTTTCTGTAATATTTAATGCGTGCAAATTGCATTAAATTGCACGGCATTAAATGTCCTTGGACGTTTTATTGTGCTCGGCGGTAGTTTTGCGAGTGTTAAATCCCCCCGAACATTTGATAAATACGTTGCAGCCGCGCCAAGAACCTTTAAGCACATTACCGCCAGACCTCCGACAAATGACTGCGTTTAGCGAAACGTACGAGTGTTTATAAATGGATGCTAGCCGCCGAGGCTCGCGGAATCATGTAGTGATTTAGTGCGACTGCCGAATTCTGTTGGCCGTGCACCATTTAGCTGTGTTGCTTCGGGTCAAAGGTCACCTGAAGCCAGCGCTATAACAACTTGTTAGGTATTGGGGGGACAAAAAAGTTATTAGAAAATGGTACTTAATGGAGTAATACATAAATATGGAGGAGGGACCTTTTAGGCTTGTTTGAACCCTTTTGGGGGCGGCGGCGGGGTGGGGGGGGGGGCTCTGGGATTCATAATCCAATCCATCGTCTTCTGGATCCAATCACATTGTTAGTGATCCTGCATGTTTGGTCGCTTGCTCACACCCTTGGCCGCTCTGACCACTTCGAAACGGACCCCGGAGGAAAACATCACACGTGCCGGACAATCTGGGGGCTCGGTCCGAAAATAGGTCCAGAACCCATGACCGACTGGCCGCGTGTTCCCAGGGCCTCTGCCAAAAAGCCCATCTCACTTCAGCTGATTTCCAAAAGCAAACACGGCAACTGTCCGAGGAGCAGCTGCCGCAGATGTCGAGGTGCTTCTGCGTTCTGCAAAGTCTGATAAATGAGAGGGGGAATTATTTCAAAGTGGATTTTAAAAAGACTGCTTTAATAATGCATCAGCTTCTACACAGGCCTCTCCCCTGGTGCCAGACATATTTCTGGTTGCCTTATCAAAATCTTACATCCCATTCCAAGGTTATTTAATCTTCTCGCCGCCACCCCCCCTCCCCTGCGAAGCAGGGCTTGTTAAAGCAACACTGCCTCACACGATCCTACCCAGACCCACATAATCCATCAGAGGAACAAGTGTGTATGTTCTTTCATGCACATTTAAAGTCGTGCTAATGTCTCTATTTAAGACAGCTGATGACATACATGCGACTCGAGTCTTTTGTACTTTGATCGGTGAATAATCGCACCGTACGCGATGCAATTATCGTCCTGTCGCCCGAACTGCTGTTAGACGCAGGGGGAACATCGGTTTGCAACTGCGGGATTAGACAGCAGCGAGTTTGACAACTTATTCAATTTTTCATCTCGGGCGGCTTTTCTGCGCGGCGTTCGCCGAGTGCCATCGAGTTGCCTGCAAATACAAAAGCAAAACGTGGGGCGACAGTCGAACATGCACACAATCTAAGTTAAATTGTTTACAAAAGTAAAAGGAAACAAAAGGACAATTATTCTTCTGTAACTTTTAAAAAAGTTCTCCTTGTGCTGTATGTATGTTTCTAAGTTTGTTTCTAAGTTTCTGTTTCTAAGTATGTCTATCTATCTATCTATCTATCTATCTATCTATCTATCTGTTTTTCCATCTGCCTATCTGTCTGTCTGTTAATCTGTTTCTAAGTATGTCTATCTATCTATCTATCTATCTATCTATCTATCTATCTATCTATCTATCTATCTGTTTTTCTATGTCTGTCTGTCTGTCTATCTGTATCTAAGTATGTCTATCTATCTATCTATCTATCTATCTATCTATCTATCTATCTGTTTTTCTATCTGTCTATCTGTCTGTCTATCTGCCTGTCTGTTTACATGCCATACGTCTGTATGTTTTCACGCGTTCGGCCCACAGTGCAGTAAACCCATTAATGAGTCCGTCGTAGTTTCACAAGCAGAAAACTCGGGCATCTGCACCGCCTCAAAGCCAAAAAACATACCATTACCCTTTTGGCAGAATTTAAATCAGATTAATTGTAATGGCCCTTCATTCTTGGGCCAGAGATAATTGGAGAGCGGCGTGTTACATCCATCCCATTCTATTAGGAAGAAAATTGTCTGTTTTGATACAAGAGTACATTATTTTGAATAAATTATTTGCAATACCGTGGCGCAAATTATAGCACAAATGTTATTCAGATGAAGTGCTATGAAAATCCGGACAATTATTTTCCCCCAAAAGTAAATATATTTTTTGGTCCAGAAACACAGGACTGTTATTTTAAGTTCTCCATCTTTTGTTCAGTTTTGGCCAAGGGCGCATTGCATTTTCCTTTCTCAGTTAACCTTTCCTCCGCTAAAGCGAAATGATAAACTGGAAAACAGCATGCGCACGCAGAACTGAAAACGGGAACCACGCACCGGCGCAACTGGGAACGTTGAGCCACGAGAAAATGCTCGGCACCCTAGGAAACGTGCGAGCGACTGCGGTCGTCCCCTCCGTGTTTGTATAAACTTCTTAAATGTCTCTAAAGTGGTGCTAAATATTAACTGTGGAAAAACGTCATGTTTGCTTTACGGCTGCCACCGAGGTTATCGCTCCTTCTCTGATGTGCACAACTTTGATTTGTTCACTAAAGGAAAACAAGTCCACGGAGAATAGTTGGTTTACATTCATTTGAGAGGGATCATTTCTAAATGAGCCCAACGTATGTATTATTTATACCGAACCCCCACAAAGCCACGCCATGTAAATATTCCATCTCTGTTCCTGACTAAAACATCAAATGCACACAGATAATTAGTAAAATCCTGAAATATTCGATGTGTTTGAATCTGCGTTTCTTTCCCAGGAACACCCGGGCCGGCTTTTAAACTGTCCGTTCAATTACTTGCAGTGCAAAAGCGCAAGTCTGTTTTTAACCTCAAAATACGGATTCTTGTAAGTCAAATGATTTCTGTGAATGATTTTTTTTTTTTTTCCAAATTCAGAAATGTGCCCGTTAAATACTTCTCTCAACTCTGAAAAGCACCTTTTCTAGGGGAAAAAACTGCGCTGTTAAAGAGTTATTAAACCCTTCTTTCAGCCTTCGGCACTTTAAAAACATAAAAAAATGTACGGTGTTTGCAATAAATGGCTACAGCTGATGTCTGACAAATGATGCTGATCTGTATTTCGTTTTGCAGCCAAGGCTACGTCAATAGAAATGAATAAATACCGATTAAACTGATCAATAGCGTAAACGTATTGTTCCCTCCAGTCCTCTACCTGGCCATTGCAGTCCTTCTGTGTGAGGTGTGAACACCTTGACTCTTCAAATCTTGACTCTCCACACAGGAATACATTTAGAATCAGGTTTTCCTATAAGCTTTTGCATTAATTTTAGCACAAACCTAATTTCTCTTTTTCCTTTTCCACATATTTTCCATGGGCCCGCTTTTACAGTGGGAAACCCATTCCTTTCGCTTTGGTGCCCAAGATGCTCTTATGTTATAAAGACTTTCCTATTTTTTGGGCACATTTGATTTTCTAACACAGGTTTCTGTCTTTGTTGCTCCTCCAACAGTCACTTTAAAGTCTGTCTTTAATCCCTTATTCCCACACTTCCCACACTGTATACCATACTGCATGCCTTCCCACACTCCCTGTACTGCATATGGAGAGCAATAAATACTTTCTTGTAAAGAAACACGAGCACACAATGTTCATAAAACTCATTTTACCAAGAAAATAATAAGTAAAACTTTTTTCAGAGCACACTTTCACAACATTCTACATTTTTGTTGCTGTTGCCTGCAGACTGACTCCATTCTTTAACTCTTTTCACCCCCCTAAGTGACAAAGCAAAGCAAACAAAGGCTGAATGTCTGGATGTGGCATAAGGATGTAAAGTTTGTTTTTCAGGTTGAACAACACTGATATTCTGGTAAATTTCGCCTTCTGTGAGTTTCTGAGAGACATTGAAGCCCCTTTTCGAAAGTATTGTGACATTAACTTAAATGGCTTTTTTGGCCCTGCCGACGTTTACGTATTTTGCAAAAAAAAAAAAAAAAACACGTATTTGTTTAGAACAAGAATCAGAACAAGAGGAGTAAAAGAATGCACAAAGGTTTTTTTTGGGTTTTTTTTTCCCCAAGCCACAATGCACAGAATTTTAAACTGCAAGAAAGACCAAATTACAAAATCTTATTTTTCTGATCACTGAAACATCGGAGTCATCCAGTTTACTTCTGATTCCCATAAAAATTAATGACCGTGAAAACAAAAATTAAAAGCAAGTTGTTTACGGCAGAAGCGATTACTTTGCAAACTGGGCACCGCAGCAAAGCAAAGTATTTATAGGATGCTGTGATTTTTTTTTTTCCTCCCATATTTCAGAAACAGATGGTCAAGAAAATTACATATAGTTGTTATTTGAGGAAAAAAGTTTTTTTTTTTTTGTTTGTTTGTTTTTTTTTATTTTTTTAAACAAATTTCCACAAGCTCGCTTGTGTTATAAAACATTAAATGTGCGGTGACACAATATATTTATTTATCCACTGGTACAGCCGGACAGAAGTCAGAACCAGGGGGTGGTGTTTATTTTATTTCCCACTGTCCCCCATTTGATCACTTCATTATATTTGTTTTGGTAGCTCTTGCGCTAAAAACCCCCTTGTAAAACCCCAGCGTGGTCATCGCCATTCCAAAGCCTACTTGATATCTGAATATTTCAGATCATAACCTCCACAAAGACTGGGAATTTCTGGGGTCTGCATTATTACTGCTAATTCAAACCATGGTTACTACTATTTAATGTTGCCGAACGGGTTGTCTGAAATTGGCATGCATACAGTTTTTGCAGTGATTTTAATTGTAAATAATGATTTTGTAGCATCGCACATGAGTGATGGGTCAGCGTGTTTTGTCTTGTCGAAAAAGCAAACATGCGACGGCTTCTTTGGACACAAAAATTATATTTGAGCAATAAAGTGCATATACTGCAGATCTGTAAAGACATGCATAAGTAATGTACATTATCAAAGCGGCGCAAAATGGTTGCACAGAACATTTCTGAATAACTTAATTTTCTCCGCTCCTTTCATCTCCTGGGGCGGAAGATCTTTGATCTGATCTGCAGGGAAAAAGCAAGTGTGTTCTGACAGCTGATTTCTAAGGGAAAAGCTCAAGTGAAACTATCTTGAAACCGATTTTAAATTTGCAAATGCGAATCGGCGTGTAGCATCCGCGTGCGGCTTGCCAGCACTAAAGGATCCATTAATAACAGAAAATTGAGCAACGGCGGCGCTGAGTCCAAAGATTGGTTGTTTAAAGTATTCGTGTTGTGGCAACGTGCATCAAACTCTGCGCAAAAAAAGAGGAAACCCGAAACCCCTCCAAACGTCACCATATTGCCGCGTGGTACTCGGCGTTCGTTGCTTTAGTTTTGCACTGATCCTGTCCTCCTGCAGGAGAACAAACCGTGTCGCAGGGTGTAAGGATAGAACAAGCAGAAACGGTGAGATGCTGGGTGATGGAGGGCGAAGACCAGGCCGCTTTCAGGAAGGTGATCCAAATAAAGTCTCACCGGTATTAAATCACAAATAAATCAGTGCTACAAGGGAGTGCCAAAATTCAAATTCCTTTGTAACGTAGCCCTTAGAAAGTAACAATTATAAATTTGTCACATAGCCAACATTTTCAGGTACAGTCATTTAAAGTATTTTAGCGCATTTTACTGCTACGTGTTTTACTGGTCTAATTCAGGGTCAGTATCTAGATTAAGGGTAGGGGGATTTTTACCAGCATCTTCAGGTTACATACCCATGTCCTTAAGTGTTACTTCAGCCTCTTTCAAGGGTGAAGCCCTAAGTCATTTTAAATGACACTGCAGGTTTGCACGAAAAAATGATAATAATAAGCTGAGCAAACAAATTCACAGGCTTTGATCTTTTAAGTATTAGCATTGCATCTCACATTAATATTCAATATGTATGATGGCTCATCTGAAAAGGCATAAGGAGGTTAAAAAATCCATTTAATGGCTATGAGCTGGTTGCCTTCTGAAGATCCTGGGAGTGCGAAGGATTCAGTCACTGGTGGTCGAGCTTGGCCACCTGCAGCTGTGAACCCAACTGGAACAACTGCAGGCCTTTACCTTGAGTGAACGGTACAGGTGGATCATAAGAGGTGAGTCACTGTGGCCTTTTATCCTGAATAGTATGTGGCTTAGCGGTCCTGTAAGTCATTTAGTTAATTTGAATTAAAGTGTCAGGTAACCATCTAAATAAATTTAATGTTTTTGATAGGTTCAGGTGGCCCCGCGCTTACTTTGTTTGAAGCATCAGGTTACCGGCTAAGTGATGCTAACATGTTTAATAGGCTGAGTGACAAGCAGTGCAGGTGCAGCCCTGAGTGGGAACACCTGCTATGAGCCATGTCGTGCTGTCAGGTTTACTTTTTCCTCCGAGAAAATTAATTGCAGAAGAAAAAGTTACCACTATGCCGGACAAGAACATCTAGAGGCTTAGTGAGTTATTATGCCAGAGTACGCGCGAAACCGAGGACCCTGTAGAGGCTGTCGCCATCGGTCAGCTCAGCAGGCAGCCATGTTGACTCTGTGTCACTCCTGTTGCACCTCCTGCAGGGCTATTCTGCTGAAAACAACCCGAAAAGCCTTTCACAATGAAGAGTTTCAATCACTGTGGTTACGGAATGTTATTTTGGGACACCACAAGTTTATTATCCTTAGCGTCCGCGACTGTTTTGCTGCGGGCCCTCTCTGGCAAATGGGAGATTGCGAAAGACTCTGGATCGTGGCTCATAAGCCTTCCACTGCTGAGGAAAGGCAACCTCCACCAAAATAGGAGTTCCACCACCTCTGTTCCATGCTAGGGTTTTCGGAGCCCTGATGGGCCATACCTGAAGTTTAAATGAGTTCAATACAGAAAATGGAAGGATTAGTTCATGACAACCGAGCGGCTGGACTGACCTCACGCACGCACTCCTTAGATGGGCCAAGCTGTGAAAGCCCCAAAAAAGCAGCAAACACCACGTGAATTCCAGGTTTAGAATTTACTCTGGAATTTTTAAAAATTCCATTCTCAGCAGCAGTGCTGCGACACTCCTGAATGGGACTTTGTCCTCCCCCCCATGCAGAACCCTAGTAACTGGACATTTTCTGGGTCCCTGAATTCACACAATCAGGTATCAACTCCAATCTGTTGGCATAATGCTTCACTGGCCAGCAGGAATGACACTGGGCGGAGGGGGCTTTTCAGCCTGGATCAAATCATTTACAGCACGGCACTCAATAAGGCCATCATTAACCCGTTTCTTTCCCCTTGAAAATTAACCGGGAGGTGGGGTGGGGGGGCGATTTCCGACACATTGGTTTGTTTGTGTGCGTGGTCATTCAGAGAGGAGTGGTCAAGCCATGTAAGCGTTAGCGCCACGCCATTGTCATGCTTATCAGGTCAGGTTTCTGAGGTAACCAAGGCAGGACGGCGATCGGGCCCCTTTAATAGCAGCCGGTTTTACATTTCAATCATGAGGGGGCACCACTGTGGAATAAAGAAGTGCATTACAGCAGAAAGGAAAGCTTGCGGAAGGCAGCAGTCTATTGTCCCTGGGTAATTCCAGGCTGCTCTCTCTCTTACATATTCATAGGGCTCCTTGGACAATTGCCCTTTTTAAAAAGAGAGATCAAATGCAAGAGTCTGGAAGAAGCTGGAGAATGGCTGGAGAAAGTCTGGATAATGGATGAAGACTGGCTAGAGAACGGAAGGATGCTGGCTGGAGAAAGTGTGGATATTGGATGTAGGTTGGCTAGAGAATGGTGCAGACTGGATGGAAAGTGGGTAGAGAAGAATCCATGATACACGGAAAACTGCCGGAGAAAGACTTTATAAAGGCTGGTGAGTGGCTGGACATTAGCTTGAGACTGGCATGAGAAAAGTCTTGAAATGGCAGCAGAAGGTTGGAAATTGACTACAGATTGGTTTAGGATTGGCTTAAGGCCTACAGAAGTTATATTTGGAGGATGGCAGGAGAAAAGTCTGGAGGATAGCTGGAGAATGGCTTACAAAGTGCAGCTTGGGATATCACAGTCCTCATTTCCTCCTGATTTTGCTTTAGTTCCTGAAATCAAGTTGCTGTGACTGTTTCTGCTACAACGCAGGGTGAACCCACAGACCCATGCATGTGTGCAAATGCAAACTTCAGAGGGTCACAATTTATTTCATTCCCCAGTGCTTTTCTACCACTGGTAAGAAATGCGAAATCATGGCCCACGTTCAGTTCCTCACCAAACACCTTTATTGTAGCCACTGCACGGCAGTGTAGAACTGTACGGCAGAATTACCGTGCAGTTCATTGATAGAAATAAATCTTGGTACCTCAGAGGTCAAAGGTACCTCTAATTCACGCCCCTGAACACCAAAGGCTTGCAATAATGCAGCAAACGGGTCGCTGTCATCCAATACGTAGCTGTTAGTCATTTTCCTCTCATCACACAGGCTGTTAGCTATGCCTGCACTGAGTTGACAGTTTGTTAGGTACACCTTTCTAATTGTGTGTGGTGCCTCCTTCAGCCTTTAGAACAGCATGAATTTGTCTGGTTGTCGATTATACAAGATGCTGGATGCAATGTGTAACAATATTATACAATGCAGAAGGGATTGTGTTGTTTAGATGCTGTGAGCTGGATGGTTGTACAGTCTTGCGGAAAACAGGCCATCTTACCTCATCCCAAAGATGCTCGATGAGATCTGAGATCTGTGATGTGGGGACTGCGCAAGCCACCAAAACAGTGAAACTCACTGTCATTTTCCTGCAACTATTAGGTGACAACGTGTGCCCTCTGACATGGTGCGGTATCATGCTGGAAGTGCCTAAGTGTGGATAGACTGTAGCCCTAAAGAAATTAACTTGGTCAGCAGTGATGTTCAGATACACAGTGATGTTCTTCAGTGGATATAAGGCACCCTAACGTGTGCCAGGAAAACTTTCCAAACACCATTACACTGACAAACACCATTACATTGACACCAAACAAAATGGCTCCTTGGAATCGTGCGCCAAATTTTGATCCCTCCATCAGCATGATGCAAAAGAAACCTGGACTCATCCCCCAGGAAATTCTTTTCCTCTCCTCAACAGTCCACTTTTGATACTCTTCTCACATGGTCTTTAGTTGTTCAAACCTATCTGAGACAAAATCCAGCAAGCGGCCCGTCTGAGATCACATTCTGCTCACACGTGTTCAGTACGGGATTTGTAGCCTGTTTGTTTGCATGATTCTCCCTTGAAGCAGTTGTGTTCGAAAAGCCCAGGACGACAATCTTCCGGGACCTGGGAGAACCCCAACTGTTCCACCAAGTTCAACGTCACTAAGGTGACTCGTTTTTCCCATTCCAGAGCTCCGTTGATCAGGATTAGGTGTTTACCCAATAAACTGGCGGTTGTATATCTGTCCATTCTCACCAGCTGTTTGCGCAAAAGGTGCTTCACAGGGTTTCGGTCAGTACCGGGAGGCAGGATCTGTGGCCACACAGACCTGCATGGGGGTTGGAGGTATGATTCATACTCAAATCACTGGAGCGCTGAGCCAACAACACTTATCTGGACAGTGGCCACACCGCCTCTAGCAGAGGATACACTCAGATATTTAATTTCCATTTGCTCCCAACCTCCCCCTGTATACCACCTGCGTGTACAGCTCACACCACTTACGTACATCACAGCTCTGTGCTTGTCTCCGTCCGCGCTCTGTTGTCGTCGCACTCTTTCGTCACAGCCTGCCATTTTTCTAAAATGTTCGTCTTTTTTGACTTCTGACAATATACTCTATCATGACCCCGCTCCCAAGCCCCTCCCCAAGCACCTTTTCCCACTCGTTTTGAAACAAAACACAAATTTATCGCCGAAACACCAGCTTGTTTGCTCTTCTGCCATGCACGGCCATACTTTACGTTTGCTTGTCCCAACGTTGTCCGAAATTCACAAAGACATCAAAAGCTGCGTGACAATGGAGTGCGTTCACGGTGCGTCGTGCCGCTCGGGGGAGTGGCTCTCCAGCTACGGTTAATGGGCGTCTCGCTCGCGGCACTGAGAGCCGCTCGTATCTCGTCCAGGCCATCTGTTGGCACTTTGCACTTTCTGTAACAAAGCTGAGCTGGCAATAGGTCGCGCTGGAAATGCTATCGGTAAACCCTCGAAATGAATGCAGGAACGGGAATTGATACCCTGCACTCAGAGTCCATTTAATCTTCTGCTATGGAAACAAGTCAATTAATGATATTGCAATTCCCCCCGGGACAAGAGGCGGTGGGGACCCCACAAGAAACAATTACTTGCACTTGCACCTCCAAACCAAGACATCGCTGGCACCGACTAAGACGTATGCCAGTCCCGTCATCCATGACATTCTGCGAAACGTCACTCAGCAGCAGAACCTCGCAGGAGATACAGCTGCATGAAAGCGAGATTAGCAACTGGCCAAAAAGCCTCCAGTTCTTGAAGAGCAGGTGACAGCATCCTTACTTTTATCGGTCACCTGTCGCCAAGATAACTTACGCTATTGGGCTTGTACAGTATGCTGGAGTGGGAATGGAAATACTGTACCCAGTGCCCAGTGCCACAGTTCCATTACTGACATGTTGGCACGTCTGTTGACATCAGCAAACTATTATGCATAAAATGCAGAATTTCGCCAGTGGAAAAAAATTATTAGTAGTAGCATTAATGTCATTAATTATTAATATTGGTAGGTTGCAAAGAGACTGGCAGCGTAACTTAGTGCACCGCAGGTAATGAAAAGAGGCAGGAGTAAATTCGTGTGGTTGTCATGTCGTACAGCAGCCTTTTTACTCGCACTCTGCAGTCCCTGTCACTGGCAGTCATTTTATTTAAAAGTGTACTGGAGCAATAGATGGAACTCGAACTTATGTCCATCAGTTACAAAGTGCTAACAACTATACGACTTGCTATCAGTAATAGCAAGGTGGCACTACTGAAAAAAAAGATAAAAATGCCTGGCTGCAAAAATGGGTAAGTAGTCTTAATCAAATTCAAGTTAAATAGTTCAATAGTTAATAGATCAATTTTAATATTGTGTGTTTTTTTGGAGGAAATCGATAGATGTAAATGCGGTGCTAATCCCAGGGGCTCGGCACTGAACCTGGCTGGCACCCACATTGCTGCATGTCGGTGGTTCGGCTAAGCTTCCTAGCGGTGCTGAACGTTCAAGTTCAAAGTGAGGAAAATTCTCCAAAGTCAGTTATTAGCCTAACAAGCAGGATGGACTTAATAGCCTGCTTTTGTTTGCAATATTCTTATGCTGTTATTTGAAACAGCGCTCATGAGCGTAGGACGCGTCCCCAGATCCTCCTTGGCCTACATGCTGTCGGCCTCTGCCGTAGCCCCTTGTTACTCTGGTTCCCCGCGCATCTCTGATTGTCACATTTCATAACCGCCGAGTCGGACAGTAATTTTCAGGTTCACTGCCGGGATGCGGAAGTGTGCGGCGAGAACGTGAACGTCGCCTATGAGCCCTGACAGCCGCGTTATCTGAACACGGTTCGGGCAGAATAATGTTTCGGTCTTATTACAAGGGCGCCGCCTGATCTGTAAGGGCCGTATCTGTACCATCAGCTGGAAGCACTCGTGTTGGCCTTTTTTCCCGAGCTTGTCTGCGTGTGCTGTGGGAAAGATTCTGCGCACAAATTAATAAATCAAAGAGGCCATTTATCTGAGCACGGTCTTTGTGCTTGTTTAAACAAATACTAATCTGATCCCGCAAATCAGGGCAAACGTAATAATAGAAATGTCAAATGAGACAGAGTCTATTGTCGCTGGTATTTGCTTTTCACCCGTGAAAGGCCGTCCCTGATCCCAGAATGTGATGCCCAGTAGGCCAGGGGGCTCAGTCTAGCTAGCGTGTTGCCAGAGTGCCCCCTAGTGGAACGCGGACGAGTTGCTGAAAGAGGGGGGTTGCGTTCATAAATTCATTGCCTGGCATTTCCCCCTGCAGGTTAACCCTAAGCATGGATCTTCACGGTGCTTGTGAGGCTCAGTCAAAGAAACTGCCGCTGTTCTCTCTGAGGGGGGCAACAGGGGGCGTAGTGGTTTCAGCCGCCACTTTCACACTTGAAGAACTCGGGTTTGAATCCCGCCTCCAGTTGTGCTTTCCTTGAGCCAGTACCTTAATGAATAAGGCGTCAGTCTGCAGAGTGGGAGATTGTGGTTTGGACGCCCACCTGGGTCAAGTTTGTCTTTATTTACAGAGAAAATTCCTGCTATACCTAGTGTGTTTGTGCAGGGGCAGTAGGTGGGAGAGTGTTTTAAAAATGTAGTTTGAAATCCCACCTCCCGCAGTGCTCTTCATCAAGGTGCTTCAGTAAAAATCACCCAGCTGTGTAAATGGGGAGAAGTACAAGTAGCTTAACAGTGAGTTCATTCAGAGAAAAGCAGGGAAGTGTGTCCGTGTGTGCTGCAGCCCTGCCATTAGGGAGCGCCAGTGAGCTTTGGTACTGCACTCTTCCTTTGAATGTACTGTTAGCCTGGATGGGTATGCAGTGGTGCCTTTGGGTGCGAATGCCGCTGCTGTGAGTGCTTTGTGTGAAGAAAGCAGTCGGCCCAGCAGGGATGGCGCTGGCGGACGATGCAAGCTCACTCAAAGGATTCTGGGTGCACTGGGGCCGACCCACCTATAGGTTAATACGTGGCTGGACTCAGGTGAAAACTGGGGCAAAATCTTTTAAAAGGGAAATCAAGCACATTCTTATCAAAAAATGATGAGAAAGTAGTTCCTCGCAAGCTGCGATCCAGGTTTTTGATTAATTTTGTAGTTTCCCGTGAAGCCGGCAGAAAACGAATAACTGGCGACTGATGGGAACTGGAGGTCACCGGCTGGCGAATAATTTCACTTCAAACACACACTCGCGCTCTTTGGAAAGAGGATTTCATTTTTGCTTCGGCTGCAGTTTTATTTCCGCATCTTTTGAACTCATCGATTGCTTTTGTTCAAAGGCCGATCAGGCACTAGTTGCGGCGCCACACGGTATCCCTTTGGACAAAAGCATCGGTTCAGTAAGCTCTTGTAGCCCTGTATCCGGCACCATGCTGTCTGAAGGCCATGGGTTCGAATCCCACTGCAGTACATTTGATGAAGGCACCTGAATTAATAAAGCAAACATGACCCTGCTGTACAACAGGGTGAATCCTTCTGAACTCTTAAAACAGTAAAATATGGCTAGAGGAGAAAGGCAAGCTGTGAATGAAGTGACCCTCCTCCTTCACAAAAATGCCAGCTCAACCCTGTTAATCTGCCTTCGAAAAATCATTATGTCATCTGCACAGCAAAGATGCACAAGCCCTTGTGGGGGAGGGGGTGATGTTTCAAAATGCAAACAGGTGAGAGCTGTAAACAACTTGTATTAAAGAAACCACATTGCAATGAGAAACCGGATTGTTCTGGAAGGGCCCCCCGAAGGTTCCACGTAATTCCTGCTTTCACCTCAATGCAGCACTACCTAGGAGACTGTGGCATTGGCCTGACTCCAGGTACACTATGCTTGGGTAGACGACTCTCAGGCCGGATGGGCAGGGAGGGACCTGCTGTTCGGATAAACATCAGCGAACCTCTTGAGTACTGAACAAGGACGCCTTTGAGAGTGTTTGATCCAAATGGGTGCTGGCAGCTATGGGCCCGTGAACGGAGGGCTAATAAGATGCCGCTCAATTGAAGGCATTGTTGTGTTTTGCCCTCTGCAGGTCTGGTGTCTCAAAGGCTCTGAATGAAACAAATATTTACATTCTACTTTTCCTTATTTAGGTAATAATTTAGGTATGTAGGTAATAAGTAATAATTTGCACGTTATGATGAATTGGAATTTATTACTTAGATTGTGTATACATGTCTGTCTCTCGCTATGCATATCAAGTTCAAATCTGTGGTTATGGCCTACCAGATGGACAAAGGATCTGCACCTCACTGCCTCCAGGAAATGATCTCTGACAGCAGCTCAGCAAGAGAGCTGTGCTCCTCCACTTCCGGCTGCTCCCATTAACAAGGCTCCAAGATGTAATGTCTGTAAGTTCTCAGTTTTGGCCCAGTGCCATGGAATGACCTCTCTCTCTGTCCCTCAAAGCTTCTGAACCCCTCCCAGTATACAAGAAGGGTCTCGGACCCTTCTATTTCACACCCATTTTTCTCCTCGTCGCCAAGCAGCTACATAAATGTGTATCGTGTTGTTCTCCGGCCACCAACACAGGTTCATGTTTGGTTGTTACAGGTGAAACTCGCAAAAACTTTGCCGGTGGACACACGGACTCCGTATCGACACTCGCATATCTGCATCCAAAGTTCTTTTGTCTGTTGATGAAATGCACTTTTCTTTTCCATATATACCGGTAGGTGCCATTATTTTTGCACAAGTGTGCACAACCACACAGCAGTTTGATGCACGTAAGAATGTGAATGCTTGTGTTTTGCAACCAGAGGGTGCGCACCTCCCAGTTCCGCCGTGCGCGGCTAAAGCATTAGCTCTCCATTAGAGACAACTTCCCACATCTGCAACAAGAGTCATAATTGATGTCTTCCGAGCGGCGGCGAGGACAGCCGACGTGCATTTGTTGCATAGCTTGTTGACTCGGCACACTAGCTTCTCCGCTCATTTCCCCCGTATTTAGCCGTAATGACGATAAGCGGACAGGGGCGTCGTGCTTATGAGGGGAGCGCCGCTGAAGGCCCCTGGTATTATAGGAGCGAAGCACTTCATTTCGCGTGACACGCAAGGTCGTGTTAATGTGACGGCCCAATTACGCGCTCGCTGTGCTGTCGGAGTAATAAAAGCGTTGAGTTAAACAAATTACGCTGCCGCCGGCTAACACCGATACCGACAACTGCACGAACAGCGGAACGGTTGTTTTCCAAGTGCGGAACCTCGGAAAGATTTAAATAAAAATGAATCGCGCTTTGTGTGCAGCTGTGCATTTTTGTTGTCCAAAAATGTGCAAAATGTTTAAAGGAACTATTTCGTGGACATGGAAACATCTTGATGGATTCAGCTGGTTAGCAGGTAGTATTTGCAGTAGACGATGCTAAGGTTTGAGTTGGGGTTAGGGTTGAGTTTAGGGTTAGGGTTAGGAAAATGAAAAATTATGGGTTTGATTTTCAAAAGTTTGTGTTTTGTTGCTCTGACCACACTGTGTTCTCCAGGTTTTAACGTTGTCCCTTTTATTGTTGGGATTACAGTTAGGATAACAGTTAGGATTAAGTAAACTGTTAAGGTTATAGTTAGGCTTAAGATTAAGGTTAAATTTAGGATTAAGGTTAGTATTAGGGATAAATTTAAGGTTAGGGTTATGACTAAGTTGGTTTTATGCTCTAGCCTTGACTCTCAAGGCCAGTTTAAATTATCACACATACTATATTAAAACCAGTGTTTTGGGTCACCGTTTTCCACCTTCTTCTGCTGATGTAAGATTTCATGTGCAGTAGCATCAGAACAGCTTGCAGCACTTGGCCACAGTTCCCCACGGTGACCTTATCTGTCCGACCCCCTGTGCTCTGACCACCCATCTGTACACAACCATAAATCGAAACTGGACTGCACAATTCATTGTGTATCAGTGCTCCACTTTTCAAGCCTGTGAACAAGAAACCACACATAAAGATTATAAAGAAAACAAAGAACCACGGTTAGCAAACTGCTAAGGTGGCTTCAATTCCAGAATGTGTGTACTGCCACTGTAAAGTGGTTTTGCAGCAGTATTAAAATACATTTTAATGTAAATGAGGTGTGTGTTTGTCCTGTGGTGGACTGGGGTCCCGTTCAGGTTGCACCCTGACTTCACCTTGTATTTCTAGGATGGGCTCTGAACCACTACAACACTGTGCTGGATAAATATTAGTCATTGATGGATGAATGAATGAAGAATATTTGTAAATTGCTGTATTCCTGAAATAGAAAATCTATTGCTTTATTAACCAAAATATACCACAGGTCATAAATGAAGGAATTAGCGGAGCCTGTTGTGCTTTACGTTAGTATCATATAAGCCAATGTTTGCTTTCAAGATTGCTGGAAGATTCTTAAATCTCTCCTTGAATCACTTACATACACGATCATCTGTGACTCATATCTTTGGACTGAATCTTCTGACCACTGAGCTACTCCAATCCCCATCCAGTGGAGGTCTCATATTCCACTGTGGTGCCCCCATCGGGCCAAATTTGGCTAACCACCTGTTGAAGCAGCAGGTATTTTGGCCATATTGTTCATTCATTTCTACCTTGTGCACAATTTTAACCTAAAGCACCCTAACCATCCTAACATTTCTTAATGTATTTAAATCATTAATGGAAACAACTATTTTTACAGTTATTTAAATGTTGTCTTGAATGAAATTAAACTGTCAATAGGGATTCTCCATCAAAAATTCTTTACTGTGTAAGAGTCAGACTAATATGTGCCTAGAATGGCAGCCTGCCGTGTTAAGTTTGACATTGGTTAGTTAAGTTGGTCAAAATGGTAATTTTTTCACAAACTGAATAAAAACTTAAAGAGACAATGAAAGCTGTGGTGCATTTAAACTTGTGCACGAGTTCACCTATGGGTTTATGGGTTTCACCTTTGAGCTTAAATGAATTTAGGCTAACATGAACCAGAGAGCTGGTGGTTTTCTGGTCTCAACTCCGTCACACACAGTAGAACATATTGGCCAAACACAGGCAGAAGAGGACAGAAAAGAAAACAGAAGCACTGTGGATGCCGGCTCACATAGTGACAAAGTGCTGAGAATAGATGGACATCATCTAGACAGGGTTCGCCTCAAGGTGCATCACATAAGAACGAACCTGGCACAGTCTTCACTTCACCCTCCCTAGAGAGCACACCATCTCCTAGGAGAGTACTGCATTGGCCCAAATATAAGACAACCCTGATTATAAGACAACCTCCTCTTTTTCAACACTCATTTTTCTAAAAGGTTTTTGGAACATTATGTTTTCCTTATAAAGAAAAATCAAATTCATTGACATTTGCTGTATTCGCATGTTTAAAATGCTCTTTTTGGGCTCACTACCTTCAAATGCAACATTCTGTAACTTTATATTTTTTGACTGCTTGAGAGTTATGTGATACCTCTGCCTTATCAATCATTGTTATCTTGAAACTGCCATCATAATCCCTCCTCCGTCCTTGGTTAATGTGGTCTAACTTTGAGCTACTTTCGTCCAGAGTTCCTGAGGTTTTGCCATCTTTCACACTCACAAGCTCCTGTTGATCATTTCTGTGGATAACTGATGCCAGTGGATAAGTGACGCCAACTACCGGTGTTATACGGTATATGACCTTTACAGGTGTAGTCCTTGAATATAAAACAACCCCATCTTTTTTTCTATGAAAAAATGCTGTCTTAAATTCAGGCCAGTAAGGTAATTGTGCTGGAACGTTTTAGAATGCTACTGTCTATTTAGTCAGGTCTCACATTTTATTACATTAGAAAACAGACAGGATTTTCCAGGGACTCTTCACTTCCCACTTGACCTGAGAACTGAGCAACCAAAGAATTTAAACACTTTGAATCAACAGACTTCTAGTAACAGCAACGCATTTATTTCGCACATCGTATGCACATTCAATGAGGGCTGACAGAAAGGTTTTGATACCAACTGAACTGCCTCCTGTGTGGCTCCAGCTGTGCAGTGGTGGGGCAGTCGAGGTCAGGGTCTTATTAGTTCGCTAATAGTAGGACTGCTTTCTTTTTCTAAGTCCTTGAGTTGCCACAGTCAATAATTTTAATGTCTGCTGACAGTGGCCATGTATAAAGAAGTGTGCAAGAAAGCTCCATAAAAGTGTAAACACGAAGAAGTTCTGGTATCCCACAATAAACCACTGCATCATCCTTAAACCCCTCCCTCCTTGCTGCCCCGCCGATGGCCGAACACCAGGGGGCTGAGAAAGAGAAAACAAGTGACTAAGCAAAGGGAAGTCATTTTCTTGGGATGCACGAGCGTGGAGCCTGAGGGGGAGGCAGAATCTCCCACGATGCACCACAGGGGGTTAAAACACAAGCGACAATCCACCGTCGCCGCTCGGCGAAGCAGCTCACGTTCCACAGCAAGGAGCAAAAGTGCCTACATAAGCTGCAGTAAACAAAAGTTATCGCAAGAGCCAGAGCAACAGCACGCACACCCTGAAATGCTTATTTGCATTTTGTAACCCATTAGCTGTGTCCTACAAATGCAACCTCAAATTTTGCCTTCTTGTTTCAGGTGCACTTACATTTCTTTAATATTCTACACCTATTCAATCAAATACGATAACACTCTATAATCAAATAAGTGTCATTTCATGGCTACACTATATTTTCACTGCATTCTTATACAACAAGCTACTGGATATCTAATACAAAAGTAAGTTTTTAAAATGCTTCACAAGCTATCATATATTCCTACCATATTTTAGTCAGTGTTCTACCTACATGTTGCTATGGTATTGGGTTCAGTGCTATAAGTACGGCTCCACTGGTGCATTTGGCTAGAGGGCGTCCCCTGCTGGCGTCTCTCGGTACTCTGGGCCGTGGAGCAGCACCCTAGCAGCTGCTGCGTATCTGGTGCTGGGAGGGGGATGGCACACAGCACAATGGCGCCATTGTTGGCCGCAGCAGAGGAGGTCCACTCCTGCATCCAGCTGGGTCCTGCAGCGGCCATCGTCTCGCTATCTCTCTCCCACCCCGCTCTGTAGAAAGTAGGATAAACAGACATGTCGTTGTTGTAAACCTTTTGACCAAAATGTTCTCAGACAAGGGTGGCGGCTGAATCTCTGAGGTGTTTTGCTGTAATGGAATTCCGTCTGATGAGAAAGCTCCTTCCACTTTATTCACCACTGGGCTGGCTAGACTCCCGCTCACATACAGCTCAGCTCACAGAACTTCTTGCCAAAGGTCAAAGAAGGACGTCACCAACCAAATACTGGCTAACAGTCTCAGTGAACAGTTCTGAGATTTATTGCTTTGTTTCTGAAGGGGTGTTGCTGTGCACAGATACACACAGGTTTCTCTTCTGTTCAGTATTCAAGCTAAGCAGATTTCATTTGACATTTTTCTCCAAAATGGTAAGAAACAAGAATTAAGAATGTGGACATTCAACAGCACGACTGAACAAGACTTGAGTAGCAGCACATGGAGGAGGGTGGCTGGAAAACACGCTGGAAAACATTAGCCTACACCAAACAGTTAGCATGGCATCAGAGCCCATTGTTAACTGCGAGAGGCGGCACGACGGGATAGAATTGCATAGGTGGTGACATATCAGAGGCACGGTAAGGATGTGAAGTCGGTGGCTTTTTTGAGAAAATAGCATGGCAGGAAACTTTTTCATCCATGAAAAGTGCAGTGTTGGCAAGATAATGGGATAAAACTGTATTTAAAATATTATGATCTAATATCTGCACCCACAAGAGCACTGAAGTTGAAAAGCGGTTTTGAACCTTGGGACAGTGAAGGTTAAGGGTGTTCATGCAAAAACATGTCAGTAAACTCAGTATGGCCTACTACTCAGTGCCTTTGTTGTGTGTAGGTAGAAATCTCAGTCCCACAATAGGCCTCAAATACAACAATTATTCCTGAAATGATGAAAAGGCAACAATGCGTATGAAACGTTGGAATAACTGGTCAGTTGCTCAAGCCACCTCAGCTAGTCCGGATGAACTGCACATTTTAAACTAGCCATGCAGATGAAGTTTTTTGGTGGAGTTCTGATATTATTCTGCTTTCAGCGCAAATCCTCATCTTTGCTGTTTCCTTGAGCATTCAGGGTTTAAGGTCAGGATGCACCTACATCTGATAACATAACAGATAATATAAAATGATTATGAATGTTGTGATGGATAAACTGAAACGTGATGAGATTATTGTGCTTGGAGGGAAAAAAAATCCACATTGTCAGCAATGTTGGTTACATCATGCGTATAAATTAGGGAAGGAAAAATAAGCTGAAAGATGTAAAGAACTGGTACTATGTGCTGAAATGGCCAGATCCAAGTCAGAGAAGGTGCTCTGCTGTTGAACCTATTCCCAACAGGAGTTCGACCCAAATTTCCACAGCCCGGTATGTATAGGAACATGGCTATGGCACCTTTTTCGGTATGTGTGTGTGCGTGTGTCTGTGTGTGTTTAGAGCAGCATGCTAACACACCATGATAGCAGACCATACACTATTTGTGTATGGGTACAGCTGTACAGTCCGTGGGAGCGTCCGAGAAAACAATGTGCTCTGCCCTTTATATGAACACAATGGCCATACCCTCTTACCTGTAAGTGATTTACAGCTACTCAAAATGTAAATTCATTTCAATAGTTCTTATTTTAGCGTTGGCTCCGTTTTGTTGCTTGTAGTCATTTTACAGTTGTGAGAAAAAAGTTTGTGGAAGTATTTGGATTTCCACGTGAAAAGTTCCCAAAATGAGATCTGATCTTCGTGTATACAATAATAATAAACAAAGCCTTGTTTTGCACATAGCACTCAAAACATTTCATATTTTTATATCTCCATTGAACAAATGGTTCAAACAACCAAGGCCACTGATGAAAAAGTATGCGAATGCTTATATTTAGCAACTACCAGATCTTCTATTATTGGCAATAACCTCAACCAAACACTTTCTGTAGCTCCTGACCAGACCCAGCAGTTAGGAGGCTTTTGCTCCATTTTTCTAAACAAAAATGCTTCAGTTTATGTGTATTATTTCAGATGTCTTGTTTAAACAGCCAGCTTCACTTCACACTGCAGCATTCCAATGTTTACAAGTTTTATGAGTAGATTCCAGACACCTTGACATGCTATTGTAGAATTTACTGATACAACTTGCAATTCATTGGTTTCTGAATGAACAGTGGGCATCCAGACTCCGGGTCCAGACGCAGACCTTCCAAACAGGGCTGAGTACGTTTAGCATAAAGTTAAACTTTTGTCTCACCTGTCCCAGCAGTGCTTTGAAGTACCCATGTGATCTCTAGCTGAATTGAGACGTGCAGGTAAAACGAACACCTGAATTTATTTAACACTGAAAGCCTCGACTGAAATACCTAACCTCAAACTGCCTTTTGTTAAGATGCAAGAAGAGGTTCAAACATTCTTCCATCAGTGGCCTTGGCTGCGTAAAACATCTTGCTGATAGTTCCCACTATTCACAGCTTTTTGCTCACAACTGTATCACAAATAAACTAGCAAGTTTCTAGCTACCGCATGATTTTTTTCACAGGGCCATATGGTCAGTTATATGTGTTGGCCTAACAGGTTTGCCAGGCATAGATTAAATAACTGTACATTTAATTCTCAGAATCACTCAGCTGTGTGTTACAAAGGTCCGTAATTTTCTCATATTTTATATAACACTTTGCCAGCTGCTGTGCTCAGCTGGAACTTTATAATTTTCAGGATTCAAAGCATGAATGCAAATTAAATACATATGTAAACTTGGACCAAAGTTCTTGTACAACTGCTGTGGCTATTCCCTCAGGGCTATTTCCACACATAAAAGTTTGAGAATACTAATATACCACAAATATTAAGAGCTGTAAAGCATTACCATAGCAGCCTGCGTTGGTAATTTTTCAACTTCTTTATCACCAAAGGTTGTAAAATCCCCTCCCCACAAAAACATCTTCTCCTCCCTGTTATTCTGACCTCGCCATTTACTGAACTTTCCTTCAGTGGTGTTTTCCCAGCCCTGCCTGTACCTTGAGCGACCGTGGCAGCACGCTGATGGTCATCTCACTGAGTCATGGCCAAAAAGGAAGTGTGTGGGTTTCAGGAACCCAGATAAAAAAGAACAGAGATCAGGTGCAAGCATTAAACTTTTGGTGCTTTAAGCTCAGACTGCTGCAAACATGTGCTTCTGAACAATTTAACGGAGTTGGATCAGTGGACGGCTGCACCGTTCTACTGCATTGGGGCACCAGGTCAAACAGGCACTAACATGCACTCTGTACACCAGGTGAGCTTTAGTCTTGGGCTAGCAGGTGGCATCGCGGTTGGAGCTGCCACCTGCACTTGAAAGACCTGGGTTTGAATCCCACCTCCTGCTGTAGCACCCTTGAACAAGGTACTCCCCTTGAACTGCTCTTGCAGAAATTACCCAGCTGCATGAACGTGCAACTCATTGTAAACAGCTTATCATTGTAATTTGCTTGAGGAGTAAAATGACAGCTAAACAAGTATATAACTACCCCCCCATGTGTAAACAGAGGCTTTCCTCAGACGGCTAAGATCTGCGGTGTTAGGAAAGCCATGGACCTCTCAGGAAAAACACTGCCCACTGTGGTTTACAACAGAGAAATGTGTGTCAACAGATCAGCACAAAACGCCCCATTTCCCCGTGCCCTCTTTTTAAAACAAATTACTTCTATTCTTAAAATGATGATTTAGTGTACGGCCTTCAGGTGCTCCCCCGTGGAGACCAAAATAGAGCAGCTCAAGTCCCAGATTAGGGAGGAAGAGGTATTCCTGGCCTTGTTACGCTTTTCACCAGCGCCAGGCGCCTATGGGAGCTTTTGCCCTTCTTCTGTGGAATTAATCCAACCAGAACAAGTGATATTATTTTGTCATAGTAGGGCAGCTTAAGAAAATATACATGAGATGGATTCCAAATTTTAGGCTGCAAGGAAAGTTTTCATATGTTGTTTTAGACATGCGTGTTTTGCAACTCAGTTCGGTTCAAGTAAAATATTTTTATTTTATTATTAGGCAGTTTTATTGGGAAACACGTCTTACTGCCACATCACTTGTGTTCCATATACGGGTATACATTAAAAACTGTGCATCGAACTTGCCTGGCTGACTTCGACATACCCCCCCCCCCCCAGTCTGCCTGTATTGGCAGCAGGTAAAGCCAACATCACAAGAAGAAAAAAGTCCTGTATTTACCCATGGAGCATAGCGCCAGGGGGCCCAGGGACCCTCACTGAAAGGCAGCCCTGACCACTCTATCACTGAGTGGCTGCGTAGGTCGGAAGTTGTCTCCCAGCATTCCATCGTTGCCCTCCAGAAGCTCTGCCCCCTTGATGTGTGACCGCAGTCTCCGGAATTCTTCGATCTGGAGAGACAGGCCTTTGTCAGGTCATAGCTGGACATTTCTGACTGTGGACACCAGTGGAGGTAACGGACAGTCTGCTAAAATATTTTTCATTCTCGGTACAGTTATACACAAATATTAGACATGCCACATTCGGGTTGACTGAACCGGAGGGGCACTTCCTGTCCACACCACCCCATGCTGACCTATATGGTCAGCTGGCAGTTTAGTGGTTAAAGCTACCATCTTCTGCTCTGAGGACTGAGGTTTAAGTTTTACATATTGCCATACCTTTGACCAAGGTACTAATGCTGCGTTAAAATTTAACCAAATGTAAAAATGGGTAAATCATTACAAGTAGTTTGATATTGTAAGTTTCTTTGGAGGAAAAATAGCCATAAATACAGGTAAATTTGTGGATAGAGCTTTGAAAATTAACTGAAGTAGCAGCAAATTCTCTTTTGATTCTTTACAGTTGCCTGGATGCACTGATCATTGCTGGGAATAGTTTTGCACTGGATGTGGGCAGGAAAATTAACACTGAGCAGCTTTTGCAGCCCTTTTAACAAAGAGGACGTGACTGACTGGGTTTTTACCGTAAAGGGAGGACACGTCAGGGAGCGTGGCCTGGAAAAAGCCAATACGTGGTCTTAAGAACCCCTGCTTCTCGATAGGAAGAGACCATAACTCAACCACATACTGTTAAAATTTACTTAGACATGTCGCCACCGCTGACCTCCACCCTAAGAAACATTGCAAGGCCTAACAGTCTTTCTATTCTCTTTACCTCGAAAAGGCAAGCCCCAAGTATATATTTATCCAAAGGAAAATCATGTAGTTGTAGGAAGCTTTGCTTTTTAACAATGACAATGAGTGATGGAAAAGGTGATGCAAACAGAAATAGACAAAAATCATTAGATCTCATTTGCAGCCAACAAAGTTAGCAAAAACCCAAAACCAGGGGGTTATTCAGGGTTCATTGCAGACAATGGCGGCCAACCAAACCGCATGACTCTACTAACATTTTGTGGGAAAGGAAACAGTGGACTATTCGATGGAATGTGAGACAAAGGCAGCAGGCGGAATGTTTGCTTTCTTATGCTGGAGCCGGAAGTCGACCTCCTTCAGGTTATAGGTCCATGCCAGCACCCCCTGTACCAGCTATGATTGGCAGATGAGTCTGCTAGCAAAGCTTGTAGGCCAAATTGTCTGTGGAGGTCAGTAAGATCCTTAAAGGTCTGCAGCCTCCTAGACTGGGCACTCACTGACCCAAACTGGACTGTATTCCTCCACAGGCTGGAAGTCCCATCACTCACTGACTATTCAGTGGCTCTTCTTAGAGATCATTTGTACAGTGCAGTACCATTAAAAAGTCCGAGTATGCCAGGCACCACAGGCAATGCCTGTATGGGCCAAAAGGTACAAAAGGGTAATGCTGAAGCAACACACAAGTATCCTGCATCCCTGAAAACTGGTGCAGAACACCAAGGAAGACATATCTCTGACCATTTGCCTCATGAACAAAAATAGTTTTCAGTAAGTGGACTCAAACATTTGGCACAGATTTGGACTGAGGGCAGCATCACCAGTGTTTTCCTATTGCCCATGGGTTGGAATGGGATCCTCAACAAGCACATATAGGTGTGATGCTCAGGTGTCCACATACTTTTGGTGATATATTGCACTTATATTAAAAAAAAGTGGACTCAAACTTTATATATATATTGCCGCTCATTGCTTCTCGCCAGTCACAGCTGGAGGCTTTTCCAATAAATGACTTCAAACAGACCTGATGGGAAGCAGCAACTCACTTCATCTGTGGCCTTTTGGATGCCCTTGGTGAAAAGGGAGGAGAGAACTTGTACTTGAAAGAGGCACCATGGCCTTCAAAAGGGACCTCTCCCCAACAGCAGGGACAAATGCCCTCTCTGCCCCCAACTTCTTCATACCTGCAGGGTTGATGAGGGTATGGGGGCAGTTAAACTTGAACGTGAGCTTACCTGAAGTTGTGAGATGGTCAGGGGGTAGCGATATAGGATCCAGGTGACATTCTCGCTGCAGGGGGGCATGGTGAGAGAACCTTTGTACACCCAGTAGTCCCGCAGGAGGGGGTCTGAAATAAGGGGAGGTCACACTCCTTCAGTACCACTACATTCGACTGATCCCAGTGAGCTGTCCTGAGAGAGGCATGACCACAAGGCCACATATTCCTGTGTTCATACATTAACCGTGATCTGGACCATAGACAACACATGAATACGGTTCATGCATGAACCACAAGTCAGATCTGTACCGCAGAGTGTAGTGCGATCACTGATGCTGCATTCAGTCACTTACCAGGGAGCAGTGTATTGGGATTGAAGCATGGTATTATTTTTGTCTTTCCCTGATGAAAAAATTAAAGAAAACAGAAGATTTGAAAGGACACATCTACTGAACAGGAAAAAAGCTGTCAGTTGCTTTTAAGGTTTTGTTGTAAAGTAAATACCTTTGCAAAATTGTAACTTTATACTGCTTTACAGCACCCAGTAGGACGTGAAAGAGAAGAAGCATCACCAATATCCATCCATCAGTCCATCCATCTTCCATACAAAAGGAATCTTATTTGAAACAACTTCTGAGTCCAAAGGACCAATCAGAGTCGAATCTTAAGTAATATTAGGAAAGGAGGCAATAATTTGGTTCAGGTGCTTATCTGCAGTATTCTTTTCCAACAGTCCAGGTGTTAGAGGTACTTTTACTTCTTCACTTGAGTTAATAGGTTATCTCTTCTGTATTTTCTTTTATGCTGTTTCAGCCAAGTTTCCTTGAATAAAAATGAAAACCATAACAGTTCTAAGGGAATGATTCAGAGTGGAAAAGCGGTTCTGAGGTCATAACTTTATTTTGGTTAGGTCCAATTCTTTCGTGATCAGCAAGCATGTACTGAAGCATATATGTTACTGTAAAATCCTGTTTCCAGCATTACTTTCAGACTATGTAGCAGTCGATTATAAACAGCTCTGAGTCACCAGTGGCCCTTTGCTTTTCGGGCACCTATTTGTCGCCAAGGGCAACATGGCACCAGATGATTTGATGTTGCACAGCAGTCTCTTTTGCTCCCTTATCTGCTCCCTCAGGTGCAACACAGGAGATTTCTCAGTTCCCATAGTGCTTGCTTGTGGCCACCATGAGAAAACACAGAGACACACACACACACACACACATACATATGCACACGAGCATGGACCCATGAATACTTGCTTTAGCACCACAGAGGGGCAAAACAGCACATCACCTTATACTGTAGATCCTGCAGAACCTCTGTAATCGCCTTTAGGCCCAGGTGCTCTTTCCCTATCTGTGAAAGCAGAAGGTTGCCATCAGGGGAACCCAAAGGTGCAGATGAAGACCACGATGCTTGATAGTAACCGACAACATGGTAGCGAGACCAACACAGCAAATGCGTCGGAGGAAACGCGTTATTGATCAGGCTGCCAAAAGCCAGATGGCTGCTAGACTGAGTACTCGGCGTGCAGCAGACATTCATTTGATCGCAATGATGAACTGTATCTGCTAACAATGAAGCATAACCTGTGCCCATTCTCAGCTCAGATGAGGATCATGGTTAAACTCAGAAACATTAAAACCGATATAGCATTTATCAGCTTTTTAGCAAAGGGAAGTACAGTTTCTTTAATGCTTGCATCATTTCCTTCACATTGCCAATGCTTGTCCCCTGATAACCTCCTCTGAATACTTAAATAGCCTCCTAGAGTTCATTAATACATTTAGTATATGAAATGCACATTTGCATCATTTTCATCCACCATTTATCCGGTACAAGTTCACCCGAGGTCCACAGCCTATCCTGGAAGTGGTGAGAAGCAGGGTACGCCCTGGATGGACGTGATATGTGCACTAAAAATAAAATTTAATAAAGCAAGTCATTCTTACATTGCAGTTCTCCCAAGGACTCATCATTATTAATGATTAATGAGGTGTTAACCCGTACCTGTACAAACAGAGCGATGATGAGGATGCCGTTCTTCTTCCCCATCGCCTCCTCAATGCTGTTGAAGACCGTGGTGTTCCAGTGGATCAGGTGGAGCTGGAGAACAATAAATATTTCTTGCACTCTAGTCTCCAAGCTTCCTTCAAAGGCTAACATTTGTACACCGCCGGATATCAACATTTTATAACTATGTCACAATTAGTTATACATTAACGTAATTGGTTTACGTATTTTTATTTCTTCTTTTAGCTGTGGTTAGAGCATGCGGTATCTTCTATGTGAGAAATTTTTTTTAATATTTGACCTGGCAGCAGATTTATTTTATGTGTGTATTAATTTATTGCTTTATGTGTGAAAGGAGCACTATTTATGTTTATTTAACATTATGGATCACGTCGCATGCGCACTAATGCAAAGTCACAAGCTAGGGTCCACCTTTGATACATACCACACCTGAGAGCCACCTGTTTCTGCCACTGCTCCATCAACAGCAGCATAGCAGTTCCAAGGCCTTTAAACAGCTGCTTGAGAGGGACTATCACAATCTACCCTGGGTATATCTATATTGAGATAACTATGCTTTAGTATATTTATGGTCTTCCTTCCGGCATGGCCTACTTTCACTTTAAACCATGTTAACCAGGTTGCTATTGTGCATCATGCCTTCACAGATTCACTCAACTTGCAGCCTGAATTAGAACAAGCTGACACATCTCTGGAGTAGTCCTACATGCCAGTTTAGGTGTAAAGTTTCAGAGATCTTTAATAAAGAAAGACATGAGACAAGAAGAACTCAGATATTCATCAAAAACAATGACAGACAAATGGAGAAGGACTGTGTGTCATGCTCTTCCTTTTATCAGAGACAAACGGTGGATATTAGCAAAGTCTATCACAAATATCCATTCCCGGTGCTTATCTCCTGAAACCAACATCTTCTCATATGTTCTGTTACTCAAATGTGCTTTAGATGTTTATTTGTAATGTTGTCTGCTGTAACTACTGTATATACAGAACCATTCCTCTGTGTCTACCTCCAACGTCAAACCCTACTATCTTCTCGCCTGTCTCCAACTACCATTCATTCCACCTGGTTTTTCCCTCTTGACTGTCCAAAGTGTGTGTCTCCAACAACTACTTTCCGGCATCTATCTCCTGTGTTTATCCATATTGACTATTCCAACACCTGCCTCCAATTCCAACATCCATCCTCAGTGTCTGTCTCTTATGTGTTGGTTTAGTATTCAGCCATTGTGTCTCTCCACTGTCTAGTCCAACCATCCCCTATGTTTTATCTCTAACATCTCTTCGCCAAGCTTACTGCCAATGTCTGTCTACAGTGTCAGAGATGTACTGAAGGTATTCAGCACCCAGGGCGGAACCTTTCTGGGCACCACCCCCAAAATACTATACTTTCACCTCCCCCAAAACATACTGTGGTGCATAACACCAAAACTGACTTGCCTACATTTAAAATTAAGCAACGAGGCATTGGTTAATCCCCCATAAAACCCCACACTGGTTAAACACAGCTACTTATAGATATTCAACAGAAATGCATTATGGGGGAGTTGTGGCTTTCCACAATGAACTGCTGCTGCATATTTTTGAAGGACTGTGGACCCTCTGTGTATTCAATGACTTCAGGAGCTTCGGCAGGCCTGTCAGTGTACACCATGAGTATGCATCTATGAACATGTTAACAAGAATTAAAGTTTGTGCTCCCATAGTCTGGTCTCTCAAGTCTTCTGTTCATAATCCTGACATTCAAGGCAGGGCCATTTAGCAAAATCCCCTTCCTGCCAGAGATGTGGAGAGCATAGTGCTGATCGGTGTTATGAACCTGAGGTGTTGTAATACGGTGAGTTTTAATGTTTTTCTATTTATGTCTCTAAATTGTGTTTTGGGAAAATTATTTGTCCTTTGTAGGTGGTATTGGTGTTGTACATTTGGAGCAGTGTGTGAATTAAATACTGTATTCTGAATGTGAGATACTAGCGGTGTTATGTATCCATCTTTTTTGTTTAAATGATTTGTTTGGGCTGTGGACGCATTTTTGGATGCATTCAATTTTTTTGGTGAGTTATGGACTCTGAATAAGAGATGTTAAGGGTGATGGTTCCATTTTCAAGTGTCTCAAATAATGACTTTTACATGAGGTTTTGGACTTTGTTCCTTCAGGTGGTTTGTTTTAAATGTGTAGCTTGCTGTTGTCAAGAGCTTGTTAGTGAGTTTTATACTTTATCTGTGTTCCTGTCAAAGAGATGTCACCTTTCTATTACATAAGCACATCTAAAGAGCGCTGTGTGCATAACGTAATAGTTTGTGGCCAGACTATACCGGAAAACAATGACAGTCACTTGATGCAGACATTTAAGGGTAGCAGCACCTTTACGCCGGAATGACCTGCACTGCCTGCCTCTTACTGATAGAAAAAACAGAAGAAGATCAAGCTGAAGAAATAGTCTATACATTTATTTTATTTGTTTCCACCTAATTTTGTCACCCCAAAATTACACTTGTACACCACCCCCAGGCACCGTACAGTGTTTACCTCCTACATCATTTTCCAGTTTCCATCTCAGGTGCTAATTTCAATGTTGATTTTTATCAATTGTACTCCAGTCTACATGAACCACTGATAATATTTTTGCTCTGTGTTTAACCTTAGTATCTACTTCTTCTGCTACCATTCCCCAGTGCATATCCTCATGGTTTGTGCCCTCTCAGAGGTGCTGCTCACCTCCATGGGAAAGGCCTTGAAGTTGACAGTATGTTCGGATCCCCGCTGGTTCTCTTTGCCCCAGTGGAAGCGCACCTCGTGCAGCTCATACTCATGGTCCCTGGGCAGCGGACCTCCAGTCACCACTGAAACCAAACAGGTGGACATCAGAATGACACCACCTCTCCAGCTTTCTCACTCTCGAAGCTACACGTATTCATTTTGCACATGGAAAGATGATCTGCTCCTTGCCTTCTTGGGATAAATAGTGAATGAGTTGCAAAGAAACATATCTGTCGTGCAGAACTGAAAAAAGTATACAGTACATAAAATATCTGCTAAAAGTCTGAGTGAACTAGTTGGAAACTAGTCACTGTACAATTAATAAAGTTTTAATAAATAACAATTTCAACTATTTATTAATTTTTTCAGAGGCATTCAGAGGACAAGACTGATCAAGGCATGAGTTGCCATGTCTTTCCAGCTTTTCTGCAGCAATTCCAAGAGATGTAGGACAATGAGTTGCTTTGAGTTCTGCTTCTGTCCAATTCATTCCATGTATGTGATGGGTTGAGCAACAGCCCTGTTAGAGGCAGCTGTTTGCTAAGGACATGGGTCTCGCCATTCCATCAGGAGGACAACAGTTTATTCAGTCAAGCCTGAATAAAAATGCTCCTCCCCTAACATGACAAGGGACAAACAGGCCTTGCATGAAGTCTGACAGTGCAGTTATTTATTTTCATGGCACTCAAGCAGGATTTACACAGGTCAGACAGTGCTGAGGCCTGCAGCAAATCTGAAGACGTGATTATTTCTTAAAAAACAAATGACTGCCACTTATAATGACCAATGTGCGCCTCGGGGGGCTCAGCAGTACCTGACTTGGACTTCAGCATGATGCGCACAGTGTGGCCGTCATTGATGACCTCGCAGTCCCGACACACCACATAGTTGGGCGAGAGTCGTGTCTCCAGGAGGGAAGGGTCATATCGGGCTTCCCGGGAGTTCAGGTTGATGGGCGACTGACACTCTCCATTGGCCTCTGGAAAAAGGAGTCCCCATTCTACGCCTGCAAGGGTCGGAAAGAACAAGCAGCCAACAGTTAAACCCACTCAGGTCTCCACTTTCACATCCATGCTGCACCTGTGTCTGATATCCAAACTAGAGAGCCTAGGGGCACGATCTGTCTTCTGCCTGATCCGTGCTCATGTAAGCTCAGTCAGATACGATCAGCAGACCTTTGCTTGTCTAAACTACTAACTGTATGTTGGCCCCTCAACTCACAAACACAATTGGAACTGAAAATCTGTTCATGAGTCAGTTTGTTCATATAATCAATTCAACCTCACTTTTGCTTATAAATTACCAAAAACAGTACTGACATCCCCAGTACAGGTTATGCTCTGCAAAAACCTTGGATAGCTCTGCAATAAATAAAACTTTGCACGACTTTTTATTTTCATTGCTTATTCAATTTTAGTTACAGTAAAACTAGAATTAAAAATACTGATCATAAATACATGCTGTTTCCACAAACTCTTCACTATCAGTTGCTGACCAGTTCATCCCATAAATGTGCACTATTCCCAATATTGCTGTCAATCAAAAACCCTCCACAACACCAGACACAAACTGTAAAAACTAGGGAAGTGAGCGGAATTAAAGCGGCCCCAAATTATGGTGCTGTAGTGCTAGGCATTGTAAAGTTTTTAACAGTTGATGTCAAGGAGGCTATTTCGCTATTCTATTGGCCTCTTTTGTTGCCAAGTGGTTTTCCTGTTTACTGTTAAACTTAAAGGCACGTCACCAGATGTTGTTTCAATAATAGACCTGAAACTGTTGCTTACTGGACATAAACTCACATGACTGCGAGGCAGACGGGATTAAATAGAATTTATGAGCTCAGAAATGGTTTTTCTATTTTTCTCTTGCCCCTCCTTACGATTTTCCGTGAATTAAAAGCATGAATGACCACAGCAAAACAAAAAAAGCCTTGGCAGACTTTGCAGTCTTTGACAAGTGTCACCAGAATGTAAAAACCACAGAAAGACCTCAATGTCTGCATGAAGCTCTGTCTACAATAGGAGGTAGCTCACAGATGTGAATCTCAAGGTCAAAACAGGTAAAAATGTAGGTAGTGTAACAACAAGGGTGGCCGGCACCACTGTTTTAGGCAATGAGAATGCCATGGGTGATGTAACCACGCTTCATATTGCCTCTGAGATGTTATTTCCCAGGACCACCTTCAAAGTACCTTAGCAACCAACTCTACAACTACCCTCAAACTTAAGACAGAAGTTCAGAGCAGATTTTCAGGTTTCAAGAAATAGTCCATTCACTGAAAAGTGTTAGAGGTGTAATTCTACTTAAACATCTTATTTTTGTAGCACATTTGCATTATAATACCTAAGTTTTGACCTGTTACTTGGACTTCAATGAAGTGAAGCTCAACAGGTGGTCAGTGTGGTGGCGAACTCTGTTCACCTCGTTGGCCTGGCAGCACAAAGAGCTCAAGCTTGTATGTGTGTTTTCTTTGAAGATGCTTCCCGGTTTCTCATTTTCAGTGGGATAGCTCTGTGTCTCACTTATCTAACATCTAGATCAGTTACCAAACTTTCATATCATCAAACTCTATGACCCTTAAAGTGGTTGCATTTAGTGCATAAGTATCCTTAGCATGTCAAACAGAAACCAACATGCTGGTTGTAGTCAAGTAGAAATATGTCACCAAACTGTATTACCCTTACGTTACTAATGTATCTAATGCTCTGTGTGGGTAATGTATAATTTCTTATCGTGTTTTACCCTGTCCTCACCAGTTCAAACCATTCCTCCAGCACATGTCCTCCCTTGTCACCCCTCCATTGTGTGTATGTGTGTGTGTGTGTGTGTGTGTGTGTGTGTGTGTGTGTGTGTATGAGACTATGCAAAAGCCTTATGTAGGGTGAGAAGTACCTATATGCCAAATTTCAAGTCTGTGGTTTGAAAAACAAAGCCATACATAAAGAACAAACAGACAAAAAATTGACAAATGGACAAACAAATATTGAGCTTCATAGATAGACATCTTCATTTTGATTTGGTGATAGCTAAAAATGATGTTCTTGACATGTTACCAAGGGTCTAAATGGTTCCATATTCTCTTTCTGGCCTGACATTTTTGGGTGCTGCAGATGATTTGGATAGAAGACTTCAGAAGCTATTTTCTGGGTGGGCATGGACGAAATGATGTCGTTGGATAAGATAGCCTGCTGAAAGTTAGCTTTACTCCCAGAGTTTCATGCAGAAAGCAATCCTTAAATGAGGGACATTGTAAATGTAGCATTATAAATTTTTTCTTAATTTTATTTTTGAATTCTAGAAGCGCACTTCATTTCACATGTAACAGAGCAGCAAATCTAATTTAAAAAAGGGAAGAATAATTCAAGATTTTATTAAAGGCACCCGACAATGAAATAGCCAGTAGCACAGTGGTTGAGGATGCGAGCATCTAACCTACAGGTTATTAACTCACGCCCCACTCCACTGATTAAGGTATTTATCCTGAACTGATAGTCAGAACCAACCTGCTGTGTAAATGGGTCACAGAGCTTGAGCTACGTTGGAAAAAGCATCAGCCGCACAACAAAGAAATAATAAGAATAAAAGGTTAACTGAACCTGCATAAGTCTGACTTTTTCACTTGCCTTTCATGTCTTCAAATCAAAGGCACATGAGTAAATAATACAAGACTCCATAAAGGCCAATGGGACGGCAGTTTTACAGAGGTGCGAACATGATGTCAGCAGTGCTATTCCTCCCATCTATCCACCAGTGCTGTTGCAAAGATTTTATAGTTACTCATAAATATGGCATTTCTTTTGTGCCATACCTATAATTACACCCACACGCTGCACTGATAATGACTGTATGTTGCAGTATCTAAGGTGTTACTTTGCCTCAGCTAGTATTGTTTGTTTCATTCTGGAACGGTCTAAATCGCCCAAATTTGTTTCCGGAACGTTCTGAAGACACGGTTCAGTTTATCTGTCTGTTCTCAGCAAAAACTGTACTTTCAGCCAGGGTCACTGTGGTAGAGATTATTTCATTAGGACAAATGGAGAGACAGAAAGTTGTCCCATGTACACAAATGTGCAAACTGGAAAAACCAGATTAGCTTAAACATTTTCACTTTGGAACATAAGAGGGAAGAAACAATAAAACACAATTTTTCCAAAGCGTGGACAGCCATACTGCAGTTCAAAGGCCCTGGTTTCCTGTCCCATCATGCTGTGCAGCCATGGCCAAGATTCCTACCTTTAAGTGATAGAGTGAAAACACCCTGTGGTATTAAAGGGTAAATCATGGTAAAATTATTTGACATTGTACAACAACTAGGTGAAAGGTGTCAATTTAATGAGAAAACCAACCACAGAACCTTCTCAGTGTGCATCCACGGTGTCAAGAAGAGAAACTCAATCCAGCAATACTGTTTCAATTTCATCATGTTTTATTTGATTTTCACCCTTTACCATAACAGCAGCTTGGGGGGGCAGGGGGTGGGGTATTTAAATACACCTGAAAATAATCCATTTTACAAAGCCACGCAGTTTCACTTGCACTGTGTCTTTTCCGTCTTTTTTGTCATTCGCTCTACTATTTGTGCCATTTCCTCACCAAATTTCAGATCGTAAGGTCCTGGTTTTATGAATTTAATACTTTTATACTTTTAATGGACAATGAACTGTGGGAAGTTGGTTCAGATGAACAAGTGCAAAGAAAAGGAGCAGAGCAGGTTTTCCTTTCAAATATGGATTATATTTACTGTGGTGGTTATTTAACACTCCCAGAGACAAGGAGCAGGCATGAAAGAATTCAAAGGAGCAGAGTTCAAGAGTTCAAACTTATCATTATTATTATTATTATCATTATTATTTACCCGGCAGCTTTGTACACGGTGGCTGACAAAGTTGCCACTTTATACCTTTGCATTTACACGGCAGTTCTGTATCCGTTCAGGGTAAATACCACGATGACGGGAGGGATTTGATCCATATTCGTGTTTACGGTGCGAAAGCGATCTGTCTGAGCTCAGTTAGTTACACTTGTTTGCATGTGCTGTTCGCAGGGGGCTCGGAGACCGCGTCGCTCTGCTGCCATAGCGACAGAAACGAACCGCGCGCTCGCCGCACGGAATACCGAGCGCTCCGATGCGCGCTCACGAGAAGTTGCTCCATACCCCCCCCCCCCCCCACTTCGATGTACGACACAAACAGAAGCTCAGAGTAAAAGATCTCAAGGCACCCGAAGCCCCACTGCGGCCAGAAGAAATTCAAAAAATAAAACGTCACAACTATGAATTGCAGGATATACACTTTAAAGTCACAAAGAACTTCTGTACTCTCGGAAAGTGAAAGATCGCCACCGCATTAAAGCGACGATCACCGGCAACTTAAGGGACATGAACACGGAGGAACCAACTGGGAACAAAAAGGTGATAATAATAATAATAATAATAATAATAATAATAATAATAATAATAATAAGAAGAAGAAGAAGAAGAAGAAGAAGAAGAAGAAGAAGAAGAAGAAGAAGAAGGTTTCTCACCTTCCTCGTAGCCCCACTGCAGCTCGTCTTTCTCGGGGTGGTAATCCGAGTCCTCAGCTCCGCTGTCAGCCATGGAGGAGAGACGATGGATGAGGGAAGATGAACGAGAGATGATGGAGGAGGGATGACAGATGCTTGCGAGCTTCTTCCTCCTCGTGCGGAGCCGCCGTGCGCTTCTGCAGTCGGGTGTGTTGCGCACTCACAAGTTAGCGTGTGTGTGTGTGTGTGTGTGTGTGTGTGTGTGTGTGTGTGTGTGTTACACAGACTTCTTCGTCAGCAGATTTCATTTTTTTAACGTGGTCTCCGACTCTGGACTCCGCCCACTGAGACAACCGCGGGGGGGGGGGGGGGGGGTTCATGGCTCAAGGTCCGATTTTCTCTTCTCATCGGCTTTATCTCTGGTACAGATTGAAAAAATTGGTTAAATGAGTTATATACTGTATATAGGAAGTTTTTAAATGTTTCATACTGTATGTGCACACGGTTAAGTAAAATCCTTACTGCTGGTGTAGATAAAAATAAGTCACCTGCCACATTATTAGGTACATCTATGTAGAACGGCATGACATCTTATTTTCGTTTTCCTTGTCTCTTCATATTCATTCTACGTTCCAACATTGCATTCCAATTCATCCTAAAGATACTCTGTTGGTTGGAAAGGTGGGGGTTGTACAGGTAAAGTAAGTAAAGGCTCTGTCATTTTTGAGCTGTGTGACACAGTACATTATCCTGATGGAAGGCAGGGGTGTGCCGAAAGTATCGAGCACCTGGGGGGATAATATCTCTGCCACCCGTACTCCATGCTGTGCAGCAAAATTATTTATAGCTGTATATACCAGCTAGTCTGAAGAGGGTTCATAATGGATAGAAAAGAAACACAGTCAGTTATTAAATTATGGAGAAATCACCCAAATTTTTGAGTAAAAACTTTGATCGGAGTTTAACAACGGCACTGTCAGCAATGATAGGTGTGGAGAACTCAGGAGACCGGGGCGTGGGAAGATGGGCTTTGCTTCTATGCAGTGTATAAAAAAATCAGCACTCACTGAGTGCACCAACTCAGCCCCCCTACAGCTCTCCAGATCCAGCAGTAAAGGGATCAGCATCTCCACTAAAACCCTACAACAGTAAAACATAACTAGTTAGATATACAGCAGCAATGCATTTTGGGAGAGCCATACCTCTCTGCTATAATTCATCGCTGTTCCATGTATGTGAATAATCAGGTTTCTAACCATTGTAGGGAGTTGGTGGGGGGAGAGGGGTTGTAGACTGTCTGTGTGTCAAATAAGGTCATCTGCTTTCACAGATCAGTGTGCTGTGCATGTGTACAGATGAGCAAATACGCAGACAAAAACTAAAGCTCATCTTCCATAGTTTGGTGTTCCGATTCCTCCTATTGGACACGTTGCCTTTCCATTGCATCTGCACATCCATGAAGCCCAACCCACCCCGTACGCCCCTTCCTTATCCAAACAAGTGCATTCTGAGGAAAGGTCCTGGGTAATCTTTTGTTTTCATGTCTTGTAGTCATCCAGAAAATAAACTTTGTACATTTTTTTTTTAATCCTCTGCAAAGAATCATCTCTTTACAGGCCTGGCACTTCCTTTCTGGCTGCCATCCCAGGGCAGACTGGTTTCTGGCCCCTCCTTAGTACGCCTCTGCTGAAGTATTAGTCACCTTTGTGAAATTCATCCGTTGCTCTTTTTGAAATTGAAACACCTAATGTATGCAAAAAAATATTCTTCACACCATTACACCACCATAGTCTGTAAAGATCAGACGTGAGTGCGTAATGCTCCACAATACTGAACTCATCCAGGTCTGATATTCTCACTCTCAAGTGGTCCATGTGAAATTTTAATGTTGATTTTATACAAGTCCAGCACAAAGAGGAAGTGCCTGCTACACCTTACCTAGTGAGAAAGTCGAAAATAATGCAGAAATACCCATCAGTGGACAGCATTAAAGTACTTGTGAACAGGCCCTCTTGTTCCTAGTTTCCTCCTGGGGTCTTGGTGTCAACCAGAGACAGCCATACCCCTCCTCCAGAAAGTAGAAGGTTCACTCAGGACTTCAGCAGTAAATACAGAAGTGCTCCCCACATTTGAACCCTCACCTGAACCTGTTCCATTTAGGGAGAAGTGAAAATGAACACAGTGGTAGTTACTGCTTTATCAAAATGCTCACTTTCAAAATGTGTGCACCTCAGTTTTACCATCCAGTAGCCATTCATTCAACAGAAAATCTGCTGCTGTATGTTTTTTAAACAAAAAAATATTTTTTCTCCAAAATATTAGATTTATTCCTCAAGCCACTTATAGCAACCCAACACAGATTTTCTTTAGTCCTTTTGTCCTTCCTAACAGCCTTAGGCATGTTTCCTATCCTGTCCCGCCTTCCGACTTTTTCCTGCACCTGTTTTTATCTGCATCGCTGTTATCATTACTAATTCCATTTTTCACACGTCACTGAATTTTTTATTTTCATTATCTTAAGCACTCTGAGGCATTCTGGAGTTACAGGAATAAGAGTGATGGCGAGCCTGCTCCAGCTGAGAAATGAAAATATGTGACATATGACAAATTAAAATATGAATGACAAATGTAGAGGAGCTGCTACAGAGCAGGTCTGCTGCCAACAGCCATGGTAGTTCTAGCTCCAGTGTTAGGAATATGTAGACCAGTTTGGGTGCACCTGCTCTAAAAATTCATTTATGACCCCCCCCCCCCCCCCCCAGTGAACCTTAGAAGTTACTACGGTAAAACATAGTTCATCCAAGCCTGTAGAGTCAGACTGTTGACACACATATTGTATTATTGCATTTACACTCATTTCCCAGTGTTGACCGGGCCTCTCAAGCACCAAATAGGAAGTTACATCCCTGTATGCTAAAGCAGACCAAATCCTCTTGGCCAGCGACTGTCAGTGTGACCACACAGGCACGGACCCCCTGCTCCTCATTTTCTGCCTTCTACAATAAACTGGGACCAGAGTAAGTGGATTAATTTCTGCAGAAACAGGTCTAATTAGGCTGTTCCCTTTCAATCTCCTGCTTCACCTAAAATAGAGCCAATGTTAAAACAATTGGTGTAAAAATAATAAATTGGCCTTTGCCCTAAAATAAAATTCCCTCATGAGTGTTATCAATTAAATATATTTTTAGATTGGACTACTTTCATTTTCTTTAATAGTTTCACATAATATAAAAGTGTGGCTAAAACATGCATTATTATTATTATTATTATTATTATTATTATTATTATTATTATTATTATTGCCATTGCCATTGGCATTAGCATTAGCATTAGGGTGTCAAAGCCTCTTGTGACTCATGAACATGAAAAATGAGCTTTATATTTGGCTATAACTCCATGATGGGTATTAAATCATTTTATTCATAGATGCAAAAACTTTTAAGTCAAAAACTAATTTCTCAAGGGATTCTTGTACTAAATTATAACTATATAACTTATAAAATAAAATTTGCATCATTTGCCAACAGCACATTTATACATATTTTTTATACATATATAAACTCGTCCCATATCTGGCCACACCGTCAATATAAACGCAACAAAGATGTTTACTATGATAATTTATGTGAATATTTTTTTTTTATATTGTCATTTTATTAGGCACGCAGAACGAGCTGCGCATAAGCCTTCCCATGCCTCACGGCTCCCTCTGGTGTTGGTTCCTGCGTACTGCAAACAAACGGTCCTGGTTAGTGTCGGTCATAAAAAATTATGACCTAAACATAATAAACTAATTACACTGTATATATAAAAACTATGAACTGTACCTTTATTTTACTCTGTAGGTCTGAATTTTAAAAATTCTTGGATGCTTTCCACAGTTTCAGCTTTGACCCCCAGTTTAGGTGATGTGTTTTTCAGTGTGTGCAACGAAAGAGCTCTCATTCCTGAACAATAGATGTATCTTGTACAAACACAAGTCAACATTTTTTGAGCGCTGGGTTAAGGATAACATTTTATTGGTATCTAAGCTCACAAATTCAAATGCACAATCGATGAATCATGGTGAATTTCTGAAAAAATACAAAATACTTATTACCCCAAAGAGTTTTCTATAGTTTTTGATGCCACACCTCCAGGTACTGTTATGCTTTTAAGAAGCCAACAGATTTCTGCAACCCCTGTTATTTCTGACATGGATCCATGCACCACTGCTGTGTGGGAAATGTGTTTTTTGTCGAGTTCTTGTAAAAATAATAAAGCAGTTAGAGCTTTGTGTCAGAGTAATATTATCATAATCCTGTACATGGGCTGCCAAAAGCTTTAGTCAAACTCTTAAAAAATATAACTGATACGAAGCACTCAGTGTGTGAAGGTCCCCCAGCAGCTGTTCATTTAAGTGGGTTCAGCAGCCATACTGAGAAATTTTGGTCAGATTTTCTTTGTTCAATGAACACTTTTATATGTTTTGATTTTACTTTTAAATAAAATGTATTTGGTTTTTTGGTCATGAAAGAGCTAAAGATGATGGTTACTGTACAATCAACCTTCTGTTTTTGTTAACCGAATGCTTTATACACAAATACAAATTCAGTCATCAAAAATCCTTCTTCACTCTATTTGTACAGAAGGTAAATCAATACAAGAAGCAAAATGAAATATACAAAACCTCAAAGCTGCAAGAACTATGTTTCTGTTGACATCATATCCCATGTATGATGTATAATAATATCTGTTGTTGCTCTTTTTCATCCTTCTACCTTTGGTGCAATCCCTCTGGCATTCCTGTAAAATTGTTTATTTCTGTTCTGTAAAAGTTGTGATTTTAAATTTCAGATCAATTAAAAAATTGTTCTCAGTCATGTTCAGTTAAATTCTTCAGTCATGTTTAAGTAGAAAAAGGTTTTGTAAACTTACAATAGAGTTTAAAAAAAAGTATATTTTTGTATGTTTCAGTTAAAGTTATTCCTGTTATTCTCTATGTTGCCTGCTTGGACTTGGCCACCTCCTGCTGATATGGCAATGATCTGATAAATGTAGCCAGGTTGCATCACGAGATAAGGACACCTTTGCACAGTTATGTCAGTTACACGTAGGTTGCATATCTCGGCATACATTCCAACTCCAGCAAGTGTCAAGTAGATAGTATAATGAAAAACAGAAGCTCTGTCACATCTTGCAACATCCTCAAGGATAACTGGAACCTCTACCAACCTCTGATTATCAGAATATTTTAATACAATGTCCAAAGTTAGATAATAGAAATGAAAATATGACCTGAAAAGTACTAAAAAAATCCTTGTGAAATACTTTGTGGCTCAACCCTTGGCAATGATGATGCCTCCAAATATTTTGTGCACTGTCTATAAGCTTCTTTCTCCTTCTTCTCTTCTTTCTGCTGGTAACTTAAATTGAGATCAGAACTCATTACTGTTCAGTTTACCACAGTCCATTTTTTACTTATAAGCCTTTTTTTTACTATTGGGTGTGTGTTTTGGGCCATTGACCTGCTTGAGGACACATGATCTTTGACCCACACCTAGTTTTCTGAAACAGGATAGGACATTTCACTCTAAAATGCTTCAGTAATCCTCTTATTTCATGGTTCCCTTAAAATATTCAGGGCCTCCAGTACCAGAGGCAGCAAAGCAGTCTCACAACATTATGGAACCTGCACCATATTAAACTGCAAGTAAACTGTTCTTTTCCTTATAAGCAACATTTTGTTGCCTATAAACAACTCACTGCATTGCCAGAGCTGTATTTTGATTTCATTAGTCCACACAACATTTTCATATAAAGATGCTGGTTTCTTCAGGCAGGTTTGGGAAAAGATTAGTTGTGCCTATTTATATTTGCCTATCAACTGTGGTGCCTTCCTTGCCCATCTTGGGTTCATGTGCAGTTTATGATACGGGTAGAAGCCATCACTCTGAAGACTTCTTCAATCGTGTCCCTCTTCGCACCACATCCTTGGAGATTCTTGACAGCTGCATGTGCAGCAAATTTCTTTATAACATTTAAAACAGTGAAAAAATGAATGCCAAGGTCTCTGGAGATGGCCTTGTAGCCATTTGAAGGTTTATGGTTAGTGATAATTGTTTTTCTGATGGTCTCAATCTGCTGTTTTCTTGTCTTCATCAAAAAGGAACTGGGAATAAGAGTGATTTTTTTTAAGCATTAAAGCCACTACTCACTTTTTAATCTTTGGTTAATTCACACCCACGTGTGCTTGTTGAACATTCCATTCCAAACCCATGCACATTAATATGGAGTTGTTCACCCCTTTGCTATTGTAACAGCACCCACTCTTCTGAGAAGGTTTTCCACCAGATTTTGGGATTTTGTGCCCATTCAGCCAAAAGAGCATCAGTGAGGTCAGGCCCCAATGTAGGGCGAGAAGGTCTGGCTTGTGATCAGCGTTCCAATTCATCCCAAAAGTGTTCAGTGGGGTTAAGGTTAGGCCTGTGCGCAGCCACTCAAGTTCTTCCACACCAGCCTGGGCAAACCGTGTGTTTATGGAGCTCACTTGGTCCACGGGAGGGGGCACAGTCATGCTGGTGCAGGAAAGGAGCTTCCCCAAACTGTGGCCACAAAAATGATTTAGAATATGTTTGTATGAAGCATAGGTGCAGCTGAAACAGCTCAACTCAGTCAGTAAAAGGGGAGTCATCATTATTATTATTATTATTATTATTATTATTATTATTATTATTATTATTATTATTCACTGACACCCTCCAGACAAGCTCCAGACAATCATGAACCTACTCAGGATAAGTGGTTAAAGAAAGTAGATGTATGAATTATTATTATTATTATTATTATTATTAGTAGTAGTAGTAGTAGTAGTAGTAGTAGTAATAATAAGAATAAAATTTGAATAATTGTATTATCAAAATGACCAACATGGTTTTAACTTGCAATGAGATAAATATTTTGCAAAGAAAATTGCATACATACAAATAACAACTACCAAATTTTCACCATTTTTCTGTTCATCTAACAACTAGTGTGCGTGCGCGCGCGCGCGCGTTTTGACACTTCAGGTGGGTTGGTTTGTTTCCCGCCCTCCGATTGGTCTTGAACAGTGGCCGTCCGGTTTCCTGCCTTCAGATTGGCCTTTAAAAAGTTGTTGTCCTGTTTCACGCGATCTCATTGGTTCCGAGCAGCCTCATTCGATTCAACAGCGAGCAAAGCTTGCCGCACATACGGGTATTTTCACACGCGCTGCGCCTAAGGGAGCGCGTCGTGCGTCCTGCGTTGTCCATGCTTGCGTCGTACGTGCTGCGTGCGTGGCGGAGGCGGAACGCGTTACGTCGGCGGCCGGGCTTGCGAGCTGTTTTCGTACCTTTGCGACGCGGAGAAAGACACTTGGCCGAGTGTTTATCACGAGCGGAGCGACTGTGAGGAGGCGAAGACCGGTGTAGACACGGCATTCGGGTTGCCATGGCGTACGCGTACCTCTTCAAATACATCATCATCGGGGACACGGGTGAGCGAAGGGTGCGAGCGCTAACAAAAAGAGGGGTGATGATGATGATGATGATGGTGGTGGTGGTGGTGGTGATGATGGTGGTGATGTGGTTTTTATTTCCGCAGTGTTGGACTGCGTGACGTGGTAGGGCAGGAGAGCCAGGGTGGGAGCGCCGCTTCGCACTAATAATGGCCCATGTCAGGAATTGGCACCACAAAGTGCGCTTCGACTGCAGCTCCGCTGTGCAAACGCACCGCCCGGCGAGAGGGGGTTTATCACCGACCGGCCTACTCCGGACGTGCGGGCAAAAATAAGGGTTGACAAAAAAAAATGGCTCCCAGAAAACGGAGAACCTGTAATAACACGACACAGGCCTCGGCTGCGGAAAAGCATGGCGAGCAGATTAGCCACTTGCTGGAAATGTCAGCGTTGATAGATGCCCTGTTTGAAAAATGGCGACGTGGGCAAATCTGTCATCTGCACCGATTTTTTTCCCTCCCGTTTACCCCCCTCCCCTCCCCAAAATAAAACGTCTCGGAGGAGCTGGGTCTCGTCAGGCCCAAAAGGCTCCGCACTCGGAGGCCTCAGTAAGACATCGCTTACCGGGTCGAGTCGCTGTTTGGAAGCCATGAAGTGGCCTACAGGCGGCGGGAGGCGCCCGTTCGCGGCACACGGTAGGGCTGGCCTTTCGCCCTGCGGCGTGCCTTCCAGCGCCCCCGTCAAAACAGTTCGGGACATTTAAATGTATTTCACACCCATTAAACCGTAATCTCCCGAAGGGTTTAGAATTGTTCATTTGCTATTTTTCCAGTGCATTCAACTGTTTTCTTCTCCTGTCAAAACCGGTTCGGTGTCAGTTGCCCAGCTAGCCGGTTTACCTTTTGCCGTTCTGGGGTTGTGTTTGTTTTCCTGTGAGCTCAGAAAGTGCTCAAATCATGCGTTTTCCGGGGGAAAAAAACGTCGTTTGGTGGTGCTGTTTCTCTCGGCTTTTTGTTCTCTTGTGTCTTGGTGCCGTTGGTAAGGTTCACGCCAAGGTTTTGGTGTCACCCCCTGAGGAAAAAGTGTAGTGACTAAACGGCTCCAGCCAACAGACAGATCAATAACGTAAACGGGAATGTAACTGTACCTCTTGCCTCTAAAACTAAAGCAAAGACCTGCCAGACTTGTCGGATTGCCACAAGTATTGGCAAGGAGTGATATTTCATCCTCAGTTTCAGATTATTCATCAGATTTAGAGCTTTTTTGCCGAATGCAGACATGAGTCCGCAGGAGGACTGCAAGATGGCCTTCTCCACCATGATGAGGAAGACTAGAACATCATCTTCCATGGCGCATCCTCCTCCAAGGCATGAAGATCTGTTGAGAAGGACCATCCTTTGACTTTGTTCATCATGTGCGCTTTGGGATATGGAATTCTATCTCTCCTGTTTTTTTTTTTTTTTTTTTGCAGCCCTCATCATGTCTGCAGTGTCCATCTGGACACGATGGAGAATGCTGCAGTCTTCATCTCCTGTGTATTAGGGGAAACTGTGTTTGGCTTCCATTCTGAACAGCATAGCAGTCTACTGGAAGCATCTTGGGGCTCAGATCATGAGTGGTGTTTTTTTTTAAAGTTTATTTTTTTAATGCCTTCATGTATGCAATTTTGAGGTGAATAACGGGCTTTAAAATGACCAGTTACGAAACCGTAGGCCATCTTATTAAGAAAGTTTCCAGTTGTTAAAGATAGTTGTTTGAGAGATGCTTGGTTGTTGCTGGCTTTTTTGAGCAGATTACTCCAGTTTGTAATGTTGTCTTGCATGAATGCCAGTTAGAAGCATTATGGGAAGATACTTTCTCCCCTACTTTGTTTTGGATGTGCAGCCTGATTGCTGAGAGAGCATTTATTTTTGGGAATCTGAACCATAAGGTGTTTGCATTGGGCCAACTGTGGGTTCAGCACCTGTCAGTGCCAAACCACAGTGACCCAAACCAGGGTTATCATTCTGCCCTCAGGGGTGTTCCTTCACATCACACTGCTTAAACCAGCAAAATTTTCACATCATACTCCATATGCCGTCAACACTGTCTCTGGTTATACATAATGATATCTTTGCTGTTTTGTTTCAAAATAGCATTGAGAAATTATTGTAGGCTGGTGCAGCAAGGAGGACTGCTGCCTCTCAGCTGCTGAGATGTTCATTTGCTTGGGTTTTCTCCAGATGCTGCTGTTTTGTCCCACAGTTCAGAAATGTTACAGGTGTATCTAGGAGTCCCAGTTGCACTGCACGTGCACACAAGATTCCAGTTCACATTGGCTGTCCAAGGTGTATCTGGCCTCACACTTTGAACTGGATAAGTAGTTATTGATAATGCGTGGAAATTACATTGGAAACAAAAGCATTTTATTTTTATATTTCTGGCATTGAGAGTGAATACCAGTACAGACAGTAGTGGGCCTCTGCAGTTGTTTTTATCATGTTTTACTATGAAGCTTTTATATGTTGGCTGACTCTTTTGTTTGAGTATGTTACAGGTATTACAACGAATACTGTAGGCAATGTCTTTTACATTACAAGTCATACTTTAAATAGCTGTACCAACATTTCTCCAGTCCTGCGCAGTAAATGTGCAATGTGTTTAATGAATTTGCAGTATAACATTACTATTGTCATCAACTCCTGTCTTAATTTTTTCATGAGTCTCCAACTCCTCTTTTGAATATTACAAGGTAAGACTTTAAAAGTGCTACATTTTTTTAAAAATTATTATTATTATGTGGGACAGAATTTGCCTGAATTTTGAGGCATTTTTCTTCAGTTAAAAAAAAAAAAAAACATTTTATTGTCAAAATATAGCATTTATTATTGTACAGACTAAAAATAATTTTCTGATTTCATTAATGTTTGCGTCTTTTACACATGACTCTCCTGGTCACTATAGCAGTGTCAATCACAGTTATTGCTGTATAGGTCACCGGCTGGAGGATTTTCTTTCACTGACAAACTGTTGACTAGTTTCAGTTTCAAATCAGAACCACAAGCTCCGACGCTGTGTTTTTGCAATCCCAGAATGCTGACATCAGGGTGCTCACTCTTGTTGCTTGGATTTAGGAGGCTGGAAAATGACGTAAGCACCGTACGAAAGCCGACAATACGGAGAAGAATCTTGAAACCCAGAAAACCCATTGGTGAACCTGAGAGGAGATTCTCTGGAACACGTCCGCCTCTTTAATGATTTAGTAGTGAAACAGTGCATCTGGTGTTGCTGACAAAAGATGGAGAGGTAGGCTGGGTGCGTCGGTGTACCCTGCCGCAGCTGGCTTTGGCCCCCGATTGCAACACTGCATAAATACACTCCTCGTGGGGTATTGCTCAACCATGCTCGCCCTCATGTAACCCCCCTCCCCTACGAAACACAATCCCTTCCATACTTCTCGAACATCCTGCATGCCCGAGTGCCGCCTTGAAGCCATTCTCATGTCGGGGGAGGGTGGGCTGTACAAATCTATGACACTAATGAGGTTTTGCAGAGGGAATTGGAAAATTTAACTTGTGATTAACCAGTGGTGGTTGCAGATGTGTCTGGTTGGCTGGTAAAGGAAAAACCAATGTGTTTGTGAATGTTGTTCAGGAGAGGGTGAACGGAAGCTGGTTGGCTGACTCCACATTTTCTGAGATGAGAGGAATCCAAGATGTTGACCTCAGGAGATGTGGTCTCCCTTTCCCCAGCCTTTTAGACTGGTAGTCCCATGTGAAATGTCCAGCCTGAGAATTGCATGGCTCTTTACTCCTCAGTGTGAGCAGTGTTGCCTTGTCAACTTTTCACCAAAAATCCGATGCTGGGCTTCACTTTGCACCTGAGGCCAATGGAGGTGACATTACAGTGGTTTGTGGGACATCAGTCACCCCGCCCCCCTTATATCCCGACTTGTGTTCCAGATTCATTTGTTCCTTGATCGTTTACTGCCTTTTCTTGTAGACATAGTGTGTCTGTGGAATATTCGGGTGTGGCTGGGTGTGTTTGCCTGCGAATTGTGTTTTACATAGTCTTCCAAATAGGTCTTTCCTGCATCCTGGACTTGTTTTGTTGTATGCAAGTTGCACTTGTAGAATTGAAACAGTTATATTGAGCGTTACACATTTTCCGCGGACTCATTTTAGTTTATAATGTATAAAACTTTTTACAAAGTTATTTGAGTCGTCAGTAATCCACTTTCCTGTCATATCCTCCTTGTTCTGTTCATCTGCTTTTTTCAGTATATTAGTATGTGAATTCTTACACATTCCTTATTTAATCAAGTAAAAGTTGGTGAGTTGTTTTGTCAGTCCATTTTTAGTAACGCTGAATGCAAGTTGAACTTAAGCATTGCTAATAAATATTTTGTAATGTTCTGTGTTCCTCAACTTTTTTTGTTTATGTTGACTAGAATGACTCCATTATATTTGATTTAAGTAAAATATATTCACTAAAGGACTGAAAATTGATTAGATGGCATTTGGATGAGAATCAGGTTCAGAACATTGCTCCTAAACAAAATGGGTTTTCTGTCTCATTTCTGTATGGAAGAACAGCTAATAGTCTAAAGCTTTGATGGGTATCTCTTTCACCCTTGTGACTTTACTGAGTTGACATAAGGATGGGAGCTCTGCTGCATTTTCATTTCCACCTCAAGGTGACTGCGTTGTGATTCACTTCTTTCACGTAGAAAAGATGCATGCACAGAATGTTGGTTTTGCTTAGCAACGGCTGTTGCTCTTGGAAACTAAAATATGGCATGAAAGAACTGTTGTATTTTTGTACTCTTTGCTAATATTTCTCTCGTTTAAGAAGCTTTTCTTATTTAAGTCAATGTAATGAGGAATTTATTTTTCAGTTTCCTGGATATCACAGTTCAGTGTCTCAAGGGTATGTTGAAATCTGCCTGTTTATCTCGGCGGGCAAACTACTATGTTTGAAGCGGTAATTAAAACCTGATAATTTCTGCAGTACAGTTTTCCTAGTAGCTTTGTTACCTAAGAGTTATTAGAAAAACACTCCCACCTTTGTCAGGTTGTTTGCTAAAGCAGCTCTGCAGTAAATGTATCTTGACCACCTGCTTTTCCTGTCCTGGGCCTAGCACCAGCAACCTGCTGTTACAAGCCCCACTCTTGGTTTTCCACCCCCATACCAGCTTTCTTTAAACCCCTAATGGTCCCTACAGTGCACTTGTGGATGTTTGGGTTCTTAGCCGCATTAGCTGTAGGGCCAGGTTTTCAGTTCTTTTATAACCATCCTTGCAAATAAATCTGTTTCCTGTGACTTTGCAGGGGGCTTGTTATGAAGTTTTCTTTTTGTGATGCTTATTTCGTTCAGCTGTGTTTCCAACTACTTAAACTTGTAAGCCCTGCCCATTTGGCCTGAATTCCTTAAACTAATTTATTGAGCTGTGCTCCTTATGCACATCATTATGCTTTTTCCAATGCAGTGTCTCTTCCTGTCCTGGAAGCCCCAAGCATGAGGCAGGAAACGTCCTGGACTGAACACCGACCGGTTCTTCACAGGGCATTTGCATTACACACTCAGTCACTCGTACAAAAGGGCAATTCAGAGTAGCCAGTCCACCTGTAAAGCACATCTTTGGACTGAGGGAGGAAGCCAGAGTTGTGTGTGTGTGTGTGTTTTTTTTTTTTTTTTTTTTTTTTTAAGTGTTTTGGTGGTGATTAGAATGGACACATATGAGGGGTGAGCAGGCATGTATGGGGTGAGGTCTGATGCTGGGACCTGAAGTGGATTGTGCCTGTGTTGGACCCCACGAGTGTCGGAGTGGACAGCAGTGTGGGGAACATCCTTGTGCCATTAGTGAGATTGCGGTAAAACAGTCCTTTTACTGTGTGTGTGCAGCAGTCTGACTAATGTGCGCATTGGGTAAACACAGCCACTCCCAGTAACTGTAGGTTGAGATGCAAGAGTTGATCTTGAGCAGTTTTCACACATATGAACAGATGGATTCTTACCCTTGTTAAAGCACGCATATGCACACCACAGATGGATTTTGTGGGAGACTTGAGTGTTAATTTCAGTGTCCATTTCAGATGGCTGTTGCTACACAGCTTCACATCATACGTTGTTTCTCTGATAACATCACTCCTTGTTGTACTCATGTTTAACAGCAATGAGAAGACCTGTTTTGTTGTTGCCTTCCGCTCCTGTTTAGCTCACTGACCTGCCGTAATAAGATGCATAAATGTAAGTTTTCTTTTCAGGTTTTCCCCTTGTCACTCCATTAATTTACTTTTTTTTCCATTAGCATTATTAAATACAGATTTATAAAGACATCTTAGCTTTTTTTTTTTTGCTTCCTCTTCTCTCCAGGTGTCTTCAGAAGTTGATCACATGGATTCTGATGCGTTGTAGTGCAGGGAATGCTGTTTGTCCGTCAGTGTACAAAAATGTATTGAAATGTTGCTAATGAAATACGATTGAGAGGAAGTTGCTGACCACATGGGTTCTTATAAAACATCTACTGTATCTTGTATCATTACGCTCAAATGCAATGTGTTTTTACTATTTCCTGTCTTCTATTACACTAATATAACATCACAATTCTAGAGTTTAACAGCAAGCAGCACTAATAAAGTGTTTGTTTTTTTTGTTTTTTTTAGGAGTGGGAAAATCCTGTTTATTATTACAGTTTACAGACAAGCGCTTTCAACCAGTGCATGACCTCACCATTGGTAAGACATTTAATTTTTTTCTTTGTATCTCTTACCTTTTAAAGAAATGTCGTCTATCAGTGGATTCAGAATTCATTTTTTAATGAACAAACATTAAGTGGGAGAGTAAAACAAAAAATGGGCCTAATGTTTAGGTTAATATAATTTTTATGTCATGCCCTTCCTCATAAGATGCCTTAAGGCACAGAATACCGCTAAGGCAAAAATCAGAGACCTGTGCCATTTGGTACAAAAATAAACCATGATAAACTTTTTAGTATGTGATCTGTTTTATGGGCTCTGAATTTTGGTTAAGAAAAACTGGTGTTTCTTCATCTGCCAACCATACACAATTACAAGTCCTCAGTCAAAGAGCTGTGACCACGTTTTTGAAGTGTGCTGAAAATGAAAGCTGCTCCCATACCTTGTTTATGGCTAATAAGAGTGAAATTGCGACATGGAATCAGCAGGCAAAGCCCGAGATCATGGAAATAATGTCAGTCTCAAGGATATTACTATTTTTTTTCTGGCCTGAAGTTAAAAGTTAATTGCAACTTCTAAAAACTTTTTTAACCACTGACTTATTTACACCTGCAGATGCAATGTTTTGTTGGTGCTGCATGTTTGGGAGGGGGGGAGATATACCGATGCACAACCACAGATACACAGATCATAATTTATATTAGATTTCTTCATAACTTTATAAGAACCTTTGCATAGTTTGTCATTTTTTCCACAAACAATTTTGACTTGGAAGCCAGTCTTTAAACTGATTTCTTTATGAACCAAAAGTCACTTTTACCCCTAAGACACAGAAGTTTAACAGACATCCTACAATTTATTCACTTCTTAGCTTTTGTAGAAACCTCCAGTAAAGCTATAGTTAAAATTTTTGAAAATATGTATCTCAAATGTTAGCAACACAAGGAAACAATGTAATTCTGAGCCATATATTTTGTTAATCACTGTTCCAGATCTGTAGCCCTGGTTATCAACACACTTTGTTCCATGGGGAAAAACATCTATGTGGTGAATGTTTTGCCAGCACGGTAAACAGTTTGTGGACATCACTAGAGCACCCGGATTAGTGATCCTTTTGTCCCTAATTCTGTGTTTATAACCCATCCTGTTCCACACCAAACGGGATATCTATTTGTTGTGTGTGCGATTATCAAACTAATGGGGGAAATACTTCCTGTTCCCCCACTGTTTTAATTTCATTGCCCCACAGGACATTCACGTACATGAACTCTTAGTGCCAGGGAGCAGCAAATGTTCAGCTCTGAGGATTGCTGTTCTGCATAATGGACCGGTCCACTTTATTGTTGGACTTGTTCTACGCATTGTAAAATGCATAGTATATGTGCACAGAGACATTGAAATTATTGAAATACTGAATTATTTTATGAGTTTTTGCACAAAGTTTATATTAATATTGTGGTACACAGTACTTAATCTCCCAAGTCACCTGCCTGTCAGCAACAAGTTGTATTTTGCTCCAAATATGCAGATAACCAAGTTAGTTGGGGGTGGAAATTGGTCAACGTGCAATTGCTGTTTCAGGGTGACAGAAGTGGCTTGCTGTTTTTTTTTTTTTACACTTTACTATGAGGGCTTCACCTGAGTTTCTGTCAAACGATCCAATCGCAAGCTTTGCACTGGGGGAAAAAACATCTTCACTTATGTAAAGGAAATACATAATGATTTTAGAGATGTTGCATGTTCATCATTTGTGAGGATGCAGTGCTCCCTTTTAGGGACCTCAGTATCTGCTGAAATGGCAGATGTCCTGTTGTTCTGGGAAGGACATGCCCTCTGGAGCACATGGTGCAGGCCTCTGACTCAGATGCTGAATTTGCTTCAGTCTGGCCTGTTGTCTGAGTCACTGTAGTGTCTCCATGCCTTACACATTCTTGCAGCGCCTGTGTTTGCTGTTCAGACCAGTGTCCCTCACTGTACCATCAGCAGCAAATTCATTCTCTCAGTAAATGCTGCTCACTTGAATTTTCCCGCAGTGCATTGTGTTTAAGTTGGTTGTTGTGGGCTGCTTACTTCATGCCATCTTATGTCTTGCGTTTGTTTCATCAGGTGTAGAATTTGGTGCACGAATGATCACTATTGATGGAAAACAGATAAAACTGCAAATCTGGGATACGGTAAGTACTGAACTTTGAAGCCCTCTAGTATCTGCAACTTCCCACTGTGACAGGCTAGCATGTACGTACATGGATCCTTAAGATACAAAAATCAAACTTCTCATCCAGTACCTTGGAATGCACTTAAATATACTTTTGTTTTATACATTTAGCATCGACATCTTCATGTGAAGTTTGTAGTTGTAATTTCTCTGTTGGCCTCACGATGGAGCCAGAGTTGAACCTTTTGTAATGAAGTTTCAAGCGCTTCTGCGTTCTGAATTCTAGGCTTGTTAAGACTTCAATGATGGTTTGGTAGTGCAGTTTTGTGTTGTTCTGTCACAGTTATCTCAGTTTTTAGATGTGAGATTTGACAAGCAATAATCAGGAGAATATACTTTAGCTGCTGCGTTGCAATGAATGTGCAGTTTGAATTACCATTTTTAAATTTAGAACAAAATGTAGTCCTTTTTCATATTTTTAGATATTTAATTAATATTCTGCTGTAGTGCCACTGTCAGTTAGTGTTGCTGTTGCACTTAAAATATTTTGCTGCTATTTTTCCAAGAGATGGGCATACAGCAAACCCTGATTTAACACAAAAAATGCACGAGTTAAGAAAATGTATATCCATAGGTTACATGCATAATTTTTGCCTTCGTCTCCTCCCGTGTCAAACCCACATGGTTCAGTCCAAGCCATTTATTACATTGAGTGATGGGGGAGGTGCTCGTGATGCAACCCGCTAAATCTGCATCATTGGCCTTCCCGTAACCTTTACTCTGGCAGCTGGTGGGCATGAAAGTGTCATTCATCATTTATTTACAATGGGCCCTATTTATTCTAATGTCAACAGCTGCCCCGGGAGCGGGTTATTGAATTCAAATGCGAGGTGCTATCTCATAGCCGCCCCTTCACAGGGCCCCTCCACAGCTCCAGTTGCTAGGAGTTTATTCTGCTCTGTGGTAATGATTCATGCTCTGCAGGGCCATTCACCACGCTGGGTTTTCAAGGATTGTCCTGGGAGGGTTGAGAAGTCCTTTTGTGGCAAGGGAAGAATAGCCGCTGGTGTGTGTGTGTGTGTGCGTGTGTGTGTTTGCGTTTGCTTGCTTGCGCGCGCAGGCACTCGCATGGCCACAGCAGGAGGTGCTCTCTGCCTGTGAGTTTGCTCAGGAAGCGTGGCTGCCTTGCTCTGTGTTGTCTCTCTGACTGAAGTGTCACCCTCCCTCCCTCTATCCCTCCATTCCACAGGCTGGTCAGGAATCCTTCCGATCCATCACCAGGTCTTACTACAGAGGGGCCGCTGGGGCGCTTTTAGTGTACGACATCACAAGGTAAGACCTTGCGCACTTTCATAAATCTCACTTTTTATCTTTATTACTCTGAGGTTTTAAAAGCAGCCCATCAGAACAGAAGGCAGATTTTGTTTCGGGTTACATGTGTGATATGCAGACTAAATTGTGGTTACACTTTTACCCTTCTGATGAATGTGTAATTTAGCTATTACTTGTTTGTGGTTCAGTTGAACTTCTGTGTTTCTTGTCTCTGGCTTCTAGCTAAAGCAGTGAGTTTGTGTCCATGTGCTGTTATCTGGCTTTTGGCAGAAGGGACACCTTCAACCATTTGACGACCTGGTTAGAAGATGCACGTCAACATTCCAATTCCAATATGGTCATCATGCTCATCGGAAATAAGAGGTCACTCATCTCTTTGTCGTCGTCGTCCCCCACCCCACACAGACTCCTGTCTACAGCTTTTTGTATGTAACTGGCAATAGGCCAGAGTTGGATAACAGGTAGAGGCAGAACGGATGTATCAAGAAAATGCTTTACACAGATACAATACAATATTGCAATAAAGGGGCAAATGGACATTTTAGAATTCATCCGAGTTGTCCTGCTACTGTATAGTCGTTCATTTAACAGGTACTTCAGTGTGCTGTAGAACCTAAGAGAGTATAAGTGTTTCACCTACAGATGGAGCATTAGAGCTACAGACACACCATTTCCTACAGTCTGTTACAGTACAGTCCATTAGCATTTTGACACTAAAGATTCTGCAACTGTCAGCACAAATTTTTATCTGCAACAAAGGTTGACACTTGAGTCAACCACATACTATTTGTGGATGGAGCTTCTGCTGTGGACCACAACAAAATCAATTTCTTTTAAAATTTATAACAGTAACCAGCACTTAAAGAATAGGTGTTATGGTTGAAGAGGAATATTGGGAGTCAAACTTAAGGGTCTTTGAAATAGTTGTAAGCCACTTATAAAAATGTGCAAGTGCCTCATCTTTTTTAACTTTAGTCCACGCTTCTCTATGGGCAAGAAAGTGACAGACTGAATTGTGCACATTAGAAAGTGATGCACACTTTACTTAGATTAGTGTCTTGTGTTATAGTGACTTGGAGTCCCGGAGGGAGGTGAAGAAGGAAGAAGGGGAGGCCTTCGCCCGAGAACACGGCCTCATCTTCATGGAAACCTCAGCCAAAACAGCATCAAATGTAGAAGAGGTAACGCTGCTTTCTATGATAACCTTTTCCCCTCCCCTTCTGTGCTTTTTGTACTCAGTAGACAGAAAACAGGTAAAATCATGACACGTTCTGTCATTTCTTATAAATGCAAAATGTCTTCATCTGAATAATGTTTTTGTACTTTTTCTGGGTACTTTTCTTGCTAAACTTTTTTTTTTTGCTGTCCTGCAAAATGCAGTGTACCACAACTTGTTTCTCAGTTCTCAGGAAAGCATTCTAGATGCAAAGCTTCTAACCACAAGCCAAGTCATTTTACCCTTTGCAACCTAATAGTGTCAGTTGTGTAGGTTTGTTTAAGAAGAAATAATAAAGCTTGTTTGCTAGAGGGGGGAGCTAGGTTTGTCAACCCACAAGGTATTCCTGTCAGCACAGCCTCAAGCTCCAGGATACCATGACAGTGAAACCGAATTCTCGAGAAGTTGTCCACTAAACAGTTTCCTGTTTTCATTTAGTATATTTATGTTTGTACTTGCACTCCGTGGCTCTCTTGCCCCTCGGCCTGTGATTAAAAGGATGGCAAAGTGTCTTTCTGTCCATCACGGAAAATTGGATCCAAAGGGATTCACGAGGCTGTTGGAGCAGCAGCTATAGGGCCCCACTAGGGGGCAGCAGAAGAAAATGAAAAATCATTGTTTCCGTTAGCCTTTTGGCTGTTGACATGCTAAGTAATGGTAATAGAAAGGCCAGCCTCGGCTCAGGGAAGGTTGGGGCTTTGACGGAGCCTTGTGCTGCGAACGTTGATATGAAGGTACGGGCAAGGCGTGGGTTACTCTCTCTGCCTTGTACGCGGTGACATTTACTGGAAGCAATCAATCTGCCTTGTCCTTCAGGAGACGAGAAGCATGCGAAATACCAGAAGTACCACGGAGCAGCTCATTATGCCACAGAGGCCCTTCTTTTTTTTTATTTTAAATGTTTCCCTCCCACTCACATGCAAAGATAGAACTGAAACATGCTGCCAAGTGAGCGCCGCTCTGTGTTTTTTTTTTTTTTTTTTTTCTTTCTTCATTCAACATTGGCTATTTTAACGGTGGGAGGGGGAGGTCCTCTCGGCAATCCCGCCGGCGGTGGCGGCATTCGTCACAGTTCCACAGCCTCAGCGTGGATGCGAGGGCGGGGGCCTGGCGTTCGTCTCACCGTGAGCAGGCGGGAATTCCCCGCAGAGCAGCACCACCGCGGAGGAATGCGAGTGGAACTCACACCGCCTCCACGCTAGCAGGTGTACTGTTTTAGGGAATCCCTTGCGTACGCACCCGCGCGTGCGTGCCCGAGCACGCTCATCTGTACGTACGTGTGGAGCGAGCTTACGGAAAAGAATCAATTTGTGGCTGGCAGCACGCCAAGCCCTGCGTACTTAAGATGTGAAAGTGGCCCGAGGACGCCGTAGCAGGCGACAGCGCCCCCCCCCCCCCCAAAAAAAAAAAAAAAAAACCTCCACCCTTTTTGATTAATTTGTCTCATTAGCTCGCTGTGAATTCTCCTGTTCCTGTGTGAAGTTTCGATCGCCCACTTAGAGGCATTGCATATTCATTTGTGGCCCCGCCCTGACTTACAGCGCCCCCCCCACGCACTGCGCTCTACTCTATGTGGTAATTGAGCCACAGCAGATTGATTACTCCGGGGAGTGCCGGGACCCTTAAAGGTGAAGACGTATCGGTGCTGTTAACTGGAAAACAAAGCTTCGGTGGTGGGATCGCCGCTACGGCACTTCTAGGTCACCCAGGCGATGTACCGGCCCGCTTTCTTTTTTTTTTTTCTTCTCCTGATGAACTGTGGAGATCGGAGGAGGCGCTGCTTTAACGTCTGTGTCTGCTGCTCTCACTCATACCAGTCCCTGTCAATGGTTTACCCTTTTGTACAGGAGGGTAATTTTTGTTACATCAGTTCTGGGTAAATACCCTGATCAAGGGTATTAGAGCAAGAGGCATGATTTAGTCGCATGTGACAGTTCTAACCACTACGCCACCTGCTGCATACTTTTTAGCTGTGTTTTAGCTCTATTGTTTTTTGCCAGGGGACAATGTTCCTGCTCCATCTATAGTGGTATACAGTGCCTGCTCTCAGGTTGTGTTGGACAAGCCATCTGATCATTTTGCATTGCTTTGTCCCTTTTTTCCCTTTTGGACATTTGTCCACTGTCTCTTTCAGGCATTCATCAACACAGCAAAAGAGATCTATGAGAAGATCCAAGAAGGTGTCTTTGATATAAACAATGAGGTATGTTTTATTTATTTATTTTTTTTAAATCATCTCAGTTAGTACCGGTTGATAAATGTTTGTGGTATTCTCTTCTATACGACCCATGCTGACACATGTTCAGACACCTACTTTAAAGTTAATCCTACAAGAAAATGGAGATACTGTTGTCAGCGTACTTAGCCCTTTCACCAAATGGAAGACAGAGGTCCCTGTAGAAAACGCTTTATGTTGCTAAAAATTGACATCAACTAAATTGTACTTAAGAACAGGATACCACATTTTCAACAGAATTTTGTCTGTTACCTCTTTCCAGTTTCTGTCTTTGACTTAGGAGTTTCCATGTATATGAGTAAAATTATTTAACACTATTATTTACAGCTAAGAGGATGATTTTTTTTTTGTGTGTTTACAAGAGCCCTTTGCATGATAACATCTCAGATTTTGAGATTTCGTGGAACACATTAGATTCAATACCTGTACTGTGGAAATGTGCAATATGTAATCAAACTCCCCTGGCTTGTGCATCTGCAGTATATTTGTTTACTTCCTGTTTTATAGACCAGTTGTAAGTCTTTTATTTATTTTTTTCCTTATTCATGGTCTAGGAAGATGAGAACAAAGAAAGCACATGAAAAACTTATGCTGATATTTCAGCATTCTCTAACATTTTACACTTAGGTTTTTACTGCAGCAAATTTCACAGTAATAGATGTAATGAGTTGTTTTAGAATGTGTTTTAGATAAAAGTATAAATTAAGAATGGAAATTGACCACATCAGATTAAATTTTGCGTATTAGTCATCACCTGAAGTGTTTGATTTGTCTGCAGCTGCTCGGTTGCTGTGGTCGCAGTGCACAAGTGATGCCAACCTCCTTTTTGGTCTTTCTGAAGCTAAAAGAATGGTTGCTGATGCGTCTCTCTGCATTCCTCTCACATTTGCAACACGTATGAGTGTACACCTTGCAAAGCCACAGCTGTCAGTGTTAAAATTCCCAACATTTGCAGCATAACAGTGAGCATCCCCTCACATGAGGAATACAAAGACGTGGACTCATGCTCGTCCTGCCTGGTGCCTCGGATGCTGAGATCACATGACATGATATCACAGTGAAGCAGCAGGGACCAGACAGAGCCCCATTTGTGCGGTCCGCCTCGAGAGCCAGGTGCCGGCTCGGCCGTGGGCTCCCTGCAGGTTGTGAGTAGATGTAGGAGGTGGTAGGTTTTGCAGGGGACTGGCCTGTGCACCTCTCCCACCCCCACTTCCTGTAATACACAGGAAACCTGTGCAGTTGTCCCATAGACACACAGTCACTCTGCGGCTGGATAAAGGGTCTCCATACAGCCATGTGTATCACACCGAACTGCTGCTGCCAGATCACGGGGGGCTTGTGGTGAGAATGTGCATCATGAGAACTCTTCCCAAGGCTGTTTTTGTCAGCCAAGCCACACGTTTTAGATACACGGTAAAGAATTAGTGATTTAGAGTTTTGCCCTATCTGAAGTTGGAGGCGTTACGTAGGAGCCCTTGCACACAACCTTGCTGTAAGGGAGAAATGATTTTAGCTGTACTGCGTTTGTGCTAAACCTGTAGTTTGACTCTTTACCGCTACAGAACGTAAGCGAAGAGCTCATTACGGTATCATCTCTAAATGTGCACTTTTCAGTGGTACAAAACACGTTACCTTCAGGTTCTGAAAAAATTGACTTTTTTTGGGGAGAAAAAGTTTGTGAAATGTGTATTCATAGCATGTGACATGTGCGAACACGTCTGGAATGTTTTAATAATGAAATAGACTCTGAAGGGAGAATTGTGTGTTTGTTGATTTTTCTGCATGGCTGAAATGAACACTGGCAGCTGTCAGCTGTCTGAATCCCAGAGTACTGTGGCAATACATGGATTTGTTTCCATTTGATTTGAGCAAGTGGATAAACTCTTAACATATGTAGAAGAAAATCCGCAAGCCCCCTTTGGTACTGGCCGTCCGCCAAGCCATAACTATTCTGTAACGTCTCATAAGGTTAGTACCTACTTAGACGAGGTGCGACCCGTTTAGCTACTGGACGTGCTTTTTATTAGGGCACTAGAGGAGACGGCGGGGGAAACGGGACGGAGGGGGGAGTTGAGGCACAAAGTCAAAACCACATCAGCTGATGTCAATAGAGCTACGTGCCAGAACCCCAGGGCTACTGGTGTAGTGAAACCCTCTGCCAAGCACTATAAATCTGAGATTTAGTGTGACGCCGCGTTTCCTTAAGAGCTTAATTTCGGTAACTACTGTGTTACTTGTCTTGCAGCACGGCGCTTTTTTGAACTGGAAACCACTTGAGGGAACGGGAGCGCGTGTGTGTGATGAATGGGGACTCGGGGGCCGTGCACTGTGCGTGTGTATGTGAGAAAGAGGGAGGGAGTGTGAGGGAGAGACTGGCTTGCTGCCATGTTTTTGGGTTATTGCAGAAATTATTGATGACACGGAGCGCTCCTATGCCCTTCGCCTCTGCAGCGCTGTCCAAAAACAGGGAAATTTATCGAGGCCTGCAGGGACCGGGGCAGACCTTCTCATCTCTTTCAGTTAACCTCCGTGCTTTAGTACACACAGATGTAAGGGCACGACTTGCTGTAATTGCTCTTTCCCTCTTAAGCCAAAAAACTTTGAAAATGTTGTCAGTAGTCTAAAGGTGTGTCTAGTGGGACGTGCGCACAGTATTGGTGCAGAAATAGGGACACAAACGTGTAAATGCTTGCACTCGTGCTCACGTGAGCAGTGACACGCATGTGTGCTCAGGGCACGCGCAGAGCAGAGCGCTGTGTTTGCGAGTAATGGCCCCGCTTCGCTTTCTCGTCCGCAGGCGAACGGCATTAAGATCGGACCGCAGCACGCGGCAACCAACGCCACGCTCGGAGGCAACCAAGGGGGCCAGCAGGCTGGCGGCGGCTGCTGCTGAAGTCGTCACCTTTCTACTTGACTGGTTGGGCAAACTAACCTTTTCTTAACACCCCTACCACCCCCAACCCCACCCTCCACCCCACTCCAGTCCAGGCCCCCGAAGTCGACCCATTTACTAGGTGGCTGTCCGTGGAGAGTGAACCCAAGACCTTGACAGCGTTTGTCAAGCTCTGAGGTCTTTCCTGCCCCTTGCAGAAATGGTTTAATGTTCACCTTTAAAAAAAGAAAAAAGGAAAAAAAAAAGAAAAAAACGATTTGAAGGATTGCGTTCATAATCTACTTGCATTTGATTTTCTTGTCAGTTGTGATAATTGATTTTTTTTTTTATTAATTTTTTTCTTCCATTTTTCAGTTTACGTTGTTTGTGCCCCTTTGTGACTACACTACAAGGCCACCTGAGTATTTTAATCGGTTTATGGGCAGGAATTTCCTGGCCACGTTGGTTATCTAAAGTGACACACGTTACAAACAAAAGGAAAAAAAATGTAGGACTTTGTCGAGAGCTGCCAGCCATTTGCAAACTGAAGAAGAAAATCTGGACTGTTTTAATTCTGTATTTATCATTCACATTTTGTATATATATAGTTATAATATCTTGCTTTGGTGTATATCGACCAAGCTGAACTTCTGTCTGGAAGTTGCTGAAACCCTATACTGTCCACATGGAGCTGGGAAATGCAACAGTATTGCTGTACCTTGTAGTCCACAACCCGCTTTGACACCTTCGAGCCGCTCCTGCGTTCTCCACCTCCCCCCCACCCCGTTTGCTGGTCATGCCATTGCCGTCTCCTTTTTGCTCAAGTCGCCGGTAAATGTTGAACCCTCTCCATGTGTAACATCTCATTACTCCTCATCCGTTTTAATGCCAAACTGTGTGTTCCATAATCACATCTGCAGAAAGTGGATCAGCTTTTTTGCCTTAAAGATGCAGATATTTTTAGAGGTAAAGAAAAAAAAAAAAATAGCATAACTCAGTCAAGAGGGATTCATACCTGCGTATCCTTTTTATCATTGTCAGAATTTGATCTCCAGGTTAATCTACAGACTTTCACTGCAGACGGATATTAACTTAGATGAGTAATTTTCTTTGTGTAAAGACTTGCTTTATTTGGCAGTGTGTTCTGTCTGTTGTTATACAGTGAAAATCTTTGTCTGTTGTAAGAAGGGTTTGATAGATGACAAGCCTGTTTCTGTGACCCTCAAATTTATTTGCTGTGTTGATACTTAAAATGTAACCATTACAAATAAAACAATCCCTGTGGTTAAATTGACATCTAATTAGTATGTATGGATACTCTTCTCTATGCTCTATATTTAGTATATATGTGTATATATATAATATGTATACTCATTTTATGACTTGAAAAGATATATAGTGAACTTTCCTATGAATTATTTCTATGTTTTCTTTAAGCGGCTTTGAATCTCATGGCTCAAGTGCAGTGAAAATTTATTTAGTTGTCTGTACAATTAAATTTCCCTCTGTCATGGATTAAAATGTAAAAATGCAAGTAAAAACATAAGCGCAAAATGTCTGATTTTACTCCTGACATAATGCATTTTTTTTTTTTTTTTGAAAACTTGGCAGTGGTTCCTTTGTTCATTTTTATTTTAAACAAAGCGAAAGAACACTTGGCTGTGTTTTAATGGGTAAAAATTTACTGCTCCGGTGTGTTGCAAAGCACAGTTCATATAGAAATCCCAGCGTTGGGCGGGGGGGTTACACTGAGCTTTTGACTGTCTTATCTATGTTACAGATAGGATATTTATCATTCCAAATAAAAGATGTTCTTATTGCACAAAGCTGGTACAAACAACGGCTTTCTCTGTAGATTTTTCCGTTTGTGGAGAGCGATTCCATTTTTCCAGTCTGGCGGCGGTTGCGCCGATTCCTTGTGTGGCAAACTTTTTGCTTACAAATTTTTGAAGATGCTAACATTTCCCACTTTATCAGTTTTCAATGGCACCGTTCTGTGTTGCAAATCTGCGGCGCGAGCGCGTCCTCCGTTTCCGCGCCCGGCCGACAGCTGGCAACAAAGCGCGTCCAAACGACGGAGTTGTTGGGCCGGATTAATTCAACTCCCTTCCGCAGTGTCTACAGCCCAGCTGCTGTTCCACAGCGTTGGTGATCTATAAGAACCCGAGGATGGTGGGCATGTTCTTGGGATGAACTGGTGAGCAATTGGTGCAAGGAGGAGCATAGTTCCCCTCTATTTTATCCTAATTTAAACATTGTTTTAAGTTGAGAAAATACTTGCTATTTTTGTTATGTGGTGCAGGTCCTAAGCAGCTAATGAATCGAGGGACGTTCATATTTACGTTTTTGTTGCGATTCAGTCTTAGAAGCGATGTTGGATTTACAAACAAAGCGAGTTAGGAGCAGACATCTGTTTATAAGCTGAAGAGACGGCGTATCCTGCCGCTCATTTTGTTTGCCGCAGTTAATCCGCGAGACTTTTTATTTGGGGGAAAAAAGTGGACGCGCGGGGGGATGCGAGGTGGGCCGGGTGACCGCGTGGTCCTGTAGCGCCGCGTCGCGCTTCTCCTCCTGCTTGAGCTTGTGGGACATTTTGTCTGGAAAGAGTCCAGAGCAGCAGCGAGGGCTGCGCTGCTGCGTGATATTGAGTATTAATTTAATTGAAAAGCACCCAGGGGGAGCGCTCCCGATTAAGATTCCGCTTCTTGTTAATTCCTATTACTCTCTGTAATTACATTAAAAGAGAATATAACACAAACGTGTAGCATATGGAAGATTTCCAATAACCCTGTCAAAACCAAATGATTAAGCATTACGCTGTTTGCACACAGCGGCCCGGAGAAATGAATCAAAACACCGGGAATCGGCGACACGCCCAGCTTCCGCCGCGCTCGGCCCGCGTCTGCTTCCCTGGATACAAATGATCGTTTTTTTGTCTTTTATCAGAATTCTGAGTCTTAAACTCAGTTTGTTCCTGAAGCACAAATGGGTTTCTAAGTGCTGTGTCCTTGTGCTGTTTCAGAAGTTTAAAAAAAAAAAAGGACTGTGTGTATACACTCTTCCATCTGCAGAGGCAACATCTGAGTCCTACAAGCTTCTAGTGATCAATGATCTCATTTAAATATTACTGTCACGCTTTCGTATAAAAATGTCCTCTTCTGTTCATTTTTTTTAAATTAAAGATCAGGTGAAAACGTGGTGAGTTATGGAGCTACGGATGTATTTCTCGCTCCTGCCGGATCACCGGCATGCATAGCAGCGCCTATTAGCAGCTTAATACAACATAATGGTATTCTGACTGGCGAGCAGTTAGCGATACAAAAACTTACCTGAGCCCAAAGGAAAGTGCACTGACAAAAAAGTTTGATAAAAACACGTGTATAACACACAGATAAACACCGCACTTGGGCAAATAGTAATAAAACGTGGTAACATCGCAACAGCACTCAGGGAATAAGGGAATTCGTAAACACCCTTTTGCCATCCTAGGAGGTGTTTCTCCTTCACTATTCTTTGATATTTTTCTAATTCTATAGCCATTTCCTATATTTAATAAATGAGCAATATTTGGCACGATGGTGTGAAAAAGGGAAAATGAAATAACATAGTGACAAATAAAAAAATTTTAAAAAATCAAACTATATAACATTCCAAAGCGAAACACTTTGGTCGCCTGTGCTTTTGAAAGCAACAAACTGGTTAAGCGCTTCAACACAGACTTCTAACTTGGCTGTTCTTGGCTCGAGTCCCTTGACCAACTACCTTACCGTGGTATCGCCTTTGGGCAAGATTTGTACCGCGATGTAATCGAAAATGTGAAATTGCGGCTTCGGGCAAGCAAAATAGCTGGCATGCATGTGATTTAGCTTGGAAATAAATACTTGCATATGTACAGCAGTTTAAAGTGTGCTGCATTTTTGAACAATTTAAGTTGATCTAAAATTGTCTTAGAAGATAAGAATATGCATAAAATAAATAGTATTTGCTTAGGTGTAGCAAGCACTCACAAAGCTGAAGGCCTCGAATCCTCAGCAAAAATGTATTTCCTTGCCACAGTAACGTACAGTCAGGTTGTCTTGCTGTCTGCAAGGTTTTGTGCAAAAATTTTGACCACGCACGTGTGCCAAAATGCAAAGGATGTCCCCAGAAGAGGACATCTCAAAGGAGGACTTGTAGGCCACGGAATACCGCGGTATTTCTGGAATGTTCCACTTGCTTTTGAGTGGAGATTGGCCGTGTGAACTGGGCCCCGACCGAGCCAGGTGCTCCCGTCGGGGCAAAAGAAAAACCAACGTTTATGCACAGGAGGCGGTGACCTGACCGCAGCCATCGTCCGCCTGGGGCGCGAGGGCGAAAACGTGGCTGCGAGTCATTCACCAGGTGAGAACTCCAGGTAAGTGCAGCTCCAAAACTCAAAACTACATTTTAACCCCTCATTAAACTACAAACGGATACCGGATCAAATCAAAACTGGATGAGGTTGTCGTGCTTCGAACGTGTCAGAATTTTAGGTCCTGCGGAGAAGACCGAAGCATTGCAGGAAACCGGACGAGCGAAGGAGAGGGCAACCAGCAGCCAGATGGATGGCCTAAAACGGCGCCCATGGCCACCTTCCCTTTGGGAGTAAGGACACCCGTAAGTGAATGTTGTGGAGCGACTCTGGATGCGGCCAGCAAGAGCGAACGTTGACCGCACAGCTTTGACCGTGCATTTCGACAAACCAACTTTTCCCCAAAGTTTCCGCCCGCACACGTTCATGCGACAGGTGGTGTCGCGCTCGATCCGGAGGCTCCTGGACTCGGCGAGTTGCTTCGACGCGCCTGACCCGAACCTTGATGCTGTACAAAAAATAAATAAATCATAAAACTACCGCACCGGGGCAAATCGCAGCAAAAGTTGCGCTTTTATCAACGCGGTGGCAGGGGACCCGTCGCGCTTTGCGGGCGTCGCTGTCCCTTTAAGCGCTTCCCCAGGCGCGCGCGCGGCGCTAATGGTGATGAAAGACACATCCGGGTCACAGGAGCCCTGCGTGTCACGCGCAAACCGGATTGGCCCCGAGCCAGAAAGGGCAACCGCTTTAAAAAAAAAAAAAAAAAATCCTCACTAAACACTCCGACCGTATTAAGGCTTTGCTTAAATCGTTTTTACTTATTCCTTATTTATTTATTTATTTACGTCCCTAAATTTGCTTGTTACAGTAAACAGCTTAGGGAGCGGGAGCGCGCACGCGTCTCCGTGGGTTGCTGGACGGCTGGGAAGAGCTGGGAATGGGATGGCCGGGAGCGCGCACCACGCGGCGGGGTGGGGTGGTCCCTGAAAGGCGGCAAAATTTAAAATAAAGGGGCTGCGGAAGGGCCTTAAACTCAACTTAAAAAAAAAAAAAAACATTTAACGTTTGTTGGTTCGAACCCCTTGATCAAGACCTTTAAGCGAGACATTAAAAATGATCTGTAGAAATGGGTAAATCACTGCAACGCTTCTTATTTTACACTGTATGTCACCTTGGACCAAGGTGGCTCAGAGGTTAATTAAACGTTTGAATAAGGTTTGTAGTCTTCTGATGAAGTCTAAAATGGCTTTAACTGCTTGTCTCCTACAGATGTTGGTAGAAATAAGGGCCCTCATTTTTTGCATGTGAAGCATGAAATAAAATCACTGTTGCACTTGTTATTGGGAAATTTTTAAACTGTTTTCTAGCATTTAATTGATGTTTCTCCAGACTCCGTAGCAATGAGCTTAGAAGACCGAACAGACCTGGACCGTGGAACGCCATGAGACACCCTGCAGGGATGGAGACCCTCATCCCCGACAGAGGCGCAACCGCGCAGTTTTGGCCATTTTTACTGCAAACCGTCCAGGGCTGAGTGGGTTAAAAGGGACATCGTGTGCGAGGCCTCGGCGGCTCGACGTGAAAACAAGTGCGAGATTCATGGACTGCGGTCCTTTTGGACACATATCGGGCCAATTTGGCAGCTGTGGCCTGCCGCCACGCAGGACCTGCACACTGAGCTGCTGTTCTTCTCCGCAGCTCCTAAACATGAGCGTTCTGTGCCGTACCAAAGCACCACCATGTCACCCGTTTGTCATATTACCGCTTCTTGGGGGAGGAAGGGGGTGGACAAAACGAACACGTCGTCTTCAGAAAAAGAAACACAGACACTCTTTCAATGTTTCAGTTACAACAAATATTCAACCGATAAAGAATTAATTTGTAGGGTTGTAAACCATAAATGGGCTTCACAGTGGCGCAGCGGGTCATTCCTGGGCTCTGGGTGTGAATGTGGGGTCATATCCGGATCAGCTTGTGTGCAGTTTGCATGCTGATCTCTATGTTCACATGGATTTCTGCCATGGGTTCTGGTTTCCTCCCAGAGTCCAAAAATGCGTTTCAGGTGAACTAGCAATTCAGGCCATTTAGTAGGAGCATGTAGGTTTGTGTGTTACCTTTCTCTGTTAGTAGGGACAGGTCGACAGTTATAAACATCTCGCATTTTAAGAAACTTTAGACAATGACATCATCTCAGTATGAATTATCGATTACAATAATGCAAGGTTTTGAGCCTTGCAAATCAGAGTATGCACAGATCCAGGGCAAGAAATTTGTACGATTATGGTTATCCTGACTCAAATTTCACTTCAGAACTGATACTACTTGACAGATAACGGTGAAAATCGGAGGCAAGACAACATGAGTGGGGAGGAATTATAATACCGTATGTAAATACTAGCCACAACTGTACACAAACTGCAGCCACTGTCACACGCAGCGCAGCAGCCGAACGTGACCCAGGCTGTTGTTTCTCCGGCCTACACAATGTGACGGGCTGTACATTCCCAGTAGACAGAAGGTTCTGGGGCTTCCAAGGCAGTGTATGCTGATTTAGCTGCTCAGGCACACAAGTCGACCACAGAGAAAGTTACTCATCTAGACGTCACACCTCTGCTCTTGGCTACAGATCTCTCAAATCTCTTGAATTTATGATATGCAATTGAAAATCCATCCAGCAGGTGGCATAGTATTTAGGGCTGTTCCCTTGCACCCCAAAGGACTGCTCCTACTTCAGTACCTTTAATCAAGGTGCTTGCTGCTAGAATACCCTGCAGTACACGGTAAATCATAGTAAAGTTGATTATCTAATATTAAGGTGGCTTGGACAAATGTGACAGATAAAGTTTAATAATATTTCATCGTTTTACACGATAAAATCTCACTTGGATTGCCCAGCAAAGGTGTCTGTCAAACCCAAGTGAAATATGTGAGCAGCTTTTTTGTTCCCACCATCTAATTTCTCCTCCTGCTTTAGACATACTTCATAGACACTTCAGTCCTTGCCAGAGAATACTGATGGAGCCAAAACTGCGGTGATCCAGAACCTTCCCCGGGGGGCAGAGAGTCCAAACGTGAGTGTCCTGGACAAAACACAAGTGCAGCACAGGAGCTCACATGTGCACGTTCACACACTGTCTCTCAAATGCAGGCTGTGGCTGGTTTGGGGAAGGAAACACAAGTCAAAGGAGAACCACACAAACAAAGAGAAAACAAACAAACATGACACCACACGACCGGTTTTCTTAAATATGCTCGTCTATAAACGTACTGATATTATTTTGCGAACTTTTTGTGAATAAATTGTGAGTATGGCTCTGTTTGTGTCTTTATGTAGTAGCACGGTTCTATTCTTTGTATGGTGGCTACAAAACCCTGGTGCGATATATTCAAAAACGCGTGTGTGTTGATAGTTCTGATCTATAATCGATCTGAAATCGAATGCGAACATTCCAGTCGCTTTTGCTTCAACGACGAGTCGGCTTCGCTTACTTTTAACACAACACGTAGGCTGAAACGGATCTGCCGATTTGTGCGCATCACGAATAACTTGTGTTCCAGCGAAAGCAGTCGGTTAACATCCGCGCATCGCGCCGGGCCACTTTTAAAGCCTTATTTTATTTTATTATTATTATTTTTATTTTTTTTTTAACTTTACGCGAGGAAGAACTGCATTTGAGGCGCTGACACGGTTCAGCCGCACCGAGATGCTCACCTTGACAGAACTTTGAGGGGGAAAAAAACCCGCAAGTAAAGTCGCGTTTCTGTACCTTTATGAGGTGGGCGACGGCTTCGATAAAACGCGCCGGACGGACGGACGGACGGACTTGGACGCGTGCCCTCTTTGTGGGCTTCCACTCCGTGCCGTCCCATTGTGGCCACGATTATAATAACAAACAATAATAAACGCGGTTGCGTCAGAGGCCGGCGTTCGCTCGCTCGCTCGCGCGCGCGCGCACGTGATCCGAGGGGGGTGAGCCGGGAGCGCGCTCCTCGCCCGCGGAAGGTTAGCGAATGTCTCGAGGACAGGGAATCGCGAGCGCGGCCGCCGGGATCGATTGGATTAAACTTGAATCGCGTGAAATTAACACAAAGGAGCGGCAGCGACACGGAGAGGCGGCGCTGGAGCGGCTCGGCGAAGACGGGACGGCACGCCGAGGCGCCGAAAGCGGCAACCTGCGATCCGGTCCACACGCTTGAGCGGTGCGGAGAAGTGGAAATACACACTAAGAACTCTTTTATTTGGCCCCCGGAGTGAGGTGGCCGCGGAGCTAGGCGGCTAGCGGGCACGCACACGCGCGGGGTGAGTGACTCTGACTCGGTGCGAGGAGCGCGGCCGGAGCCCGGCTTCGCTCGGACAAAACCTGCACTTTGCCTCGTCGGGCTGTCTTTATTGCTCTTAACGCGAGTTTCGTTGGCGAGGCGGCTAGCTAACTAGCTAGTTCTGGAGGGCTACTGCGCGATCCGAGTGCTTTGATCCGATTTTGTTGGACCGGAAAGGGCAAAAGTTTGTGCGGGGAGCTGGCTTTTGCCCGTAACGGTCAGATTTGAATCGGTGCGGCGGACCTGAGCAGAAAGAAAGGAGCTCATGAGGGGCAACTTTGAGAAAGGGGATGTGCGCGCATGTGTGTGTGTGAGAGAGTCTGAGTAGCCCGGCTGCTAGTTAGCCTGGTCAGTTTAAGCCGACCAACTCGGCTGGTTGGTTGGTTAGTTTGTGTTTTTTTTTGTTATTGTAAGGCGTGCTCGCCGCCGGGGAGCGGGGGGTCTGAGCGCCCCCCACCTCCTGCTCTCCTCTCTGAGGCGATATGTGGCAACACCAGCAGCCGGCTGCCTAGTTCGCTCAGGAACTTTTTCTTTTTGTTCGAGGCGAGCAAGGTGAGTTCTTTTTTTCATTTTTGTTTTTTCTTTGCTTATTGAGGTGTGGTACGGAAAGTCTCCGTGCTGTTTATAAACTGGCCGGCCGGGTAGGACGCGGAGCTTCCCGGGGCGCCGCAATGGAGGTGAGGCGGTAACACGAGGTGCGCCCTGCGGGTGAGGTGAGTCAGGACGGCGACGGGGACATTCCCTTCCCCCGAGCGCTCCCTCACGCCTTCCCTTACCTTCCCACCAATATGGGCACGATTTCTACAAGTTGTGTGTGGTGTATTCGTCGGCCGACCATCCGGGACACAGCAACTCGGGAGTGGAGGAAGTGCTCCCGGGCCGCGCCGATCGGGGAATGAGAAGGACGAGCACGACCCGGGGAAGAGGTTGTCCGAGGCCGGCGGTCGCTCGGTGGAAATAGGTCTGTGTGCGAAGTGTGGATTCCCCCCCACCCCCTCGTATTAAATACAGTTTTAAAAAGTAGCTTACGGACGCTCAAAGTAGTCCGCAAGCGAAGGTGGGAAACACGCGTATTCGTTTCTCTGGGGAATATCAAGCGAAGGTGGGGGGGAGCGCGTTTCCGTGCTCGCCGTGCGCGCGACGCTGATTAGTTGGCGCGCCGGAGCGCAGCGCGGCGGCCAAGGCGGTCAGCTAGGAGGCGGCGGGGGGTCGGCACGGGAACCAGCAGCCATCATTACTACACACCCAAGGATCCCGATGGGATTAGATCGCTGGGGGAACACAGGCAAGCGGAGCCGTGGGCAGGCGCGGGGTTCGAATCCCGACCACGGCAGCGTGCTGGCGTGAAGCCCCGTCGTTGCAGGTACTCGTTGTTGCTTTTTTTTTTTCTTTGCGGGGCGCAATTAACGCGGCGATCGCATTGGCGCTGTTAGCTAGTTAGCAACTTGTACAACAATGGGAAGGCAGCCTGTCCCGTCGGCACGTTGGTGGCCTGCTTTCGAACTAAATCTGCTACTCTTTGTTACTGCTTCTTCTCACTTTAAAGTGTTTTTTTTTTTCACTCTCTCAATTTTAGTTTCGTCTCGGATGTTTTTTTTCTCCCCTCCTATAAGTAAAGTTTGGTCGAAGTTTTCGCGTAACTGTCGAGTTTAAATGTCTGTCAGAAGCTCGTGGAACTGTAGATTTTCCAACCCTCCGTTTTTTGTTTAGTTTTTTTTTTTTTTAAACAGAAAATAACCACAACGCACCACTTTACGAATTGCTGTCCTGAAGTGCCGTGCGCGCTCCCGTACGTGCCCGTTTGTAGTTGATGGCGTGCACGTTGTCACACGTTTGAGCTCTTTTGCTCCCTTTCGCACAGATCGCGATAGCTTGTAGTTAACCAGAACACGAATGTTGCTTTATTAAACCGAGCGAGAAACTGAAAGGTGAAAGATGTGCGCAGTGCTGCGGACGGAGCATCCCGATCCGTCGTAGTCGGACACACAAAGGGAGCCCTTTCAAGTCTTTAAGCTAAGATGGCAGCTTTAATTTGACTCGCGCCCCTCAGTGAACGTGGATGATAATGAAGATGAGGATGAAGTGGCGCGCCTTCGCCTGTTCGCACACAGGACGAGGGCCGGCCGGCCCGTTTGTCTCCATGGTTCAACAAATGATGAAACTTTTGGGGGGGACTCCCCCGCAATCAGACACGCACACATACACACACACACCTGCTGTAGGAACCTCAGCTTCCCACATTTTGGGCAATTCGAACAACATGAACTTAACTTGGTACAGCGTTACATAGTATTTTTTCCATTATTTTGCATCTTGCAGAAATGTGGAGAAAGCTTATACATGTAGTTTTATTTGTTCCTTTATACATTTAATCGGTGTCCAGCAGTTTGAGAAGTGGGGCTCAGGCCTGGTGCCGTGGAAATGACAGGTTTGTCGGCGGTGGTGCCTGGTGAAGTCAGGACTCAAAGGATACTGTCGCACATCGCAGTGGCATGAAGTATCTGTCCTGACTCTGTCCTAGTCCTAGTAAGGTTAAACAGCATGGGAGTGCTTTGTACACACCTGGTTGTAAATAAGGCTTTTGACTTTGCTCTGTTTAATTGCAGTGGTGTCTTAGACTTGTGTTTTACAGCAGCAGAATTAAAAAAAAAAAAAAAAATCTCATCTTTTAAAATCTGCCACAATTATAACCAGAGTGCACCTGACGTGGGACATGGTTGTGAACTGGCATCGGTTGCTGTGCATGTGCCTTTTGCACGCTACTGTTGAAAACATTACTATGCTGTTGTTTTTTTTATCAATTGTTCTCTATTTTTTTATTTATTTTTAATGGTGAAAATACACATCATAATTGAGAAATGCAATATTGGTGCCATTTAGACTGGCTTTTTGAAAGGCCTTTCATAATAGATGACCAAAGTATAAATGTGAGGTTTAGATGGTTTAGTGTAATCTATATTGCTCTCTTAACAGTGCACAGCACATTATCACCTGTCATTTCAGAAGGCAAGGAATCGTTCATATGTATATATGGTCAGCACCTTTTACAAAAAATCAATTATACCTTTTATAGTAGTTTTCTAACATGCCATCTTGTATCGGGAGAAACCTTTATATGTGAACTCAAATCAAAGTTGCGCTTTAGTGTTTCGTTCAAGCTTTTAAGGGAAATCGACTAAACTAAATTTACTTTTTCCCCCCGCTCAGATTTGTAAAATGCGTGCAGGGAGCATTGCAGTAGTATGTCAATATGTAAATCAAGAATCAGAAATGACATCTTTCCAAACACCTGGCTCTTCTTTTTCATTAGTGTCCAATATTCCACTTTTTTTTTCTTCCCCCTCAAGTTTAAGTTAAATGTAAAATATCTCAAACATACACCAAATGGCAAATTATCCGATCTTCCTATCATTTCCAATTCTTAATGTTTTTGATTTTGAAGTGAGGTGATCATTAGGGTTAAATTGAGCTCTATAAATTATTTCTTATCTACATCAGAGGTTAATGGTTGTATCAGATGAGGCTGAGTTGGTATTGGACATCTTGTAATGTTGCCACCTCCAATCACAATGGATGTGGCAAGTGCGCACAGAGCACATGGAGCAAATTTGTGTGTAAGCGTGGAGACACTGATGTGTGACTGAATGTGTAGGCCACGCTTCTCAATTATTTCAATGCGTGGTATCATCAGGTCAGGATTCTGATTATGGTTTTGCTTACTACCCAGCTTAGGTGAAATCTCGGTGGTTCTGTTGGGCATGCGTGCGCCACAATGCTAAATACATTCATTAGACTTGTGGATCTATGTAAGGTAAGGGGAAGATTCATGGGTAAGGGTATGTGAAATGTTGCTTCACAATACTTTGTTTAAAGAAACTAAAATGTGTTTGGAAAGGCAATTTAGCAATACTAGAAGAGGAAATAGTGTACATTTCACATGTAAGCTTGCACATGTTAGACTTTCGGGATCAGACAAAAAATGGTTATATGCCTGCAGCCATGTATGGAAGTTTAGAATATTGTTTGCATCATAAACCATTGGTTAGGGTTATGCCATGTGCGAATGCTGTGCTAGTGATTCATACTGGGCAGCATGCTGGATTACAGTAATTGTTACTCTTCTAACTTAATGATAATGTGAACCATGTGCTGTTACAGTTAATGGTTACTTGATACTTAGTTTGAAAGACAACTTAAATATCAGACAAATCAAGTCTTTGACCAGATTTGACTATTTATGCTTTTTAACTTGTTTCCAAGTTTGGAATGCTGTATATTAAGAGGAATTGTATGTTCCCTTGATTTAAAAAAAAAAAAAAAAAAAAAAAAAAAAGTTTATGGTGCCTATCCTGAAGTGATTTAGTCATGATAAATATCCATATAAATGTAAATGCAGTGTCAGGTTTGTAAAAGGTAAGTTGTTTTAGGCAAAGGTGTCTAGTAAAGGTTCATCTTCCAAGTTCATCAGCTGACTGCCACTTTCAACTTTTTTGTATTTGTCATAATGGAACTTGAGTAACCAAGCACTCTTGTACTTATTTCTTAACCCTAATCATATGTGATATTTTTCAAAAATTCACAGAAATGTGAAATACAAGCATTTTTAATACTGGGAAAGTCAGTTAAATGAGTCTTACAGTCCTAATCTCTTTGGGTGTTCTTTACTGCCATCCAATGTCTTGGAGAGTAAACACAAGTCACATTTACTCTGTAAACAAATTTTTAAGGGTCAAGAAAATGCAGTGATATAAACTTGAATTATTGCTGTAATTTACAACACAAGCAGCAACATAATACTGATTGACTATACTGCTGAACATTGACATCACTAAGTCTCTTAATCCTTATTTTTGAAAGATTACGTTCTTGAGTAAAGAAGGTCTTTACTGTATGTCATTGCATACATCACTCTGTTTTTAACCATGTCTTGATTGAAAATGCATTACCCCCACAAACATGTTTCTTGACTTGCAGGAAGATTGTTCTGTTTTACTTTTGTTTCATTTAAAATTACTTTATCATGGTATACAATATAGATGTTTCTGCTCTCACCAAGTGAGTTTTGTTTGGTTAAATTATGGAATAACAAAAAAAAAGAATTCCTCAAAATATCTTCTGAACAGTGGGGATATTTGGAAGCATGATACACCTCTTTTACAGTATGTTGTGTTGTCCACAGAAAGGACTTTTTTTTTTTAAAACGTAACTACTGCTCTCCATTCATTGCACTAGGCAACACCCTTCAAATTGTTTTGAAAGCAGTTACATTATTTTAGTGACGTGGTATAAGAAACAAAGGCTGTGGCATGTATTAATCAGAGATTGGTCAAATAACTATCGAATTGGTAAAATATTACTAAATGTATTAATCATGAAGTATCTTATGTTCTGCCATCCCACATTGTCTACCTCCATGAAGCATCTTTATGGTCTACTACAAGTGTCTTGCTTTAAATATTTCTGTACAAATTGTGGATTTATATGGTACAGCCAGCCATTTTAAATTTCTTAGTCTATTTCAAGTATCTTGACAAAATACAAACTGAGGTACCTCAACAAAAAGATAACTGATGTGGTCTATATGTTTTTCCACCATGTCTATTACAGTGGACCACATTATTGACATTTTCCAGGGGTTTCATGCAAATAATATTCCAACTGCACTTTACAATTCCTTTTTTTTTGCTCATGTTGCTGTTGCATGACAAGGACTCCCCTCTACTTTATAAGGTTCTTACTGAAGTGGGGAATGATCACTGCCTTATGTGAGTTCCACGCACCTTGTACTTTCAACATTTGTTGTGAGCAGATATCAAAGGTCATGTTGATGGACTTCCATTGTTTGTCTTATTCAAATTCTGTAACTTCAGCCTCAATTTTTTTGTCTACCAACTAACATTTAATAGGGTAGTCAGAAGTGTAATGGTTAAAAACATGGATTAGTGGTATGAAGGTTGCCATTTGAAGTCACTGTAGCGGGGCTTGCTCTACTATCCTTGAGTGAGGTGCTTCAGCTGAATGTGTTCTACTGCATGAATGCTTGAAAAGGCCCTTTAGGTAGATTTTGGTTATTTCTGTTTTGTTGTAAATCCTGTTTATGCAGAATTTTTTTCCCTTCATTTTAAAGTCCCTTAATCATTTTAATATAGTTGAATATGGCATGGGTATTGTCCTTTATTTGTGTTATTGGTTGATCACTTTGGGTTTTAGTTTTGCATCTTTGGTGACAGGGTGAAAAACTGCATTGTAGTGGATTTTTAAAGAGTAATATATATGTTGACTTGTATTCACTTTGATGCTAAGGTGGTGTGTTGCACTTTCAGTTCCTGGTAGCTAATGTCTTGCCTGTGCAAAATGATTTGAAGGCCAGTGCTTGAACATTTTAAAGGGTTGAGCAAAGCGAGAACACACTGAATGCTCTGCAATGGGTTCACCTACATTTCTTCTTCAGGAGTTACATGGGATACAAGATCCCATGCTGTCAACATCCAAAGAGCCCAAAAAATTTATCACGACTAGTGGAACTTGCAGAAATGAAATTAGCAGAGACTCAAATTCCAGATGCTGAGTGATGATGCTTAAGGGTGAGCACGCATAGCTCTCTGGAATACCAGTCAAGGATGCGCTTAGTCTGTGGTCTAGGCATCTTCATTTTTATTTTGTTAAAGGGTCAACTTGGACTGCTCCTTACCTGTTGTTTTTTTTTCTTTCTTTCTTTTTTCTCTTCTGTGGACCATATAAAACAATGTACCTCTAATGCATTTTGGCAAATCCAGGTTTTCATAAACCCTTTATGCAGATCCCTCTACAATTGTAAGCCCTTTCGTCTGCCGATTGCTTCCGATGTAGTTGGAGTATAAACTGAGCTTCAGCTTTCAGATGGTTTTTAATCGCCCACATTATTTGATTTCTCCCCGGAGGTGAGCAATAAAGGCACGTGCAGCTTGGGATGGTTTTGGCAGGCTTGAGGATGTAAAGCCGTTTGCGGTCCTTGGAAACAAAACCACAGATGTCCTCTTTGGACTGCTTTTTTGTGCGCCACCATTGATTCCTACACACAACATACTAGCCTTGCTCAGGCAGTGGTTGAAATTAAGTTTTTGCACCTGTTGCCAACATGCCATCATACAGGTTAGTCACGATAGCAAGGTTGCTATATGTATTTTTGGATGATTTCTTGGTTTTTTTAACCATATTTTCTAAAGGTTGTAAGATTTACACTCGTCGTAATTTCACTGTGTGCTAGGCAGCAAGACAGTGGGGGCAGCTTTAGATGTGTGCCAGTTGAATTTAAGCTCAGTGGTTTCCTGTTGATGCAGTGTTAAGCATTGAATGTGCCTCTGCAATTTTCTACATGACTGCTGTGACTCTGGGGGACAGTCTCTGGCTTGGGTTGCTGGGATAGGCACTGCTGTGTTATGTGGGCATGACTGAGTTCTAACCAGGCGCTTCTAAAGCAAAAATATTTGTCTGCTGAGCAAAAACTTTTAAAAGATCTGGAGTTAAACCATTTAGGCCCTTACCATTTTTTCACTTAATGTAAATGAATTTTGCTTCTATTGTACGAGGACAATGTTCATTCAGTTCCAGTGGTCCTGTTTTATTTTTGTGTTCCGCTAAAGGACTAATGGCGTCAATACCTATACAAAAGCTCAAATGGTGGATAACTTGGAATAGTATAGCTTGTTTAAGTAGCATGGTGTTGCCTACTTTTTTGACAATTTAGTTTTATCCTATGTAATTATTTTAAAAAGCAGGCTGTGCTACATAATTCTTGGGTTTTAAATCATTCACTTGGTAAATTACATTAGTAAAAATATTTCAAAAGAGTATGACTTGCACTGTTTTTCTGAGTTTTACCTGAACAAGTCATGGTAATAACATTAGTGTGTTAACTACAATAATTTGGTTTTTGTTGCTGTGCGTCGTATAATAAATGCTTCTTGCAAAGCACATATTGCTATTGATTTGCTGTTTCTTTGAATAGCAAAACCCAGAGTGAATAAAATGCCTTAACTCAAGGTAAAAAGCCAAAATGTCTTCTACTTCATTTGCTAGCCCATTTGCTAACTGATGTAAATGCGAAAACTTTGGCTTTGAAGGTACTTAAATATACAAGGAAAGCCACCAAAAATGTGTACTTAAGGAATTTGACAGCTAAACACTAATCTTTCAGGATTGGGAAGCAGACATTCCCTTCTTATTCAGTGAACAAAAGTGATTTACTGGGTTTCTGTCATAAGTACATACATTTTAACCCCACACAAACCAGTAATTTACCAGACCCAACACAGATGTGTATTATTGTCTCTATGAACCTCAGTCTTTGTCTGTTTTTATGCTGGCTTTTTTAACTTTTTTAAAAATATATATTATTATTATTATTATCTGGCACACAGGTATTTCTCACTTTTTTGTGTAATTAAGTTCATTAAGCTCCTAAAAGGCTACCTGACATCTTGAAAATTTGATGTGTAGTAATGTTGCATGCAGCACATTGTAATGTCATACTCGGTGTAAGTGAAGACGCTAACAAATTTTCTTGCTCCACATACGGACATTTGTGACACTGACAGATTTTCCCACCCCACGTGCGCTGATGCACAAGACCACAAACAGATTTTCTCACTACACGCATACAGAAACACTTTCTTATACACATATGACCATGGCCACATCACATGCTCTACAAACATATCCTGATATACAGTACTTTCTCACATAAATTGGAAGATAAAGTTTGGCTATATATAGTTTATTGCTGCCCTGGTTTACATGTGTGCTACTGCTTGTTATCCATGTGTTGGACAATAGGAGCCAGTAGCTGTTATGTGTGCAAATGAAAATGTAAAAATGAATAAGAAATTATACATGACACGCATGGCCCGGCATACATTAGGAATGTAAAGGTAATAAAATTTGACAATATAGCGCCCCCCCCACACACACACACAACTGCCATGCTTTTCACTCTGCTGTCCACTGGTCTGACAACACTAACAATACTTAGGTACTAAATGCAGCCATTTTAATGGTGAAGCAGTTTGGTGTTTATATAATGTGTTATTACTCTACCTTTCCATCGCTATACCTTTTTGACCTGGGAAATGTTGAGTAACTTAGTAGTACATTAATAAACACACTTTTAGAGCACCCAGGAATGCTGAATTCCATGGACAGGTTAAACCTGTGTAAAACAAAAAAGGCAGGTTCAGTATGGTTTCTTTGCCATGACACTCATTTTTCTGTACCTGTCAGTGTTGCCATTCTTTGTGCATGAGTTTACACATTACTGTTGACTTAATTCCTATTACTCTGCATTTACATTTATTTGTGTAGTACTTTTGTTTTTCCAAGGCAGTGCATAAGGAATACTACGCATTATTTAGCTAACACTTCTTTTTTTTAAATTAATTATTTATTTATTTATTTATTTATTTATTTATTTATTTATTTTTGGCCGAGGTGTCTTGCAATAGTTGATTGTAGAGCATCTACCATCTCCAGTCAGTTATTGGTCTCTTTCAACAAAGTAGTGTTACACTCTCACATACATACACACAATGGGCAATTCAGAGTCATGAGTTTACCTCATCATGGGCTATGGAAGGAAAACAGGTTGAAAATCAAGTGAATGGGGAGAACAGGCAAACTCCACATATGCGATGGAACTAGTGTCCTCTTGCACCACCCAAGTGCTGAGACAGCAGTGCTAGATTCTGTGCCACCTGGCCACACAGGAAAAAACAAGTGCTTGTGCAAGTCACCTGCATTAGAATGACTGACTGTGTAAGAAGCCTCTAGATAACATGTGGGCTGATGTACATGCCCACATTCTACTATTTGTAATTGATCTGATGACGCTTATGAAAATTCCCCCTTTTTTTAAGTCTTCCATTTTCCAATTGGCTTGAAGTGAGGGGATGTGCTTTGTCTGGACCTGGCAGGAAGTGCCTGGGTAAAGATCAGATTGGCACCATTTGCTTGGTATAACAAGCACCTCTTTCCCTGTTTGACTACACAAAGAGACTGAGTTGCTGTGCAACCCAGAGCATCATGGAGGATAGTTGAGACAGCCTGGTTACCTTGTTGAAATGTTCTGTGCTTGCTTATCCACAGAACCATAATTTCTAAATGGTACCTTCTATAGCTTAACAGTGGAACAAACTGAACCAAGTGAGGCCAATAATTAGTTGAAAGGTTTATGTAAGTCCTGATTTAGTAGTCTTTCTTTTTGGGGGAAAAAATAACAAATGGGTTACTTCAGCTGCCTTTTTTCTGATGCCAAAATAGTGTTGTTTGACACTGAAATGCAAGTAAGCAACGTGAAAATGTCCTGTTTGTTGGATGATTTAGAGAACCTGCCAGGGATATATTTGTATTGATTTAACCTAAGGGAAAAGCGGGTAAGAGAAGTTTGCTGCCTCACGTTTCTATCTAGTTGGGTGGGGAACGAAACACTGTTCAAACGGTTCTAGCATTGATGCCCTGGGGTGCTTCTATTGCCTCCTCCCCCACACATTTTTGCCCCACCTACTGGTCTTTCTGGAATCAAATTTCATTTATCCAGTTTTTCAGTCTGTCTACTGTGATTGGACAGTACGGCTTCTTCGTACATTTACAGCTGCCATTTTTATTTTATCTCAACGTGCTTTTCAGTTGAAGCCAAGCATGGTGATTTCCCTCCTAGTAGCTCGACTAGCAGGAGGGCTGTGGTGGTCTGTTTTGCAGCAAAACAAGCTGGCTTTTTTTCCCCCCTTATCCCCCTTCCCCCACTATCCCCCTCGTGCAATGACGGACTAATGGAAAACCCTTCTAGAAAGCAGAAGACATGCTATGCCTGTTGTAATTATATCAGATGCAAAGCTAGATACGTCCTCTTTGGCTAGTTAACTGTGAAGGTTCCTAAAGAGGCTGAAATTGAATGTTGAAGGATTGTTCGTGTGAATTAGAGAGGTGGTTGAAAATTATCCTTTTTCTTTCGCACAGATATAGGATCATTTCTTAAAAACCCCTCCCACTAAAAATAAAGTTCTAGATTGTTGATGGTGTCTGAACCCATGTTGCACACATGTATGCAGGAACCATTCAAATGAACTGGTAGCTGTTACCAGAGTTCTATATCAAACCTACCAGTACATCAATAGCTGGGGTAGCACTCTAAATATATTCTTGAGAAGTGGAACCTTAATGAAACAAATACAATATGTTGCCTACATGGAGCTTGAAAACTGTATATACAGCTTAATACAGAATAGATTAATTAAAAATCAAATTGCAGATAAACTCAACAAACTGTACTTAGTGGATAAGTATAAAGTTCCATATATTTTCAAAATGTTTAATTATATATAAAATGTGATAAATTACTCATAAGGCTAAAATAAAGCTATTGTGAAACGGTGGTGTAGGAAGTAGCCCTACTTTTCTTTCTTCTTGTCAGTCATCTTGCTCTTCCTTTTTATAAAGACTTTCCTGTGTTGTTCTTGTTCAGTGGTTAGAATGAAATAAATATTATGTCCATTTCCAGCAGACATTTGTTGCTTTTCAGCAACTTTTGTCTTGATGTGCCTGGTTCAGTTTTTGTATGTGTGATAGATTGCACCAGTCCTTGGCAATTTCTATTGTAGACACCATTCATTGGCCTAACTTGTGCTACAAGAAGGAATCTGTGGGTTTATTTTTTTTAATAGTAATAGTAGTAACTCAGAAGAAAACAATTTGGTGTTTGCTATCATTTCTGAAGGCCCTGGATTGTTTCTTCCAGTTTAACAACCTGCCTTTGCTGGGAGTCGCTCTTCAGCTGCTTGGTGGACAGGTGCATCTCAGAGGTGGAGCACCAAGGATTCTCATAATCCTTTATTTTTAAAAACGGATTGTCTGCGTCTACAGCTAATACACACGGCAACCTTCTTTTTCGGGAGGACAGGGTTCCAATTATCTATTCTACGTTTTCCACAGTTATGCATGTGCTGACTGCCTGGCCAGCCACATATCTACTGTGTGACCTTTGCCCTTTCTGGGTCTTGACACTTGGTCCATCTTTGCGCTCTGGTTTATTCATGATGGGTAAGTGCCCTCCCAGTCAGTATGCAGTGGTGTCCTAGAGGAGTAGATATAAATTATTTTCAGCTGCAGTGGAAGTCTCTGGAAGAAGAGGAATGCTGGTGGTGATTGTAAGAAGGGCCTGTTTGAAGAGGGGGCCCCTCTCTGGGATGGGGCAGGATGCAGGCCTGTAGCTGATGGGGGTGGGAGGGGGGAGTCCAGTGGATGCTTAAACATTTTTCCATTATACCAGTGTGCTTTTAAGCTAGGGGAAAAACAGAAGCAACCATAACGTTGGTTAATCAGTGACAACCACAGCCAAAGTACATATAAAAAGCTTGCTGGTGTATAAAAGGAGTAATCAGTATGCTTGCTGTGTGGTGTTATGGTGGAGTCCCCCCCAATGTCTCAGCATGTTGCTGTTTTGGCCCCACCTCTTGGGTCCTCCAGTGGTTTAGTCGTCTTTGTAGAAAATGTAATTGCCAGGAGATCACTTGATGGTTGATAGGAATAATATAACCTCCCTCCCCTTTCCAGTCTCCTTTCCCTGCCCTTCCCACCCTAGTACCACTACCATCCCCCTTTCCTCTTCATCACCATCTCCCTCCCATTATTTTCCTTGTTAGTTTGTCCTCAGTCTTGCTGTGTTTCACCCAGTCATTAGCAGGAGCACACAAAGCTTTTATTGTTGGCATGCATGTAGAGAATGCTGGCTTTGTGCTGTCTTTCCAAGGGACATGGAATCTTATTGGCCTCAACCACAGACACATGTGCATGGCACATATGATGAATACTGTCGAAACATACCTGCTAGAAGGAGTTGTGCCACAGCGTTAAATGCGATCTCTGTATTCTTAATCATGTTTTTATCTGCCTTGCCAATTATAAATGGAGGCAAGGAGCAGCAGAGTTGGTTGTTGGGAGTTTTGTCCTGAATCAACCTTAGATTCTTGTTTGGATTGTGGGTGAGCTTAGTGGTTGACATTCTGGATTTGCGGTTATTGGGTTCATGAACCATACCCCTCCCCCGTTTGAATTTGTGGTAACTAATAATTAAAGCAGTTAGTCAGTTGTAAGCAGGGAAGCAGGGAAATGAGCTGCGGAAAGCACCATATGGCCTAGCTGTTAATGATGATACCAGTGTATGTTTTAAGGCCCAGCCTGGCTTACTGGAGCTCATTGCTGTGCTTCCATCATCCAGTGTGGGGTCTGTATTTGTTAAAGTTATAGCAGAAGGAATTGCATTATTGTAGCAAGATCTTAAGGCGAGGTAGAATATATTCACATTTTGTAGTTGTTTAGAAACTTAAAAGCTTGAATTAATTATCAGAAGAGTTAAGGTGTCCTTTGGCTATCATGATGGATGGACTCCTGGCAGCAGTGTGGGTATATCTGGTAGGAGTAGATACCTTTGTGTTGCTGGGCACTTTTTCAGACTGTTAATCACTTTAAAACTAATAACTTGTCAAATGCAGTCATTTAGTTCCAGATTGTTAATTTGCTCACCAACTGAAGAATCTCTATGAGAGAAATTTAGTTCTCATTTGTAACTGCATCTGTTTCTGGACAAAACTTGACTGTTCAGAGACTCCAGTCTTCTAGGTTGCCACACACAGCTCTGTCTGTGGTTGCTGCTGCGCAACTTTAACACTGGCCCAACCGTTGATATGTAATGTCTGCTTGATGCATTTCCTTTGTCCTCAACAGAGAATGAATTGGGTCCCTTTGATGACAAGTATTTCTCCCCCAATAACCAATAAAATTAACTAGTTTTTAAAACATTTGAGTTTTTCATACAAGTGCAGGTACTTTCCAGTGAACCATCCTGTCTTAAAACCTGACTGTTTGTGCTATATAATCCTCAAGTTTTCCATTTTAAAACTGTGACAAAGTAAATTGGAGTAGAACCCATCATAATGAGGCTCTCAACCAGATCTTCAGACATGCACCAAGAGCTCCACAGGCTGTCCCCATCATGTCCTGCTAGCAGAAAGGAGCTGGAAGGCCTTTAGCATGAATTGGAGTATCAAGTGCTGGAAAATGGAGTTGTGATGGTCCTGTAGGTCTGTTCCCTTGCTGCCTCTTACGCATGTTTTTAATTTTTTTTTATGTTTAGTTTTGACACCATAGTGCTAAAGCTGTCCCCCCAACAAAAAATTTAGTTGCCTGCAGGAAATGCCTGCTGTTTACTTTTTGGTTATTTCCTTTGCTATTTCCTGAACAAAAGTCCATTCAGCTAAATGAGCAGCTGAAGCCATGAGTTTTTTTTCCTGTTGAAACAATTAAGGCTGCAAGTGCCACATTGCACTGTAGATAACAAAATCTAAGCCTATATAAGGAAGAAAACGTTGGGTTCCTTGCGTAGAAAATCAGTTTAGGCAACAGGGAGCTGTTGGGGGGGGGGGGTCTGAGACGGATGGACAGGGAGGGGTGCTTAATTATTCCGGTGTGGCTGGGTAAGTGTTTTAGCAAGGGCTGCTGCGGCTGCTGCTTCAGCCGTTGGGCCATGTGGCGTCCAGCAAATGGCCCCCGCTCCCTGGCAACCGAGCAGCCGCCACAAATGGCCTTCCTGCTGTTCTGCTTTGTGCAGCTACTAACACTGTGGAGCTACAGTGCCATGCGGTGTCCAACTGGAATAGGGTCCTGCCCACTGGGTTGCCTGAGGAGCCGGCAACGTCACCTTCGCTAATCGCTTCGCTTCCCTAGGGTGGGTGGGGTTCACGAGGGATCAGGTCATTAGGCTAACTTCCTCCCATTGGTGTTAAGAAAGCCGGACGTGAATCTAGAGTACAGGGATTGAGGAGTGTCTCTTAGTCCAGAGAAGGACCGGGCAACCCAGGCATCAGAGAATTTTCAGTAGCTAAGGGAGGAAGGTTTTCAGTTGTGGATTTGAGACATACTTGAGTCTAAATATGATCCAGTTTCTGGGGATAGATTCTCTGTATTTTTACCATAAGAGAATTGCAAAGTCGGAATTCTGCAGATGAAAATTTATCACAGCGCAGCTCTTTCTGGGAACTACGGCTCCGATGTGACGGGCCTTGGCTTAGTTGAAAACATGTAGAAGGAATTTACCTTTTCGTCTTGTTGGCGTCTACAACAGATGGAGCTCAGTTGGGTGAGGGAGAAACATGTTTAGTTGGGATTGTCTGTTTTGATGTGAGACTTCTGAAGTGTTTTTAGATGCCCGTCCCTTCTTAAATGACTTTTCAGTAAGTTCTGTAATGAAAGCAGGCCTCCTCCCCATCGCACTGTAGGAAATACACGGTTGAAGTTTTATTTTAGAACTTTGGAATCATGTTTAGTAGTTTATTTTGAACTATTTGAAGTCTCATACCCTGACACACATTATAGTATCAGTTGTCACAGCTTTTATAAAATTAAACTATTGTTCCTGTAACACAATTAACTTGACTGAACGAATTATCTCCAGAAGAATCAAAAATGAGCACTTTATGATATTTATTAAAACCATATATTACTCTGCACCATTCATTGGTCTTATTTGTTCAAAGAATTCATGTTTATATGCATTTTTCTAACCTACATCTGCATCCATTTGGTTAGACTATGAACTTCAAAATGTAAAACTAACTTTTTTCTCTTTCAGAGAAGACTTGCCATGTGTGCTTGAGACTTGCTTTTTAAAAGGAAATAACTTCCCTCGGCAAGTTGAGAGGACAGAGGCGTTCATGATTGAATTCTTTTGAGCCGCCTTGTTGGGAAGCTTAAAAAAAGGAAAAGGGGGTGGGGAGGAGTGTTGGAAGCAGGGGGGGGGGGTGTTGGATGGGGGAAGGGATCTCCTCTTGCACTTTTGTTGTTCACCAAGCTGAAATGTGAGTGAAGTAAGGCGACGCATTCCTGAGTCCCCTGGTGGTAGTGCTTCTGCAGGACACCCTCCCCACCCCCACGGGCCCTTCCACACCCCCAACCTCGAGTCTTCAGGCCCACCAGCTTTATCTCTGGTTTATCCCAGGCTGAGATAATGCTCCTCACTCATCTGATTACGCTGCTCAGGGCTGGCGGGGTTAAGGACACGCCAGCGGTAACCGGAGCGTTTTTTTGAAGGGGGGCTCAGGGCTGGGCAGATGGGCCGCCTGCCCGTGCTCGTACATCTGCCTGCCTGGTGTGGCAGCTGCTGCTGCTGCAGCGCTCTGGCTCCCTTTGTTCTTTCCCAACGGAGAATGAATTGCCAGGGATTGTAAAGAATGAATTAATTTGGGGTTGGTGCCTTGTATGTGTTGTGAGTAACCTATTGTTTGAAAGCAAAGGGAAGGATGGGGAAGGGGTCGGGGTTGGTAGTGTTGCTGTGGAGTGGGGGTTGGGCTTGGTTTGGGGGGTGTTGAGTTAACATCGGCAATGTGTTGTGTTTGTGAGGCTCTGAAAGGTCATTCCGAAAGGTCTGCTAGGGTTCTAGTATCTTCAGACTGGTTGTGTCCTCTACATTTCTGTTCTAATAGTGTCGTCTGTTCTCTCCCCCCCATCCCCGGTTCTCTCACCTTAGGTCTCGTAACCCGACTTTGCCTGACACCACATTGTCCGAATGAATTAAGGAAATATGGAGTGACATGCAGAAGATTAGTTAAGGGATTAAAGGCTTTGAGGACATACACCTCAGTAGAGGCCTATATTGGCCCTGTTGCTTGTCTCTGAAGCCCCTGCTGGAGAGAAGCAGCCATGGCTGACCCCAGCATGATGAGCCTGTTTGGGGATGATGCCAACCTGTTTTCAGAGGGGCTGGAGGGTCTGGGGGAGTGTGGCTACTCAGAGAGCCAGGTGAACCCTCTCGGCCAGCCCATGCCCATGGACCAGGGCTACCTCCACCACCCGGCACAGGCAGCCCCTAACCAACCACAGCCCAAGCTCAGCCACTTTGATCACTTTGGCCAGTATGACCAGCAGAAGATGCATCTGATGGACCAGCAAGGTGGGACCCGCATGCTGGCAGGTGCCCCAGGCAACGGCATGTCCTCCCCACACTCACAGTATCATAACCCTGCTCCACCTGTCTCCCATGGTGGTGGTGGTCACCCAGGCTACCCAGGCCTTCAGGGGGAGCGTCACAGCCAGCAGTTTATGGACAGTGGATCTATGTGGGGACCCCGAGCGGTTCAGGTACCTGACCAGGTGAGGCCTCCATTCCAGCAGCAACAGCAGGCATCCCCGCAGCAGTCGGGCCCTTCTGGACCCCCAAGTCACATGCAGCAGATGGGCCCATACATGCCAAGGGGGGAATACCCCATGCAGCCGCACAACCAGATGCCTACTCCACCAAGGATAAACCATTTTTCCCAGGGGCTACCACCAGAGGGAGGCCGGTCTACGGCTTCTAACCACTTCATAGGTAACATGGGTCCGCAACCAGGTGCTGGATTGGTAGGCAACCCTATGCGCCATCCTGTGCAGCAGCAGCAGCAGCAGCAGCCTCAACAACAGCAGCAGCAACAGCAGCAGTTCCATCATCGGCCTGCACCAGGCTCCATTCATCCTGACACAGTGGTCCACAGCCCTCGCTTCTCGCCTAGCCCTTCGCAGCAGCAACAGGGGCCACCAGCACAACAACAGGCACCAGGAAGACCCCAGCAGAACATGGGTTTTAATCCACGCAATCCGCCAGCACAGCCCAACGCTGTAAATAACTCAGGGCAGTATGCACCCTACTCCCCATACGGTGCCGGCCACAATCAGGGATTAGTTAACAACACCGGCATTGGCCCTGGTATGGGTCTGGCTGCTGGTGGAGCTCCCATGCCACAAGTGTCACGCTATCCTGGTACCGGTTTTCCCCCTGGTGGGCCACAGGGTCTTATGCACCAGCAGCCCATGCATGTAAACCAAATCAACTCCCAAGCTATGCATCCTTCTCAACAGCAATCTCCTGCAAAGCAGCAGCCACCCCCACCTCAGGGCCCTTACGGGTCCTCTTCACCTATGTCCCCCCTGAAGGCCATGAGCAATCCTGCTGGCACCCCTCCCCCACCACAGCAGGTACGTCCTCCTAGTACGGGAATGACCATGGAGGTGACCAGCTATTCCAGCATGCCCCACCAGCCTGCTGGGGCTATGGGGCTATCCCAGAGGACCATGGGGCCCCGAAGCCTGGCTCAACAGCAACAGTCTGCTCCCCAGCCCTATATGGGCCTGTCGCCCAATCAGAGGGATCTGACTGGCCCACTGAGGCCCCCAGGTGGACTCGGGGGGAACCACGTGGATGCTCAGGCCATGCAGGACCAGCGGATGCTCACGGGTCCCCCGCACCCTCCACAGCACCCAGGGCAACCTCCGCCACCCCCGCTACCCTTCCAGAAACAGCAACAACAGCATCTGCAGGCATGCACCCCTATGCAGCAGCAGCCACCGCAGGCACATCTGTCAATCCATCACCAGACCTCCCCGCCTCCTCACCACCAGCCGTGGGTGCAGCAACACCCATCACCACCCACCACCCAGAAAGTGCCTGTTCAACAGGTGGGTTCCTAGTGTCTGCCAAGCTTTGCAGTAGCCCTGTGAGCTGCTGTTGTGGTGTTTTGTTGCCTGTATACAAAGAGTTTATTTTGTGTGGGGGGGGGGGGGGATCTCTGTTCTCTCTCCTTTTTGGCCTTCTCCACCCCCCACCCAGGCCCATCCCCCTACCTCCTCCTTCCAGTTCTTTGTCCCTCCCTCTGCTCATTACCCCCCACCCCTGCCACCTCTGCCTTTCCCATTCTCTTTGTGTGCCCCCCCCCCCCCGTGTGTTTGGCTAACTTGTCTCAGAGGACTGATGTGCTGCTTAATGGTGTACAGCAGGATGTGTCCCTGTTGGGGAAGGGGACTTGCGGGAATGGGGGGGATGGGGGGTGGAACGTAGCTTGGCCCTTTGTACAACTCCAATGCCATCAGTTTGTTTTGTACTGAAAACAGCTTTATTTTTCAGCATGCTGCACTCCTACAAATGTTGAAATACTTGGATTTATTGCTGTGTCATTTTAAGTGTCTGTCATTTTTTTTCTCACTACAAAAAGAACTGTGCAGCTTGTCTTAAGGTTGTGGTACCCATATTAGAAGAACTCTCCCTTTAATGTCTTTTCTGATACTCTGGTTGCATGTTTGGCATTTTTAAATGCATTTACTTTTGATACACTCTTAATGTGTGTAACTGTGTGAGGGTGAGTGTCACTTCACTTTGGCATTTTGAGTTGTGAGGAGCCACATGGCATTTGTCTCATTCAAAAAATGTATCTACAAGCAACTCAATTTTATTTTAAATTCCCCCTACCCCACAGTGTGGGATAAATGCCATGAACCAGCCAGCTCTCCTGTGAGAAGTAATTGTCACTTACGAAGCAGCTGAGCCTGGGATTTGTGATTACCAAGTTTGCGGTGCTGGTTTTCCTCCCCCTCTTCTGCAGAGTTGACATTAGAGGCAGGTCCGCACATCAAATTGTTTAAACGTGGTTTTGGATTTTGTCTCTTCTGCTCCCAGATGCACTGCGTTCCTTCCTGAGCCATAACAAAAAAAGGGGGCCTTAATTAGAACGTGAGGGGGCACACGCTGATTAAGGCCCGCGTAAACAGTCACTTCCTGCAGAGATGCAGTAATTGTTCTGAATTGGCTCTCGATTTGTATGTTTATATTAAGAAGGGGTTCTGGGAAGCATGTTCCCTTTGAAAGTTTTCCCCCCTCCTTCCAATTTCACAGGGTATCGCCCTTTTCAAAATAAACATAGCCACCCCAAAACTATGTACAGCTTATATTTTAATATAAATATTAGAAATACTACTTCAGTAGCTTCTTTGGAAAGCTGTAGATGAGATCTGCGCTGCTTGGTTGGGAGAAGCAAAGACCTGCTCTGTGTGCTCTGGGACAAGTTTTAAGTGTAAACAGATATGCTGTCATTTCCAGGTGCAGATATTAGATCAGGAGAAGTGCCCCCCCCCCTCCTACCCTACCATCTGCCTATTTTAAGGGATGAGGAGAGTGGGAGCACCTGGTCTCACTGTGCTCATGGCCTTTTTTTAAGTGTTAAAAAAAAAGTGTTTTGGAAGGGTGCTAAGCAAGAGGCGTAGTACAAGCTGTCCCTTAGTGTGGCCAGGACCTCCAACTGAGTGTCGGCAGTGTGTAAGGCCCGACTGCAGCAGAGCTGCCCATCACCCACCCCCTTCTTCCGTCTGCTGGGTCAGACTGTGGCCTGGGCCATGCTCCAGAGCAGCAGCAGCCTGGGTGTGGAACGGCAACCGACGGGCCTGCCATCTCATTAGCAGGATCACTCACTCTTCCGCGAGTGTCAGGGCACAGTGATGTCTGGGTGGGGGGCCTCCGAGTTGCTTCAAGTACATGGTTTTGCTGAGACCTTGTTTTGATATAGGTGGTGGATCTCTTGAATACTGAATGAATGTTTGGCCTTATTAGTGGTGGCTGATTATGTATTATTGTCTTTTGATTGTTATAACCACAGAAGTGACAAAATCAGGAGCACTGAAAGACCAGATCTTGCACAAAGACTGAGGCCACCTCTTGAGCCTTGGTTTCCTTTGGCCAACAAGTGGCTTTGTCTAAAACACTGGCTCGAGGTTGGTGTGAGTGCTGCTGGTGTGTGACATTGTCCTGCTGACTCCTGCACCTCAGGTGTTGATTTGCAGGCAAAGGGTGGGGGAAGGGGGAGGGGTTAGGCAGACTGTGGTATTTATGACATTCATTTATCTTTTCCCCTGTGGGCTGGCTAGAGCCAGTTTGTGCTGCTTTGCATAAAAATACTAGGGGCTGATCGCTGCATTTTGATGCATCTTAACTCAGGACCATAGAAATGAAGGTAACCAACCTTGAGTGACCGACACACACACACCAACCACATGTTGATCACTTTTTTTTGTCAGTCCAGTCAGATCATTTATTTAATTTATTCATCAATTTGCTGATTGTGTCTTTGCATATTTTTTCCACAGCTTTCTGTTTACTGAAGCTGTTCAGGATGAGTTTGGTGTACAAGGTGGTGTCTCCTTTTTTAAAAAAAAAAAAAAAAAATTATTAAATAAGAAATTTTAGAAAGTTATGCTGTGTGAAAACACTGTATTTATGAGCTAAACTTGGTAATAAAATGAACATTTTGGAAAAAATGATTTGTGATCATGAAGTTGAAAGGAGTATATAACGGTAGTGTTTTAGAGTTTGGATCTGTTGCCTTCAAGAGGTACCAGTTTTGAATCCTACCTACTCTGAGCAACCTTGAGCCAAGGTACTTAATTGTAAGTTGATTAATGGATATACCTTGCATTGTATATTCCCTTTGACAAAGGTGCCAGTTAATACTACTGTGATTGGTGTTGACTGGGGTGTATTTTGTAAAAGTGTCTTATGTGGACACTCCATTTGTCCTTGAATCCTCTGGAGAATCTCACCTGTACCTGAGTCCTTTTTTGAGCATCATGGATATGAGAAAAGTGTAGTAATGAGCTTGAGGTCAGATGCTGTGGTCAGCTGAAGGATGCAGTATAGAACCATAGGAAAAAAGATATCAGAGGACATATTTATCTGGACTTCCCTGTTACCGTGTCGCAGTTTCCTTTCTTTCTTTCTTTTTTTTTTTTTTTAAATGCCACACATTTCGCAAAATGCCTTTGATTGATACCATGTCCAGTTGAAATAATGATTACTGCCTAAAGCTAAAAATGAATAAATGAAGGTTCATATATCATTTAATCTCTACTAAGCTGCTCTAAAATATACACAGTTCTCAGTAGTTGTATGCAAGAATGTTTTAACATTTGCTCACGTGCTACAGCTTTAGAAATAGTTTGAAACAGTTTTAAATAAAGCATTTAGTCTAATTGTATGTCCAGTATATGCCACTAAAGGCACAAATATGACAACTGTTTTCCCCCCTAATATAAGAAGTGTGTTCTTGGAGGACTGAAACTTTCAGGTAGTCTGTCAAGCCCTTTCCTGTTAGTCTGAATGCACTCAGTTTAAATCATTGCTCCTGCTGTGTAGTAACTATGATTTAGGTAGTTGGCCAGAATTGTTGAGATTGTTGTTTCAGTTTTTTGTGTTAAACATCTATTTACATACTGTAGCAGGATACTTTTTATTCAGTCCAATTTGGTGCTGGTACCGTAATGAAAGCAAGGATTCAAACCTGGTTTCTTGTATGGCAATTTTATGACTTGTAGTTACTGTAAGAGACAAAGGGTTTATTTAAATATGAAATATTTTATAAGCCCTTTTGTCATTTTCTAACTCTTCATACAGCATTTCAGTGTTTCATGTCTTTCGTGGATATCATTACAATTTTTTTTTTTTTTTTTTTTGCCTTTTAAACAAAATTATAGTCCCCAGCTTTGCTTTTTTAGAAGTCACTGTGCAGTGGTAAGGTGAAACACCGGTGTACCTTGGAACAATAATGGCCTTCTGGGAAATATTTTGGAGTATGTTCTACAGTTGAATTTAATGTACGTCATATACCTGACCTCCCCTTTTGGTCTTACTCTGCTTGAGTTTGGATTTGAAATCATCATCTGTGTGTGGCATTGTTTTACAGAATGTTAAACTGGTCATCCAGGGCTCCCCTGCTGCTGTGTTACGTCAGCTGCAGGCATCTGGACCTCATGGGAAATCAGCTGTATGATGTAATATGTGTAGGTTGATCATGGTCCTTTAAAATTTGTCTGGCTATGGAATATTAAGCTATTTGCAGAAGATGGTCTGTCCATAGTTTCAAACTTTCAAGCAGTAGTGTAGTTGTGTTATAGCCCTGTCACTCAGTTTCAGAGTGGAAGCCAGCTGTATGTTGCCCTCCCATTGCTGATCTGCTGGCAAGTTGGAGCCTTTAGTAGTTGTTTAAATGTGAGTCCTGGGGCAAGCAACTTCCTACATTTGGGTGTGGTTTTAAACAGTAACTGTAGATTCCATAGTTCCTTCCTGTAAAAATCCATATTGAAACTGACTTGTCTTCAGTCCTTCTCATAGTCAGGAAGTCCTAAAGGAATCCCACGTCCAGCGTATACACGCATCATAGAAGAGTAGGGAAACATGGGTGTCTATAGTTACAAGTACATTTTTGATCATTTTTTTTCTATGTTCCAAGATCTGATTTGGATATTATTGTGGCCTATACTGCTGGCTTGAAAGGAGATATGGGACAGCCCAAACCTGTTGTAGTTAATATTGGCATGAAAAGAGCCACAGGATATGACCCAATCAGGTGTTTTCATCCCAGCTCTGTCTGATTGGCCATCATGCTCATTATTCTTTATTCTCTCCCGAGTCTAGGCCTGACATTGGTATCATTTTTGTTCATGGGTCCAGGGTATGTCGGTTGAGTATGAGTATATGTTTGCATGTGCTTGACACGTCCAGTTGCTGGGTAACTAACCGCTGCTCGATTGTGACTGTTTATCCCCTCCTATTCCATCAACTTATTGGCGTCTGGCATGGTCCACCTCATAGGCGCTTGAACTGGCGATGACATTTCCATGTGCAGCTGTCATTTGCATGACGCTCAGAGCGAGGTCATCCGCATTCTATGAATGTTATCACCGTCGGGATGCAACAGCTTCACAGGGTGTGTGTGTGTGTGTGTGTGTGTGTGTGTGTGTGTGTGTGTGTGTGTGTGTGTGTGTGTTAGCAAGAGAGCGCACATACACTGCTGCCTCAAGTGTTTACCAAAAAAAAAGACGTGTATCTGTGGCTGACGCACTTACTTTGCAGAGGCTCCAGCTGCTGTGTAGAGAAAGCACGGAGTGCTGTGGGACACTGCTGCTCCTGTTCACCTGATGGCATGGTCTTTTATAGCCGTACCATTTCCCATCTGCCATTAAGATGAAGACATTGTTAAGCTTTAGACCAAAGTGTTCCCCTTTGGGTGCGGCAGAGGAGCACAGGTGTGAGGCGCGGTGTGCTACAGTGCATTTTAAGAAACCAGCATACTGTTTTGTCATCCAAAACCATGCTCCTTCTGCCATGAGCCTAGGTTGGGATTGAATAGCTGCAATTCTATCCCTGTCCCCATCCTTACACCCTGCCTAGTTGCCAAATCCTGGTCAAGCTGAATCTCACCCCCACTGCAGACATGTATTTAGGTACAAAGGATGGAGTCAGGACCAGAGCTGCCCTGCTGTTGGCTACTCATCCATGCACAAAGGGTTGCTATGCAAAGCAGGGGAAACACCACTGCTCACCACACTTCATCCTGAACCTCAGCTGTGCTGATGAAATCATACCATGCTGTATAAATGTGTAAATATTGTAAGTACCTTGATGTACATGTTTAACATTGTAAGATGCTATGGAGGACAAAGTCAGCGAAAGGAAAGAGTAATAGCTGGGCCAACTGCAAGTGAGATGATTGTGAAAAAAGGAAGGTTCTTGGTTTTCTCTGATCATTGTAATGATGATAATGGTTAGGTGTGGGTCAGCATTGCCAGTGGTTATAAAAATGCCTGCATTTTGTTCTTTTGTTTTTAAATTCTTTGTGCAAAGGAAACATTTTGACTCGACAAAGGTCAATTTTATGTCTTTGTACATTTATACTGCCTGTTCAGTACTTAATGCAAGCATGTGTGTGTTAGAAATGGGGCCACAAGGGAGCCACCAAGGTGCTGGTGCCTGGCCCTGTATGGGCAGCCTCCCCATCTGCCACCCGCATGGAGCGCTCCCACTTCCTGGGGACTCGTAAGGAGAGTGGCGCCTCACTAATTGGAATATTTAGGAGATTACAGGATGAATATTTTGCCTCTTAAGTAGCACGTCAAATCCCCCCCCAACAAATCCCCTTGAGAGGTAAAACCTTAACTAGCTCCTCAAATGCTGTAAGGGTGCCGTCAAATTAGAGATGCGGTAGGTGTCTGGCAGTAAGCCTGCTGCCATTGATGTCATTGATTACACAGACGGTAGGATGGAAACAAGGCAATTCTGTGTTGAGCAATTTGCATGAGGGATCGGATCCCAGTTGCTTTTTTTTTTTTTTTTTAAATTTTATTTTAACTATACCGTGGCAATATGTAGTTGCCTGTTCTCCCTTTGAAGCTCAGAATCAGTTTGAACTAAGGTTTGTGTTTGAGTTTCTGAGGAAGTGCTTGTTCACAACACATATTGACGCCACACTCGAGTTCGATTTCAACAAGCACAAGTTGGGTACAGGAGTGCTCATAAATGCAGAGCACTTCCATTTTAATGTGCAGTTTCACTTTCCAAGAGCTTGTCATTGTCTTTTGCTTCAAAGGACACCCAATTGTCTAAATAGCTGTTTACAGGAAATATGCATTATGTACCACAGTGATGTGGTTTTCAAAAGGTTATGTTTAAAGTTAACAGCAGCCAATGAGAGGAAGGTGTTTTACAAAATAAAGATCACATCTTATTTGTGACTTTATTTTTCAGAATTGGCTTCCTTCTTTCTGTTAGCCCTTGCAACCTGTAGATCTCAATAATAGAATGGAGGGTTTTTAAAGCAAATTTGTCATTGCAAAATTGAACCCTTAGTACAGAATTTACGGCTTGCATAAATGCTTTGTATTTTTTCCCCTTGCTGTATAGATATAATTTATTAGTGTCATAATGCCCTATCCCCATCTGCTGCTGGCATTGGGGGCAGCTGGACACGCTACACATCTGCCAACATGGCTCCTGGCATTTTGTCAGCGTTGTTTCTCTGCAGCAGCACAGGGAGATATAATGTGACCGTTGCCAACGAGATTAATGCACTGCTTTTCAGCACCCACGAGTGCAAGGATTCACTCCATCCCGGTCATTGCACGGGCCTCAAATTGACCTTCCGCAGTTGCAGAAAGAAATGGGAACAGTGTGTTAATTATTGCCATCTCTCAAAATGACCAGGTTTTGCCTTAACTATAGGAACTGTTTCACTCTACATCTTCTTTTCTGTTCATTTTCCCTTTTCTGGCACTTGCTCATGTCAGGTGACTAAAAGAATACATCACAAGCACTAACCTATAATTTTTTACTTTTTTTTTTATTTTATTTTTTTTTAATTGTTATTATAGAAAAGACAAGCTTGGTTACACCTGCACTACAACATACATAGATTGTTGTATGCATGTGGAAGTCATGCTGTAGGAAGTAGTTGTATGAAAGGTGAAAGGATTCCTGTTGAAATTGCTTTTTATATAAATAATTTTTCCAAATTCATACCTGAGATGATGGAGTACTATTCATTTGGTTTTGGGAGCTCTGAATTTCAAAATTTTTGGTTTTCCCACAGTAATGGTTTCAGAAAAGTGATTTTTGTCATGGATGAGCAAAGTGAAGCACTACCCTTTAATTTCCTTGACATTTCCCTCCAGTTCTAGTAGCTCTCAATCCCATCATGAAAATGTCACACTTTGCTTTTTATTCTTGTTTAGGAAAACGGGGGCCTGTCTTTCGGTTGAAATCCATTCACCGAGCAGCTGCTGATTAAGGAAATGCTGCACGACAGTCTGTTTGTGCAGGGTACTGCATGATGGCCCGTGTTTGCGCCGCAGTTTAAGCAGATGGCTTATGAGTACAAGGAGTCCTGTTGTCTTACAAGAAAGTTTTGAGTTTGCCTGTAGTGAAAGCTGTGTGGTTTTTCTTCCGACTGATTTCACAACAGATACTAGTCATGCGAGGTAGAGTAGTTTGTTGCCTGTATGACTGTTTTGTTTCATAATAAACCCCGACGTTGTACTTCCTGACCCAGTCCGTACTTTTGATCAGTCCTGCATTTGTTTTAACATTCAGATAGAAGGAGAAATTTGATATTCAGGCTAAACTGTCTGTTGCATGCATGATATCTGTTGAATAGTCAAGGACCTTCTGTGTTTATGTCCATGGCAAACCAGCTTACCTCAGCCAGAGCACCCTCTCATTTCACAAACACTCAGAGCCAGTCTGCAGGTGTTCTGCTCCACACACTGTCATGCAGATGCTAATAAAGGTGCAGCTGAAAGGTGGGTTGTTTAATCTGGTTTCCCTGGCCATATATGGCTGTAATATCAAAATATCAAATAATTTCACAGAATTCTATTGCAAATAAGTGGGAATTAGGAAAAAGGTCAGCACTTTGTAGTGCAACTTCAACACAGTTACTTTAGTGGTAAGATACAGTATAATGACTTCTCTGAAAGCCATGCATTTCCAAAGCCTTCTGTTGCTCCATACACACCCTTCCCCCATATCTTCTACTTTTCATATCTTGGACTGCAAAATTTGCTATCAGAAGTTCTTCAGATCTTTAGTAGATTTTGCAGTAGCCAAGCTTTCACTTTGGCATGTGAGTAATTTTAACATGATCAGAAGGGTTCACTCATACCAGTAGAAGTCTTTCCAGGGGCATGCTTCATTTGTACCAGATGTTTTAATGGCTGGAGTGGGGTCACTGAAGATGTGAAACTCCACCTGGTTGCTAAACATTAGCATTTCTCCCATCTGGTTATGTATGCCTGTGTATTTGGATAACTACTTGATTTGGTAACGTCTTCCTCAGAGATCGCAGCCATTGTTAGCAAGCTAGATTTTAGTGTTACTGTTCTGTTCACTATTCTCACCAAAATGCCATTTATTCTTTTTGGCATATTTGAGTGTTATCAGTTAATTCCATATTACACTTTCAAAAGCCACTGATGAAAATACTTACATGTTTACATGAGATTTTGAGCTAGATGAATAAGCAGTACCCAATAGCATTTAACAGCTAATAAGCAGTGTAAGCTAGACATATCTAAAATGACCAACAGTTGATGCTAATTTGCGCAAGTTTTCTAGGAAGCATTTTCTGGGTTTTTGGAAACTGCAAATTGCTGGCCATCCTGCTAAAATATGTCACCTCCTAGTTTTTGCTCGATTGGTTGGGTAGGGCAATGATGTCACCATATTGAAACACTGTCAGCATTCGCACCCGGACCCCCACTGCTTTGCCTGCTGCTCTGCTTAGCAGTGCCACAAGCTGCCACCGCCTCCGCTTTGCCTTTTACTGCGTGCAGAAGGCCTTCGTAATGAGCGTTGTGAGGGAGAAAAGGCTTGAAAGTCAATCTAATATTCGCACTTCAAAAATTAAAACTTCACTTTAACCCTCCTGACCTATTCTGAGGAAAGATTGGATGTTTCCTAAGGCGAGCCACTGACTGATTATAACTGGTGCCCAGAGCATTGAGAATGGGATTAATACCTGATGCATTTCTACTAGTCTTATTGTTTTAACTCTTTTCCTGCAGCCTTCGCCATCAGATCCATCTATTGAGATGCTGGCCTCTGACAAGATGGCTGCCATGGGCCCTAACCCCCAGACCCCGGGCAGCAGCGGGCAGCCAGCGGAGGGCGAGCAGAAGCCAAAAAAGAAAAAGAAGAAGAAAGCTAAGGGGAACTCTGAGGAGGAGGAAGGGGGCCAGGGAGTAGAAGAGCTTCCAGTAGATGGTCTGGGTCTCATGGGTAGCCCTGCTGGCAAACAGTTAACAGAGGAGGGCAAGAAGAAGAAAACACCCAAAGAAAAAAAGGAGCCCAAGGCCCCAAAGGAGCCCAAGACACCCAAAACACCCAAGACACCTAAGGAGCCCAAGGAGAAGAAGGTGAAGACCACGACACCGAAGGCCAAGAGTGCTAAGAAACCCAGGTATGTAGAATGATGTACCTGGCACATGAAAACTGTTAATTCTGATGACTTTATACTGTTTCAGGTGATTCTGTAGTTTTTACTGTACTGTCCTCTCACTGCATTTCATATGAAGATGAAATTTTAAAAAATGAGCTGAGATGGAGCTGTCCCCTGTGGAAATGGGTTGTATGGCTCATTTGTAGGATATTACTTAGGTAGGTGGACATTTCTGGTTTTTTATCTTGATAAATCACAGATGGTCATTGACAGTAAGAACATACTGGTAATACAGCTCATCCTGGATTTTTTAAAAACCCCTTTTTTCTCTTTTTTTTCTCTTTTTTTTCTCTTTTTTTTTTTAAACTGCAGTTAGACAAAGTGATCTCTTGTCACATCTGCTTTTTAAAAAGGTAACATGAGTGGGATGAAGCCAAAGCCTCTTGACTTGCCAAAAACTGCCATTAGTCCACTGATGGGAGGCCGAAAGAGGCCTTTGAACTGTCTCCTGTGCACCTTTGCAGCAAGTAACTGGGTTAGAGAGGTTTTGAAGAACCTTATAGCGCTGTTGATTTTTGACATTTTATCTTCAGGTCGGGAAAACACATCGGGCTTACTTTGACTAGCACTTCGGCTCAGGTGGGAAGTGATGCGATGCTCATTAATCAGAGATGCTCCTGCTTGGGCAAGCCCAACACGTAGAGCTGTCCAGGCCCTTCTCCCAATATCAAGCAGGCCAAGCATGAAGAGCAGTAGTCAGTGGATTCCTTGTACGTTGTTCTCAAATTATGTACACCGCAGACAGATGTTTATAATTTGAGTTGGAGTGTGTTTTTCCAAGGGACTTTTTTTTTTTTTCCGAAGGGGGGAAAAAAAAAACTTAAAACATCTGACTTCAATTTTAATGTTTCCCAAAACTTTTTCATGCACAGGGCTGATCCAGTGAAATGCAGTGAGAGGATAGTACAGTTTTTAGCCTTTGGAATATGGTGAAAAGTTAAGATGTTTTTATTGAAAGCTATTTAAAATCTCTGAATATTTCCACTGTAATTTAATATCAGTCCAGGTGCATGTTCTTTTAAGCACTGGGTAGGGGGTTCCTGGGCACTCACAGCAGAAAAAATTTTGTTACACCTGTAAATGAGTTTGTTTTTAAAGCAGGTGCTTCCCCTTTGGTTCAGACTGTCAGCAGGTGAGAAGCGGGAGGTCTGGCGCAAGGCTGCTTGCGTCTTGTCGCACTCTATTGTGTGCTGAAAATTGGATGGCGTTCGTGTCGGAGGGCAAACATGCCAGTGTTTGTTTGCGCTGCCACTACTTCCCATTGGGAGGGCACTTTTTGTTGTAGTCACACCCACACACTGTACGCCCGTATGTGTTTTGCCAGTTGTTTGTAGTACACACAGCGGCCAGACATCTGGGGTTCTTTGAACTACCGTTCATTGTATGCATGATGTGCAAGACAGTGCCTAACTGGCAAAACAGAGGTAGCTTCACTGTGTATCAGCCTCAGTGGGTCCATCTGTTATCCTAGCTAGGGATGAATATGTTAGAGGTGGCGCGCGGGGGGGGGGGGGTGGTTCTGATATTTTAATGCTGTTGCTGTACAGTTCCTTAAAATTGCAGTAAGACCTGCCAATGTAGCCAGTGCTAATTCTGTGCTTTCTGGCTCCTTACCACTTGTATAGCAGATGAAAGAAATTGGTTACAAGGGTATAAAATTCAGATCCGGTGAAAAGCAAGGGGGTTCCCCTCTCACCCCCCCACCCCCATTAAAAACGGTCTCCCAGCAGTGTGGTGGGTGAGAGTTCTCATGTCGCCTGTAATAAAGGTATGCCTGCCAACATGAAACTGAAGAACTTTCCACTCTATTCAGAAAAAATTTAAATAAAGAAAAACCCCAACAGCTGTCCCCCCCCCCCCCATAGAAATGGAGCTCCTTGTTTCTGTAACATTATGCTTTGTGGTTATTTTCCTGTCTTTAGAGAAATATAAAATATCTCTACTCTAACTGACGGTTACCAATGGTGACCTGTTCTTATCGGTAGTGGGAACCACTTTCCTGTGACACTGAGCCTTGGCATTGGCAGATGGTAAGACTTTGTGAGATTCCGGAAGGTTAAGATTACCTTCTCCTCAGCCCCCCGGCCCTTGACTGACTCTTTCCACCTCAGCCTTGAAGAGTTGCCTTGTGCAGCAGAGTCACCCTCTCAAAGGAAAATATACAACAAATTTGTTTTCAAACGTGTTAGCCTGTCGAAACCGGCCAGAGCCCTACAAGGACTCAGTTTAGAGGACACAAATTGCTATCTAGGAAACATTTTGTACCCTGATGTCTTTGAAATTGATTCCTTTTAAGGGTGTGTAAAGATGTCATTGAAAAGTGACATCTTCAACACCTGCAGTAGTGGATCTTTGGGGATGGAAGCAGGAAAATGAGTTGTCCTCTCAAATTCTCCCTGTCACTAGTAAAGAACTTTTTTTTTTTTTTTTTTTCCTTCCCCTTTCCTCCCCCTTGTTTGGGATTTGAAGACAGCTGTAGGCCCCTGTGTTTGCCCAAGTTGGTTGAATTCTCAGGCAAGGGGTGGGTGCTTGTTCCCTAGATGGTTACTGCAGCATATGGACTTGGCATAAGCTGCTGTAGATCTAGCCACTTTGCCTTAGATTCAGCCAATAGACTTCCTGTGTCATTGGGTTACTGGATGTCTGCATTATGCATGTGAGCCCCCACCCCCTGCTAGCACTGCTACACTTTGCTTACCCCGTGCCACTTCAAGGTTTTTTGTGTGTTTCTGGGACAGTGCTTTGCCACGCCCTGTGTGTGGTTGCAACAGAGTAGGTGAACCAAAGGACTGCAGTGCTCAGACAGGCAGCATTTTAGTGGGATGTGAGCAGCAATTTTAGTGCCTTTGGAAAGCCCAAGCTGAAGGTGACTCCTCCTGTCAGTGACGGCAGGTGTCCCATTAACCCCGGGCTCCCCCCTCCTCAGCACGCCCCCTGCCTGTCAGCGCCGCCTCGGCCTCTGGTCCAAGGAGGCAGCCGCACATCGTTTGGTAGAGCCCCGATCTGCCTTCACCCTGTGCAGCCGTCAACACGCCTTCTCACCACCTCTGTCAGTGTACGTCTGCTCCATGCTAAACTAGCCCTGGCTTTGTGCTGGCCGCAGGCAGACCACGACTTTCTGGAATGTCATACACAGCTGCCTGTTGAAATGGGCCATTGGTGGTCATTTGACATCACTAGCTTTCCATTTGCACACTGTTGTCCCTTCTGAAGATGAGCCCTTCGAGGCATTGTACAAGGATGGTGATATCTTAGTCCTGGCTGCACCGCAGAGCTTCTTTTCTCATGTAGATCGGTTCATAGTATAAATGGATCAGCTAATATCAGGCATTTGCAAAAGGGATAAAACAGTCAAATAAAATCGATTAGCATTTTCTTCTGGATACAGCAGCACCTGAGCTTTAACAGTTTTTCTCACAAACCTTTATATAATGACTGCACAGTTGCAAAGTGGATAATACTGGTGCTTCGCAGCTATATGGGTTTGAATTACCCTACATGGGTTTTGATCTGGCTTCATATATGTGACATTTGCATGTTTGCATGAGTTTCTTCCAGGTGTTGTGGTTTCATGCCACAGTCCAGAGACACTCTTGAGGTGAATTGGTAACTTTACATTGCCCATACTATGTGAATGTGTATGGCTACCCTGTGATGTGTGTGATTGGCATGCCATTCAGGGTGTTCCATACCTGTCCTGTTATCTTGTGCTTCCTGATATGTCTTAGTATAAGTGGTTATCGATAGTGAGTGAGAGGTTTTGTGTAAGCTGCAGTCCAATTCAGATATCCCAGCTGCTTTTGTATAGATGGGGAAAGATACGAAAGCGGGTAATCCCATTTTCCTCTATCAGTGTGTATAAATAAAGCAGATTCAGACTCAATTTTGTGTGACGCATGAGAGCCAATAATTCCATGGTCACTGTTCCCATATTGATGTGTCATAAGTCAATCTGAATGAGTGAAGTCTTCCACCTATTATTAAAGGTGTTGGGTAGTAGCTCAGAGCCCCAAAATCAAACAATACATAGCAGTCTTTGATTTGTAGAGGTCACAGTTCAAAGGAAGTCCTGTCATCTTCATGAAGCAGGCCTTTGCTCCTTTGATAAACTTGGCCCTGTGCTTACCCCCCGCCCCCTCCCCCCTTTGCTCTGAGCCTAGATTTCCGGCTCTTTCTGCAAGGGGAGGTTGCTCTGTGTGTCTGATTGTGGTCTGGAGAGGAGGGCAAACTCTGTTCAGCAGTGATTGGGTAAAAAAGAAACCCACAGAACGTGGTAGTGCAGGTGTTGAGTGTTTGAAAGATGATTGAGGGAAGCAGATGGCTTCAGTCAGTGGCATCCAGCCAAAAGAGCAGGTGTTGGTCATGTGACCGCTGGTTACCAGGGTAATCTGATTGCTCTTGGCGTGCAGATGAAAGGAAAGGGCCCCAGCGCTCGGCTCCGGCATTGTATAATTTGTGGCAGTAAGAGCGGAAATAAATGCTGGAAGTGGAGTCTCATGGTAGGGGTGGCTCTCCGCCATGTGTGGTGTAAACTTGGGTAGATAGGGGGTGTTGGAGGAGGTGTAGTGCTGCCTTGTGCCTCCACCCTCCCTCCTTACCCCTCCCTCTGTTTAGTTAACAAGGAATATTAATATTAGTGAAGATATGAGACTGAGTTAACATTAAATTTAACAAAAGAATTCGGATGTTTGTCATCCCCCCCCCCCCCTTTTTTTTAAAGCTAATATACAGATTTCTCCTTTAAAATGGTGGTGAAAACTGCAAGTAGCTGTATTTTAGCGAATGAATTTCATAGCTTATAGTTCATTAAAACACAAACTTAAATGCCTCCTGCTCTGTGAGGCTGTAACTGGGCCATCTATCTGCTTGTCAGTTTATCTCTCTGCATTAGCTTACTGATGAATTAGTCATTTTCAGCTGACAGGTTGTAGCTTTATACAGTGAAGGCAGTGTTTTAATTGTTATGGTATATTAGGATAATTGCTTATTGTTTTTGTTTGTTTTTTAACCCTAGAATCCAAATGAACTCTTTTTTTCCTTCTTTCCTCTGCAGTAGTAAGAAGACATCTGACAGCGAGATGGGCTCTGGGAAGAAAGAAGTCAAACGGAAGCGGGAGTCTTCAGACAACTCAGACACAGAGAGAACCCCACCCGCTTCTCCAGAGGAGGATGGTGATCTGGGTGTTCAGGTAAAGGTGTTTCTATGTCTACAGTCAGCACGGCTTGTCTGTAAATTGGGGTGTTCTAAAGGTGCATTCCATCTCTGCCAAAGACCTCAACTGCAATCGGTGCTATGTACATGGAGAAACAAGGTCACCACACAGCCTGAAATAAACGGCATTTGTTAGGTTTCTCTGCTTAATATCAATATTTCATGTTTATATGAAACTTTTAATGTTCGTAGGCATAACATACAAAGCATAATTTCCTTGAGTTTTCTCTAAAATTGTTTTGTGTAAGTTTTACAAGTTTAAAAGGAAAGTGAAAGTAGTTCATATGACATAAAGACTAAATAACTTATTTTTAACTGAGTTGAAGCAAGTCTTTATGCTCGGAGGATGTACTTCCTTCCTTTTTTCTGTTTTTTCTTTAGATGGGCATTATATGAACAATCTACAGACACTTGTGAGATTGTAATTTGGAGTCAGACTGAACTTGGTCACTAGTACTTGTTTTGTTGTCTGGGTTCACAATAGAGCCAATATGGCCACACCACATATGGTAACATTTACATTATGATCAGGAAAGGACCCATGACCTAAAGGTGTTCATGTACAGTAATTACACCCCCTCCCCCAACTCCCTTTGAAAGCACAATACTGAGGTTGTCTGTAGATTTAACCTGGGCAATTTTTAAATTAACCTCATTTCTCTGCAGCACTTTCTGGCAAGGTGTTCACAGGAACTAAACACTGTCCCAGAGGTTGCCCTTGTTTCCTTCCACTTGCACAGCTTTGTGCTGAGGGACCTAATTGCTTCTGATCCACAGAAACGACGCTCAAGCCGTCAGGTGAAGAGAAAGCGCTACACGGAGGACCTGGAGTTCAGAATCTCTGATGAGGAAGCTGAAGAGGATGACAGTGGCACCCAAAAGTCCCCGTCAAACGTATCCCAGTCAGAACAGCAGGTCAGGCCTTACCCTGTCGTACACCGGTAGGGACCTGGACCTAGAAGTCACAAGGCCTCACGCACTATGCTTGTGTGTCTTTCTGATAGGAGGCACCTGATGCAGAAGGCCCTGTTGTGGAAAAAATTATGGGGATGCGGATGGGCAAGAAGAAGGTGAGAAATTAATTGTTTCATTGAATTGGTTGAAAGGTTTCATTTTCTAGTTGGCAGCCTTGGCTGAGAATTTCTGTAATCTTGGCCAGGACTTGTAAAGTTAAGAAGGTAATTGGACCTATAATATTACCTTCAGTAGAAAGTTTAAGGAAAACAAAGTGCTAATTTTATGATTGACGGCACTTGCTGTCTGGACTGGTCTGTACTATTGAAAGAAAAAGGCTGTGGAACACAACCTCGCATGCTCCCAGGCTTGTTTCATTTCCACCCTGGTAGACACACAGGGTGCTGGCTCACGCGCTGCTGCTCCTTTGAAAAGTCTTCCAAAAAGTCCAGAATGAGTCGGCCAAAAATAATACTTGTGGCTTTGAGCAGTGCAGCTGCAAATTGGCTGCTGCCTGAGGAAATGGTACGTTTGGCGTCTGCTTAACACTGTGGTTTTGGCAAGATGCCAGACTCTGGGTCAGGTTATTGTGAATGGAGCTGCGTGTGGTTGAGGAGGAGTTAAAATGATTCATGACTCAGTCAGCGCACGGAGCTGAGTGGTTGGGATTGATCGTTTTTTTTTTCTTTTTCTTTTTTTTTTTTGTTGAGGCATTACAGTCAAGAAAGTGAAAATTTCCCTGCCAAAAGGCAGCATTCTCGTGCATGCCTTCTCTGATGAGCATGTCAAGAATGTCGAGGGTCTGCTAGATGACATCGCCCACAGTGAAGTAGCTGTGGGTCTGAACAGCAATGACAGATGGCTTTCTCCTTTTTTTTCCCGCCCTCAAACAGATGGAGTCTGGGGAAGAAGTGCAAGTCGAAGAATTCTATGTCAAATTCAAGAACTTGTGAGTGTACATTTTTCAGGTTTAATGCAGTTATTGTGCAGTAAATAATGAGTATTTGAGGAATTATGGCAAATTAAACACAAAGCCTCGAGCAATTTTTCTGCGGGGGTGTTGTTTCTGTTCTGAATAAGCAGGACTGATTTAAATGTTATTCAGGTTGCCTCTGAAAAGATCTTATTGCTTATTCTTGAAAGGTGAATAGAATAAAAACGGGAAACTTCAAAAGCTGACTGAATGAGATGTCACATCTGTCTTAAAATGCTAACCATTAGCTGGCCTCCCTTTCCCTGTTCTGGGCATGATTTATGTAATTTTGCAGTTTGAATGACTTTGAATTTGGTTATCATTACAGGAGGTGAAACTTGGGGGTGTGGCACCCTCAAAATTGTGTTATAGAGAGTAGTAAAAATGCTGTTGGTTTCAAATATACATTTTTTTGCTATTATGCTCAAATCATCCAACACTGTACATTGAGCTTCAATATTGCTTCATGTTGGAGAGTGGAGGGAACAGTGTATGGTTTGTGGGTATTGCGCATACTAGATGTAGCCCACTTCTTTGTCTTCATGCTGCTCCAGTATTATATATGGCAGAATGTACTCTGAAGCTCTGTACACTCCACAGCTCCTACCTACATTGCCGCTGGGCAGACATAGAGGAGCTAGAGAAGGACAAGAGGATTCACCAGAAGGTGAAGCGGTTCAAGGCAAAGCAGTCTCTCAATTCTTTCTTGACAGAGGTAGGTATTTGCATGATACCTCTTCCTGACCAGATGCCAGATACTTTGTAAATTCAGAATGCCATTTCAGAACTTCTCATACATTATACACCAGTGGATTTTTACAGAAGCAGATTAGTTGGTAGCTCTGGTACCACTGTGTGGTATACCCTAAGCTCCTGACTTGTGGGTTTGGATACAGGTTTAAATCAGGTTTGGCCATTTTGTATTTGCTGGGTTTCCTCCCAAAGTCCAAAGATGTGTGTTTAAGTTGAGCTTGTAATTGTAAATTTCCCTATATATCTGTGAGTGAATGAGTGTGTGTTCTTACTGTTGGATGGACTTTTGTCCTGTCCCAGATATACCTTACCTTGTATCCTATGTTTCGAGGATGTGCTCCAGATTGTGACCCTGTATTGGACAAAAGGACTTAATGATGGATGGAGCTTGTTTATTACTCTGAGGTTCTCCTCCTGAGAACTGAGTTTTTGATTTTGGTCACACCTGTAATTCCTTAATCGCAAGGTCATTAGCACTGTCACCTTTTATGTCAAAGGTAGAAAGTGTTGATCAGCAAGCTACATGTCACCGAGGGCATGAGCACACTGTATTCACACTGCGTTGATCAGTACTGAAACGCAGACCTGATGTCTGATCAAATTAACATTCCATTAGATTATATTGCCTTAAATTGGAGGAAATCCTTGCTAATTTCCTCATCGCCTTCTGCATGTTGAGGAATAGTGAGCAGGCGAAACGCATTGCAGTTTGAAAGCCCCTTTGATTGCTCATTAGTGGCTTGTAATTTCACACTTCATTTAAATTATTCTTAAACATTCTCTCGCCGCAAATGGGGTTTTACACAATAATTGGTAGAGCCTGAGGAATCTTCCTTTCTCATTGGTGCAACCTCGCTCAATTGTAACACTTTAATTAACATGATCGGAGTTTTACACTTATAAATTTTACCTTGAGAGGTTGGTGAAAGGGAAGAATTTGATCGGTGTTTCCCCGTTCAGATGGATGACGAGCCTTTCAACCCAGACTATGTGGAAGTGGATCGGATCCTTGATGTGTCTGAAAGCACTGATGACAGCGGAGAGGTAATACATTGTGCTTAACGTATGTGTTATTGCATATACCTGTAACTGTGGGTCTTCGCAAGGGTGGCGCTTTATCGAAAAGATCTTTGCCAGCTGCAGACTCTACACTTACACAGTATAATGACAGGAAATTGTTTGCGCATGCATTGAGGCCTCAGTGTCCTGTTTCCACAGCCTGTCACTCACTACCTGGTAAAGTGGTGCTCCCTCCCCTATGAAGACAGCACCTGGGAGGTAAAGGCTGACATTGACCAGGCCAAGATTGAGGAGTTTGAGAAGCTCATGACCAGAGAGCCTGAACTGACACGGGTGGTGAGTGCTGTTGGACCTCTTCGTTTCCGCTTTAATAGGAATGAGGTTGAGGGTAAAGGGTGGAAGAGAGGCCGTGTATTTGCGGTCACTGGGAAACCACTAATGGGGAATTTTTTTTTTTTTGAAACAGGAGCGACCTCCCGCCAGTGGCTGGCAGAAATCCGAGAGTTCCAGGGAATACAGAAATGGCAATGCACTCAGGGAGTACCAGCTGGAGGGAGTCAATTGGCTGCTCTTCAATTGGTACAACACGTATGTATACAATTAGAGGGGTGCACTTCAGCGGGGTCTGTGCCCCACCCATTTCTCTTCAATAATCGGTTTCTGTTCTGCGAAGTGATTTTGTTGATTCCTAGCAAATTTATTGCTGCCTCTTTACAGTTTTTATGGCCTGAATTGCAAATAAATTTTCTTACTCAGTTTAAGTGATTTTCAACTGTTCTCCCTCCCCCCCTTCTCCTTACTTTGTTTAACTTTTTTAGAAGAAACTGTATACTGGCAGATGAAATGGGACTGGGAAAAACTATCCAGTCTATCACATTCCTTTATGAAATCTACTTGAAGGGGATCCATGGCCCTTTTCTGGTCATCGCTCCCTTGTCCACTATCCCTAACTGGGAAAGGGAGTTTCGCACCTGGACAGAGCTTAACGTGGTTGTGTACCACGGCAGCCAAGCCAGTCGGAGGATCATCCAGACCTATGAGATGAATTTCAGGGACTCACAGGTAGTTCCCTTGTAGAGTGTCTGTTCCATGAGGATTTAGGTGTTGAGAAAGATCTTTTATTGAATTTGTTTTATGAAATTGTGTTTGCAAATTTCCACTTTTCCAAGTTGGGTTACTACTTGAAGTTTAACTTCAAATGGACTTTAGACAATCTTATGGGTTGTGAGGCTGACTGCCAAAGCATGCTTTCCCTCTTTTGCATACAAAAGAGCACATAAGAATTATGCTCTAAATGTATGTTTGTGTAAATATTTGTGTCATTCTTAGCCTGTTTCCACTGTACTCATACCGGATAGTCCTTATCTTTCTTTGTGAAGCATGTGACTTATTCTTCATGGAAAATGCCATTCCATTCAGGGTCGTGTGATAAAGGGAGCCTACAAATTCCACGCTGTCATCACCACATTTGAGATGATCCTGACAGACTGCCCCGAGCTGCGGAATATCCAGTGGCGTTGTGTGGTCATAGATGAGGCCCACCGACTTAAGAACAGAAACTGCAAGTTGCTGGAGGGTCTTAAAATGATGGATATGGTTAGTGATGTCATCACCCATCCGCAAAAATTGTGAAATTAAAACTGGTGAGTCCTGATTTGTTAAACATCCCCACTCCCTTTTCTCAACACCTCCCATCTTCCCCGTTCTGTATTCCATAAAGGAACACAAGGTTCTTCTCACTGGAACACCTCTGCAGAACACTGTGGAGGAGCTCTTCAGCTTGCTCAATTTCTTGGAGCCTGAGAGGTTCCCTTCGGAATCTACTTTCATGCAAGAATTTGGGAATCTGAAAACTGAAGAACAGGTACCTGGAGACCCATTTACAACAGTTTTCGTGATTAAAATGCTTTAAATGCCTCCAAAGGTTTTGTTTTTAAAGTCTTTATTACTGATTGTTTTTACAAAAGGTTTGACAGATGATATGGAACAGAAGTTTTATTTTCTTGAGTAGCATTAGGCAGCCTTGACGGTGCTATGTGGGAGGACTAAAAAGAGGTAGCTAGGTTAAGGAAGAAATTGCAAAGATGACAGAAACTTGGTCTGCATGAGGATGACAGAGTTGTACTACAGTAGAATATAATGGACATTTTTTATGTGCATTTAACCTTCTGCATGTAAATTAGCAGGGAGGCAAGAATGTTATAGTTGTGGGGGAAGTAGCTTGAGCATCCATGTAACCGTTTGGATATCTTATGTATCTGGATGAAATGCAAATTTACCTTTAAAGAAATAAACTTGGCGGAAACCTACAGTGATGGGCTGTGAAATGTATTACAAATACAGACCTTTGGCTTTTGAGTGCTGTCACTCTTACAGGTGCAAAAGCTTCAGGGCATCTTAAAGCCCATGATGCTGCGTCGATTGAAGGAAGATGTGGAAAAGAATCTGGCTCCCAAAGAAGAGACCATCATCGAAGTGGAGCTCACCAACATTCAGAAAAAGTACTACCGGGCCATCCTGGAGAAGAATTTCGCCTTTCTATCTAAAGGGGCTGGTAGTGGAGGAAATGCCAATGTGCCGAACCTGCTGAACACTATGATGGAGCTGAGGAAATGTTGCAACCATCCTTATCTTATTAATGGTGAGCAGCATGATGGCACAGAACAAAATCTGGACAAAAATAGTCTTGGGAAATGAACAACATGATGGCTTCAGAGTATCTAAGATAGAAGTCTGCCATGGTTGCTTCAAGCATTTTGTGCTCACTGCTTTGCTAGAGGTTTTTTGCATCCATGTTTATATTGCTTCCTGAAAATATTGAATTGTTTAGAGGCCCCATCATTAATTCTTTCTAGCATCTGTGATCTGCTTGATGCTTGAGTGCAGTTGCTTTGTTCTTTATTTTTATTTGCCGTACCAAAAATCAGTTAGTCTTATCTAATGAGTATTATTGTTTGTGGTAACTTTTTTGTATATCTAGTGCCCATAAAGCTTGCTATTGGCCACATCTGCTTAAGAAAACAATTTGTCTGCATTTTAATAAATGGTCATCTTTTTACATGTTTTTTGTTCTGATGCAGGTGCGGAAGAGAAAATCTTGGATGAATTCAGGGAGACTCATCATTCAGAGTTTCCAGATTTTCACCTCCAGGCAATGATTCAGGCTGCTGGAAAGCTTGTGCTGATTGACAAGCTGCTGCCGAAGCTGAAGGCCGGTGGCCACAGAGTGCTCATCTTCTCCCAAATGGTTCGCTGCCTGGATATTTTGGAGGACTACCTGATCCAGAGAAGGTATGATGGAGTCTCTGCAAAGCACACCTGTCTCCTTACCCTCTTCCCCACATAGATCAAATCAAGACCAAAACAAAAACCACTTTGAGCTATAAAGAATTAATAAACAAAAACAGCTTTCATTTGACTTTGTAGTTCTGATATAGAATATACATCCATTTAGAATATTTAATTTTCATATGCACAGATGGACTTTGTGCACTTCTGCCCCCTCTGTCACAGGGATTTGTTGCTTTATCTAATTGATACCCAGAATGTATTTGTTTGAACAACCCTGGAGGAATATGGCAGGGTGACAGTGTGGTGCCGCTAAATTCAGCACATCTAATAGAATACAAATACATGCTTGTTTTGACTTTTGGAGATGGTAAAGAAAATTGTGTTATGCACAGGGCATAATTGTACTTTTCTCCCCCAATCTTCCCATTTGCAGGTATCCCTATGAGCGAATTGATGGCAGAGTGAGGGGCAATCTCCGACAGGCAGCTATAGACCGGTTTTCCCGGCCCGACTCGGACCGCTTTGTCTTCCTCCTATGCACCAGAGCTGGTGGCCTGGGCATCAACTTGACAGCAGCTGACACATGCATCATCTTTGATTCGGACTGGAATCCCCAGAATGACCTGCAGGTAATGGTGACAGATGAACAGATTTGTCTTTGCTAGCTGGAGAAATGGGCAGTCTAGTATCAAAGGTATTTGACCTACGGTTTGAAAGATTGCAGGGATGAATTCGTAATGTGCATTATAGACGTGAGTAGTGGTAAAGAAAAATCAAATGGAATTAGATGAATTCATATTAATAAGCCATTCAAGAGTGTTCATTAAAACGTTATCTGTGGTCCTGCTCTCCAGGCTCAGGCCAGGTGCCACCGGATTGGGCAAAGCAAGGCTGTGAAGATCTACCGCCTAATCACAAGGAACTCATACGAGAGAGAGATGTTTGACAAGGCAAGCCTGAAGCTGGGTCTGGATAAAGCTGTGCTACAGTCCATGAGCGGAAGGGAGAATGCTTCAAATGGGGTTAGTACCTGTATTGCATAAAGCTGAGTTGCTAACTTTTGGTTTTGAAATTTCTGAGTGTGAGGATGGGGATATCAGTTGTAGGCTTCTCTTTAACTACATTTCTTGGGTAACACTGTTCCCGTAAAATGTGAGTGGACACTCCTTGTTCAGTGCTCACTAAAATGAGTTTTTCTTAAATGGTTTGAAACTGTAGAAAGCTTTACCTGGAGCATGTTGCTGATGCATGACATAACAGCTTTCCTGGGAATACAGATGGGCTTTTATTGCAAACGTAAAAGAAGCTATTAACTGGGATGCATCTTGCACCAGGTCCAGCAGCTGTCTAAGAAAGAGATTGAGGACCTCCTTCGCAAGGGGGCCTATGGGGCACTGATGGATGAGGAAGATGAGGGTTCTAAGTTCTGTGAAGAAGACATTGACCAGATTCTGCAGAGACGAACGCAGACTATTACTATTGAGTCTGAAGGAAAAGGGTCCACCTTCGCCAAGGTACCTCTCAACAATAGTTTCAGTAGGCTTGTGAAATCCAGTATTAAACTAGCTTTGGTTAATGTGACCATTAAGAGATCAAACAGTAGATTTAAAGTACAGAACAAAGTTAGAAGTGTAAAAAAAAAAAACCAGCCTTATAAATGTCCCAATTAACAGGACTTTAAGATTGATGTTTTTTTATTGTTATTGTGCAACAACCTTGTAAAATGAAGTTTTTATAGTCAGTTGTTAATGTAACTACGGTTTCTCGTCCCTCCCTTCAAAGGCGAGCTTTGTGTCCTCCGGCAACAGAACTGACATTTCACTGGAGGACCCTGACTTCTGGCAGAAGTGGGCAAAGAAAGCGGAGCTCGACATGGATGCAATCCATGGAAGGGTGAGCACCTCTTACTTCAGGGTCCGGCAGCAACGCTGTGAGATCTCTGGGGAGGAGCGCTTGCTCCCTAATGTCCGCCTCAGATTTAAGGTTGCAAATTTGTCATAATTACGGTTGTGCCGGCCTCATGCATTATCTTCTTGACATTTGATGCAGACGGGTCTGGGATTTACATGCCTTTGACTTGCAATACATAATTCCAAAATGGGAAAATCCAGCCCCGGGTTGTTACATTACACCGAATTGTATCGCTCTCATAAATTCGCAATGTGTACATAATTAATGTAGGTATTTCCTCAAGCTAACAGTGCACAGAACCTATTTTCTGCAGTGGGGCTAGGACCATATTGGTTACTATCAGCTTTAGGGTTCCCTTTCTAATGATACAAATGTCCACATTAATGAAATTTGCTGGCAACTTTTTTTTTTTTTTTTTAGGGGAATGTTAAAAGTATTACCTGTATCAAAATGTGGAAAAATAGCTTTTTGTTGCACACTTTTCCTTCACTTTTGACCTGTATTGTGTAGTAAGGTTGCCCAGAATTGGTCTGTATCAGTAAAAGCTACCTACCTGAAGTTTAAGTACAACATACACATAGATGTAATATTTTAGAGGGTTGAAAGGCATGTGTTAATTTGGTTCTGCCTTTATCGCCACCCCTTGTGATTGCATGGTCAGAACAACTTGGTAATCGACACACCACGGGTGCGAAAGCAGACCCGACACTACAGCTCAGTGAAGGAGGATGAGATGATGGAGTTCTCAGAGTTGGAGAGTGACTCTGAGGAGAGACCCATGCCAAAGCCACGCAGATCGCTGGACAAGTCCCAGGGCTACCTGCGCAGCGAGTGCTTTAGGGTGGAGAAGAACCTGCTGGTCTACGGGTGAGTGTGGGTTGATATCAGAACAGCAGAGGTGTAGGTGGGTGGAAGGAAACACAGTGGCCTAAGAAGAAATTGAGGAAGTTGTCAGAGTATAATGGGAGGGGGGAACTCTCAACAGAAAGCCAAGGTGTGGGATATTGCCTTTTGCCTCCTGTTTCAGTTCTGCACTCAACTTCCACATATGTGCAAAGTGTTGTTCTGTCATCCAAAAAATGCGGGAGCACAGGACAGCACTGCAAAGTGTACATGCAGGCAGCGGGATTGCCCCTCCAGCGAGGCTCTCCCGACCCAGACATCTAATTATGCCATCGACTTGTCATGCCTGACTGGTTGCGATGCATCTAGTCCGTCTCTTTGGACTGAAGTCTGTTTCCTGGGGCCATGCGACAAATTAAATCAATCAAGTCTCAAAGACCGCACTCCTGACCCAGTCATTGCCCAACACCAGTCAAGTGTCTCATTCGACTTCATTTTATGTTCCCTAAATATTTTTAATTTCTTGAAAACCGCAAGCTGCATTCATCTCATAAAATCGTTCCGATGGTGGTTATTCTCTTTTACATGTATGGACACTGGGAAAACCTGGCAGTGAATGTGAAGGATCCACATTTTGTTTCCAAAATTGTACTCTTGACTCTTCTCTGTTCTGTTGGTAGCTGGGGACGCTGGGGAGACATACTGTCCCATGGGCGCTTCAAGCGTCCTCTCAGAGAGCAGGATGTGGAGACCATCTGCAGGGCGTTGCTGGTCTACTGCTTGCACCACTACAAGGGCGATGAGAACATCAAGAGCTTCATCTGGGACTTGATCACGCCCACAGAGGATGGGCAGACTCGTGCCCTTCTCAACCACTCTGGTAGGGCTCTGCTTGCACTCCATCCCCTCCCAAACTACACCCATAGACACCGACTATTTGTATGCACTTGGGCTGTAGCTTAGGAATGACCTCACATGACCTAATTTGAAATCACTCTGTTACGTGAATGTGTTTAAGGGAAACTGAGTGAAGAATTTTCCTGAAGTTGGGTGTTTATTAGGTACATTGATCAGTACTTTGTCTTACCTGTTTTTGAATGTGAAACTGTCATAGAATTGTTTCAATGAGAATTTAAGTGGCCTGTTTTTATGGCATTTTAGCATCCTAATGTAGTGTAAGTAGTAGAGATAAAGGTAATGTGACAGCATGTGGTGCTTTTATAACACAGGGCAAAATACGAGAACTGCAGGAAAAAAGAAAAATCAATACTTTAGCAGCAGCTTGCTGTAATGGCAGATCCCATTTATCAAGCTGAATAATCATGGATTAATACAGCATGTTGTACAGATGTTGCATTTTGCCAGAGGTAATTACAGAGTGTGAGGCAGCTGCCGGGATGAACCCGTGCAGATCTCTGTGGTCAGGCAGAAACCACGTCAGTGGCTCGTTGTTGCCATTGAACTCGTCCTTATTCGCCCTGTCCATGCGTGAGTATTAGGCCCATCGAGATAATATGGATTTTCTCTGAGCTGAAGTGCAACCCCACCCTGTTGCCCCTACAGGGCTGTCTGCTCCGGTGCCCCGGGGACGTAAAGGCAAGAAGGTGAAAAGCCAGGCAGCACAGCCCTACACAAGGCAGGCGGACTGGCTGGCCAGCTGCAACCCTGACATTCTGCTTCAAGAGGACAGCTACAAAAAGCACCTGAAACACCACTGCAACAAGTAAGTTTCCCCACTTCCCTATACCCCAGATGCTCATAGACCCGTTTAACGCAGGACAGTGGGACCACACTGCGCTGCACAGCTCTGTAAGGAGGGGGGAGTCAGCAGGGATAATGCCTCGCTGCTGCCTTGGCAGACTTTCAGACCGCTGGGGGAGTGTGTAAATCCGCTGCACTTTTAAACTGCCATATCCAAGTGACACATCGGTTTCGCTGCACGCAGAGTCGCCAGGCCCCACGTTAAAGCGTTTCCACCTGCAAGCCGTGCCTGTAATAATACACGGCCCATGCAGAGGGTCACGCCAGAGTTAAACTTCCTTTATTTTATTTATTCAGTCATTTATCACCCCTTTAAAAGTTTTGACTGTGGTGAGGAAATAATGGAAGGAGCTGGGTCATTGAGCTTCTCGAGTAGCTCTCTTCTATCAACTATAATGGAGCCTTTCCCTCTGCTCTTTATAAAGTAACAAACACCAGGGGGTGTGATTCCAAGCATGGCTGACCATTCCAGTTGGGCACGTGTGTGCCCTTAAAACCATCAACACCACTCTTATTAATGTGCCATTGGCAGGCCACTACTCCCCCATGATGCCTCTTGTGTATGACATGACCTTTATCTAGCATGGTGTGACAGTCCAGTATCCACCCCACTGGCATTGGTCACTTGGAGACCTGCCCAGCAGCCCTGCCAGTATATTCTGTTTGTGTCAAACCAAAAGATGAGCATCATCTGCAAGAAATCAGATACAAAATCATTTTTGCAGATTTCAGTTCACTCATAGGTTGTTTCACAGATTTCCACAATGCTTCCACTGAGTCCAGCTGTCAGTCTGTGGGGGGTGGGGAGCAAGGCTGCTGAAGTCCATTTTCCAGCCAGGTATTGTTCTGCCATGGTGAGGCAATAAAAGCTGGGTTTGCATAGCTGCCTCTTTACAACTTCTGATGTGGCTCCAAGAAGGGAGCGGGGCAACAGCTGAGGAAATTTTACGAGATAATGAAGCCGAACGCTCGCTGCCAACCATCTGCTCGCTTGTTTACAAACTTGCCTCTGTACTTCGGAGGTACTGGCAGGACGTGTCCAAACTTCACAAACTGCATTAGGTGGAAAATAAATGAAATGCACCCGGGCTCCGTGCTGGTGGGCTCTTTCGCTCACTCACTCACTCGCTCGCTCGCTCTCACTCGTGTGGCGAGGCACGGCGCGGGAGCTCGTTGCCAGGCAGACCTGTTGGAAGCCAGCGAGAGGCACCACACAGAGGTGATTATGTGCCACCATCTGTCATGCTTCAAGCCTACCATACAGCATGGCTAATCAGCCTTGGCAGGATGATGGATGAACTGTAGCAGATGCCAAGAGCTACTGTTGGCAAACAGTCCCAAAGTTAAGAACTTCTCTGCCTCCCTTCCCTCCCTGCCTCCTCAGAGTCCTGCTGCGGGTCCGCATGCTCTACTATCTCAAGCAAGAAGTCATCGGCGACCAGGCGGACAGGATCTTAGAGGGCGCCGATTCAAGGTTGGTTTTTATGTCTCTTCTCACTCCCTCCCTTCCCCCTTCTTCCCGCTTTTCCTCCCTCCCTTTCCTGTTCTCCAAATTCTATCTTTCTACTCCTCCCTCCCTCTCATGCTTTCCATTTTTGCTCCTCCCCTTCTCTCTTTACTCATGCCTCTCTCTCAATGTCTCATCACCCTCGTCTAAATGCCCATGTCAACACACACATCTTGGGAATGCATGTGTTTTCATAAATTATAGTATCTAGACTAAATGGATTCTGATTTGTACCACTGTCTCTTTTGGTTTATATTGACAGGAGCGAATGTCATTCTTGTCTTTGGTGGTGAAGGCATCATGCTCAAACGCATCAGTTGATTGATGGGGTGCCAAGTTAGCTTGCTTCCATCAGCCTGGTCTTCACATTAACGAGTTTCTGACAGATGTCTGTAGACACGAAGGCGTTTGGCCTCTTCAGTATTTAGCAGTCAGAGAACTGCAAGTCAGATGAGTTTATTGATCATTTTTGTACCTTTCCCTTGTGTGGTTGCAGTGACATAGACATTTGGATCCCTCAACCATTCCATGCCGAAGTGCCTACTGATTGGTGGAACAGAGAAGCTGACAAATCCCTTCTCATTGGAGTCTTCAAACATGGTATGTAGTGGTGATGCAAGGTGCTGTCTGGGAAGGGGGAGGCTATCATTAGGCATTTGTAACACAGATGTGAAATTTTTGTTTTATAGAAATTACTTTTATCCAAGGTGTCTTATAAATTTGACCCATTTATATAGGTGGGCATGTCGCCGGAGGAATTTAGGTCAAGTGCTTTGCCCAAGGGTAATATGGCATGGCCCCTCTGGGACGGCAGCCAACAATTTTCAGGTTGCAAGGCTGTGTCCTTAACCAATGTGCTACCTTCCACCATTCAGTATTTGACTATAAACTGCAGATTTTTTTATTACTGGATTTGAAATGGGGGCACGTGGCGCCTGTAACTTGATCTCGCCCAGGTCCCTCAGCTCTCAGGCATGTTAGCTGCACTGCCTCGCCAGCCCCAGTGTCCAAGTCACCGACGGCTTTAACCTCTGTTATTAATCTATACAAGTGCCTCGCGGGCTTCTGTCCAAGCTGTATTTCACGAAATGTCAGCACGCCGAGACCTCCCCCGTTCCCTGGAGTGAGAAGCAGCCTTGTTAACTCTGAAGGAGCTGCGTGGCAGCCGGGTGGGCAGGCAGCGAACGATGGCCGTGATGTATACAGCGAGCCACTCCTAATCATAATCCCAGTTGAGCGGAGGTCGTGCAGGAGCTCCCAGCGGTGCAGGCCAACTGCAGGAAAAGACTGATAGCTTATAAACCCTTTCATGATTACAGTTTGGCTCCAGGCTCTACAACAGTTAGAGACAATGTGTCGCAGTATAAATCCTAATTGAAATGTGATGTTCTGGTGGGAGCAAGGGGAGGGCTGTTGGGTGGCTGCGGGGAGGGGGGCCTGCAGTGGTGGGGGTACTTGGAGCTGTCTGATCATAGGCTCAGCTGAAGTGGGTCCAGTCTGGCAATCATCTCCCTGCAGTGCGCTGTTGGGATCTGCCGTTTCAAATCTGTTCTACATGGACAGCTCCAGTGCGTATTCCCCTTTCAATGTGGGTGTTTTTTAATTTTTTTTTTTTTTTAATAAACTGGTGCACTTTTTTGTCTGTCCGATGTCCTTTTTCTGGCTTTACATTGTTTTAATTCCTAGATTTGGTCTTTGTTGACCTAAATTAATTTCTTTTCATTTTCTGAGAACAGTAGTTAGCAGCTCTTGAAAGATATGATTTTTATTTGACTTAACTGTCAAAATTAGATCCATGTATTAGTCAATTGTATGCACTGATATTTGTGAGTTCCATTTAAATTAGTCATGAATTAGCTTTGTGGAAAGGGCACGCTGGACTCTTTCATAGCTGTGAGTGACCTTTCCAATCTTTCCACTCCCTGACTTGATTTATTTTTAGGCTTGTTTACTCTGCACCATTCCAGCAAGCACCTAGCGTTCGGCAGGGTGATGAGAGTTTGCCGAGCATTTCGGCACGAGGAACAAAAAGCTCGCATTTCTCTGTGATATAGGGTGCCTTGGCAACTTGTACAGGAGGCAAACAAGGCTGATGGCGTCACATTTGTACCCTTGTTCCAGAAAGAAGCACTGGGCAGGAAGTGTCACAAAGCATAGAGGAACCTTTTGTGCTTTTTGCCATGTTCAGTTGGTTGCGTGTTGAGAGGTGACAGACTTTTGTACTGTTCAGTCTGCTGAAGAGTGAAAGGACAATCTAACCTTTATTTGTCACCCTCCCTGCATACGTCCTGCAGCCAGGTGGACGGGTGTCCCCACACTGACCAGAGTCTGTTTGGGGAAACAAGCCTCTCCAGGATGTACTCTGTTTACTGATAAATGCGCTGGGCACGCAAAGAGCTACGTTTCTTTGCCACTGATGCTATTCATTTGTGCCACCCTTTCCAGGCTATGAGAAGTACAACTCGATGCGTGCAGATCCAGCCCTATGCTTCCTGGAGCGTGTGGGCATGCCTGACGCCAAGGCCATCGCCGCAGAGCAGAGGGGAGCCGACATGATGGCAGATGGTGGTGACGGGTGAGACGGGCTTCCAGAGAGACTGTCTGCTTTTTTCCTCCCACCTGTTCACTTCTTGTTTCCCCTTAGTTCCTATTCGCTTTCTAAAATTTGCTTTCACGGTGCTTCCTTTCTCCCCTTTAGGGGCGATTTTGACCGAGAAGAGGACGATCCCGAGTACAAGCCAGCCAGGATGGCCTTCAAAGATGAAATGGATGTGAGCAGATATCCAAGATGCTTTTCCTTCCTGTTTTGAGGACTGATGTCCTATCAGGTGACAACTACCTTTTTTGTTGTCTTTGATATTCTTAGGAATTTGCAGATTCACCGCTGGATGATAAAGAAGAAGCCCTGGATGCTGAGAGCCTAGGTACTTTTCTGTCTGGTTTTATTGTGGAAGGCCAAAGGGTGATCCATTTGAACACTTTAAAGTTAAAAGGAGAAATTTGCTCATGTCACTTAAGAGGGTGTATTAGAGAAAATTTTTCCATTTTCTTCATCTAACTGTGTTACGGGAATATGTTCCATTAGGGGGACATCTGAGAAGCTGCCTGCAGGTTCTCCTAATGTGTCTGTGTGTGTGTGCGTGTCTTCTCAAAGCAGCAGGCAAGCCTGGTGAGAGTCAGGAGTTTGGTACACTGTATTGGCCCAGCAGCTCCGTGCTAACCACACGGCTGCGACGCCTCATCACAGCTTACCAGCGCAGCTACAAACGTGAGCAGATGCGTCAGGAGGCCCTGACCAAGACCGATCGCAGGAGGCGCCGACCTCGAGAGGAGGTCCGTGCCATGGTAGCTGAGAGGGAGGCAATCATCACAGAGCGCAGACAGAAGTGAGTGGAGATGCACAAATGTTTATACACATACACACTTGCAGCTGAAACACCATATTAATAGCTGCCATTGATGGCCCTAATGCCACATTCTGGCCATTGATGACCTTCAGGTGGACCAGGAGGGAGGAAGCCGACTTCTACCGTGTGGTGTCCACCTTTGGCGTTGTGTATGATACCCGCAAGCAGCGTTTTGACTGGAACCAGTTTCGTGCCTTTGCCCGATTGGATAAGAAGACGGACGAGAGCCTGGAGAAATACTTCTACTCTTTCGTGGCCATGTGCAAACGGGTGTGTCGCATCCCAATCAAGCCCAATGAAGGTGAGTGGCCCCATCCCTTGTTCTCCAGGTGGTGTGGGAAATCTTGTCTTTTGTAGTTTTTCAGGTTTTAAGGCTCAGTCTGTGAAATTAATTTTGTGCTTTTAACTGACAACTGTCCATATAGTCTTCACAATAAATGGATACTTCAAACAATGCAACAAAATTTTTTTGTTATGCTACATGTTGATCAGTAATTTAACTTTGGTCAGCATCAGACAAAGTGTGAATCTGTACTTCCCTGACCTGCAGAGCCCCCGGATCCCACAATCTTGATGGAGCCTATCACGGAAGAGCGTGCCTCACGGACACTGTACCGCATCGAGCTGCTGCGCCGCATCCGTGAGCAGGTGCTGCCACACCCCGAGCTGGAATCGCGCCTTCGGCTCTGCCAACCCAGCTCTGAATTGCCTGAGTGGTGGGAATGTGGCCGGCATGACCGTGACCTGCTGCTAGGGGCCTCCAAGCACGGTGTCAGCCGCACAGACTACCACATTCTCAACGACCCTACACTGGGCTTCCTTGATGCTCACCGCCGCTTCGCTCAGGGCAAGGGTGTTGGCAGCACCCTGCCTGTGGCCCAGGGGCCTCCTCTAACCCCTGCTGCCTCTGTCAAGAAGGAGGAAGAGGGCCAGGAGCCACTACCACCTTCCAAGGCAGAAGATGAGGAGACCCGTGAGGGAGATGAGCAGGAGGAGCTTGAGAAAGAGGACAACAAGGCTGTGGCTAATTCTCCTAAGGCAGAGGTAAAGGAGGAAAAGGATGTGGACCAACCTGGTGATCAAGAGGACAAGGACCACCCCAACATCTTCAAGCCCAAGGAAGGGGGCAGCCCTCCAATGGAGACCAAGCAAGAGGGTGAGGAGCCAGAGGCACAGGAGAGTGTGGAAGCGCTGGCACCATCCGAGCCTAAGTCCTTGTCTGAGAAAGGCTCAGAGGATGATGAGGATGACAAGATGGATGAAGATTACAAGTCTGAGGAATCTTCTCATGCCGAGGGTATTTTAGTTCGTTTTTACATATGATTAAAAGTCTTCTAGTTTAAACATTTTGTACATACTGAATGATTTGGCTAGAAATTGCACTCGGGAGCCGCAGTCAAACATGAAGGTGAGGTCAAGACTTCTGCTCTTTGTGTTGCCTGTAGCGGGTGCCATCACCCAGGGGAAGAACTTTGATGAGGAAAGCAACGCCTCCCTAAGCACAACTCGTGATGGCTTCTACACTGAGGATGGCGTTGAGTTGGCTCCCCAGGCCCTCCACGAGCGCTCCTTCTCCTTTTCCTTTTGGCCCAAGGTCAGTGTCCTGTGGCAGCTGTAACTGTAGCTGCTGTCTTTCTGCATAGGTTGCTTCCATTTAGTTTATAGCACCACAGTCCCACAAGAAGCAAAAGGCCACCAACTACCAAAGAAAGTACCATTCAAATTACAGTTCTGCATGGGAAATGTGTTGTAACAGTCAGTTACAGGGCCTACAGCAGACGCATCAAAAAGGCCTGCTGAGTCGATCTGACAGGATGTGCCAAGTTAGAAGTGGGTCACTGATTAGAGATGTTTGAAAGAGGTGTCAATCTGTGGACAGTGGTGAATTACATGAGGTCAGGCTTCTATCTAATGGAAGGAGGCACAAACTCCTTTAATCACCTTTCAAATTGTATCTTGCGATAGAATGTGATTTAAGGTATTAATCTGAAACAAGTTCAAGCACGATGTAGACGACACTCTTTTTAAAAGGACTGTGTGTCAGTGCTTAACCTGCTTCCTGCAACTATGTGTGTTGTTGGTTTTCTTTCTGGTTTCACTATCAAATGCGTCTTGTTTTTCTGGCATCTTTGTCCTGCGAGTATGTCACTTAGCCTTTTAGCAGCCCTTGGGTGTGAGGGGAACACTTATTGCTGCAGCATTACCAAAAGGAAACCCAATTTACTTGGAATTTTTTCTCCTGTAACCTGACCAACACAGATTTCCATAGTCTTCCTTTTTTAAGTGATTGATTTTTTTTTTTAGTGCATTGTTGCTATGCCTTTCAGGACCGGATAATGATCAACCGAATGGACAATATCTGTGAGGCTGTGATCAAGGGCAAGTGGCCTGTGAACCGACGCCAGCTGCTGGACTTCCCCGGCCTAATGCCCACGTACGGGACTCCTGCTGCAGACAGCCCCCTCCAGAGACGCAGCTTTGCTGAGCTCTCCATGGTGGGCCAGGCAAACTACAGCGGCAGTGAGGATGTCACCTTGTCCCCACAGATGGCCAAGGCAAGTAGTCTGCTGAAGCCAGACTTTAACCTTAACCAATTCACTGGAAATGGATGTTTTAAGGGGACCATAAATTATCATGGTCTTCAGAAGTGTTGCTGCAAACTTCTTTCACAATGAGCACAGCTGTATTATAGAAGGGCCGTTAAGTTGGTCTTGGTGAGTCGTCTGTCAAAGTCTTTAGATGGAGTGTTCAGATGTCAGATAAAACAGTCACAAGCTCAGAATATAATTTAATATGCAGAATATCTAGCTGTCAACAGGTGATTTCAGGTCATATAATGCAATACCTATCCTGCAGCTCTTGATGCATGTTTTTAATAGGATTTACACTATAAGAAGGTTAACATTTTGGTGTGCTCAGTACCAGTATCTCTTCCTTCCATTTGCTCTAGGATGAGATGTTGAGCGTGAGTGTACGCCGGCAGCGCCGGCGCCGTAGGAGGAAGGTGGAGATTGAGGCAGAGCGGGCGGCCAAGCGCAGGAATCTGATGGAAATGGTGGCACAGCTGAAGGAGTCTCACGCCACTGATGGCCACGACCGGGCCATGGACCTGACAAAAGCCCTGCGGGAGGCCTCCACTTCTACCTCAAATCTCTCTTCTAAGTTTCTCCTTCCCAGCGCCTCCAACCTGCCCACTGATGCCTTTAAAACTCAGATGGAGCTGCTGCAAGCAGGTCTCTCAGGGACCCCCAACCGGCACGTCATGAATGGATCCTTCCTGGAGGGGGACTTGCCTGTGAGGAGGAGAAGGGGCCGCCGGAAAAATGTAGAGGGGCTGGACCTTCTCTTCATGGGCAACAAAAGGGCAGCAACAAATGCTGTAAGAACTGTTTTCATTATTTATTTCTGTCAATCAGAAACATTCAGTGCATGTCATGGCTGCCTCACTAAAAAAAAAAAAAAAAAAAAGTAATTAAAGCTCATTTTAACTGATATACAATATTAAGCTCACATTTCATTAACAGTGAATTTGTTTTCTAATGTTAATTCTTTTTTATTTGTCTTCTGAGATGCAGTAACCATAATTCAGTTTTTGATATGCAAGGGTTACAGAAGGAGTAATTTTTGACTTGCCATCAAGCGAAACTTAGCAAAGCCTGTATGAAAACAAAAGGTAAAATTGCATAAATATACTTTAGGAACATTAGTGTAACGAAATCACATGCAGGGGGATTGATCAGCAACCCTGAGGAGTCTAGTCAGCATAGTGGTTACAGATGTTTCCTTATACTCAAAAGACACGGGTTTGAATTGCACATCTTACTGTAGTAAGATGTAGTAATTGCTCGAGAAAAAAAAATACCCATGGGTAAAATGAGTAAAGCATTGTAAGTACTTTAATGTACGAACCTTAGAAACTGCAAGTCACTTTGGAGAAAAGCGCTGCCTTAATGTATAAACAAAAACAAATGCTAAAAGTAAATTTTCTAGCACTATGAAAATGAGACTGAAGGCCATGATGACATAAAAAATCCTAAGGACTGTTGGTTACTGATGAAGAAAGTGGATGTCAGCTTGTCTGAGTCAGACTTTTGTTATGTAAACTGTAGGAGGACTCAGAAGTGACCAAAGCTTTTGTGGAGGGAGTGCACCTGCCGCCACAGGCCCAGAGGAACATTCCATCCCCCAGCCAGCTTGACCCTAATGCCCATGTCCCTGTAGTCAATGTCAAGGATGGCAGTCGACTTGTTGGTGAAGACGCTCCCACCAACAAGGACCTGGTCGAGTGGCTCAACCAGCACCCCACATACACTGTTGACATGCCAAGTTTTGTACCAGTAAGTCCTCTGCTCGTTCACTTGCAGATAGTTGCTTGGTTCTCTATGGTAGATATAAAGCAATTTGTTTTCCCTTTCAGAAGAATGAGGACCATCTCCTCTCGCCGTTCCAGAAACCGAAGCAAAAGAGACACCGATGTCGCAATCCCAACAAGATAGACATCAACACATTGACGGGAGAGGAGAGGGTGCCAGTGGTGAACCGAAGAAATGGGAAGAAGGTGAGGACTGTGCTTTGGTTGGTTTGGCTGAAAGTGCAGCAGGATTTTTAAAACAAGATTTAGTAAGACAAAGCTGAGATCGTTTTCAAGAAAAACACTTTTCTGCATTACATTGTACTTGTTTGTCTTTCAGATGGGAGGAGCAATGGCCCCCCCCATGAAGGACTTGCCAAGGTGGCTTGAAGAAAACCCAGAGTTTGCAATATCCCCAGACTGGACAGACATTGTCAAGCAGTCGGTCAGTACAAGTTTGGCTATAGTCAGTATCATGCTTTTATTTATTGCTTCCTTGAGCTTCATCCTTTTGCAATTTGGCTGTTTCATCATAAAGCCTGGCTTGATGAGTTTAAGGGGAATAAGTCTGTTTAATGCCATGTTTTTGTTGCAGGGCTTCCTCCCAGAGTCCATGTTTGACCGCCTTCTCACTGGGCCAGTGGTGCGGGAGGAGGGAGCCAGACGCAGAGGCAGGAGACCAAAGAGTGAGATTGCCCGGGCAGCGGCACAGGCAGCTGCCGCCTCTTCCTCAGGCATCAATCCCTTGCTGATGAGTAGCCTGTTTGGTGGCATGGACCTGGCCAGTCTGCAGAACCTCCAGAGCCTGCAGAGCCTGCAGCTGGCCGGCCTCATGGGTTTCCCACCAGGCCTGGGCGCCGCAGCTGGGGGCGATGCCAAGCACGCCTCTACCATGCTGCCACTCATGCTGCCCAGCATGGCTGGACTGCCTAACATGTTCAGTTTGGGTGGCCTCTTCAATAACAATCTAGCAGCCGCAGCTGCCGCAGTGTCAGGCGGCAGTAACTCCACCGCTGGCAGCACTGAGCCCGAGGAAGGGTCTGCAACTGTGACTGACGAGAAGACAAGTGAGGGAGAGACAGAGCAGAAGGAGCCAGAGAAGGCCTCCGAGGCTTCTGCAGAGGCAAACGGAGAGGCGTCCATCAACTCAGCTGCTGCAGCAGCAGCTGCTGCGGCCGCCAGCATGTCCACCAATCCCTTGGCCTTTAACCCCTTCCTGCTGTCAACGATGGCCCCAGGCCTCTTCTACCCCTCTATGTTCCTCCCCCCAAGCTTGGGAGGCCTGGCTCTGCCAGGCTTCAACCAAGCTTCGCTCGCTGGACTGCAGAGCGCCGTGACAGGAGCAGGAGCCGCAGCTGGCGCCACAGCAGAGGAGGATGAGGAGCAGAAGGAAGCTGGCGCCGACCCTGCCGCCAAAGCCCAGGCTGAGGAGACAGACAGGGACAACACACTGGAGGACAGCGACACAGACGAGAGCCAGAACAAGATGGCCGAGTCATCGGTGCTGGAGGACGAGCTGGGCCCAGTGGAGGAGCTGGACTCCCTGGACGGAGGAGAGGATGCGGAGGAGGACGAGGACAATGACGACTAGACCCTTCACACCACTTTCAAGAAGTGTTTTAAACTTTTTGACAAATGGTTAGCCCTACTGTTTACATGCCAGTTGAATATCCAAATATTTAGATTTTGGCTTTTTTGTTGATTTTCTTCTTTTGTTTTCCAGCGCAAAATGAAATGGGAAAACAAAAAGCTGTCTAAAGTAGCGTAGTGCAAACAAACACAGTCATGTTACATGGATGTCAGAATGGTTGTTCCTTGGTCTGAGTATTGTGCAGTGCATTATTTATTATCCAAGGAGAGCTGAGATTTCAAAACCCTTTATCTGAAATCTTTTAGGAATTAATTGTTTAAATAGTGCTCTGCGGCTCATTTTTCCCCCTTACCGTCTAACTGTGTCAACAAGCAGCAACATTTGAAATTCAGTGGCACACAGATTAAACGGCATTAGTGACTGCTGCTGAAAAGGAATGAAGATGTATATTTAACTTTTCCCTTTTTGTACTGTTCTTGTTTTTGCCGTGAAGATCAGGATAAATTTCATACATATCATGCCTACACATTTGTAGACTGTTTCGAGTTTCACAAGCTGACAATCTAAACAAAGGTGTGACGTCGAGCTCAGCCTGTGGAGACAGCAATAACTAAGGCAGCTGCTGAATGTTGTTTTACTCAGAATACGACACCAGGAGGGTGGCGTGGCCGCAACGTTTGAAACATTGAAACAAAAGAAATACTACAGTCAGTTTTTTTTGTTTGTTTTTTTGTTTGTTTTTTTTTTTGTTTGTTTGTTTTTTTTTCCTTTCTTTCTTGTGATATTGTTTCATGCACTGGTATAAACTGAAAAAAGAATTCAGGTACATTTCTTGTTGAAAGGACTTTTTTTGTTACTTTAGCCACAAAGCTGAACAGCATTACCTCAATTCTAACTAGCCTTGAAGTTTACAGACATGACTTGTACATTTTTTTTCTTATTTTCTCTGTGACGTCTGTGTTTTGTTTTGGAAACCATGTATGATAACTGTGTAAATTGCTGCCAACTGTAGTGATGACGCTTTTAATAAAAGTGACCCACAATATTCATCTAGGAAACCAAATGAGAATGTATGTGATCTTCTGTTTGCCCCGTAGGTTTGTCCCTGCAGCCGTGCAGTCGAGCTTGTTTAGGCGAAGTGAGGCTGCGCTGCTCTCTCCTGACAGGCAAAGTACAGCAATGTGCGCTGGCTAACAGTTGGCCGGATTATGACTTTCACTGGATTTCTTTTCTCCGGAAGAACGGGACTCTAATAGACGACTGGCTGCGGACGTCTACAACTGACACTGCACAACCGCTTCCTCCTGCCGTCTCTTCCACTGCAGGATGACTTGTCCACCCATCTGTTGTACGTTGTCTATTTAATTTCCTCTATTTTCCAATAAAAGATTATTAAAAAAAAAATAAATAAACATCCGTGTTGATTCTTTGTAAGACAGTGTAACTTTTCTGTTTTTGCCCTCATCATTGGCTTTTTCAGTATCACTTGTGTGACGTCCGGGGCGGCCGGGAGTTCTGGTGCAGTGTTCCTTCTTGAGGTTAACTAATTCTTACCTCTCCCTCCTTTGAAGGAAAATGGAACGTGGGGCCTCGCTGAGGATCCTGTAGGATACGGCTAGGTTTCAGATCTTCCTGTCGCAGGAAACCCATCGCTTTGGTTTAAAGGAACCTCTACAGGCCAGAGGACATCTGTTGGTTAGACCTGCGCTATGCGCACACAACTGTTAACCTTGTCTAACGTCTACAAAAGAGCGTAGGCAGACTGACTTGCTCGTGCATGTTCTGATACTGAGCATCCAGTGAATCATCCAGCTTGTGATTGGATGAAAATAAACAATGAAAGGTGAAAAAATGGTGACTTGTGTTGGTCTTGGGTATGATCAGTAGTTTGCTCCCAATGCCAGAGCGTCAAAATCCTTTAGTGCTGTATTTTTATACTAGCAAGCGACTGCTACATATGGTTCCCGATGCCTTGCTATGGTCCTGCCTGTTTTCACCAGCTGCCGCGTGCCCAAAATTTGACACATTAGCTGTTTTGTGCGTAAACGGGCTTTTCATTTCCCCCATCTCCTTCCCCGTGGCCCACAATTGTGACAGGATGGTGGCGACAGTGACTAATATTGGGGCTCCATCTGCAACCTGAATCCAAGCTGTAAATCTCACTTCATCACGTTCCAGCGCCATGACCGGACTACCGCTGAGTCCATCTGCGGTCACCCCCCCCCCCCCCAAAAAAAAAAAAAACCAGGGACCATTGTCTAGACAACTAATGAATAGTCTAGACAGGCACTCGTGTCCACTTCCTTCTTGCATAGAAATAGTTACAATGCAGTTTATTTGCTGCGCAAAGTCTCAATGTGTTGTGCTTTTTTGTGTGTGTGTGCATGTGTGTGCGCGTGCGCACCTCCGGCTCCACATCCCTCTCTCCCTCACTCGCTAGCGCCAGCCATTTGTTCGGCTCTGTGCCTGTCTCCTTTTGTCCTGTGCATATGGGCTCTCTGCAAGCTCACTTCCCCTCCGTGGAGATTGGCAACGCGCGTCGGTCGCCAGCGCGCCTCAGCGCCCCTTTGTCAGGCCTTGGCTCAGTTAATTCTCCACCACCTGTACCGCGCCTCCGACTCCTGTCTCACAAGGGCTGGTGACCACAGCCAGATGGGCAAATCGTGATCCTTTTTTTTTTCCTTTGGTCTGAATCTCTCTGCTTTACCCTTTCAGAGGCTTAGTTTGGTGTTGAAACAAAGGGTTCCTCATAGCTCATGTAAACTAGGAAGGCGCTTCCTTCCATTTTCCTAGCAACAGATTCCATGTGGACGAAGCTCGGCTCCATTCTTTCAGTGTCCATCACCAGTCTTCCACATGTTTTAGGAAGCCACTCGAATGAACGTGAAGTTCAATGTCCAGCTTATGCCTAGGTTTTGCTCCACTGGGAGACATAGAACAAGATTCTTGTGCTTTGTGATTTTTGGGTCCTTCACTTTCACCATGTTTGGCCTAAGTGTTTTGGTTTCCTCCCAATGACGCTTAAATAGACCTTAGAATGTGTTTGTGTGAGTGTGAGTGAATGTGTGTGTGTGTGGGGTTGCCTTGTGATGGACTGCCATCCTGTCCAAGGTGTACCTGTCCCTGGTTTACACATTATTCTTCCAGGGTAGACTCTGGACCACCACAACCTTGCAGTAGTCGAGAGGTTATTAATAATAAATGGGTGGAATGGAAGATGTATCAACAATGCTTAGGAAACATCTCTGATCCCAGTGTCCTCATCTTGATTCATGTTGGTAAGCCTCACTGTAGCCGGTAAATACTAACAGATGACTGTACTGTGATCTATGCTTTTTTCCAGGTTTAATGGAAGTTTCAGAGAGCAGATCTCCTGGTAGGATTTCATGATCTTTCCAAGGTGCCATCCTGCTGTAACGTGTTTGTCTACCAATTTTGAACTGTGCAACGCACCAAAGGACCCAAATGTGTCTGTCATTTTTCAAAGTTCTTCACTTCTTTACCAGACGCGAGACTTGAACGCATCCTGGGCCTCACCCATTATTCAAAGGTTGGCAGTTTGTGCTGAAGCATAACTACGTGTAGTTCTCCTGATGTTCTTTCACCAGCTCATTGTGGTCTCATGTTGTGCAACTGGGTTGAGCAATGCTCCCACAGTAAAGAAGACTTGTCAGGAAATATAACGTCAGTATAATTTTGAAAATACTGCGAATGTTTTTTGGTCAAATGCCAGCTGGCTGCTGCATTGCATGAGTGCAGCATGGGATTGGCACATTGAATTGGGTAGCTGGGCACATCTCTGAGAAGCATTTACATTCGTTTGCATTTATTCACATAGCAGATGCTTTTCTGAAGAGCAATGCACAACTTGGGAGAAAACAAAAGTGCATTTCAACTACAGATGGAGAAACAGATACAAGTACAGCGTTAATTAGTTGAATATCAGCGTTTTTGCCAGCAAACAATACACCAGTAGCTGGATGTAGAACTTATGGACAGTACCATGGTTTTTTAATTGACATATGATGTAGTGAAAGCCTGTGGAGCACTTTGGCTTTTGTTTTGTACTGAAGAAGGCTGTGGTGGTACAAATTTACATAGGCAAGTCCAGACCTTCCCTGGCTCAGCAATGGTCTCCAGATCCTCGAGGGGGATCTCCAGGCTTTCCCAGTCCAGCCAAGAGATGTCATCTCCAATGTGCCCTGGATCTGCCCTGGGGTCTCCTCCCAGTGGGATGTGCCCGAGGGAGATGGCCAGGGGGTATTCCCACAACATGTTCAGTCCACCTCAACTGACTCTGACTGAGCAGCAACCACTCCACTCCAAGGCTCTTCTAGGTCACTGAGGTCCTCAACTTGTGCTCAACTTGGAGAGGGTTAGGGTCCTGTGGAGAAAACTCATTTTGGCCGCATGTATCCTCAATATCACTTTTTCAGTCATTATCCAAAGCTCATGACTACAGTCAAGGATGGGAAGATGGATTGAGCAGTAAAGCAAGAGTTTTATCCAAAGAACAAGCTTGTGCTTCACCACCACAGATGAGTACAGTGACAACCATGAATAAGTCACCTGTCTGCTGTTGGAGTTAAGGAATAATTTCCCAAACGGGCAAAGCTTCTCCCAAGATTGTGGTCGGCACTTTCAGCAGAGGTGTGGCCACCTTATAGACTTCAAAAAGGCAGAAAAAAACCACCAGAAGAAACGTTGATGTTCAGTGGGAAGCCGGACTGGCAGAACTGAGGCTGTGTGAGCACTTAATGTGCAAAATTTTTAACGTCCATAGTTCAGTTAGATTTTTAAAATAGCTTGAAATTTAAAACAATTAAATGGAATTTTCAAGATATTTTAAGAAGCCAGCTAGCTAAAGACAGTTTGTATCACCTGCTGCCCAATAGCTGAGCTAAGCTTACTGTTCCTATAGCATCGCTCACCTTGCCTTCACCCTCATTTAACGTTTGCTCTGATATTATGATGTAGGCCAGTTTGCATCTGTAGTGTCGGTTACAGGTGTGTGGGTGCTGTGGTCCATATGCCGAGCTTCTCGGCGGGGTTGGAGTCCTTTGACCAACGTCAAGGCGGCCACTCTGGTTGCATTTTGAGTACCGTTTCACCCGAAGGCACTGGTGTGCATCGCATCCACCTGAAAAATCCTTTCAAAACCCTTTATTAGCTGATTTTTTTACCTAAAAAATTTTGGCATCAGGAACTTCAGGGCAACATAAAATTCACTACTGCCCAGATAACCTGAGAGACCCAACTTCATAAATATTTCTTTAGCCGACGCTTTCCCCCAAAATGACTCACAACATTAGGTTTGTACCCTAAACTACTGTACCTGCATCGATCTATCCATTTATGCAGCTGGGTAATTTTTACAGTATAAATGCATCCCTTTGTCAAAGGTACCACAGAAGGAGCAGGGATTTGAACCCAGGCCCTAGGCTATAACCAGTGTACCTCCTGCTACCCTGGTTTCCTGTCCTTATCACTATGCTGCAACAGATGTGAAAAATGTCCTAAAGTCCTTAGTCCTTCACGTATTCAGCTATTCAAAATTAATACACTATGCGCCCAATGACATCAAAATACGTGGACGGAAACAGGAGGGCCGGGGTTTATTTATTTACATCTCTTACTGTATTCAAAAGTTGGGCCCAAATTTGAATGTGCACCCCTGCTAATTGTAGTCTGTTGTACGGACAAACTAATCACTTATTAATTATTTAATAATTAAATAGCTCTTGAATAACTGTTTTAAAGCACTGTACATATATTGATAAATAATTCAATTTTCATAACTGGCTTATGCAGCATTTATGAGCCCAAACCTATGACTAATTGATTAAAGGAGAGGGGAGAGGAGAATCCATGCCAGTGTTCTGCTGTGCCGATCATCAGCACATCTACATGTTTGCCCGCTGCCGGAAAGGCAGCCACGAGTCCTCGTCCTGCCGCCATCGCCCCCAGCCAGGTGGGCACCGGACCCTTATTTCTTTACTTGTTTTATTTGCTGGTCGCGTGGACCCCCGGATCATTCGGAGCCCTAAGATGAAGGTGGTCGCAGGATGCTTAAAAGGCGGCGGCACCGCTCAGCTGACGGCTCATCTCTTTAGGTCTCCCCTGAAGGGTGAACCCCCGGTTCCTGTGTCATTTTTTGCTTCTGTGTGCGTAAATGCCGCTGCAGTTTTTTGTTTTCCAGACACGCTGGCCCACAGAGAGACACTGATGTCATCGGTCTGTACACTGCGTGCATGCGTGTGTATGTGTGAGACGCAGGAGCGTTGTGTCTGCACACACTTCCACATGTCTGCCTCGGCTGTGGAAGTGGGTCGGCCGGGCGGTTCACGCGGGGGTTACACGCGAGAAGCAACCCGTCTCTCCAAAGCTCTGCCCGACCTTCAGGGGGGAAAAAAAAAAAAAAAAATGCCAGCGAGGCCTAAAAAACCGTGACAGGTCCCCTTAAAAGGGGCACGGCGCACGGCGGTCGCTATCAGGCCGCTTACTGGGCGGACGACGTCACCTTGTCTGTCGAGATAAGCGCCAAAGGTTACCGCGCCGCTTTCTACTCCCGGTGACATGACGGCAGCGAGCGGCAAAGCCGGACTGCTCTATTTTAATTGTATGCCGGGAGCGTTCACCCCCTGCGCGTTCACAACAATATCAAACCCGCATCTTGGCCACATTTCCCCGTGTCGCCTGCCGAAATGTGAGGACATCAAAGTGAGGGAGATGTGCTCCTCGTGGAAAGACACACTGTGTCCTTGCCAAGGATGCATGCAAAACACTGCAAATATATTCATGGCGTTACCTCCGCTGGTTGATCTCCAGCCCTTCTGTTGTTTTTGCTTCACAATGGGGAGGGCAAAGTTTTGTCTACAATTTGAAAGTAGAATTTGAGAAAAAAATCTAATTGCAATAACACAGCTTACACAACGGTAGTTGCAAAATGTGAGATGTGGTTTAGTAGCCGTTGTGCAGTAGGTGTGGCAGGCGGCGGGCAGAGACCCCTCCGAAGACTCGGGTTTCAGTGCCACCTTCTGCTGTGGTGACCACAGAACTCATCTTAAATGAAGGCTGCAAAAATGACACCGCTGTATGCAGGGGTAAATCGCTGTAAGTGCACAAATCCAAGCTCATCCCTCAGTCACCATAAAGGAAGCGTGTCCCAAAATGAAAAAAAAGATGCAATTCGACCGTACAGCCCAAGTTGCCCCAGACAAAAGTTTTGAATAAACGAATACAGGGGGTTCTGTGTTGCTTTTAACACGGAAAATTCAACGGAGCGATTTCTCATTGATCCGTGCCATGGCGGTCAGACCTTTCTGAGCGAAAAGACATCTTCTGCCGTCCATTTTTGCTGCCCGTCCGAGTGCTGGTTTTTCTCGGTGGTGGGTGGTGTTGGTGGGAGGTGATGGAGGGGGAGGGCGGTAGCTCCATGGGAGCCCCGGCAGATGTGGCCGCCAGGGCGTTGCCTGGGCCTGCGCGGTGCGGCCCTCCACAGGCCCCCCTCTCGCCGTAAACACCATCGCCCCTGGTGAGCCGGCTGATGTGATGCGGCCTGACAGGAAGGGAAGGCGTAGCGGGGCCCTGCTGCACGCTCGAGTGGGCAGCTATTATGGCTCTGTCCGACCGAACAAGGAAATTTACAGCGAGCGTCGCTGATAATTGCAGTTTTCAATGAACTGGACTCATAAGATCCAGGGGCCTAGAATGTCAGAGCCAGCGTGTGCAGCCGCCGATCACACGGTCCAGTGGGGGGGGTGGGTTCGCTCGTGCTAGTGAGCATCAAACTGATGATGATGATGACATCGTACACCGTCCTCGGCTAGACGTGGCTCCTTAGCGATCGAAACGGTCACCAGCGAGGCACCACAGATCGCCAGCTGATGAAAACCTGTATACTTCACGCCAGTGTTCATGAGCTGAGAGCAGGATCGCTTCTTTTTGGTTACCTTCAAACTCAACATTGCACAGCAAGATGGAAACCTCAGCCTCTATACGTCTGAGCTCACTTGCTACACAGGGTCCATTTCACAATAAATAAAGTAATTTTGTGAGCGTTAGATTGGTTTTGCAAATGAAAACATTTCATTTGATATTTAACCAAAGAAGAAATCCTCCATTTGTACTCGTTCGGTCCCGTTTCCACACACAGACTATGAGGAGGGCACATTAAAAACATCATTTTTTTTTATCATTCATAAAGGCAAAGTTTATACTAACTTTTGGACCTCTGACCTCCTTCTTTAAGATAAAAGCAGCTGGACCCCAGACCCGGAGCCCAGGAACCTTGCGAATTAACATGCTTCATGGGAGCAGACAAGCGCAGCTACCGAGGGAGGAAAATATGCTGAGGTAAAAACCACCATTATCAGAGCACGAGGGAGGTTTCCACCACGGTTGTGGACCTTGACCTCACAAGAACATGACCTAAATTTGTACAGGGTTATGAAGTGCTTTCGCTAACGCTAACACCCATACCGGGCTCTCCAGATGACCCGGGGAACCCAAGGCCGCACCCGATTCCTTGGGTTTCCCGCAGTCGTCTCCGTTGCCAAACGCTTGGAGTTGCTGTGGGATCAATGGACAACACTTGTTCTCCCTCCGCCCCAGGAGTATTCTGCCGGGCCTCACCCATACTCCGCTCTGGTTCCCGTTACCTAATTGCCCCCCGTCTCGGGTTCCGCGCTCCGTGTCTGAGGCCTCAGCCGCATTGTGTGACCCTCAGCGAACCCAGACACAGGGCATCTCGGGTTTCAATAGCCTGACTCCGGAAAAAAAGAGGAGCACAAGACAAAGGTCTGCGATCCTTTCGCAAAGCAGCCTGGATGCGGCACCGGGGGCTCAATAATTCATCATCTCTGCCTCAGAGACACACCATTGTCGGCTCCTCGTTCTGGATGGACAGCCGTTGGACGGTGGCTCCTCTGTCTCCCCTTCTCGCGTGGGGCAGAAAAAAACCACCCTCAGCACCCCCGAAGAAGCACGCACGCGGGCGCGCGCACACACGACACAGCTGCGTCCCCTGCAGATGCTGTGTTCGCAGTTGCGCATCATTTGCAAAAATCCACGGTGCAACACAGCAGCACTTTGTTTACCGCCACAACAAACCATTTGTTTTTGGTGTGCGTTGTAGTCGGAGGCCCCAGACAGACCGGACAGAGAAGCTATTTATTAATTTATTTTATGGCCCTTAGCTGTGAAAACAGGAAGCTACTTCATATCTGCAGGGTAGAAATGATTTATGGCTCAACGACCCAATTTTCTCGCACCGTATCGGCGAGTCAAATCCCACGTTTTGCTTTGTGAGTGTTTTCAAGCGAGGACGTTCCTGTACTACATGCGGTGGCGGGAACGGTCTTCTCTCACACATCCGAGGTCTTTATTTCAAGAAAGAGCGCAGAAAATGCTCCCCGCCAGCACTATCGCCAAGTGCCACATACACACTTGCGCACGCAGAGGGCCTGAACCACGGCTCCTGTAAGGTGGTGCGGTAACTGGCTCTAATCTCACAGTTGCAGCCCGGTTACCCGTGCGATTAAAGGCTGCGTAACAGCCACGGTCGCCACCTCCCTTTTAGTCGCCAGCACTCCAATAGGAATCAAGATACGGCGCCGGCGGCCCATCAGTTAACCGCCCCCCGTAGACAGCAGGACACGGAGCGGGACGGCTCGAGCGAGCGGAGCAGCCGTCACTCTGCACGCTTTCGCATCTAAAATTCCATATCTTAGGGTGCAGCCGGTTAAAGAACGCAGGTTCAAATCCTAACTCTTGCAATAGCGGCTCAACTATACAGGGTTTCACTTCTGCCTCCAGGTTAAGTGGCGCAGTGTGCTCCCCGGTTGCCTCGGAGCTGCTGAATCCCTCTCGACATTCCACACATCTGTTTCTTTCCTGGTTGACTAACGTAAATCTGCATTACGTCTTCTGCCAAGATCACCTTTACACAGTATTTACGAGCAGCTACTTGTGTAGATGAAAAAGACCGAATACCGCGGTACTGGAAAAACTCGTTGTACTTTAAGAAATGTTTCTGCATCTGTCACATTTTATCTGTCATGAAGCACACTTGTTTACTCTGAGTTGCACCTGTTGTACAAATACACAGGTACACCTGTGGGTAGAGGTCAGTGTGCAGCATAACTGTTAGAACTGTTTCTTTCTGGCCAAAGGTCTTACGTTTGAATCCCTGCTCTCGAAGTCGCAGCCTGGATCAAGGTACTTTCCCTAAGTCAATGCAATAAAATTACCTTGCTGTGTGAATGGGTAAATGTAAGCTTGTTGGAGTACAGACTCTCGCGTTTAACAGTCGAGAAAAGGGCCTACAACGTGAAATAATGCATTTAAATTAATCGTGAAAGGGGAGAAGTTTCAGTGGAAAAGAAGAAGCAGTGTTTGTTCTCCTGAGCAGCCGCAACAGTAAAGGTGAGGAGAAAGTTCATGGCTTGAAGGTGCTGAGAACAAGGCTGCGCCCCTGTCTTAGCGTAGCGTGGGGCCCTGCAGCTAACACCCTGACAGATTTATGGGACACTTCACCTGGGTGTTGCTTCCTGCTCTTTCTCTCTCTTACCCTCACACTGGGATGACAGAACCTGTGCAGTAAATGTTTCGTGAAAACGGCCTATTGTGTTGTGGACATAATGGGGAAGGAGGAGAAACCTGAGAAACGTGACGGTGCATGATGGAGATGTGCGGAGCCCCAGTGCATGGGTTTCTTCTCCACTTTACACCGATTTACCCCCATGAAGTCGGGGAATACCTTGTAGGAGCAAAAAGGGGGCAGCAGGTGGTGTGATTCTCAGCACCTCCCCCTTGCAGTGTAAATGTTTTGAGTTTCAACCCAACCTACAGACCAGGAGGTTCTGAGAGGTTATCCTGCCCATGCATGGTGCTGCAGTTCATAATAAAAATCTCAAAGTTAACACAGCCCCAGCACCTCTCGCAGAGAATAATGTTGGATTACCCACAAAGCTTTGCTGGTGAGTCAGTGATCCGTAATTTGAAGAGCGTCACCCATACACACGTCTGGTAGCTGCTGTCTGCCTCGGGAGCTCCCGGCACTTCTTTGGCCGACCTGCAGGACAGGATGTTGTCGGTCAGGAGGGCTCCGCTCCTCCAGTCGGCCTGGTCGCGGCGGAGGGTCAGGTTTGGACTCTGAGGCCCCTCGGGGGTGGGTGGGGTCGGGTTGCTTTTTGGGTCCTTGCCGCAGATCCGGCACGGGGGCGACGGGAAAGACTTCACGTGACCCGTGTGCGACGTACAACTTTTGTGACTTCTCGTGCAGTTTGCCCCGTAAATTCCCACGTTTGGTTCATACCTGTTGTCCAAGAATGCTGGCTGCGCTCAGCATTCACGTCCTTGACGCAGCACGGCAAAGTAACGCGCGTGCTCGGGAAGAACACCTCAGACGCACGTCATCGGAATGCGGGAGGAAACCAGAGCACCCGGAAGAAATTCGCACAAGGACATTCGAAACTCCCAGCGGGGGCGCTGTCCGCTGCGTCGCGCAGCCCCCGTCGCCTGCGTCATGCCCGTTTCTGCGCTCCGTCTGCGTGACCGCGAGGGTAACAAGTGAATCGGGCAGCGCGATTATTTGTACCTGAACCAGTTTATTAGGTTTGCTAATCGAATCGGGTGCCATTAAAAAGTGCGCTGCGGTCGAGTGCGCGCCCGGCCGCCTGCGCCGCTGCCCTTTTCTCTTTCACCTGATTCGAACTAATTGTACTGTAATTCGATTTAGCCGCAGAATTCCATTATTGCATTAAATCGGATAATCGGTGCAAATTCTTTGTCTGGGGTCTGTCTCGGCCCGGATGCCTCGTGCAGGCTCCCTTAATCAAATTGTAGGGGTTTCTTTATGAGTGCGGAAGGAATACGAGGTAACGCGGTCACGGTTACGCCGGGATGGGAGATGACACCGCGAGAGCGATGTCATCATTGCGCACCCTGCCGAACCGGGTTCCTATCCGGTGCCGGGCAGCTCCGGGCGCGTGAGCACGCGATGGTCCCGGAGCCGGGCGGCATGCGGGGGGGGAGGGGAAATGGGGGCTGATGGACCCCCCGCCGCGAGACTTGCAGTGGCAAACAGGCTGAAGGGAGTGAGTCAGAATGAGTTCAGTCCTCCAGGGATGACACCTTGGCAACAACACCACCCCCACAGCGACCACGTCAGCCGGCTGAGAGTAGATCGGGCCTGGGAGGCGGGGTGCGTGTTTGCGTGAGAGAGAGAGAGAGAGAGAGAGAGAGAGAGGGAGAGAGAGGGAGGGACAGAGCTGTCCTTTAGAGGCCAAACCGTGTATATGGATGACTATTTACTCAACAGCAGGAAGCACAGCCTCATCCCTCGGGGTCACCGGGGGGCAAGTGTGCGGCTGGTGCTTTTCGGCAATGTTTACAGGTGTCCACCGTCCCAGATCGTCCGCGAGCCGCCGTCTACACTGTACACACACTTACCTTCTCAGAAAGGAGTCTGAAGAACCGGTTTTTATGTTGTGTTTACACAGCGGTTGCATAAATATGGACAAAAACCTTAAATGGCGAGGTGCGATGATGTCAGCACTGCTCCGGGGAGCGTGTCAACATTTTACCCGTCGTTCTGTCCTTTTCGGGTCACGATGCGTTCCAGTGATACCGACCTCCTACTCACGTCTAGGGCCGTTTCTGCGTATAAGTCAGGTACGGTACTTCACTGTGATTCACCATGGACCCAAAAAGAGTTCAGCTCATTTTATATATAGTTAGTTCATACATGCTAACAGTGTAATAGCCTGCAGTTCAGAGGATTACGGCTCTACTGTTAAATCATAGTAAATTTAAGAATCTGACAGTTTGTTTCGTAGTTCCCCTTAAAGAAGCTAAATTCTACATTAGCTCATATCAATCATTTCGCAGCAGTGTAGTTTTCATGGGAAATTCCCAGGTGGAAAGGTTATACACACACGCACACATACAGGAAACATGCCTGTTATCTGCGATCTAGGTGTTGGTTAATTCCTGCTCGAATTACACACCTACATTAGCTTAGCTGCCAGTGTGCTCGGTTACAGCAGTAATTTAATGTGGACCCCAGTTCCTAAAGTGTGTTCATCAGATTGAACCGATACGCCGCTAATAGGAGGCTCTTATTCCAGTATTTGTAACCGAACATAATGTTGTGTGAAGTTTCTCTCTGCCCTTTATTAACTCTTCACAGTGGATTTGCAGTTTTTTTGTTCCACTTTTTTTGTGTTACAGGCTGTAATGGTTAGAGTTGTTCCCATGGAGCTGAAAGACCAGGGTTTCAATCTCCCACCTGCTCTACTATCCTTAATCGTGGTATTTATACAGTAAAAACTGGCCATATAAGTGGGTAAATCAGTGTAAGTGGCTTTGTGTGCAAACCATACCATGTAAATCAGGTTGCGCGCAGGCACCGGATGAAGATGAATGTTCTTCTCCTCTTCTCCTCCTGACAGGATTTGGGATGTACTTGAGAGACCCCGGGAACTGTTACTGCTGTTGCTTTCATGTTTAAATTGCACTTCCATCTCAAACTCCTTGAGCAAGCATTTTAAATGGAAGTTCACTTTGTCAGGGATGGAATAGGGAGGCCGCCAGTGGCACCTTTGTGTCCTTAACTTCTGGGCCTCTGGCTGCCACTAACCGGCTGCAGAGAGAGTGTTGGGTGTTTTGGCCCAAATTGGCAATCCCCCAGGGGGTCTTGACCCAAGGCAACCCAGCAGACTCTGCAGCTGACCGCTGTAATTCAGCCCGGAGCCTGACCGCGAGACCGCGCGGCAGCACTGCGGTCAGCCAGCTTCCCCGAGTGGGGTCTCGACATGCGACTGTGACAGGGGCGGGTGGGGAGGGGGGCGGCCATCCGTCAACTTCGCAACCCCTCTGATTCCGGACATGAGTAATGGGCTCTTGTAGAAATGCGTTGGGAACCAAGTGGGTGGGTGGAGGAGGGTCAGTGCGGAAGACCACAGCTGGGCGGAGCCACAATGTTGTGGGCCGGTACTTAAAAAATAGGGGCGGTACAGGAGTGGAAATGTTAACAGATCTCCCAGCGTTCCTCACCTTTCAGATTGGATATTCAGTTTAAGGAAGAACACTGAGCCATTCTGATTCCAGGAGAAAAGCCCAAGACCACCTGTCAAACAGGACCAAGGCACATCAATTCAGCTCATCGTGACTGTTTTAAAATCAGTCTAACCTTCACATTTACTTATTTATCGCACCGGTTCCTCAGAAGAAACTTCTACAGCTGATAGCTCTTACCACATCAATTCAGGGTAAATGCCTTACCTAAAGCCACTACAGCAGGAAAAGGGATTTGAACCTGAATCTTCTGGATGGAACAACACAAACCACAATGCTCCTAGTTGCCCACATTGAAATCAAACTTAAAATGACTCCAATAAAATGATAAATAAGTCTTATCAAACCAGTATGATGGTATCATTTGCTCAAATTTATGCTGCAGCTCGGGGAGCTTCACGCTCGTAATTTACACTGGAACTGAGCAATATTTCAACTGATGGAATACATTTACTACCAAAATACCTACAAATATAATGCAATAATTTATGAAAAGCCTATTTATATAGTAGATAGTCATATTCCGCTATTATGCGAAATGACTTAAACATGTGAAGATACTTGGCATTTTGAAGTTTCATCTAGGAAGATTGCTTTGTGTAAATGCAACATAAATAACAATAAGCATCGCTTTCAATGGAAAATTGGGTATAATTTTCACAAAATATGCAATGTATTACAGCAGTGATGTAATGTAAAGATAAGTGTTATATACGTCTACCGGTCCAGTTCCTTTGTTAATCCAACCATCCATCATCTAGGGTCTGGAACCTATCCTGGAAACAGAAGGTGTGAAGCAGGGTATCTGCTGGATGGGACACCAATTCATCTCTGCTTTGTGAAGACACATGCACTCTACCTCTAAGACCAGTTTAGAGGCACTGAGTCACCTCAAACACATGTCTTTGGACTGTGGGAGTAAACCAGAGCATCCGAAGGAGACCCACACAAACTCGACCCAGACTGATTCGAACCCGTGTGTAAACCCACAGGAGATGCGATGCTGAAGCACTACCGCCTCCTCCAGCACATCGCTCCCGCAATTCATTACCGAAGAATGAAAATGAACAAAAATACTGCTGATCGTTCTTCACGCTGGCTTTTTCTCCATGCCGCCACAAAGCGCCCTGTAGGCGTTCCTCGCCGACAGCCACGCTGCTCTGCACCTGACCAGAGTAAGGAAACTGCGGAGATCTACGGTGACCTGCGCCCCTCGCACCAGGCGCACAGCCTCTGCCGTACCACCTGTAGGCTGAGAGATGAAAGTGTGAAAATGTGATTTAGCAAAGTGGCTGCAGATGGGGTTTTGCTCAGCGAAACGCTGCTGTTAAAAATGGACTGAAACCAAGAAAGCAAACCCTGTGGATCGGGTCTATTTCAAAGACGGCCTTTTTGTGCCTTGAGCCGGTGTTGGATTTAGTAACTTTCTTTAAGCCGCTTATAATAAATGCATTATAGGAGTAATTTTATGCACTCGATGACAGATAGACCCCGAGAGGCGAAGCGGGTGCGAGGGAAACGATTCCGGAGAGTTCGGCGCAGCTCGGTGTCTAGGAGAGCGGGCCGAGCCGGGTCCCCGCGAGCCGCGCGTGTTCTAATGGGGCCCGTCTGCCGTCCGGCCCGCGGCCCCCAGCCGACCATCGGGTCGCCCAAGTGAGACTAATCTGAACAATTATTAGGTAATCGGATGTCAGCGAATGGCTAATTGGGAGACATCCCTTTAATGAGGGCTGCGTGCACCCATTAGGCAGCCTGACAGGTTTAATGGCGGACGGCAGCCAGCGGGGGCTGCTCTGCCGGATCCACCCCGCTGCAGCTCCCGGTAGGCCGGGCGCGAGGCCCCGAAAGCCAGACCCTCTGAGAACCGCGACCATCTCCCCGCACCGCGGCCGCTCATCCTTACTCCGCCCCCCTCCCGAGCCTTTTCTTTTTCTTTTTTTTTCCCTCGAAAATGACAATCAACATTAGGCGGCACGAAACAAGGCGCCCTTGAAAATGGTTTGTGACAGCGATCTGATAGAGCCGCCGAGACGCCGGCTGAAGGAGAGATCAAGAACAGCGGCTTCCCAATGAACCATGGGTAATTGGCCCTACTTATACAGGCCCCGATTGACAAATGCAAATTAGCGGTGTGGGTGATAGAGCGCGTTCTCAACCTCGAGCCAAGACTTTAATCTCCCCATCTTCTATACATCAATTACTTCCTCTGCGCAAAAGGCCCCTCCAACCGCTTTGCCATGCAGATCCTGCATCATTACGCCGGGTCACCGCAAATTTTAACCTATAGGCCTTTTGATTTATTGCCAGGCATTATAATAGTCACCGTTTGCGGGGATTTTTGCCTTTTCTCTCTTTTTCTGATGCTTCTTTAGCCTTTTTTTGCTTCGTATTTACAGCGAGTTTACTGCGTTACGGTAACCAGCCGGTTAGTGTGTGCTCGTATCTGAAAGATCTGGAAAGGATGATGGCGATGGAGAATGCGGGAAAAGTAGCGGAAGGTGCCCCTTTCGTACCTGCAGACGGACGCTCGCTGTCAGTGCGGAGCTTGTTTTATCAACGCAACGCAAGGTAGCTGTGCAAAATAAAGGAGGAAAGGATTTTCTCTGACAAAAGTTTATATTTTTAATAATCGTAGCTTAAAAGCTAATTGTACTGTGGGGACCGGAGCAGAAGACGCAGAAGCTATGCACTGCTGGTGAATAATATTAGAATAGTCTTCTATGAGTAGGTTTTCTCTAGGTGCTCTGGTTTCCTCCCACAGCCCAAAAACGGATCATGTAGATTAGTGGCTCTAAACTGCCTCTGTGTGTGTGTGTGTGTGTGTGTGTTTGCCCTGTGATGGACTGGTCTAGGGTGTCGTATGGCTCCTTCTCGCTCTGCAGCCACCTCCACTGTGTCCCACTGCATGATGTCTGCTATTCCGTTCTCTGGATCTGCGGCGTGTGACATCTCTGGACCCCGTCACCCTGGTGACACAGCCTTGAGGGAGGGAGGTGCGGTGGGTCTGATGGACAGTGACCCACGTCTGCGTCCTGATGCCGGGCACCGTGGCTCCGCCCTGATCGGCACGGTGTCACAGCAGCGGTGCTGACCTGTGCGCGGCTGGTGGACGGCCTGCCCGTCAGCATCGCCGGGGGACTCCTCCTGACAGCTGCACTCAGTCCTGCATAATGAGATTTTCATGGCGCATCCTGCCTGCCTCCTGGAAGCTGGTCCCAGGTCCCGGTGCTCACACGTTGGGGAGGGGTGGGGGGATGGGTGCAGACGCCATTGATGAACAGGGCAGGCGGCACAATTGGCTGAGTCACCCCATCATCGCAGATGACAAGGCAGGCGGCCAGTCATGGGTGCAAGGGGTGGGCAATACCGGGCAGAGCATGGGTTATAAGGAGTGAGATGGCTCTTGTATTTGTGTGTGTGTGTGTGTGTGTGTGTGTGTGTGTGTGTGTGTGTGTGTGCGCGTGTCCGTGTGTGTGTGTGTGTGTGTGTGTGTGTGTGTGTGTGTGTGTGTGTGTGTGTGTGTGAGATAGAAAAAAGAGAAAGTGAAAAAGATGTCCCCAGTGGGACAGAGTTGCCTGGACCAGCCATTGAGCCCCAGGGACCTTGGCTGTCAGGCTGGGGCTCCTGGACCAAGCATCAAGGGAGAGGTGTGTGTGTGTGTGTGTGTGTGTATGTGATGGTTCTTGAGGGGGGGTGGAATAAATCGTTGCCCAGTCAGTGGAGGCCCCGCTGGGGCCCGCTCTTCTATCTCAGTGCCAGTGGGACAGCTCCCCGCGGATGATGGATGTTTGTGCCTCTCTCAAATTGCCTGCTGTCCCTGTTGACTTCCAAGGCAGCTCATTTTCTAGCTGCTGCTCCTCCTCCTCCTCCTCCTCCTCTGCCTGCGCGGTCGAACAACCGTGCCTTCTGGAGCCGGGAGGCAACCACCGGTGGCTGACAATCGCCATAATAAAAGCCCTGGGAACGGTCATTGCCAATCCTTAGTGCCGAGAACGACTCCGAAGTCGTCCCCTCGACTGGTCCCAGGCGACGCACGGTTTGCCATGAGCAGCCCTGTTATACACACTATACCCTGGCTATACACACTAGTCAGTCGGTGTTAATCCGTTAATTCATAACAGCTACTAACTCCGGCCCTAATTCACCGTATCTGTGAGTCTCTTTCGGGGTTTCTGGACTTCTAAACCATAGAGCCTTTTAGGAATTTGTTGAAAGCTCAGGACCTCTTCTAGAAAATGTTCATAAATGGATGTGTAGAAAACACGGCAGTCAGATTATTGTACCGAAATTTGATTACCTATACATGCAGTTATGTCATAGTAATAGCATTCTGATGTTATTACTTTGTTTATAGCTTATAACTGTTTATAAGCCATCCTGCTGACATCCATCCGTGGTAGCCCAGGAGGTCCAAGGACCCCTGGTTTCAAATCCATCCAAAATCACTCATTACCTCTGTGCTACGACTTATGCCAAAATAATATAAAAAATGCATATTCCAGCACAAATACTATTTATCGTTCTGTACTTAACCTATCCTTCTGTATTTAACTCAACAGGGGTCCAAATCCAAAAGCCTGTACGATCTTGGCTGTGGTTCTTGAGTGGTCCAAGGCCCACATCAGAACCGGTGACTGCTAGTGAACATTCAAAATTCATGACTGTCTTTGTACTTCCTGCCAGGCTCAGCTCTGTATGCAGTGTGTGATTTTGCACTGACAAAAATGGCGCTGCTGTACGAGTTGCGCGTCACTTAGGATGGCTCAGCGGTGCAACGTGGAAGTGTTGCTACTCCACAGTGCCGGGGCTCAAACTGTGTCAGGTTTGAATGTTCTCCCCGTTTATGTGGGTTTCCTGTGGGTGCTCTGGTTTCCTCCCACAATCCAAAGACATGCATTTGAGGTTCATTGGTCATTCTAAACTGCCCATTGTGCATGACTACGTGTGTGAGTGACTACTCTGATGTCCTGGCATCCCATCCAGCACGCAGTCTCCTAGCTTAGTCCCCAGTGATTCCCGGAGATTCTCTTGACTGCCGCAACCCTGACCAGGACAAGTGGTTAAGGATAATGGATGAATGGGTGGGTGCTTGGGCCTTTTGGAGAACAACTTCTGCAGAATGAATAAAATAAGAACTAATTGTGGGACTACAGAGGGTAGTGATATGTAGGAATAGTAAAGGAGTGAGAGCGCTTGACCGTACGTGGAATGCGTGCAGTGTGCGTGGACCATGTGCATGTGTGGCAAGTGACCACATCCCTTGAAGAAACTGATGTTGGCTTTCCTCCCACTGCACAGATTTGCGGTGCGAATTTTAGCTTGTGTTATTTTTTTTGCACCACAGTACAAGATGGTGAGTGGAGTGAACTTGTCTGTGAACTGTGTGCTGTGTTTGTGTGTGTGCTTGAGTGTGTGGACTGCCTGAACAGGAGCAGTAGGAGCCAGGGGTGCTCCTCCAGGGGATTGAGCCAGACATGCATTTACTCCTGAAGTGCAGCATTTTGATCACATCAAATAGCTGTTCTGAAATATACTGAATCTCTACCCACTCCTGTTGTAGGGCCTTTGAGTGAGGTACTTGCCCTGAATTTGTACAGTAAAAATTATTCTACTCTATAAATAGTTAAATTATTTTTGATAGAACAGGAACTTGTAACCTTAGAGTCCAAAAGCCGTGACAAGGGATGAGGACTTGGAGCACTGAAGTACCGAGGGACCACTGACAACATCTTTTGAACTTGATGTGTTTTAGGAGGTGCAGTGGACAAAGCCTGCCATGTGTGTGTGTGTGTGTGTGTGAAGGTCACCGTGAAACCATGTGCCAGCTTATGCCAGGGGCCCGGTTAGTGCCATGTCCTACCCACTGTTCTGGAACCAGAACCAGCGCCAGAAGGAGACCCGGGGGGGCTGACCACAAGACCCATAATCGGCGGGAGAACTGTGGGCGCAGCTCATAAACTGGACCAAAGGGCGTGACTCCCTGCACGAACCCTGCCGTTGTACCGCAGGGAAAACCGGGCCAGTGGTTTTCTCCAGCAGGTCTCCATCTGGATTAATATATCAAAATTAAAGTCACCCTAAGCCACTTTTCACGAGTGTGTAAGTGAGTAATAATAAAAATAACTGCAATCCCCTCAGTTTTTAATAATACTCAAATAAATCACAATGTATTAAACCAGTTGCGCACAAATGAATAAACAATAAATTATATGAAATTAGTAATGATTACAATGCCATATTTAATGTATGAGCCCTGTTTAGGTGGTTAAAAGCGGGTTTTCTATTTGTGCCGCATTGGTAGGCAAACAGCAGCTTCTCAGGAGACCCAAAGCCCCTGCAGGCGGCCGGCTGTGGTGTGGGGGCGTGGGGGGGGTGGTGCAGGGAGGGGGACCCAGGGACTCTGAGTGATGTAAGACTAAGAAACAAGCCGCCAACGAGACAGCTCAGCCCCCCATCTGTCTGTCTGTCCATCCTCCGGACTGTGGATGCGGGTCCCACTCGGGACAGAGTCACACCACACTGAGCGGAGGCATTCGTAATCGCTTACCATATTCTTACTACAGTCTTGACTATGATTTTTTTTTAGAATATGTGGGCAATATCTATTCATCATTGATCGGTGCTCTGGTTTCCTCCCACAGTCCAGAGTGCGTGTGTGTGTGTGTGTGTGTGATTGCATTGTGATGGACTGGCATTCCAACTGGATCGTATTCCCCTGACAAACTATGCTTCCAGCATAGGCTCCAGACCACTTTGACCCTGCCCTGAACAAGTCTTTGCAGTTAATGGATGGATGAACATCTAGAGCACCCACTCCCCACCCTCCCCCTTCATCAGTGGGGGCACGGAATACCCTTCTCTTTTGCTTTTCATTACGCATTTGCAATATGGTCATGTTCTGGTTTTACCTGTATGGAGTAAAGCGACCCCAGATGATCGACAGTTTCCTCTCCAGCTTCATGGCCACGATGTAGTGCTGAGCCCCCAAACGTTGGCATGACGACCTGCAGGGGCTATATTTCCCTCACCAGGGACTACAGTAGTGATGGGGGACCGGTGGAGGGTATGGCCCTCTCAGCCTCCAGGTAGTTCACGGCCTGCGAGTTGTGTCAGTTAGAGACCCACCCCCCACAATACTCACACACACACACATATGCATGCGCACACACTCCAGTCCTTAAGGAGCTTTGTTGTTTATTGCAATGCCCGTTGTTGTCTTGGCACAAACTGTCTCCGCAAGCAGGCTCCTATTAGCTCCCAGTGCTGTGGTAAACACAAGCCATATGCACCAGGGGGTTTTTGGCACAGCATGGTGTCCATTGCGGCGCAGCATCCCCCGGACCCCCTGCTGACTCGGAGCACAACTGCATCTCTTTACTGCGCTGTTCACACTTACAGTGTGTGGGCTCAGGTCAGAATCCTTATTACATACAAGCAGTCAGAAGAGCAATTCCCCAAGCAGACAATAATCCTAGTTAATCATAAATGTTTTGACGTAAATTAGAATTAACCAAGAGGAATATAATTCTGGATTAATCTTCTCGAATTGTGATTATTTTTGCTGCCCTGTTGATGAATATTAGCTTTACTAAACAGGGGTAGCAGGTGGTGTAGTGGTTAAAGCTGTTGCCTTGTAACCAAAGGGCTCAGGTCCTTGGTATGAAACCCACTCCCGCTGTGGTGCCCTTGATCCCGGTCCCCTAAATCGGTACAGTAAAAAAATTACCCTGCTGTATAAATGAGTAAATCATTGTAAGTAGCTTAGTGTCCAAACACTCTGCGTCACCTGGGAGAAAAGTGTCGGCCAAGTGAATACATTATAAACAGATGTAGAGTTTGAGGCCTTTTCCAAGCTGCGGGAAGAACGGATGCTTGTCAGGTGGCTGCTAATGGAAGGCTATTGGCCCCGGCCCGTCGTCACCATGGCGGTCTGTATGGGGGCCTAATAGACATGTGACTCACATTGCACTCGGAGTGGGGGAGGGGAGTGCTCGGGTGGGGTGGGGGGGTCCAACAGCAGGCCGTTTCTGCTCCTCCCAGATAAAAGGCGATTTACGGGAGCCATAACCGCGTGATGGCCACTGCTCCTCAGGGAGGTGATTGATTGTGGCAGCGCGGCGTCGCTGACAAAGGGGAGGCGTCTCGGGGTCGGGATGCTGGTAGATGCCCCCATTGCGCTACCAGGGGGAGTATAAAGCTGTCACGCACCCCCCAGCTCACGTTCCCCGGGAGACGGATGGGCCGCGCGTGACATTGAGACCAGAAGCGAGGACGTCAATCGGCAGGTCCGCTGACGGGTGTCCCCTGGGTCGGATCGGACTCCAGGCGGGCGGCCGGAGCACCTGCCAGCGTCAGGACAGCGCATACGCCATATACACACCGACGCTTACCTGGTGACCTCTGACCTAAGAAGGTGACACTGCAGCATGCAGACAGGAGACAGAATGTCCATCAGAGGAACCCTACCAGTCAGCAGTACAGAACGGGGACGAAAAGTCCGACAGGGTCTCCTTTCGATTTCCTTTTCAGAAAGATGCCTCAGTGAATATTGAACCGTGTAAACTTCCTACACCTATAGCACTTAGAATGGGGCTCCTTGTTTCAGGCAGACAGACAGACATATGCACAGCTGTCCTGCTTTTCTTTTATTTCAAAATCCAACTTTATTATTAATGTTTCTTTATGTGACACCTGCTCCCAAGCTCACTTAAAATGATCGACCCATTTATAAAGCTGGGTAATTTTTACTGCCTCAACAGAGGGTGAGCACCGTGCGCGAGGGTAGCACAGTTGGAGGTGAGATTCAACCATCACCACTATTCTGCCTCATGCAGAAGTGCACGTAACAAATCCACGGAAATACACGCCAGTTACTAGTTACTAACCACCACCTTAACTAGCAATTAAACAATAATAGCAACTAACAAAAGCAGCAGGCAAATACCATTACAGAGGTTATAAGGAGTAACCAGCGAGTAGCAGGAGAGGCTTCAAATCCAGCTCAGTGTGGAGCTTGCATGAGCTGCCTGTGTCTCTACAGGTTTCCTACCACAGTCCGAAGACATATGTTTCAGGCTAATTGGTCACTGTGATATGTCCATAGTATGTTTGTGTGTGGGTGCATGTGTGTGGGTGTCAGGTAAGTGAATACAAGCAACATGCCTTCCGTAAGGTCATGATGTCATATCGATTCTAAATGTGACTGTACCTTGACTGTACTGGAACAGTCATTTGCCACGTTTTACACTAGTGGAGTCACATTTTAGACCGAACAGCTCAGACCCTGGATGAATTATAAAGTGTCGCCTGTGTGTCAGTGAAACATCTCTCGCTTACACCGTGCCTTTCTCACGCTTTCTCAGCCTCAACGCGATGTGGACATTGGGAGGGTGATACTGGGCTGAGTTACCGCGGTAAGCGCTGACACTCAAGTCCTCCCGCTTGTGGCTCCACTGCAGCGTGAAACATTCACCCTGATGGGAGGAACCACTTGCCATGGAAAAACGACTTCCAGGCTTCTGAATTATTTAGCAGGCAGACAGGCGGCTGGGGAGGGGTGCCCAGGACACACGCCAGAGTGCAGGGCAGCTGTGGGGGGTCTGAGAGGTAAACACATCTGGGAGATGAGGGGTCGCATCATTTATCAAATATCATAATATCACTGGAATAACGTAATAGGACTGGACTCGGTGAGCGATTAGAATGTGTTCGAACGTTCGGAGATGAGAACCTTAAAACACAAAACATCACTGGGCTACAATCTCAGAGCTACAATCCATGAGTTACAGTCAATGAGCTACAAATACACTGCATCGTTCAACATCCTTCAAATAAACTGCACATGTATGTTTATATGTTGTAGAAATGTGTTTATACATCACATTTGGGGTCAGTAGTTCATGGGTTCATAACCTGAAAGCATGGAAAGGAAAGAAAAGGTTGAGGTTTCTCTTATCATAACCCGGTGGAACAGACAAGTCCCTTATCAGTTCTTTACATAGTTATTATGCGAGTAAACCTGTGTGTGTTTTCCCTGCAGTCCTTTCCTGGTGCGTAAATAAAAGCACATTAAGGCGGAAGGATGCAGGGCAGGTTGCTTGGGGGGGGGGGGGTAAAAGCGAGACGGTTTCCTGGCCTCTACCACCCTCTCTCAGCCCCTGGGCCCACTAACAGGTGGACTCTGTCAGGACATGCCAGCCCCCAGATCTAGTGGCTCCATCAGTGGGTCACGTGACCGGACACTGGGGGCAGCGTTGCTGGGAGGCGGTGCAGTTCACGCCCACCGCCAGCAGCTGCTGCTCCCCGACACGTCGGCAACCTCGCTACCTCGCCATGGCGACGGAATACAAACACACTCATCCAATCTGTCTCCTCTGCTCCCTGCCCCCACTCCCCTGGGGTGACAGACTCGCTGGCTGCGGCAGCCTCGCTAGCGCCCCCCCGAGGACACAGTTGGCACAGAAGGACAGAGCAGCAGGCATGTGCAACACCCCCCCGCCACCCGTCCAACAGCGCCTGGCATCCGTGGCAGGAAGCGGACCCTTACAGACAGCATCGCCGCCAAGCCGGGGCCCTTACAGATGGCACTCGGGCCGGCGTTCTTATCACCACAATGGGCACCCGCCCCCTGCCCCCCCGCCACACGGGGCCAAGTTTCCCGGGCCCCGCCTTTGAAGAGAACAGCTTTAGTCCCCAAACTGGCACCGATACACTCGTCTGTCGGGGCCTCACACTCCCTGGGCTGCGCTTGGCTCCGAGGCAGAGCCAGGCCCTTTTCAGAGTGATAAACGCACCACAATGGTCGCTCTGTTGGCTTAGCTGAAACAACAGGCAAATCCAGCCACAGTCGGGCAGTGCACTCGTCGGGGGCTTAAACAAATCACCCCCTGGGGAAGCGCCATGGCCCCTCCTGTGCCGAGGCCTGCAACTGGCCGGGGGCCTGTCCCCTCTCTGGAACGCGGCCTTATCAGCGATGCACAAGGGTGTCCAGAAGGCCCGGCCAACACCTGTCCACAGTCAAGCCACATATACCGATGGCCGCACCCCAGCAGTGGGGCAAAAAGAGCCCTGGGACCCCTGTAACCCCCTTCCCCTACCTCCACAGCACCACCCTCCCCAGTGGACACATGACCCTCACCCCATTTCATTAAGATTGCACGCTAGTGAAGAATACTGTTTATCGACATCCTATGTGCTATGGACGGAAGGCTGTCCCCTTGAGCACCTGGTGCTGGATGCGGGTCTCGCCAAGGGCAGATGGAAGGTGTTTGCCCTCCTGGGCTGGCGCTGCACGTAGACACGCCACCATCCGGTGGCGCTCATGCATCGACTGGCCACCCATAACGGCCAGGACTCTCTGCAGGTGGAGGCAGGAATGGGGTCGGAGCAAGGAAACCATTTCCACGGTCAAGACACTCATGTTTCTACTGAAAAAGCTTTCCTCTTCGGCGGCACACGGAAATATTTCAAAATAGGAAAAGGAAATTAAAACAATTGACAGGAGCAACATTTTTGTTGAAATGACTACAGTTCCAGCATATGTTCGTATTTCAAAGGAAACAAAAATATTTTATTCTAATAAGAAGCTAAATATTTATCCATCAATTTTCAATAACCGTGTGTCCAATGCATCATCGCTGTGGTGCAGAGTCTATCCCAGATGAGGGATTCCCCTGGATGGGACACTACTTCATCACAGGCCGGTGTAGCACACATTCACTCACTCACGCTAGAGTCATCAATCCAGTCGAAACACATATCTTTGGACTGTGGGAGGAAACCGGCGCGCCCAAAGGAAACCCGTTCAAACTCCATACAGCCTGAGCAGCATTTGAATCCACATTCAAGTCCACATCCCAGGAGATGTGAAGCGCCAAAGCTACCTGCTGTGTCACATGGACTGTAACACAGGGAAAGGCCACCGTGTCGATGCTCTCAAAATGTTTCTTAAAAAATAATTTCACAGATTTTATATCTGGAACAAAACAGGGTTATTCAAGATGTGTAAAGTCAATGCGGTAAAGCATGTTTGTTTCCACCGATGGAAAAAAAGAACACACGTGTCACTCAGTCCATATAAAGTGAAACGCACACTTAGCAATACGCACGCACACAAAGACACATGCGGTCATAGTCAAACAGAAACCGCCAGAGGAAACACAAACAAACAGGATCACACACACCTATGGCCCCCACCCCTGATAAATGTCTGTGTCCCCATGTTGTTCGCCGAACACGTTCAGGGAGAGGAGCAGCGTGCAGCTCTTTACATGGAGTGTCATCCCGCTACACACAGTGCTAGTGTGGTTCTGGTGGGGGGGACACGATGACAAACAGGAAACAATGAGTCAGCAGGGCGGGGCTAAGTGGCTTGCTGCTCTTCTCTCTTTCTCACGAACCCCCCAACGGCTCCCCTCCCCCACGCCCCGTAGCCCCCCTGCCTGCCCCAGGAAAATCTCCACTGCCACCCGCTGTGGCCCATCCCCCGCAATGCTCCCGGCTGGGAGGGGCGGGGTCAAGTGGGCCTCGCTGCCAAGATGAACCGACCGCGGCTTCTCAGATCCGCTCTTCAGGCGGCCGGACAAAGGGAGACCCCCCAGCTCCTGGCCTCCGCCCCTCGAACCCTCCCCCGTGCACTACTTAAAGCAGGCAAGCGGGCGGGTGAGTGGGTGAGCGGCCGGGGGAGGGGAGCTGGGCTTTTGGGAGAAAAACATCACCCACGGGGACATTTCTGCAGTGGCTGAAAGCGGGGAGCCCAGAGTCGTCCCATTCACACCCCAGCCCAGCTGCAAGAGGAGGGGCCCCAGTCCGGGCCTTGAGCGCATGATGGTGGCAGCTCTAACAACTACACCACCTGCTGCCCTGTGCACTACCTACACAACACTATGTACCCAGCCATACAAAGAACACCTTTTCGGTGGTGCACCGGCAAGCGAAATTTCCTTCATTCATCACATCTGGGTTCAAGTCCCACGTCCTGCTGCGGTACCATGTGTAAATAAGGGTAAATCAAGGTAAGTAGCTGCCTTGAGCAAAAGCTAAATGAAGAAACAAAAATAAAGTTTAACAAATACCGTTCCTGTTTACAGCACTACCGAGGAGGCCTGTGTGAAGATGAGTGTTTATAATTTGTTCATTATAACAACAAGGCTTGTTTATTCCTGCCAAAAATCTGTGTTTTCGGTGAGGGCAGTACACAGCGCACAGGAACTCTGGGTAGAACTTGGTTTGAGTCCCGTTTTTCACAGCCGCAGACATAAAACGGCTTTTCTGCTGACGGCTGGAACGACGCGTCGCTTCGGCGTCCGCTCCATGGGACCGCAAGCGGTCAACGATGCTCCATCGTGCGCACCTTCAACTCGATTGTCCTGTCTTTGTTAGAGTGGAAAGGACACAGCGGCACCCTGGCTGGGATGCAGGTGGCTTTAGCAAAACCGTGGCAGCTCTCTGAGATGCGGGCTGCTGGGGAGGTGCACGTGGAGCAAGGATGAGTGATGGAGTGAGTGACGCCAGTTACTGTTGAAGAGCAGGTTGCCACCGAGTGGCTAAAGAAGGAACTGCGACACATGGTCGTCGCCGGCAAAAACAAGTTGGCTCCTACGAGCGTGCACGCACACTCACACACATACATGCGCACAAACGCAAAGCGCAGCAATGTGTGCAGCAGGTGCGGAACATCAGTCGCAGATTGGGAGCCACTCGACATGAAAGTGCACGCGAAGCCCACAGAGGGAACGCGAGAACATCCCTTTGTGGGACACGGAAGCAGCACGGCTGGAGGACAAGTGGAAGTGTGTTCGATCGTCATCCTGGCAGCTGTGTTGGCGGCTCCGGCGGTGGCGTATGAGGAGGATGTGGGCCACAGGCGGGTCGATGTGGTGCCGTTTCCGGGGGTGGGTGGGAGGCAGCAGCGGGTCGCCGGAGCATGATCCCTTTTGACACATCTGGAGCAGGCTGCCACGGAGTTGCTGCTCTTGGGTGCCTGTCTGACCTTTGTCCTCTTGTGGGGAGGTTCTGCTCACGTGGAGCTTGCTGCGTCCACTTACTTGCAGCTCAGGTAGAGATGAAACATACCTGTGGCACATGGCTCTGGGGACAAGAGACCACCACTAGGAAGAGAGCCGGTGTGATCAACCAGTATCTTTGCTTCTTGTCTTTCTAGAGCCTGAGCGATGAGACCATCCCTGTCCATCCCATCCCCCCACGCTGTGCCCCCCGGGAGCTGTTTTTCCACATGGCTTCACCTCTGGCCTGGCTAATGAGTAGGTATGCAGGAGGCTGGGAGCAAGCCCCTCCCCCAGCGTCATTCCACCTCCCCCTGCGAGCCTCCCTTCACCTGTCCCTCGGTGGGGGTTGAAGGGTTGAACCACTGAGCCACTGGCCAAGCGGCTTCACGCTGGTGTCACTCACTATCCAGCTCTTTCCTCTCACCAGGTAATGTTCAGTAGGAAACTTTCCGGAACCGTCCGAGAAAACAGCATCCGAGAAACTGATTTACACTTATCCGACTGAAATTTTCCTCCTAACCAACTGACAATATTAACCTGCATAAATTTACCCTTTTTAACATCTCGGTGACTTTCTGTACATTAATTTACAGTGAGTACCTCCTTCAAAGGTACAACAACAGGATGCGATATTCAAACCTTTCAAGTGCAAGGCCACAGCACTAACCACCACACCATGTATGCAAATTCGGTGACAGGAATAAAGACCTACAAATGAGTAGGTAAAACCAGGTAACTCGAAAACAGTTGGGCACAAGCACGTTATGAGCTCTGTACTTGACAAACCGAAAAAAGTTGTGCTGTACATGAACACAGCTGGAAAAAAAAAATGATACATTTTCAGAAATGGGCAATAACCGTGCAAACATATGACAAATTGTGACTCATCTGGTTTCAGTTTTTATGTGGACGTCCACAGCATTGTCATAATGAGTAAGATCTGTGTAACAAATGAAGATCTCTGGCTCCTGGCGAAGGGCAGTGAGAACAGATATTATAAATCATGCTGGCTATTACAAACAAATAAATCTGTCATCAGTTTTGGAGAAAAATGTTCTTTATGTCGCTTAACAGATTCCTTTTTTCCAAAGTAACCTACAGAGATTATAACCCGATAGTAACGCAACGAATATAGTTATTTATGTATCTTTAGCTTTATACAGGGGCAGAAGGAGATGTAGTGCTTACAGTAGCTGCTTTGGAACTCAAGACTAACTGGGGTTCAGATCTCACATCCTGCTGCTTGATCAAAGTCCCTACCCTGAACTGACACAGTGAAAATGACCCTACTGTATAAATGGGTAAATCAAGTAGCTTAACATTGCATGTTGCTTTGGAGAAAAAAAAAACAAGTGAAAATAATCTTCATCGTACATGAAGGACACAGCAGTGAGGTCTAGGACGTGAACCTACAGCAGTGCTGGCCAGAGCGCTGCTTCTTCACTTCATCAGGTGCCAACGGTCAAACGTGGCTGACGGGGCCCAAAAAGAGTGTCGCACAAAATTTAATTCCTTTTGTAATTATCGAGAATGTCACTCTCAAAGCGCCTTTAATGTAGCTACAAAAAGGAATGAGAGTGCCATTAATAAAAAATGCCATTGGCTTTTAATAATTTATGATTTCTATAGGATATTCCGCATAATTCAACATTTCACTACAGGGACTAGAAAAGCCAATTCCGCACACGTCCATCGTGGGGCGGCTCCCCATAACTCACGCTGGCACACGAGACTAAAACGTGCCGCGAAGGACCCTATTTTTGTCGGACATTTCGAGGTTTCGTCCGTTCCGTCAGCACGTTTCTAATGACATCACCGGTGGAATGAGAACACAGCCCGACCTGGACTGTTTTGATCCTTTGAGACATGGCAGAGAGGAAGCGGTCCGCGTTGGTGTCGGCCCCGGGGTCGGCCTACACATCAAACGCTCGCCATGGCACCCCCCTGTCTCCGTTTGAAGGCATATGCTGTTGGGTGGTGGCGGGTTGCTCCGCATCCTCGCGCCAGCCCCGGTTGCAGATGTTCTCTCAACCCCAGTGAAAGGAAACTGCCTTCTAGTCCCCACCATGCATTATGTTGCATTGTTGGTTGCATTGTTATTGTAGAGATTTTATATGAGACATGATGGTTCTCAACTATTTATTAAATGAAGGGTTTTTACTAAAATGGAGGTGATGGGCAGAGACTTCATTAGACAGCCCATGCGTACCACACACGGCCATCATCCTGCTGCATCAACTTTGATGTGGAGAAAAAACCAATAAAAGAGAGTGTGGTGTGGAGGGGCGGACCCACATCTGTGAACAGGTTCTGCCTGGGAAGGATGGGATGAGGAACAGGATTAGAACGTGTAAGGCCCGGGTCAGGGTGGGGCGAGGCTGACCTCTGACCCCTTCCTGCCATTTCACATTTCTCAAGCTAGCGAGTCTGCACACGCACACGCACGCGCACGCACACACGTGCGCACATGCATGCACACACACACAAAGCTCAGGCTCCTCCCATGCGTCTGTCTCTCAGTGACGCCCCACCGAGGCCCACAGAGGACAGACGATGCTTTGACTCAGTCGCAGCGTGTGTAACCTGAGCCAGTCGATCCACCTCCCTGCAGGGCTGTCACAGGAACAGGAACAGGGTGTGTGTGTGTGTTGGAGGGGGCTCTGACTTCCTGCACCCGGGGCGGGGGCAGGGGATCTGTGGAAAGCCTACTCCATTATTCCATTAGAGGTCAACGTGCGAGGAATGAACAGCTCACACTCGGCCATTCACTACAGGAGCCTGGAGACCATCAGCAGCTCCCCACCCCCCGGTGGAGGCGCTCGCACACACACGCACACAAACACACGCGCATACACAAACACACGGCAATGTACACGTTATCCCATTCACTGATAAACAGATGCAAACACACACCCAACTCATGCACACAAATGACATTCACACAAACACACTCTGTCTACAGATAATCCTCCACCCACCCACCCACACACACACACACACACACACACAGGATCATTAGTATGCGCGGAGGGTGAGATTCTTCTCCCCCCAACAGCTGAGAGCTGCTCAGGAACAAAAGGTCATTTAAAAGCAATTATACAGAGGAATTTCTGATAACACCCTGCCTGGGCAGTGGGGGAGGAGTGTGTGTGTGAGGGGAGGCCTCCTCCGTACACACACTGACCCAGGGCACCGAGCGGCTGCTGCTGCCACTGTCGCCGGCTGCGGAAGCGCTGCCTTCCTCTTTATTTTTAGCGCCCGACCTCAAGGTTTGCGAGGTCTCCATCCACAATGCTAGGCCTCGCACTCGCAGCATGGGGGGTGGGGGGCGGGGCTACAGCTGCATGGACCCTGGATCAGTCTGACCTTGGGGGTCGGGGGCGTGGCTTCCCAGAGAGAAGGCTTAACATAGCTTCCCCTCTTTGGGGGTCTTGGGGCGAGGTGGGGGGGCATGCTGGCTGACCGCATGTGGGAGGGAGAGGGGGAGGAGGCCCCTCATCTAGATTAACACCATTAGCGCCGGCCCCCTGGGTCCCCGTCATCGTCAGCTGCCTGACATCACCCCCTTCCCCCACGGCCCGCGATCTCACCGGCCACCACCCGAGTCCTGTCACACGTGCTGCCGTAGAGGCTCAGCACGACAGCGCTCCTCACATCTCTATTACCGAGGGCCACAATGCACGGACGCACGCACGCAAATCGACGCGAGATGTTGTGCAGTTATACACACCAGAACTACCGATCCTGAAGGGAGGTGAACAAGGCTGCAGCCGCACGTATGACGTCAGTGTGGAGACAGAGACCCCGGAATGACACTGGAGTAAATAAATACCACATTCAGACATGTATAGCTGCACAAACAAATAAATAAAAAGATATAAAAGCAGTACAGACATAAACAGCAAAGGTTAGATATATACAAAGCAAGAGGCTGACGGTGAAAGCGTGATGAACATCCGCCGTTTCCATAAAGCAATCGATATCCCTCACATTTATAGTCATCTTTACAAAAGAGTCTCTCAAAAACTATAACAGCTTAAAGAGCTGCAGCAGCCTTTGTTTTACTTTCTGGAAAGTGCAAAGATTAATGTTGGTGTTTGTTGCTCTCTTTTCGGTGAGCTTTACCCTGTAGGAAGTCCCCTGCACTGTACTCCTGCTCTGAAAACAGTCCTGTGCTTCTTGTCTTTAGCTATAAAACTATAAAACTGTTAACAAAATCGGGGTACCATGTCAGTGCAGTGCAATTTCATTGATCAGAAGTAGCACAGCAGGAGTAGGGTTTGAACCCAGGTCCTTCGAGCAGTTCTAATCACTGTGCCACCTGCTGGCCCACTGAAGTCTGGTTACCTTTTTTGAAATTCTCAGTTTCTACTGCAGCACCACACCGACCGCAGGTGCCCCGGTACACACTCGCTGCCCTGCCCCCACCGGCGCTTTCTGCAGGTTTGCTAATGAAGAACCCCCTGAAGGACAGACAGAAGGTGCGATCGATACTCCAAGGAAACACTATGAGGAATTACGCGTTTTCAGATCCAGGGCAAAAGCATAGCCCTTTCCTTGAGTCATACACACTGCTGGGGGTCGTGGTCACACTGCAGCGATGAGCTGTCGGCTGCAGATCACACACTGCTGCTTTGTATAAGCTGTAAGAACCCTGCCACCACAGCTACTTATTCATTTCAGCTTTTTCAGTCCCTCCACATTTAGACGCCCGCTGTAATTTCAAACTGCCACAGTTTCACATTTCATTCATCATTTTTACTTTGCTTTTATTGGCCAAAGCCTAAATAAAATTAAACATTCTATAAAAGAAAAATAAATGACATGCTCAGCAGAAATGTTAAACTTTAACAGACAGCAATGGGTGGCGTACGGGATGTAAGTGCTGCCACTGAGTTGGCAGCTTGCAGGTTAGAATCTGGCCACCTTGCTGTAGCAAGCAAGGCACTGACGTTAAACTGATCCGGGAAAAATTACCTAAAAGAAGCGTAACTGTCGTGCGGACAATGACTATAAGCTGCTTTGGAGAAATATGTTGCTCATGAAGGGGGAGCAACAATTTCCATCTTTGAACAGAAGCATTCGACACGTTTCTTAACCGCTGCGCCACCCGCTGACGTCAGAACATGCTGCAGTGTCGCTAAATTGAGATCAAGACAGGAGAGCGTGGCCTTGGCGATCAAGAAGGAAGCGGTTTAGGGAGGCGGGGGCGACTCAAGATGTTAAGGTGTGTTCTCTCCGCCGTGGTGTCTGGTCCTAATTAGCGTCTGTCCCGCCAGGACCGCACAAGCGACACTTCCTGGAACGAAGCACGCACGCTTCCTCTGGGCCCCGGCAGCCATCCAGACAGAAGCCAGCCACTGCCTCCCCACCCCACCACACACACACACACTCACACATGGTCCCGATTACAGTCATTGGCCAAGTTCTCCGTCTCCTGAGAGCACTTCCCCCCCGGCAGCACCACCAACACCCGGCTCCTGGCCACCATGTTTCATCACACACATCAGAGCACGGGGACCCCTTTCTTGTGGTCGCGTTGCGTAAGCGTGACCGCCATCCCTCACTGCAGCTGGTTGTACTCCAGGTCCGTTACGTCAGCTGGGGCGAGGGGCCTCTTCCAAGTCCTGCAGTGCAGCATCTGACCATGAGGAGAACGCAGGGCTTTCATCTGTGCTGGCCTTCTGAAGGCCCTGAGCTGTGGAGGAGCAACAAACACCTGTTGGTGAAAGTGTGATACTCACCTCCTCTACCTTGCACAAGGTGTGCTGACAAAACCAGACCAAAGGGTTGCTAATCGAAGTTCGAATCCTGCTTTCAAAAGTATCTGCTAGAGCAAATGGTATAAAAAATAAATATACTACATTGTTAGCTAAATGGCTTCACGTTAAAAATGATGGACACACGATGCTCCCTGTATATATACGCCACCGACCTAAGCGTTTAACTCTCTTCCTCAGGAAAAATTATTCATTATAATTATAAGGAATTTCAGAACGTGTGGACATTTTGTCTTCACCAGGACTATGTGATCGTAATTGTGAAACACCGCACCCTTTTTTTGTCCTTGTTTTTTAGAATTTCTCCATGTGCCGTTTCCCTCTCTCAATTGCTACGACGCGGTGCCGTTCTGTGGTTAAATAAATAAAAAAAACATAGAAAGCAATAATATAAAATATCTTCTGATTAAATAACACTGCTAACAAAAAGTAATTTTTGCAGTTAAGTCAGTCGTGTTGTCCAGCCTGACCACCTTTGCACCTTGGATCCATCGCGATTTTTCCGTCTCCCACCTAGCTAGATGCTGCTGTTCCTCCTGACCTCAAGGGGGCAGCGCTGTCTATTCGAGCCTCTCTGAAGATTATTCAATTAAGGAGGCAAAGCACGTTAGCTGCCAGCTTGAAGCGGGCCAGCCCGGACTCTTGTGGGACGCAGCCTGGAGAAGGACGAGTCCATCTTGATCAGCATTTGCTGTGTCATTAATTTTCCAGATGGGCTCGACTTACTTACAAGCACGTCATTAGTGCAGGTTCACTGCGGCGCAGAGTCGCGTGCCACGGCCCCGGGGCCGACTGCTGTCCATCTGCGTCACGCTCGCGCTGCTGACGGACCAACTGACGGCTCTATCTCCCTGCGGCGGCGCTCCGAACCGAGACGCCTAGCGGCGAGGAGGAGAACAGCAGCTGCACTCCTGTTCGCTGGGATACGAACCAAAGGACATTTTAAAAATGAAGGCAAAATTAAGCGGAAACCAAATAAACGATTAACTGGCGTAGATGCAATAAACTAAACAAGAGAACGATCCCAAAACGTTTTGTTACTGAGATGTTCGATGGATCAACATAACGTTGCGATTGGGAAATTATGCAATGGCTGCAAAAACGAAAAGCTATGAAGATCTCAGCCAGGCCTTTGTGCGTCATTTAAGTTTTTTCATTCTCCAGTTTAGTCCCAATTCTGCCTTGCTGTTAGAGTCCATGGTAGCTAAATAACATTAGCTAAAATTTAGCCTCCATTAACATTACGCTTGTGTTATTCTGACTATCGCATCGGTCTGTAAAGCGTATTCGACTGGACAAATTCTAGCCGAGTGTGGAAATAACAGTACCGTGTGACCCGTCCTAAAAAGGGAATGCGATACCGTTCTTGTGTCAGCAGAGCCGTGCGGAAAGCAGTGGCTCTCTGCCCACCTCAGCTCACGCAGCGCGCAAGGGAGACATGAGCTGCGCAGCTGGAGGCCTCATGATGTTCCCTCTACCCCGGCGCGTCTGTCCGGACTCTGACCCCTACACATATAAAGTCTGAGAGCCTCTGGCACGACATGAAGTCTTTTTGCCCAGGGTGACTTACACCACCAGCTGTTCAGCAGATTGTGACAACACATTTGTAACAGCTGTATTTTTACTGGATCACATAACAGGGGTGGGTAGAGGGCCTAAACGGTTAACCCAGGACTCAAACCCAACTGTTTCCGGTTCAGGTTTGCTGCCACAGGTGCAAAGGTCCTCCACATTTGTATAAAAACACTTCCTGGCTGCCTAGTGTGTGCATATGATGGCAGTGGTGTCATCATTTTGCTTGATTTCCAAGTTCAATTTATAGGTTGTGATTCTTTACAGATATGTTACCTTAAATGTGAAGAACTGAATTAAAATAATATACTGTATTTCGCATTTTGTTTGCAGTTTAATTTTCCTAAGAATGAGTTACAGCACTTCTTGCCTTCAGTAACTTTCATTTTCCTAACTGTTCCCCATCCAAGCAGAATGAGCAAAGTCTGAGATTTGACAACCTTTTTATGCTTATTTTATCGTCAAATGCAAATTACACGCTAGTCATTGCGATGATCCGGGTGGTTGCTGACGCCGCTGGCCTGCTCCTAGTCTGGGCCTGAGCCCAGCTGCTGGTTTCCGTTCTTTCTATATCCCCTTATACAGCCAACCCCCTGACCCCCCCCGGTCTGTGGCCGCTATTTCTGTCCTATCGATCATCGCCCCGCCCCGCAACATCTGCATCGCCTGGGCAACGGTGACAGCTCCTGCTTGGCCGAGTCGATTCACTGCCTTTCATCCGTGAAGCAACAGGTCGGCACACGGCCCTCGTAGCTCATGGAAAAATCTATAGTTCCGAGCCGTGTTTGAGGATGTCAGCAGGCTGCTCATCGAGGATCATGGGAAGAGGGGTCCTGTCGCCCTGAGTGTTTATTGCACAAACACACATCTTCGCACAGCATCTGTGAGGATGCTTCACGGTTTACATGACAAGCTGCTAACAAGTCTTTAAAATCAGACACCTGTCTCGGGGAGGCACAAGAAGTTCCCCTTCAATTACACTGACTCACATTTTGTCCAAAGTAACTTACCCTGATTTACCCCTTTATCTATGCTGCTGGGTAATTTTTACAGCATCAAGGGTAGCACCGTGGGAGTGAGGATCGAAACCAAGGTTTCTCTCATCGCAGGGTGGCAGCTACAACTACGACGCCACCCGCCGTCAGCTTAGCTTTCTCGTTCGGACTCCCAAGAATGCGGCTCGGACCCTCGGGGAAAGCCGCCCCCTTAAGAGCCGAGTCGGCCCCCACACCCCGTAGGCCACGCCATGGATATGACGCTCACAAACACGCTGTGCACAAGGACGCCACACAAGGTCCTGTCTCATCAGACGCACTGTACCGCACAGGACGCACCGCTTTCCCATTAAGCTCTGGTCAAGTGGGCAGACATTGGGATGGTAATGAGGGATTCTTCCTGAACGCCTCCGTGCGCATAGGCAATTAGGTAGAGAAAAAAAGCCCATTAGGGGAATATAAAGGCCAGGGCTGTTAAAGGCACCGCTCGTGCAAAACAGAAAATTATAATCCGGTTACTGCACTAATGGCAGCACCAGGTTAGCGGCCGATCTGCCGCGGGTGGCGAGTTCTGCATTTGCAGTCCGCTTAGCGCACTTGTGCGTTTGTGACACGGCGACGTGCCACTACAACACGCCGTTTACTCTGTGGCCCACTGGGCCAGATCCCCTCCGGTGGGGGGCCCAGGCGCCGCCACTCCAGGCATCTCCGCGCGGCACAATGGCGCTATTTTGAGAGGTCTGCTACAAAACAAAAACAACGACAGCGGCAGCATGTGCGAGGCCGGAGAGCCGCTGGGGGGGGGGGGGCACATGGGGATGTCTCCGCATGGACGGCTCACACAGGGACACAACAACAGGGACAGCACACTGACCAAACTGCGAAAATATATTCATAAAATATACACAAATATGCGTGCTTGTGTAAATGTACAGAAACACTCTATGAAATTCATTTCTATAAGAATCAAGTTTGTTACACTTCTCAGCATGTTTTACATTCTTTTAATTCTATATTTTCATTTATCTGACAATTTTTCTCTTTCTGAAGCTGATGCAGAGTTACCTGTTTATAGAGATAAGCGATTTTTAATGGAGTCACTCGATCGATCAAGGGGGCAGCAACAGGAAGTGGGGTTTAAACCCAGGTCCTTTGGTTGCAAAGTCCTGGCTCTAACCACTACGCCACCTGCTGCCAATAAAGCAAACAAGCAGTATTTTCATTACGTGCAAAGTAAACTCCACCCTGTGATGGTGTGGTGTCCCACGTAGGGGTTGTTTATCGCCCTAGGGTCCAGTGATTCTGGCAAAGGCTCCCCCTGCATGACCCTGACCAGGACAAAGTGGTGAAAGATAATGTTGGATGCATAAAGTAAAGACATCACTGGCAAACTTGAGCACTGCAGAGCTTGGGAGCATGATCTAATGTCCCGGTTTTGCAGAAATGACAACATGGACGCGGTGACTGTTTGTCGCCTGTTTCCATGGCTACGCCTCTGACAAAAGGAAGTCTGTCTTGGTGGAGGCCAGGGGTCCCACATCCGACATGAGAGGGAAACAGGAAGTGAGCCATTATTGCTGAGCCTGGGCTGCGCTTTGCAACTGGGAATATAAACAGGGTAGTGTGTGGAACATCCGCTCAGCTGGCGCACCCGCAAACTTGTAACTGCGAGTGAAGCCACGAGCCCCCTGCCGCATGTCCCATCTATCAGTCATCACTTATATATAGTTTTACTGGTTAGATTTAGATTCCAGTACACGTCTGACAAAATATTTTTGCCCCAAATTTATCCAGTTTTGCTTTAAAATTGCACTCTTACCTCCTATATGGAATTATTTTATTCTAACAGTATACTGTTTGTCTGTCTTTCTTCAGCTTCTACCAGGACAGTAGGTCTCTGTGGAGACAGTAGAAAAACAATGTGAGCGAGTGGCTCCTCGGCTCTTCGCTCTGTTCTCACAAGGCCCACATTTACAGTTTTATTCTGAATTCTGGCATAAGGAGGGGAACCAACAAATTTTTTTGTATTTTAGTTGTTCTTGTCCTTGGCAGGAGATCTGCGAGAGAAACTGTAGACACCACAAAGCTCACACTCATGCCGCCTTCCACCAACTTTCTTACTGTACAAGTTAACCATTCAGTCACGGCCACTCGCGGAGTTACTAACTTTCCAGTTTTACAGCATTCTGGTACCTGGTACGTCTGCTTTAACTTCAGTCATTTGATAATTTATCAGAATTCTGAACAAACAACACAGAAAGGAAAAGAGCTGTCAGTCTGTTGAGACGTGAAACACGTAGATTCCGACATATCTACTGACCCCGTAGGCACTTAGATGCATGCTGGTTACCACTACGATATGGAATAGGCTTCTGCCTCTGAATGTGATCATTTATATATTTCTCTGTTTTTTCCAAGTTTGTGCTACTGACATTTAATTTCATATTTTCAGGGTGGGTGGAATTGTAGAGGTATGTTTTGCATAAATTGTGGTTACATATGGTATTCTCCCTCTGAATGAGTCACCTTGTCTCATCTGATCTAAAATTTCACAAAAAAATAATAAAAGATTTCGGCGTACTGTATGCAGAATTCATGTACGTCTCAAATATGCACATATTTGTGTTGTATAATTTATTATCGTCATCGCAGCTTAAGACCCCTCACAAGCATGAGTTGTTTGGGGGAACGCAGGTGGCATGGTGGTCAAAGCTGCAGCCTTTGCACTTGGATGACCCAGGTTTAAATCCCACCTGCTGCTGCAGTAGCCTCAAGTGTGGTACTTAACCTTAGTTGATACAATAAAAATGACCCATCTATATAAAAGGGTAAATCGCTGTAAGAAGCTTAACATCGTAAGCCGCTTTAGGGACAAGAGTCAGATGGATATTTTTTAAATGTAAATGAGAGCTGGGCTACCTTTCCAACTTTAATCAGCTTCATTCGTGTTAACATGTATTTAACTGACACTGTGTTTGAGGAGACTTAGACTGTTAGTCAACTTTACAGCGATTCTTCCCATTTACGGAGCAGAGTAATTTTTACTGTAATGGTGCTGGGTAAGTACCGTGCTGGAGGGTACAGTTGCAGGTAGGAATCTGAATGAGTGCGTGTGTGTTGTTGGTGTAAAAGGGGAATTTGTAGGTGATTTGGCTCATGGGGAAGGGTGTGCGTATCTGGTCTAACGGTCCACCTCTAGCGTTGGGTTCCTTCCCAGGCTCCTAGTCAGTCTGAAAGTAATAAAGTAATAATAAACCATCTTCATGTCAGAAACCTCCAAGGAACATTCGCTCACTTTAGTGAAAGATTGAGTTTAAATGCGCAAAAAGGTGGCTTAGATGCGGGGGAGACGTCGCGTGACTCACTGGGATCTTGCGAACATTCACCGTGTGTGTGGTGTGTGTATATTGTGTACGTGCATGTGTGTTGTGTGGTGTATATGTGTGGTGTGTGTATATTGTGTACGTGCATGTGTGTGTGTTAAAGTGTACACAAACGCCAGCAGGGGGAGGGGCGGACGAGGGGGGCGTCTCAGGATCACACAGTGCCCGACCTTATAGCGCCCCCTGCTGGATGGCCGCCGTAGTAGCTCTGAGTGCATAAACACACGGGAGTCACCTTGAACAGGGCTTACACACACTTACTGAGAGTGTGTGTGTGTGTGTGTGTGTGAGAGAGAGAGAGAGAGAGAGAGACGGCGTGAATGCGTGCCAAACACCCAAACTGCCTGCGACGAACAGCTCACCGAGGTAGAGGAATAAATTAAAACAAATCCCACAATACTGTTGCTCACCTACTGTCAGCGCTGCCATACGCGACGCCTGTTCCTCCGCATGTGTCTTATTTTATTAAACTTTCTGCGGTTGTCAGTTTGCGCGCAAAAATAAAAGCGTTTCAACGAGTACTCGCACGCGCTCGTGAGCGGAAGCGGCCGCGGAGGCAAGCACGTGCTGTGCGGCGCGCGCCTTGTCCGCACGCGCGGGCGCGGGAATTCCTGAGTGACGGAGGCAGCGCCGAACACCCCCCCCCCCCGGCTGCCCGTTACCTCAATATCTCTTTTTCTAAGTACGAAATTACCAAACTGTTTCGACTACTTTTGGAAATTCCACACCAACGGAACAGACTTGACTCAGGTTTAGACACCTATAAGCGGAACTAGAGCCGAATAATAGGGAAATGTGGGTCGTCCGAAGGAGGGGCGGCTGATCATGGCGGAACTCCTTCCTGTCCTCCTGTGTGAATCGACAAAAAAGCCCCGCGAAGGCCCTTAAAATCGCCTCGGAGGGCAGGAAGGAGTTCCCCATGGGGGGCAGAGGGCAGGACACCAACCGCCTGGTGTGACGACATGCAAACCGCACTATCCAAAATTGCAGTCATTTACACAACATTGCACTACAATTCCCACGGCAGCCCATTGTTCCATTATTCTCTTACTGTTATTAATGCATATCCGCTTAAGAATGTTTACCTGCTGGAAGCTTCGGGTCTCTCCGGTGATCCTAAAGACTTTCTATTCCGGTGCCGTGTCCTGACTCAGAACGTCACCTCCTGGTTTGGGAGTAGCTGTGCTCGGGATCAGAGCGATCGGGGCGGCGGAACGCTGAGCCACCGTGTCTGCAGGATATTCACATCAGCAGATGCCGGGCCAGAGCGACTAGGATCATCTGTGACCTCTCTCATCCCGGCATCATCTGCTTGACCTGCCGAAACTAGGCAGACGCTATAGAAGTGTTATGGCCAGAACGGAGAGGCTCAGGAGGAGCTTCTATCCGCAGGCCGTGAGACTTCTGAACCTGGACATGCCATCACAGTCTTTTCCAACTGCAGACTATAACAGACATTGAACTCTCCCCTCATTGCATTCAGCTGCCACCATGTCATCTACAGGTTTATTTATTTATTCATTTTAGTTGTACGCTGATTTATTTATCTATTCATTTGTTTGTTGTTTGTTTGTTACTTGTGAAAGTGTATTGCACACAGCCTCGTGGCTGATTCACATTTCACTGCATGGTGTACTTGGTATAACCGTGTATGTGACAAACAAAATTGTTTGATTCGTCGATCGATTCTTTGATTGAAGATAGTACAGTAATTCTCCGTTTTGGCCACAAGAATGATTCCCCCCCCCCATGCAGATACCCTAAAGGCAAAACTAAATAAGCAAAACAGTTAAGAGTTGACTGAGATTTGCTGTTTGTTTAATCAGGTCTACTGGTGATGCTGAACAGCCAAGGTGGGCCAGAGCTTTTCTGATGGCCCAGCTTTCCAGCTTTGTTTGCTGTTTTGTGCCCCACGCTTCAGGAGAAACCACATTTTATTTTCTCTTCTGTACAAGGAAGAATGCCAATAAATCGAATCTCGAACCTTAACCTTACCCAATGATTTGTATTGTTATTAAGATGTATTTTTCTGACGTTTGTCTGTGGAAATTTTCAACTTTACACTGATTTTCGCATTTGTATTTTTTACTTGCTTCTTACTGCACCAATCCCAAGTTAAAACTTTGACTAAAGATGCTGCAAAATATACGGTATTTAAATCAAGGTCCTTGAAATTGCAAGATAGCAGCTCTAACCACTGCACCACATGCTGCCCGCAAACACTTTAGTCCAGCAGGTTTTACATCCCTTTTTAAGCCACTCACTATTTATGTACTCAGTTACTACATTACTGTTATTAATATAAAAAATGATTATTTAAATCAGTCTTTGCAGCCTGATGCAACGATGCATGGAAATCAGAGGGAGACCATTGCATTATCTCAGTGCCACCACATGAGAGCGCTCTTCACAAAGCTAAAGCATCACAGGGCCGAGCGGGGGGCTTTCAGGACAGGAAGAGGGGACAGTTTCTCTTCTTCTCTTTAGGTGACTCACGCACACTTACCTTGCAGTGCACTGAAGTAAGCGCTGGACTGAATGAAAGCCCCCTGCATCACAGATGGAAATCTCCATCTTGGATAGATGTTTCAAGCTGATGACCCGGTGACCCCCTGTCAGGCATCACGGCCGCAAGAGCTGCCTCCAGCATCGGGTTTCAATGTCCTGATTACTGGATATTCCGGAAAGCCGAGGTTTCAGCTCCTGTTTAACCCAGCTGTTTCCTCTTTCACCACTAGCTGTAATGTCCAAATTTATTGCACCGCGCTTGAAAATGGTCATGAAAAAGAAGCCATCACAACACCTGGGGTTGCACGGGGTTCAGATAAATTTATGACCATCATTACACGCTTTGTCCTCCAAGTTGCTGGGTGTTAATCGCGTATTATTTAAGGACCCATTTACATAAATTAGGTATGAAGAAGGCCTGACGCCGGATGTCCGGGTCCATCTGTCCTTCCCGGTACAGTGGAACGCTCTCAGACCAGGTCACTGTCCTCCTCTCACGCTCTTCGCTATGATGTGACAGCTGACGTCTCCCAAGGCCACAATCAGGGACATGGTTTCTAAATCAGTAAACACCAGATTTGCAAGTTGCAGCGTTGCCCCTCATCTCTCTTTAGTTATTGCCCCGGGCCATCCCACCTCTTGGAGAAGCAAGCCCCAGTTCTCTTTGTGACAGTCCGTTGAACCCAAGATGAACCCAAGACGGAGACATTAAATGAGGGTCAGGAAGCAGTTCACTCTCCATCTGCCAGCAGACTGTGCTGCTTCCTCCAGTGCCATCCAATATTTACACTGCTTCCTTCCCTTCGGATGGCATGAAGAATATTTATTATTAACGCTCATGGCCATTTAGTGTTGTCAGCTTGCCGATGGACACTCTATGTATTTTAATAAGAGCAATCCTATTTTTCTGGGACTTATACTCTATCCCCTAATTTATTTCTTTTATTATATCAGTTACATGCAGATTATATTTGACAGTCCACTGTGGCAACTTCACTTCTCAAATATATCCATCCATCCATCCATCCATCCATCCATCCTTTTAATTATTAATGCACCTCAGGAACCACATGGCATGAGGAACCATGTACCCTGGAGACCCTAACTGTAGAGTTGCCCTATGTAAGCAGTTAACCAGAGAAGAATTTACTAACTTCTGCCTGTACATACAGTCCATTCTACTGGACTTTTGGCCTCAAAATATTTGCCAGTGATGGTGCACCACCAGTGTGATGCTTGATACTATTTTAAGGGCTGGAATATTTAATTAAGCAGCTGGACTGGCGGGCGGTTGGATGGGCAAATTAAAAGGGGGCATCTGGGAGGTTTTCCAGGCTGTATCATGTGTTCATTTCCGGCAAGTTCTCAGTGCCACGCTAGTCTCTGCATTACACAGTTCAAGAGCCATCTGTATCACTCCCCCCCCCCCCCATCAGCTGAGGGGAAAAAATGTTGAACAGGTGGTCCACCACCTATGAGGTCTGTGATATTGCTTTGTTGAGACCCCCTGGGGACACCCAAATATCCTTAGGTCCTTTTCTTTGATGAGGACACTGTGCTCCGGATGTCACCGGTGACCTCAGCTGACCCTGGGTCTGAAAAATAGTGAAAGGGGTTATGAAGATGTCATGTATGAACTGCGTGCTGTGTCTAGAACCCACACCAGTACCTTTCCACCCAGGCGGATGAGTGCCTTCCTATTCTGTCCTCCAACTAACTGTGCTCTTCAGCTCCTGTTTATTACCCTTAGGAATATACGTTCACAGCACAGGACCTGAAATTCTATAAAAATTTTCTTAGTGACAGTTTTGCTCACTCAAGATAATGAGATTGGGCCAGCGACTGGGGATGAGCGAAACATAGGTTTGTATAATTTACAGCTTAATTTTCTGGTTTATACCTGCCACCTTATGTGTCCCACCAGTGCCGTGTAATTAAAAATCACTGCTTATAGATAAATGCAATATAAAAGCTTGCTTTGCATGAAGGGTTCGTAGCCGTGAACATTTATGTAGCAAAAGGAGCTCAGTCTTCTCCTGTAATAACACCATTATTTAAGGAGTGATGATTAAAAATGTGCATCCTACACATTATGAAGTTGTCATGTGGACACCTGCTATTCCTGGACATCATCTGAGCAGCTTAATAATTCATATCATATGAATTCCATAAGGAAGCATTACATTGATATTTAACTGCAACGTTTTGCATGCAGCAGGAGAGACCAGTTTCTGTTGTATATTTTTCTCCATCCATCCATCCATCCATCCAGTGCAGGGTCATGATAGCCCCAAGTCTTTTCCAGAACCACAAGTTGTGAGACTGGAAGCCCACCCTGGACTGGATACCAGTCTATCACAAGGCAATTGTGCGCACCCATTCACCCAGCATATAAATGCACTTCAGACAATTATGATTAATACACTTGAAACACATGCCTTTGGACTGTGTGTATGGGGGGGGGACTGAAGCACCTGGAGGAAACCCACACATTTTCTAATAAAGAATAATAACGAATGACACAGAGTCAAACAGAGTTTAAAAATACAGTAAAAATGTTAGTAGCTATATTCTCCTTATTCTTCTTATTCTTCTTCTTCATCTTCTTTATCTTCATCATCATCATGATCATCATCTTCTTCTTATTCTTCTTCTTATTATTATTTTATTCTTTTAAAAATTATAATACGGCACAGATTCAAATATTAATAATAAATAAGAAATCCCTGATCCGTATGTGGCTCGGTATATGTGTGTGCGTGTGTGTGCGTGCGCGCACGCCTCTTCTGCGCTCACACCCACCCGCGCACGATCGCGCCAAGGTGGTCAGAAACGCGCCGTCCTTGGAGAGGGAGACTTCGCGCAAAGGAGCGCATCCTGCCTTCCTCCTCCTTCTCGTCATTGTCTCCGGAGATGAGGGGCTCGGCGGAAGCCCGCAAGGAGGACTGAAGGGAGCTGAAGGCCGGCGAAGCGTCCGGCAGTCCGTCCGTCCGTCCGTGCGCTGATCCGCTCCCGTTGCGACGGTGTCCGCTTTCAGCACCTCTTCCCGGCGGACAGCACCGCTGCGACGGACCGCACCGCCGCGCGTAGGACGGGGTGAGTCAATGCGGACAGAGGCGTCCTCACGCCGGGAGCGGGGTCTGGTCCCCGGTGCGGGTCCCCACAACCGACAGATCGCCCGCCGAGGAGCAGGACGGGGGTCGTGTGTCACCGTGAAACGGTCGTGCTTGCAGATGAAATATTAACCGCGAACGTTCAATGGGAAGCCGGCCTGCATGAGGAATTATTTTGAGGCCAGACGACTGTAATGGAAGCTGAAACACAGTCATATGGAGAATCAGCGATGGTGCTTTTAATAAAAATGTCTAAAATTAGGTAAAACAGCACGGCAACCTCAGTCTCATGGTGGGGGCAGACGTCACACCAACAAAAGTCTTCTGGAAAATAGATTCACCTGGGAGCTTTGTCATTTGAAACATCTTCCAGCTATGAAAGCGTTAGGTGAGATATTCCACATTTTGTGCTTTTGTTCTGTGTGAATAAACCGGGTCTCCGTTCCCTCCAGGTTCCTCAGCACAGCACAGTCCAATCGGCGGCTGCTACAGAGGAGTTTCGTCTCAAGGATGTACGAGAACTTGGCCGTATCCTGATTCGAACGTCAGACTGCACCCTGTAGCACCGCATACAAGTTCTGACGGACTGAGACGGAGAGAGAGAGAGAGAGAGTGAGACAAAAAAAAATGACCCACTTGCAAGCCGGCCTGAGCTCCGAGACCACAGATAAAGCTCGCCTGGAGCTCAATGAAAATCCGGACACCCTGCACCAGGACATCCAGCAGGTGAGAGACATGATCATCACGCGGCCCGATATCGGCTTCCTGCGCACGGACGATGACTTCATCCTGAGGTTCCTGCGGGCCCGCAAATTCAACCAGGTGGAGACATTCAAGCTGTTGGCCCAATACTTCCAGTACCGCCAGCAGAACCTGGAGATGTTCCAGAGCTTCAAGGCAGATGACCCTGGAATCAAGCGGGCCCTCATGGACGGCTTCCCTGGGGTTCTGGAGAGCCCAGACCAGTATGGCAGGAAAATACTAATCCTCTTCGCCTCCAACTGGGACCAGAGTAGGTAAATATTTATGACATATTATTTCATATTGTCTATTGCATCATTAATGGCGCATCTTCTTCACATCTCCTGGTGACCAGCCATGTCCAGGAACAGCCAATAACATTTAAGTTATACACAGAAACCTGAAATTCTGCACATTTAATAATAAACATTTCTAGATAGTAATGAGAGGTACTAGCAGAAGCAAAGCAGAGATAGATCCCCTGTTCATGGATTTATTTTGGTGACATTCTCCTATACTTGGGGGGTTCAGATAAAGCATTTTGGGCCATTTCTGCTCATATCTTGGCTCTGAGCTTGAAATGGAGAGAGAGGACAGCCTGGCAGGTCCAGTCTGCCATGTGTATCAGCAGCCTGCTCTACGATGGTCACACTCAGGCCATGCTCCTCCAGGAGGTGTGTGGAACACCCGCTGGATGGTGAACCTTTGTTCTCAATCGCTTCCCTGAATGTCACTGTCATCCCATTCAGTGTTATCTGTCTTCAGGAGGTCTGCCCAATTCCACAGGTGTTCCAAAAACGGTTATAAGCATCATTTAGGTCATTCATGCACTGTAGGTCCTACAATGACCTTGAGGATGATCACGTGGCTTCAGAAGCCAGCCCGTTCCCTAGACAGCATCAGCGAGCTGTGTCACCCCATTTCTTAGAGACAGCTGCTATGCATGGAATGGTGGTGGGACAATATCTGGACCGGTCAGAAGCTGCTTAACCACCCCTGAGTAGAACTGTGAGAAAGTCATGCACCATAGCGTGATCATCTAAGGAAGAGGCATGTGTCTCAATGAGGACTTCAGATGGATTAGGTGTTGGTCTGCGATGCAGCAGATGGCAAGCAACCTGGAAGATGGTTGTTATTTTGACAAGACAGCTCTGTAGCAATTATTGACCAACTGCTCTTCTGGTATGAAATGTTCAGAAAGGACCTGGAACTCCAAAAAGCTGTGACAATGTTGGAGCAACATCATACCTGTGATTCTCGCAGACCGAAGCAAAGAAAACATCATTTAGAAACGAATGATTACCAAGTGGTGTCTGATCATGGGGCAAAAATACCCAGGTGATGGTGGGTCAAAGTGTGAAAGAGAAGACAGGTTGTCTTGGGGATGCTGGCCTCCAGACGCCTTGTTTATGCATGTAGATGAGGTGGTAAAACAGAGTACTCAGAAACAGGTTGTGGAAGATGTGGAACTGCGTTCCTTCTTTCACCCTTCTTGCTAGAACTTACAGGAAGTCCTACAAAATACTCAGTATTGCAGTTATTTAGTTCACTGTTTTTAATAGATAACAATGCCATTTAGGGTAAGAGGAGGGTGAAAGTAGAGGAGACAGCGAGCATTGTGGAATAACAGAAACATCCGTGCGCCAGCCGGTCCACTGAATCATCATGAACGTCACCAATTAAACAGGCAATTTTTAGAAAAATGTTCTGCGGCCCGCATGCAACTGCACGCCGACCAGGCCACTGCGGTCCTTCGTGGCCTCAGCAGCGAATCTGAATGAATCTCCAGATGTTTGCAGCAAGAAACATAGTCCTCTGTCTTTGAGGACATTTCAGACCTCGGAAGTTGCTGTTTTGGTGGCATTTCTGTCACCCCTCTGTATGTGAAACAAAAAAATAACCTTTACATATTACATCGTGGGGGTGGGGGCACGTGCCCCCAAAAGCCCCCCCGCAGCCTGTTAGGCAGGAAACCCAAACTGGAAACATTTGGCAGTGACAATCACGCTTCAAAAGACGAGCGCTTCCGTCAGCTCCTTCTGTGTGTCTGCAGCCTCCCCCCACCAGCTATTGACTGCTTGGCGCTTGCAAACGAAAAAAGATTAGCGCCTCCTCTGGGAAATCTTCAAAGAGCGTCCTTCACTACTCCTGAACACCGGAGCGCATCGCTGCAGCGCGGGAGGAAGGGAGGACCTCCTCATCTCTGCTGCTGGGGGTCGACCCGCAGGAAGAGCTACATTTACAGGCGCTAACCGATACACGGCATGTGTTAGAGCGTCAGCCGCATTCACGCATTCTGCCTGATTCTGGATCTAAATTTAATAATTCACATTTATTCATTTTAGCTGATATTTGTCTATAACACAGTTTACAGTGTTCGGCTACATACGGTTATTTACCCAGTCAGGTTTCTTTTCCCCACATCAACCCCGAGTGACCATGTTCTGGTCTGATGAGATCACCTCTGCATTTGTCATCTCTTGTCACACCGAGGACTGGGTTCACGTGATGTTTTTGGCAGTGCTGATGCTGGTGCATCACGAATATGTGGTTCCCCATTAACTGAAATGGTAAAAAAGATCAGCAGATGAGATTTTTATTGCATATTAGCTTGATGTTCTCCACCACAGGAGTTATGTGGTTGGAGCGAGATATCAGAAGTGTTTCACTGCCCTCTCTTCTCCCTCCTTTGGCCACCCTCCTCCCCGAAAGGAACTCCTTCACAGACATCCTGCGGGCCATCCTCTTGTCCTTGGAGGTTCTGATTGAGGACCCGGAGCTGCAGATCAATGGCTTCATCCTGATCATTGACTGGAGCAACTTCTCCTTCAAGCAGGCATCCAAACTCACCCCCAACATCCTGAAGCTGGCTATTGAGGGACTGCAGGTAAGATGCTCCTCTGCCAGGGGTACAGAATGAAAAAATATGAACACGACTCATTTACTGGGGTGCTTCGGCTGGCAAATTCCCGATATCGATTCTAATATTCGTTCTAAATTAGCATCAGTTAAAGCTTAAATGCTTTGCTGCAAAGTGATCCATTTGCATAGAACCTTTAAACTGACTGTACATCATTTTAAAGCATCATCTGTCTCAGTCGATCTATTACCGTGCTATACTGTGACATATCACAGAGTCGGTGAAAACCCAGACTGTTTCCAGAATGTTCTGTCCTCGCATCGTGTCCCCAGTCGAACGGGGTGCGTCAACTGTCACCGTGACTGAGTCCATCCTTCCGGTTGCTTGTCGTTGTGTTCTTTTTCCTCAGACTTTTTTTTTCTGGAATTGCCATCTTTTGGAGAGATCTGACCTTCTCATGGTTTGTCCACAGCATAACTGCAGGCTTGTCACGTGTGCTTCCAGTGACACTTCAGAGTTAATTTGATCTAAAATGCCGCACTTACACACCTCATTTTTTATGTCCTTTTTGTGTTTAATATAATCTTTTAAAGGAGTATCTGTGGAAGAGTAAAGTCGGAAAGAGATAAATATCTAGTATTTCTACTCCAGGGTTCCAGCTGGGACTCCTTACAGTCCGTACTCCACAGTCATGTGGATTTTGAAACCTTTGTAAAAATATTAGCCTGCATGATATGGTTTATTGACAAATTTGGACAGAGATCCCATGATGTTCAGTGTGCCACTGCTTTCCTGCCATGTGGATAGATTTGGGTGGGTTTGGGGGGGGCATTAGGAGCCAGCTAATGGATCAGAGTAAATTTCAGCCGTGCCCTTGGCGAAGGGTCGTGTTCCCCCCCGGAGCGTGACGTAAGGCACTCAGAAGCTCATGGAGGCAGGGTGGAGAGGATGAAAGTGGATGAAAGCGGTGCAGAAATAGAAGCACGAACACTCCTGCCTATGTTCATCGCTTCGCAGGGTCGCAGCTCCGGGAAGAAATCAATAGGGCAGCGGTCCGCCGCTTTGCCCGATGGGTGTTTTTTTTTTTTTTCAGGTTGCAGTTTAAACTGCTGAGGCGCAAGAAAGAAATATGCATTTATCAAAACAGCCTGAGGAAGCGAAGGAAAAAATAGGATCACATCAAACTTGTGCATTTACATAACAGCATCCAGCAAATTCTTACAGCTTCAGAGATAGATTATTACTTTTTAATATGTGCTAAATATGATTCCTGCCATTTTAAGTGGGACACCAGCCAAAGGAAAAATCTTGACCAGCAAGAAAGAGTTAGGACTACGGTGTAAAAGTACGTGGCACTTTGGAAACTGCTCATGTGGCATATATGGAACTGGAGTTGAGACCAACAGGTCATATAAATGCTAAACCTGAATGGCTTCAGTATGTTATTGTACTGCATAACTGCATAAAGCTTGCAAGTGCAAGCTGATCTTGGTGAAAGAAGAGGCTAAGCATACACAAGACAAACAACTTTGTCAGTATTCAAGCAATCGTATGAAACGGCTCCGGGTTTCTTGGCATTCAGAGAGCCTCTTCTCACATGAACATGTTAATTCTGGGAAAGAGGAACCAGCTGTGTGCTACCAAAACCAGAAGGCCTCCTCCGAGCGAAGGAAACCTCTGCGAATAAGTCTGCGATTTTGCTCCACGTCTGAGCAAGACCATGCCAGGCCACAGTACGGTACATTAAAAATAATTTAAAAAAGCGAAACTGACACTGCCGATACACGTATACATACTGAGGCAACGTTCTGTTGCTAAGTAACCAGATCAAGAGGAAAGGTGCTTCTCTGTCTGGTTTCTAAAGACTTGCGGGAGGATTGCTGCTTTGTGGCAATTGTCTAGATTGTGTCATTATGGGGGCGTTAAAAGGAAATGTCTCAGAGCAACTTGACAAAGATTACTTAAGACGAAAAAAGCCAAAAATCTTCATTATATAGGTTTGTCATTGGGCCCATGACAGTTTATAAATATTTCGCAACGGCAACTGTCAGTAAGAGCATTTTTCAAGAAGCGTCGCTTTTCTAGAAGATGGCTGAAAATGAACACGAGCCAAAGGCATTTGAATAACCTGGGGGGGGGGAATGACACCATGACCTCGGCATTCTCAGCAGGAGAATGAAACCTTTGCACACGAAAGAAGCGGATAAATAATATTTATATTAACCAGCCTCACCTTCCGAATAAGGACCGCTGAAATAATAAAGGAAAAACAAAGAAGAGGTGATGCCAGCCTGTGATGTGTGTCATGCAGGTAACCATATCCAGCGCTCACACACGTTCCCTTCCATCTTGAACCCGTGTCCAAAACCTGAATAAAAACGACGAACAGGAAGCGACATTTCCGCTCGCAGGCCTTTAAATGAGCTGCTGGGTCACGGTACCAACAGCAACATCGCACCTGCACCACCCAAACATAATCGGCAACTCATAAAGCCGATTAAAACGAAAAGATAAATCATGACGGGTCGCTGGGTGCTCCGTACCGCAATAGTGTGAGGAAATTCATTTTGAGGAAGGAACATAATATGCAAGTCCTGTACGTATATGGGTGGCACCCGCATTTTCCTGCGCTTTCTGGATACAAGCGAGTACCGCAGTGCCGTGTCTTATTTCCCTGGTGGGACTGCGAGGGGGAAGGATCCACACAAATGAATTATCTACAGAGGCCCGCTGTGACATTGTTTGCCCACACGCACGGCGTCGGCTAATGAGGGAGCGCAAAACGCACTTTTCACATGACAGAATACCGCAGTTACACGGAGTAAAACCCCAACGTCGCACACAAAAGACTAAAACCGCAACTGCAGCATCAACACTCTTGTAAAGGACCCCAGGATCCCTGAGCACTATATGGCTTTAGATAAGGGTTTAAATAAATACAAATATCATTTGTAATCCTGAAAAAGTGTAGAAGGGACAATATTTGGTGAGTGCTGATACTCCAGAGGTGGTGGAAATTTGGTAACAGCCAGAAGGAATTTGTTATCCCTTTTCCCAGCTCATAATAATTCCTAAGGCGTTTAAAACAAGTTGTCGCATCTCCTTTCTGTACATTGGTCTTCACATGTGGGCCAAGAAGACACAGAAATCTCATTGATTAAGGACAAAGTACACCAGGTATACAAATTGGTTTTTTTGCCTTATAAAAATACAAAAATAAATAAATAAATAAATCACAAAACATAAAACAGCTGCAATTGTTGTTTATATTGTTGTATTTTATTATTGTGAGAATCACGTGCTTTTTGGAACTCCATTTCAAAATATTTCCAATGTTAAAGTTAAAAAAGACACATACCTGTGTAGTGTGCCCACCAAGTAGTGTGGTGATCAAAACTGGACAGCTCAGGTTTAAACCCTTGCCCCTGTTGTTGTATGCTTAACCAAAGTCTTTAACTCAATTGACACGGGAAGAATTTAAATCTTTCTAAATCGCTGTAAGTAGTGCACAAGCTTCCCACTACAAGTTGCCTTGAACCAAGATGTCAGCAAAATAATGGTTCCAGATAATCCTGCTCACTTTTCTCTATTCTTTATGCCAGAACTCTGTCAATGAATGGATTAATGAAAGTTATTAAATTTATCTTCCATCATTATTCTGTAAACAGTAAACCGGAAAGTGTTTTAAACATCGCAGTGGCACCTACAGCCCCCCCCCCCCAACTTAGAACACAAGTTTGTGGAAAACACACACAATAAGGTGCTCCTTATAAATGCTCTTAAAAAAGAAGAACCTTCCGGAAGCAAGATAATGCGGCGTGGATGGCTGATCTTGCTGCACGTGGCAGGGCTTCATTGGGAGCCCCTCTCCTGGCTGTCCTCAGACAGGTGTACAACTTTGCTAAGTGTTGCATTAATCACCCAGTGAGTCCCAGTTTGCGGTGTCGCCAACGCCAGCCATTAAATACAATGACGTACGACCGGCAGTAGAGGCGGCGACGCAAACGCAGCGCTTAAGGCTCATCTAACAGAGCCATTGCTCAGCGTGCTCATAGGGTCTCCTTTTCCCTGGGTTTTAATGTCTCAGCTCCAAAGTGCCCTCCCCATTAGCAATACGGCCCAAAAGCACGATTAAGCTCTTCAATACAAAAGCACTGTTTTTTTTAATGAAAAATTTTCTCCCTGCACCAGTATTTGCAATGGTAAAGCAGAATATTTGCCCTGCATCTTATAAATTAAGGCAGGATAGACCATTTGCGTTCTTTTATCTAATGTTAACCACTGACTTTTGTGTAAGGGTGGGGGATAGCATAGTGGTCAGACCTGTCACTTGGCAGTTGAAAGACCAAGGTTCAAGTTTTTGCTCCTGTAGTAGTTGCTGTGAACCAATACAGCAAAAATGACAGCAGGAATGGCAATTCATATAAACTCATACCTTTGTAAGTTGCCTTAGAAGAAGTCATCACCTAAATTGTAGTCAAAAGTAGTCACTAATGATCAGAAATTGTCTTTTAGGGAAAAAGATGTGTGCCCCAAGTTTTGTTTTAAACCCAGGAATGGGCTCAGCTGTTTGGTCTTGGCTAGTAAACTTAAAGAACCATTGTCCAAGAAATATTTTTTAATAGCTAAAGGTGAGGGAGCTGGGTTTCTCCTTTGCCCCCCTTTCCAAGTGAGTAGTGGGCTGTGACTTTGAGCGGTGATGGGAAGGAGCATGCAAAGCCATGAATAACAAACTGTCCATCTGGCAAAAAAAGGTCAGAGCTTTTCAAAAACTTGCTTATTGATAATCCTTACATTACTGTCATCGATTTAGCTGATTTGTTTTGTGGCTGCTGCTCTCTCACTGCTCACTGGTTTCACGCTACTCAGTTTGTAAAGCTGGACCACTGCTGAAACAGTTCCGGCGAAACACCCCTGTCGATGATACATTAGTGGTCAATTTTTAGTTTTCGCTCCACGGCGGATTCCTGCGGCTCAGAACGGTCATTTCCTAGAGCTCGGAGCCCTGCCATCAGGACTTGTGGTCCAACCATGGTCACAGAATGGGTTCAGATTGTCTCCAGGTTCTGGTAGCCCTTCCAGGAAACAGTCATGACGGAAGGAGGTGTGATGGATTAAGTCCTACAAGGGGAGTGGTAGCAACACCTTGAGGTTGTAATCTTCGCTGTATATAAAAATGTAAACTATGTTTGTTGCTTTGGTACTAAATCATGTGAATAATAAGGCCTTGGAAAGCCTTCAAGCTGTGATTCCCTGTTCCCATTCAGAGTTCCACGGGATAAAAGCGACTGCTGGTATTAATAATAATGAACCTGAGTGCTCTCCTCCCCCACAGGACAGCTTCCCTGCTCGCTTTGGAGGAATCCATTTTGTCAACCAGCCGTGGTACATCCATGCCCTGTATACAATAATCAAGCCGTTCCTCAAAGACAAGACCAGGAAGCGGGTAATTACTGTCAGGCGCTCCTTCTCCTTGTACAAGCTGGTGTCGGTTAGATCCCACAATGACAGAAGATGGGGAGAACAAAGGCAGATGCACAAGTGGAACAAGACAAGTAATGAAAGAAACTGTTGAATTCTTGATAAAAACATTCACGATGTCACTGTTAAGCACGCCGCACAAAGAGCTTCGGGAAGCCTTTTTGAAATCTGGTCAAAATCAGCTATTGTGCCGAACACAGTAGCTCCTCCTGTCACACTCGGTCAAGTTCAAATCTTCTGAAAATACAAACTTTTATTTGCGTGTTTATTTCCTTTTCCATGCTCTTACTTTCCGAAGCGCACCGTGAAAGTCACCTGCATTTCCACGCCCAACCTTTAGTGGGCAGTAAAACTAATGCAGAAATGTTGAATGTTTTAATTTTAACATAGTTCAAAGTTAATAAAATAATAAAATAAAAAGTATTTTTAATGTATACTCTGTGCAGACTCCAGACTGTAATTAAATCAAAGAACATCTGTATCATTAGGTTGGTAAAGGAAAATGGCAAATGATATCGAACAAATAAGGTGTCTAAATAATATAATTTTGGCCTATATTTCACCACTAATACACGGATGTTAATACTAATTGGTAATAATAAATATACCCAAGTGTAGATTTTACTGTATTTAAATGAGATATTCCATATTAACTGGTAGCTGAGGTCAAAATTTGAATCATAGAAACTTCACATTAGCAGAAGGAAGTTAGATTTTTTCTACCATTTGACATGTAATACCTGCATTTGCTGCTTAGCATTTTACCTTATAACAGCTCATTTTGCACATCATTTCAGGTTAACACGCATTATTTTTGGGATCAGACTGAGGTGTATTGATGTGTATATGGACACCTGAAGCTTATTGCCCAGCTTTAACAATATTATGCTCAATATAACAATGTGACATGGTGGATAAAACGGGCTATTGTTCATTCTGAAAAAGGATCAGTCATTTACTATATATGTATAAATCCCCCTTTACTAGGGGAAATATAATTTTTAGCTGAAAAAATGTATTTGTTTTGGTGTAACGCTGGCTTGTAACTCACCAACAGATCTTCCTTCATGGGAACAACCTCAACAGTCTACACCAGCTCATCTTCCCGGAATGTCTGCCGTCCGAGTTTGGTGGGACCCTGCCCCCCTATGACATGGGCATGTGGGCGCGGACGTTGTTGGGCCCAGAATACAACGACGAAACGGAGTACACTCACACGTATGATGCGCTCCATGTCAAGGAGGCCTTGGGTGGTTCTGATAAGGACTGCACAGAAAAGCTCATGAAGAGGTAAGTTCCACCGTTTCTGCACAAGACCTGGACTTCAGTCAATTCACGCACCTCATATACGTAGCGCTGATAACAAGAAAAACCTAGATATGACAGTTACACACCCTGGTAGCAAGTATCCCAACCAGAGTGTAAGCCTGCCTTTGCCCTGTTCCTTCCAGACCATCGCAATCCTATGCTGGACAATGGGGACATGTGCTGCACTAAACAACAAAATGTATTTTACCATTAGCTTCTCCTCCTATACTTTCCATACTCTGGTATCACAAGTGCTGTATTAAGTCCAGATTGTGTTTATAGATACAGCAAGTAATAAATTAAAAAGATGATAAATACACAAATAAACTGGTAAACGTAAGGTAAGATCAGTATCGGTACAAACAGTCAGTAACAATAGTACAGTGGGAAGGTGGTCACCAGTGTTGGTGATCGGTACCATCGCTGTTCAGAATTCAGCATTCTGACAGCGAAGCTGGTTCTGAGTCTGGTAATACTGGCCTGCAAACTGCAAGAGTCTGCCAGACAACAGCGCTGAAAACCGCAGGGGTGAGAGGGGTCCGTGGTGATGGTATGAGCTTCTCTGACATAAAGCTTGTTGTTCATGGTCTGGATGGTGGGCTGTGCACTTCCCATGCCAGACTCTAATTGAGATGCCTTTCCTCAGTCTAGGTGGATGTTCTGGATTTTTGTTTGTGCTTTTGGCTGGATTACCCGAGAGCCAGGGTAGGGATTGGTTGAATTAACTTCAGCACAGTATGTTGGTGTGTCAAGGCCTCCAGGATGTCAGATGATCAAGCGCTGAAAACAAAGACAGAATGTGGCTGTGTCATTAGGCTCCTGTTTAAATTCCTCCTCACACCCGGGGATGAAGTCATCAGTGGTGGGAAGAGAGGTGCGTCAGTCACTGTTGAACACAGCACCTTCTGGCTGTTCGCTTGCCTGAATTCATCATGATGCTCACCAGTCATCCCCAACTGTTTCTGTGCGCTGCTGATTTGCGCATTTGACCTCAGCTTTTAGAATTGGGTTATGGCGACAGTCTGTTGCTTCCCTGGATCTCTCTGCTTCTATTGCACGGTCTCTTTCTGCAGTCACCTGTCCACCGTGATTAAACAGAGTGAAATTCGGCAATTCTAAAGGGGCCAAGAAGCACACCTCTATACTGATTCCTCTCTACTTTCCATATCAATGTGCTATTAATATGGATTTTTTGAAGGTAGTTTCCCCAAACAGAACAGTGCAACTACCTGTTCTGCCATCCTGGAGCTCTTCCACTCATAACAGAGGAGTAATAATTCACCAAGATTTTTTTTTTCTTTCACTGACTAATCTTACGCAGTGCTGCCAGGAGAAGAGATAAGTTCCAGTACTGCTTGGCTCCTTGGCATGTTGGTGTGTGCACTGGTTGGTTTCTGGAAAATGTTAAACTTAAAATTTTGAATTTCTGCAGCAAGTAAAAGACCTTAGGATTTACTGTGATGTATTGCTGATGTTCACAATCTATACATTTTTAATGAAGCGGATGCAAATTTCAAATGAACAGTGGGAAAGCAGCGCGTGAGCTGACTTGCAGCATGACTAGTGCACCCTGGGTAATGAAATGTGGCTATAAGGGGTATCATGAATAATGACCGTGTACTACAAGTGTCTGGTTGACTGGAGGGTAGAAAAGAGCACCAGGAACTTATGTGAAGGTAGCTGTACTTCAAAGAGTAACTCTGAGTACCAGTCCGCTTCAAGCACTGAAGCTATGTGAACTGAAATGCAAGACAGTATCTTTTGGGGTTCTGTGAAAAATGGCAAACATTAAATCCGTAAGACTTGAGCTGGAAACATCTTTCATGCTGATGGTCAGATCAGTGTAGTTACATGGCATACAGATTTACAGTGATGTGAAAAAGAAGGTAGACCCTTCTACAATGTTTTTCCATATTAGGACACAAAAAAAAATCTTAGCAGGTTCTAAGTTATGTGAATCTACCCTCACAACAGATTCTATAATTTCATTATTTAACAAAAATAAGCTAACATGCAGAAGCCATGTATGAAAAATTAACACCACCCAATGATTCAGTAACTTGGGGTTAAGGCCTGGAATTTGACTTTGGAGTTTTCCGTTGCATTACCTTGGCTCTTCCTCTTGGGTTAACTTTGGTCTCAACTGTCCAAGAGAGATCTTTTCTGAAACCTTGAAATTTGTTCAAATAAAACTTTGCACACCTAAGCCGTAAAGCCTTCTTCTGGCTACCGTTCCATGAAAGCTATAGTTGTTCAGTCTTCTGATCATAGAGTCATGAACATCAACATTTAAAATATTAACTAATAGCTGTAGATTCCTACATGTAGCTCTTGTGTTCTTAGCAGTTTCTCTGAATGTTGTAAGGTCTGACCTTGAGGTGAATTTGCCAGGACATGCACTGCTGCCAAGGTCACCAACGGTCCTGAATGTTCTTCTGTAAATAATCTTTCTCACTGTAGAAGGATGGATTTCAAATAATTTTTAAAGGGCCTTACAACCACTTGATTCACTGTCTCTCCCTTTGACTAATATTAAAGGTCTAAAACCATTTAGCGTGGCAAGTTTGCAGCATCAGTGGACAGTGGACATCAGGGATGGGGGCGAATACTTTTTCACAGCACTGCACATAAGCGCTACAGCAGCCTGTGTCTTTGTGTGGGCCCCTCCCTCCCTCCGCCTGAGAACAGTCTGTTCACCGTAGCCATGGACACCCGTTTCCCCATCCCATCTGGGAACCTGACCCCTTTTTTCCTCTCTCTTGCTAACTGCTGTCCCGCTCTGTGACATTCCAGCACCAGGAGGGAAGTAATTAACTGTGTTTCTGCCAGAAAAAATGATGGAGGGCAGAAAAAGTTTGGACACGAAAGGGAAGATGCACGGCTTGTATGTGGATTATTATTTATTTGGCTGAAGCCTTTGTCTAACTGACAATTCTTTTATGTGACGACAATTACAGTTACAATAACAATTATGAGATTACACATAGCTGACTCCTTTTATTGGGTCCCTCACAACCTCTACGTGTGCCAGATAGTTTAAAATATGGCTTTATCCAGAATGACTCATAGCTTACAGTTCTACCCACCTAAATTCTTACCACCGAAAAGTGAGTTCTCAAAGGTATAATGGCAGGACCGGTACTGGAGTTCTGGTGGATCGGACCCCACTGGAAGGGCTGAGCCCTAACGCAGATTTAGCTGCTCATAAATGAAGCTCAAAGAAAGATTTACTTCTTGGTTACCGATTTACTCGCTTGGTTATCTAAAGAATGCTGTATCCGCACCAGGTCCACTGCATCCCATCCCCCCGCCCTTTAATTTGGCAGTTTTTTCCAAAGAGTCACGTGAAGGCGAAAAACAGGCCAGTCCATAACATAGCTGTCAAAAATAGAGTGGAGGGCCCAGGGGCCTCAGCTGTTCACAGGACCACACGCTTTGACGCAAGGACCAGCAGTCGGGAGGTCCTGGTGGATTTCACGCTGCCGGGACAGGCGTCCATCCCCCAACCCCGCCCCCTGCATCAGTCTGTCCAAAACAAGAGTGATGACAATCGCATGTGACAGCCTGGGGCATCAATCACATCCTGAGCGCAGAGGCCCACAGGAGAGCAGCAGGAGCTTCTTTAATATTCACCATTCTGCTGATCAGCCGCCCTTTTCTCATTCCACGTTTATTTGTCCCAGGCAGACGCGGACACGCTTCAGGAAGGTATGAATTTAGCTCGGTCATTTCCCTCTCATTAGCTGTGCGTGAAGACTGGCAGGCTGCTGCTCGGGTTGTAATGTGTCAAATGCAGTTATGGGCAAAGGGAAGAGACGTGTGTAGCAGTGGTGGATTCAGTGCCTTAAGAGGGACCGAAATGCTGTTATTTCACTGTTTACCTTTTATTTTAGTCCAATTATATTATACATTTATTAGAGCTAGACATTCTTCAGCTTATATATCCATCCATCCATCCATCCATCCATCCATCCATCCATCCAGGTTAGACATGGAGCAATCTAGAGTCCATCATGCAACCACTGGCTGCAGGAATAGTAGACTGTCCATTGCCATGTGGGGACAAACACACACACACACACGCACGCACGCACGCACGCACGCACGCACGCACGCACGCGCGCGCAACTGGCAATTTACAGGTAACTGATTAACCTGAACAGCATGTCTTTGGACCGTGGGAGGAAACCAGAGCATCCAAAAGAAACCCACATTCAAAAACCACCCAGACTGAGGCTATACTTGAATCCGCACTTGAACAGCCCAAGTATCGGCGCTGGCTATAACTACATGCCACCCTTCTCCATGTGTATTGTGGCCAGTTGTGTGGCAGAAGTGACCACAGATGCAGGAAAAAGGCACTAGACAGTAGGTCTTACAAACAAAAGTTAGTAAAGCAAGAACCACCAAACAGAAAAGTAACAAAACAGGTTCCTCACAACCACTTCCCACAATCCTCAGACCAGCTGCTTTAAATAACTGTCCATTTCTCCTAAGTGGCAGGGTGGCACCACTCACCAGCTTGCTATATATCATATATTCACGTACCCTTCTGTACACCAGAGCAATGTAGCATCCATACACACAGTGGACAGTTCACAGTGGCCAATTAACCTACATCACATACTGTACCTTTGGATTGTGGGAGGAAACCAGAGCAAATCCATAAGAACATGGGGAGAACATTCAAAGTCAATGCAAACTGAGCTGGATTCAAACCCAGCACCCTATATATGCATACAGTATAAATCAGTATGCATTGGTCAGCCAGTCAGTGCAGATTTTCTGTAAATACACTTACAAGGGATGTAAACAGCCTACTGGAAACCACAGCAGAAAAGCTGTTCCTCTGTAAGTCTTGCTTTTTCAGTCCAAGACAGGAATTACCTGAAACCTTTCTGGTGTCACACATTTCCCTCTCACCATTTACTTAGCAAGATCTGTTCCCTTCTAGCCTACTTATTTTAATCAGAATGCAAGCTAATGCACCGAAAGAGCGTGTCAGGATTTAAATAACAGTCTGTAAGCTTGTGACTGGTGCCAATGCTGGATAAAAAGAATAAACGCAGAGGGTGGGACAGCTGGACAGTGATGGAGTCTCGCAGAGGAGGGCTGCGTTCTAAATGACCGGCCCCGCTGGGGGTCCTGGATGCAGGGTGGGAGGGCTGAGTCTCCGTGTCTGTTAGGCCGGCTGGGGTCAGGAAGATCTAGCATGAGCAGCAGAAGACATAGTGGTTAGGGCTGTCACCCTGCAACTAAACTACTTGGGGTTGAATCCCTGCTCCCAGTTCCCTTGATCATGGTGCTTGACCTGAACCGATACAGTAAAATTTACCCAGCTGTGTAAATGACTGTATCTTAGTGTAAAACACAACATTGTTTGGAGAAACGCATCAGCTAAATGAACACCCATGCTAAAGGTTCATGGTTAATATCTCACAAAAGCACTGTTTTTCTACTTTTTGCAATGTAAATAACCGGAAATGAATGCATATAATGGCAGTTGGCTTTCACCATCATTGCTGATTGTCCGTCCATTATCCTTAACCACTGAATCCTGGTCAGGGTCGTGGTGGTCCGGACCCTATCTCTGAAACTTTGGGCTCTAGGATATGAATTGAAATTACACCCCGGTTGGGCTGCTGCTCTATTTTGCAGGGTGGCCACACACACTGTGGGAAATTTAGAGGCAAAATTTAATACAAAACACATGTCTTTGGACTGTGTGAGGAGACCAACACAAGGAAAACATGCAAACACCACAAATGCTGAGGCCAACAGCTGAAACGTACTGAACAGATCCCCAACGTGAGAGCACTGTGCTGTGCATACCCATCCTGCCTTCAATCTGGTTACAGTTTATGACAAAAGAGTTGCTACTGAAGTCAGTTTTTAAGGAAACTATAGAATCCTTAGGTGATCAATCCTGTTGTCCTGTGTACAGTAAAACGGGTCCATGGTAGGTGTTCATTTACAAGGTTCAATATTCTCAATGAAACCCTGCAGGAGGTGGGTGGGACAGTCAAGAGCTATCGGTCTGACCATGTTCAGATAAATCTGGAATGTTCTGGAGTATATCAGGGGATGTTAAAGCCACCCACTCGCCACTCAGGCCAGACGGTGGTTCATCCCGCCTGTGGTTCGACCACAGCGTAGTTATGCAACTGCTACCGGCCCCCGCTGGATCAGCACGCGCGTAGAGTGTGTTCACGGGGGCCTGAAGTGTCTCAAATCCGCCATTTCTGTTCAGGATGGGGGTGTGAGCAGCACACACGCAGCCTATCAATACTCACTCCCAGTACCCTGCATCTTTCCAGAGCCGGGTCCAAAAAATCAACAGACGGGCTGAGCGCAGCACATAATCCGCCCTGTAATCCATGCTGACAATGGAACTGAGATGCTTTTCCTTCCTGACACTCCGTCATTTTTAATTATGCTCTGAAACCCTCTCAAATCACGGACAGATGGAAGATTCTAGCTTTATATATATTTATAAACGTTCTGTTCTAATGTTAGACCTGTCCTCATCTTCTAGTCAGCACACGCACCGTAGCTAAACCACTGATCTGCAGCATGTCCTCCCCTCATATAGGACGGAGGAGTCTGATCCGAACGGCACGGAGATGCAGCGCACACTACCAAAGCGGTTCATGGAGGAACGCGTTTGTTTGGCTTGCCGGTGTGCAGGGACCACTGAGCTCCGGGATGAAGTCGGAAGTCGGAGGAGAGCATCTGAGAAATGACTCATCTCCTACTCATTTGTTCTGATGTGGAGCGAAAAGATCATCAGCAAAACAGATTGCAGATGAAATTCTTTTTGTTCATCTGCGGAGTGCGAGCGCTAACAACCCGACTGGGCTCTTGTTGGAAACGGTCTCAAGGGCTCACATCCCTACAGCTGGAGATGTCAGCACTACAGAGCACTGTTACTACAGTAACTCACCTGCCGTGCTCATTCACCACTGCTTAAGAAAATTTACACGTTCGCGTCTTGACCAAATAAACACATGAATCGTTCCGTTGTTATCAGTCAACTCTTGAACCAGAAGAATTTTAGAAGAACTTGTGACGGCAGGTGTCTTCATGGTTAGAGCTGCCGCCTTTGTACCTCGATCCTGGTTCCTACTGTCAATTAGTAGTGTAAAAATTACCTTGCTATACAAAATAGGTAAATAGTAGCTTACCAATGTAAGCTGTTTGGAGAAAAGTGTCTGCTGAAAGAATAGAGATAGGTTAACTACTTGAAGAACCTCTGCTGGAATCTGAACAGCTTTCAGGGTGCGAGTCTGCGCGTTTGGCTGCCACCTTCTGCGAAAGCAGCCGTGCCTTCAAACAACAGTGGCAGGAAACCAGACTCCGCTGATAGCTTTGTGTCCCGAACTGGCTGCCTCGCTGTCATCTCTCGGATACCGACGGGAAACTTGGGCACCGCTGGGTGCTTTAGTGAAGTCCTCAGCATCTGCAGTGGCTTCTGATGCATCCTGGATTTCCTGTTTTCATGCTGAAGTTCCTTTATTCTTGCGGTCACTGGTTGTCATTAATTTTGTTTTCTCATCAAATCCAGGTGAATTTGAACAGATACTATATATAATAAATAAACAAAAATTTATCAGTAAGTATTCATTTATAGTCAGGTAGTCAGTCCTTGTACCTGTAAGATGATGGTCTTCTGGGGCGATAAATGTCTGTGATCATGGTGCCACCCACACACCTACATAGCCAGTCAAGAAGTACTTTGGAACTCTTGACAGCCTGAGAGGTGACAAGCAGACCCGAAGCCATTCATATTCACCGCCTGCTCCCGATGTCCCACTGACACCATCCACAACAGAGTGTATAATACCCTGTCATATCTTTCCCTCCTTTCCGCCCACGCAGCCAGGGTTCCCAGCTCCATTGATTCACTGTTGTTCGTACCGGTAAATCCGTGCAGGAACATCTCCGTTGCTTCTCGCTGGCCAGACTGTTCCTACACCCTTGGCAGTCGTACTGGTTAAATCAGGCAGTATAAATAGAAAAAGTACATAGCGTGCACAAAGTGTGAACTATGTGATTCAAGCGTATGTTAAGCAACAAAATAATTACTACCAAATCGGTGCAAGAGAGGAAAGAATTATGACTTTAAGAAGCCTACATGAAGTGACATGCAAAGTTTACCGTGTTTCTTTGTGAGAGCCGCCTGGATCTTAGGCAGATGCTATGCTAAGCAGGTGCAAGTATTGGTGTGGTGTTTTGCGCCTGTGTGTAGGATGAAAATGCTTGTTCCGAGCAGGGATGTTCCCTATGTCAAGATGACTTCCATACGGTGTGTAGGTCTCCCCTGGGGGCCATAAATTTGTGATTACAGTGACAAATTCCGTACAGCCGGATGCAACCGCAAACTCTCCATTTGATTCTTCTTTTACCAGCCCATCTCTGCATTGCTTCATCTTAACTGGTCGAGATGGCGGTCATTTGCGTTAATAACCTGTTCCATTACCTGATGTCATGACCTTCTCCACGTGCTGATGTCCCCCGTCAGGTCCCAGTCGGCGGTGGAACCCGGGACGCTGAAACACAAGGACCGCGACGATGAAACAGCACAACCCCTGTTAGCTCTGGACTGAACCGCGGGTGGGGGATGGGCGAGCGCCTGTGCCATCGAGAGTTGGCGCGAGCTGCCGTGACGCATCGTACGCTGGCGCCAGTCCCACCGCGGTGCGCGCTCCACGCCGCGGGGCCGACAATCTCACCAGCCGCCGACTTCCGTTGCCGACTCCAGCCGAGCGGGAGGCTTCTGCGCCATCTGCGTTTCACTACAACGAACCATGACATTTAAGAGGCGGGTGGATGAGAAGCTGCCGTAGCTTCCTCGCCACAGCCGGCTTCCTCGCCGCGCGCTGCTGTAGACGCTCATTTCACCCGAGAGAACACTTGACCGAATTCAAGGATTGTACATGGACTTCTACTGCCGTGACCTCAGAACTGACATGTAGAAAAACAAACACTTGATATTGCGAAGAAGAATGTGCATTTATGAACTTAAAGCTAAACCATTTAAGCATATGTACTATATTTATTGCGTCTCCAGAGGTTTGTTAAGTCAGAACAATTAAGGAGCAAATGGGAAAAATCAATACATGGATCTTTTTTGTAGACAAGTAACTGTACCCTGGAAGAAATAAAGAGAAAGACTTTTCAAGTGTATTTTAGGATTGGTTTATTTAGACGGGGCCGCTGCCATTATTAAAAGGGGACCGAGCTCCAGTTTGATGCAACGCTGTTGTTTCGCCGCACTTCCTTTTGCTTGAAGCGCATTGTGACGCTCCTAAAAGCGCTGGCCGAGCTACAAACACCGTGTGGACTGTGACTGATGTTCCTGCGGGTATCGACTGAGGGTAACGCAGAGGTCAGGGGATGCCAGCAGACAAATTGTGCACCTGTCCAAAGGCGAAATACTGCCCTGAAGCCAAATGGTCATACTGTAGTGGATTAGACAGCAGGTAACAACTGTCAAAGGTATTGGCCTGCAGTCTGAAAGCCCTGGCTTTGAATCCCTCTCTTGTTGCTGTACTTTGCAATGATAGGGTAAAAATGACCAGGCTGTATAGATGCCGAGATTAATGTACAAACCTAACATTGTAAGTGACTTTAGACAAAGGTGTCAGAAAAAGAATAAATAACCGATAGTTCATATGGATGTACTGTAAGCAGGTCAGTGGTGTGAGAAGGTGGTGCAAGGTGTTCATGGGTTTCATTAAAAACTTCACCCTTCGCCAGGCGTTTTATTACCCCGGTGAACTGGGGCAAGAGCCATAAAAGGAGGGGGAATCAAACTGTGTTCTGCCACAAAATGTAATACCTTTTACTTCCTTGAACAAGTTGTGATCTTTCATTTGCTTCTGTGTTTATTTAAATGCAATTTTATTTCTAGAGGGGTCTGAATAGGGTGGGGAAAACAGTGCAGAGAAAATAAAAATGTTATTACAAGAGCCATTCTACTGACATACTGGAGGCAGAACACAGAATGTCAGATGTGAGTCTGCAGATTTAATGTACAAGAAATAAACTGCAATTTTTGACCTTTTCTGGGACTTCCCAAATGAGCTTCAGTTCTGTGAATGCATCCACGTTACCACTAGAAGTTGACCATCCATTATTCCTGCAATGTGATAAAAGCGGTGCAGAAGAGCACCATCGTGCCTGCAGTCGATCACAGGCAGATGCTGGGGTCCGCGTCCACGTATCTACGATTGTAACGTTGTAGTAGCTGCCTTACTGTTGTCTGTGGACAGACACAGAATCGAGGTACGGCCATGTTGCCGGATCTACTTTTCTCGCAGTGTAACAGGTCATTTTCTGTGACCGATTAACCTAAAGGACATATCTTTGGACTGTGAGGGAAAACCCAGGTGAACAAAGGGAGAACATGCAAACTTCACTCAGTCTGAGGGAGGGTTAAACCTCTGTTCTGGGAGCCAGCAGTGCCATCCACTGTGCCACCCTCATAGCAATGTCACGTAAACCACCCAAAAAACAAGGCGAAAGGGCACCGAATAGAACATTTTTTTGTCCAGTTTACCTTTTTAGGCACTCCGCAGTGTGTTTTCCTACTATCCAGTCATGCTACTTAGTTCTGCACGTTTTACTCTCACATGAAGCTATGGCAGCACTTAAAAATAATAAAGGGGAAAAGGCAATGAAAGTATGAACAAAAAGAGCAGCAGAACTGTCTGAAAGCCTGGCTCTGAGTGAAAACAACGCAAAGCCCGGGAGAATTATTGCAGTTGTTCGCACAGTTTGACCTTTTCCATTTTCGGTTTCATTACCCCTTTAATACACAATCGATACACATTTGTATTAAAGGCTGCGTTGCAACTGTGTGATGTTATTAAACTCCACAAAGATGCTCTATACAGGAGCGACATTGACGTCACCGCAAGGATTCATTCGGTTTGGGCAGGTATGATACTCCAGCTAGGAGGCCCAAATGAACCCGCCGTGTGTCTCCTGTACCTATATGTGAGCTAATATAGGCCTTGTAATGGGATATTGGTTGGGTCCTTATGGCTTTATACAGCTCGTGTTGGACCCAGCATACAGCCCAGCTTCAATATAAAGCCCATAAGCCGCAGACCGCAGAGAGCGGCTCCGTAAAATGAGCTCTGGGTATTGCTGCATGTAGGGGCTGCAACCTTGCACTCCGCAGAGGACAATTGCGTCACCCATCAATATTTGGCTCGCAGTTTTTCCAGCACCCGGCCACGCGATTTGTACTTTTCCGGGCGGCTGTACAAAGAGGCTTTCCCATCCGAGGTCAAGACTCGCGTGCATCGTAACCGGAACCGCTGCACGCTCGCACAGACGACTCACGACGAAATAAATGGGCGAATTGAGCGGACACGCGAGTTCTGCAAAACGGCGTTTAAAGCAGAAACAAAGAAAGTAAAATAAATTGGGCAGAAAGAGGGGTTTTAAATGCACAACAACTGCTAAAGGAGGGACTGGAAGGAAGGAGGAACAAAAATCCACGGCCGGGCGCTTTGACTTTCATCTTCCGGAGAACGTCGCACGGACTCCGTGATTAATGCAATGATGTTTTCTCATCCGAATTATCTTCCATCTTTCACCACCGGTCATTGTGCAGCTAAAAAGTAATTTAAAACACTGTCAGCAAACTTCCCCCCTCCGCCAGTGATGGAGTGTATTTGCCCAGCTAAGCACTGCGGTCCTCAGACACACACACACACACACACACACACACACACACACACACAGCGCTCTGGTTTTTACACTCATTTCCTGCTGGATCTTGGTGGAAAATCTCTCTCTCTCTCTCTCCCTCTCCCTCTCTCACAGACGCACGCCACCAAGATGGTCAGAGGCCAGAACTGCAGTTTCCCTAAGGAGCAATACTGCTGTACGCTTGAGATGCGGTTAGACCAATACACAATATGCACGCAGCAAATTTGAGACCTCTTCCACACAGATTATCAACAGCGAAAAGAACAGAAATGACAACTTTTAGGTTAACTTTTTTAGTCCTCAGCATGTAGAGCCAGTGCACAGTGAGCATCATATGCAGTCCAGGATGGCACACTTTAACCACTAATTTGAAATGTTTTTTTCTACAGAATTATTTTTAAATAACTGTTGTCATTTCCTAACTTTTTGACTGAACGGCAGCGGTCGTGTCCCTCGGTGGCACGGGGAACGAACGCTGCGGTTCCCGGCAGTGGTGAGGTTCCTATCCCAGATGTTAACCAGGCAATGGCTGTTGATATGTATAACATCAGTCTTTCCTTCCTCCCGTCACATGACCAACACCAGTCGGTTATGACAACAGTGAGGCTGGAACCTCTCTTTCTGAAAATATCATTTTTCCACAGTCCCCAAACACTCCTTGGCTGAGGCCTACCCCCCATGTTGATGGGAACTGATTCTGGAAATGCAATACACCAAATTATGTGCATTCTTTGCACTCACAGGTGCATACAGTGGAAAGCAATGATGAACGGGAAAGGTAGCGGAGGGTATTTTAAACCGTGCACATCCCTCCCTATTCCGCAAAACCACCTTGCGCTCTCAGCTGTTCCTATTGACAGCAAGCTTAAGAGATTTACATCATGTCAAGGACTCAAACCTCATAAGTGGAGCTGTTAAAATGGATGGAAATGATGACTTTGGTTTTTCTGCACAGGTCACCTGGGTGGGAAGCAGCACTGTCCTTCCTCACGTTGCTAAGAGGCTGTGCTGTTGTCGGGACTGAGCAAACAGCGAAGCAGTCCTCGCCGACTGTGATTCAAACCCCACTTAACATTTCAGTTCCTGCTGGCGAGAAACTAGAGTCAGGGACAGAGACGATGAGTCACCATCTCGCCACCAGGCCTTCAGAACCTAAAGGAGGTGGCGAAGAAACCTTTAGAACTGAGTCTCAGCAGCTGACAAGATGTTGAGAATGCAGTGTGAGAGACTGAGGGCATTTCTGTGAGGGGTTGGACAGCCATCTGCCCCTCGAATGGCATTCCCTTCCCACCACCTTACTCCTCCGCAGTTAGTCAGCAGACGTGCTTCTGGAGAAGAAGCTTCACATCTTGCGTTTTTTGACAGTTTCCCGTGTTTGATGCCATGGGGGGGATGTGCCGGTTCTTGCAGTTCCTTCTGTGCCTCGACGGCGTTTTCTCCAGATGTGGGAGAATGAATGCTCCTGCCATGCATGACAGGCAGGCAGTTTCAGAAGAGCACCTGGAGGAAGCGATCTGTGAACAGCGATAGACTCTTCAGTACTTTTAAATTTATAATAAAGGAGCAATGTTCGGTCAGATTCTCTTCCTCAGCTGCTCTCCCAGCAAAACGCCGCTGTAAACACGGCCATTATTCATAATAGACCTCACAGCGACGTTTCACCGCCAGCATACCCTAAGCTATGTTGCAAGTCGGCTCGCGAGCTGCTGTCCTACTGTTCATTTGAAACTTGCGTCTCCTTTATTACAGAAACATATGTTGTGAACATCAACGGTATCTCCTAATATCTTTTACCTACTGTACAAATCCCACTTTTAATACTTTGCAGTTTACTTTAAGCGACCTATAAACATGCCAGCATGCCAATAAGAGGAGCAGCGGCACTTTTTTGCCCACTTCAAGCACTGTCACACACAGGCGCTAAAGGCAATTTATGGTCATCCATCATCCTATTGTGCTACTTCGGGTGAAATTTACTTTCCTTGAATTATTTGCTGCTCTGCTGACACATTTATCCAAAAACATCTTACACCGTCTGACCCATTTATACAACTGCCTCAACTCAGGGTCAATACTTTTCTTAGACTAGAAGCTTATTTCCTTACCTGCTGCTCTAAATAATGAGGCGCATTGCCTACAGATCGGTACCTGGCTGAAATAGTAAATGAAAGCACAGCACTACAATGGTGCTGAGGTATTTGTGTGCATTGGCTTCTTTAGGTTATTCCCACACCGCAGTTCGGTGCCAAATGAAGATGCCGGTGGACGAGGCAACGGTTAACGGAAACCTTACAGCGAGTAGGCGCTCCATTGGCCTTTAGAGGGAGTAGCGCCACAATGGCTGTCTGCCCCCCCGTTTGATGGCTCTCGGTTGGCCCTCCCACCATACGCATTCTCCAGCATCGCTGCTCCTGCCCGAGTTCCCATGGCACCCAGATCAACTTATTTTCAGTCCGCAACCCGGTTATCTCCATAGAAACGCTCCCCTTGAAGACGTGAAATCGCGTTAGAGCGCCAGCGCTCTCACTGGTTCTCTGTCGGCCCTCACGAGAGAGACTCTCCGTTCATAAAACGCTAGGGCGTTTCCACATTTAGTCTCAATCTAAAACGCGTCCACGCAACAAAGCAATTTGACTCAAATGAGTGAAAATGAGGCATTTTGTGCTTGGTGAACTCCAGCCGCATGATACATCATTATCTTTTATTTACTCAGTCAAGGTCCTTTTTGTGCTCACCGCTTCCGGAGCATATGAATCGGCCAGTGCAAACAATGAATTTATGATCTTTCCCATTATATGCGTAATGCCTCTCTGTAGATGTGTAGCTGAACCTCTGAATACCTATAAACGCAAATTCTAGGATAAACCTGTCATTTCCTAGAGGACGCACTAACACAGACATCCACTGGAAGAGGAATCACTGAAGGGAACTGCTGCTCTGTGATGCATAGCTGCAAACGTTACAGACAGACCCTACACGCCCATTAGCTCACTCACCTGGCATCACTGGGGCTGGGTCAGCCTGTCCTCCTCCACACAGCTACCACCTCAGCTGGAGGGGGAATGGCGACATGTGAGCTTCTGCAGTGAAGGACACCATATGTAAGGCATATGGTCTCCTTCACCTTACCAAAAACCACACTTATTAATGTAGATGACATATTCAATGCTGCTTCACCTGAGCACAGAAGAGGATGTCCTTACAGCTTCTCTCCAGGTAAAGTAGGTGGATTACTAGGGATGTGGTAGCACAGGAGGTTAAGCTGGCACCCTACAGCTCCTGGGCAGCTTGCCTGGTGTGGGGTTTCAGTCCAGTGGTGGGTGTTTGGAGTTTTTTTTTTGTGATTTCCCTCCACTTGCACCCCCCCCAAACATACTTAGAAGAAGGCAACAGCAACCCACTTGTGTTCCTTTTTGCCTTGGAAACCAAGCCAGCGGTCTCCTCCTAGTTGGTTTTGACTCAGTGGCACTTCCACACCTACTAAAGGAGGTGATGGGATTCAAATCCAGGTCATTGCACTTGCCACTCCAGCACCCACACAATTGTCAAGAGAGTGGCCCATCATCTGTCTCCTCACTTTTAATATAACAGCTTACAATAAAGATTTTCCAAAATATAAATCCTTGAAGCAGGGCCATGGTGTGAAGATTATATTTTCACGATAAACATTCGGAAGAAAATTGAAGATGACCCAAAACACCGAATACAGTGCAGGGTGCCAAGCTTCAAACATTATTTTACCCTTGACCTTACTTTGTGATGGTCTGACATCCGGGTCAGGGTGCACCATGCCTTGTGAGTGGTTCTGGACCAATGACCCATGAAACAACACCAAAACCCTCTGCCACATGAGGGGGGTGGTCACAAATAAATCAAACATAAACTGAGGCATTGAGGAGAACCGTTCAGCTCTCTTTCTGCCATGCAATAACTCCTCAAAGCTCCGAAAGACGTCCCCTCGTTTAAGGTAAAACGCTGAACCACCGATGAAAACCGATTTTGCGAGTTGTGATGAATTTGGAGCGAAACCCCCCACCCAGCCCTTCCTCCGCACTTGATGTTTCAACCAGCGGGCTTCAGACATCCACCGTTCAACAACTCAAGCAAAGCAGCAAGACGTGGCAATAAGCTAATTAAAACAACTCTACGATCCACTATATATAGTCCTTCCCTCCTTCCCAGGAGCCGTCCAGTGCTTGGAAAGACCGAGACAAAGTCATTCCCAGTGACAGGAAACCTTTTGAAGTGGCCTAAGCAGAACCGCATCAGTTTGTAAAGCAATCACTGAATTATAGGGTTGTAATAAAAAGCTAAGGGGGGAAAAACGCCATCTATTTGCAACAAGCTTTGATGAATTATTCCCGAAAGCAGTGTTGTATTTCATGCATTGTTCTGGAAAGCAAATGTTTTATTGGTAACTTTGGTCGGAGTGTCTTTCTGCTGATTTTTTTATTGCCTTTTTACTGTTTTTTTAAGGCGGCCCTTGGGCTCAAAGAAGATGCCATAGCCAGCAGGTGGCGTACTGCCTCACAGCACCTGGGATGTTTGAGTGGAGGTTGGACTCAGTCCGTTTGGGATTTGCATGTTCTCCCTTTGTCAGTATGGGTTTCCTGCAGGCGCTTTGGTTTCCTCCCACAGTCCAAGGACATGGATTTGGTGACTCTGAGTTGCCAGTAACAGGGGTTTGTGGGGCTACCATGCATCCAGGGAATAGCCTACTTTCAGCTACTTGCCCTGTCTCTCTAGGATAGGTTCTGGACCACAAGGACCCGACTTGGACAGGAGGTTAATGAAAGCGAGCACTTTCAGGAAAAAGTGAAAGAGAACACAAACCTGCAATCTTTGGTTCCAGCGGGCTGTGATCATGCACTTGAAGGACTGAGGCTCAATTCCTGTTCCTTCTCTATTACCCTGAAGTGACAGAGTAAAAATTAGCCCTGCTATTTTCTGAATATGAGCAAATAGTTGTGTGGTGAAAAGCAGCAGCCAATTGAATAAATAAGTTGCACTTTGGTTCAGTTCCTTTAACACCATCTCATCCGGGCTAATAAACTGGAGGGACCATCTGGTGTCCTTGCAGCATCAGCTATTGATTTGTAATCCAATTTCTGAGTCTTCCTGTATATTTGGCGTAAGATTTTTTAGTAGAGTCATGAACCTGTAGCACAGTGCCAGCGGTCCACCGAGGCGTCACTTAGCCGGAGAATAAAAGCGCATACAGTACTTCATCATGGAATCCTGAGCGCACGAAGCATCAGTCCAGAACATATCTTAGGAGACTTCCTCGCTACGGCTCAGTCGCTCACACTGCAGTAAAACCAAAGGGCTATTAAGCTGGCCTTCAAATGGCGATGCCAGTCTAGTTTGCAGGTTCCAGTTCTGACCAGATGACTCCCTCTCACGTACTCATGCTGACAGAAGAGTGCTTACGCCAGCTTGCTCTAGTTTGAATCCCCTTTTTAAGGCAGCTGGCACAGAGATGCGTGTTCGGTAGCAAGGAGGGAGGGTGGACAAGGACATGGTGGGCTGAAACTTAAAGGTAGCTGATTCCAGTCCTGGAAGGGCCCTGCTGTAATTTCTCTGAGCCGGGTACTTGACCCGAATTGCATTAATAACAAATATCCAGCTGGCCACATGGGCGAAATTGTGCGTCTCCAGGCAACCGAGCATTCATAACAAAACAGTTTACTGATCTTGGACCACATATGTAGGCAACCAGATGGGTAACAGATAGCCCACCCCCTGCTTCCGCATTCTGCATCATAGTGTGCTGACGGATTAATAGCAAACATCCTCATCTATAAACATCCATTATTGTTAATCGCTTAATCCTGATCAGTGTGACGGCAGTCCAGAGCCTATTCCAGCATTACCAGCTTATTACATCGTAGGTTAGGAGACAAACCGCAGATGCTACAACAGTGCACCACTATAGTCACCTATGCATATGAGCAATTCAGAGTGACCAATGAACCTATAACACATGTCTTTGGACTGCGAATGGACACTCACACAGGCACCGGGCAAACACGCAAAGTCCACACAAACTGAATCAGATTTGAACTCAGGCTCGGCCAGCCAGGTGCCATAAGGGAGCAGCGCTACTCGCCGAGCCGCTATGCCGCCCCTCATGCACAAACAGACAAGAAAAATGTAATCATCCGCTTAGAATCTTCTTCCAGGAAAGCGCACCCTCACTACGTTATCTAGCGTACAAACTGTCATCGACATTCATCAACGGCCAACGTTCAATGCTTCCCCGGCACTTTTCAAGAAAACCAATTCCAGTTGTGGGACTAGTGCCCCAGTATGAAAATAAAACAAGAACAGTAAACAAGACTTAACATTTTTCACAAATGTCAGTACCTGTGCATGGAATTCATTTTCTATTTAATTTATTTTTCAGTCATACAATCAGTTTGAGGCAACATAAATCAGTGCAACCCGATAGAGAAAAGAAAAACATTACAACAGGAATACCAAAAATGACTTAAAGACAGCAGTGGTGATTCAACAGCATGTAGTGGCGACGGAAAAGTGAGAAATTACCCTGGTATGCACAGTAAAACGTTTGGGACTGATCACGCTCAGTGCCGAATGTATGAAATAAATCTTGTGGCCTCAGTGGGAAATTTCTGCAAGGACAGCAGCAAAGCCAGAAGACGAAAGGAAAATAACAATAACTTGGTGAAATGAGAAAAAGAATAAGCAGAAAGAGCGGTTCATCTATCAGTAAGGCGGACGCAGCCCTGACCGGTGGAAAGGCAGCAGCCGACTAACAGTGCGAAGCAACACACCGGTGACATACGCCCACGTTGAACACATTGTTAAAGCAGAATGAATGTGGAACAATCACAGTCAGCCGCCCACTATTTGTTCAAGTGGCCTTTTTTGGACCAGTCAGGGTCTGCTGCCCAGTATTTATATATCCTGGGTCATGTTTGTATTGTGCTTGTTTTGCTAAACAGGGGTCAGTCCTGGTCTGGCCTGGATGGTTTGTATTCTTCCATAGCACTGAAATACCAGAATACCTTATTTTTGCCTAAATAAATCAATGCAGACGTCCATCTAAATGCAGAAGATATTAGATATCCCTGCTACAAGACATCCTCACATCCCCCACTACGAGGACTGACAGACGCCTGTCTAATGCTTGTATTCAGTCTTAATATCATAAAAAACATCAATAAGGCAGACACACAAAAAAAAAGAAAGCGCAGATTAATGTGTGGGGAAATAAAGGTGGTTGTAGGTTTAAATCTGAATTCTGCAATTCATTACAGTTTTACAACACATGCTAAAATACACACGTACAAAAATGTGCTTTAGAAAACTCATGGATACAACTGGATAAAAAAAAAAACCCTTCAATATTTTAAAATATAGTACATTTCACGAGTGCAATTTCTGTTCACATTGAAGAGGTGGCACCGATTGCCTGTTTGCTGGGATCCTGCATGTACACTGCTTGTACTGTATATCATATATTATTGCAAAGTGAAAGGCACAAAAGATCATTTAAGCCAAATTAATTCCTTGCACCTGTGCTGAGAGGTATGCAAACTGTTAAGAAGTACATGGAAGATCACAGCATCCTTCAAGACTGTTTGAGGGCTATTTCAAATGTTAATCGCTTCTATGCTAACAAAATAGGTTAATAATCGGGAAAGTGTGCCGATACAGAATTGACCGCACATTAAATCACTTGCGTGGACACCTACGTAGTGTTTTAGCATCACGACTATGTATGCAACATTCCTAAACTTGGATATTTTAAGAAACGTACAACGTATTACATTTATGAAGCGCATTTATAAACAGGAACCTGGGTGTAGGCCACTGTCAAATAGTGATGCTGCCTCCGTATTTACCGGACGGAAATTTGAACATCCCGGTCTCTACGGAACTTACCTGCTCATCTTTGTGGATATGGAGGCAACACACTGCGACGGACACGGGCTGTCTGTGGCGTGAAAAGTTAAGCCCCGAAAATTATACGAGTACACAAACATTTGAGGACAACGTTATATGAATTATTGAAAGGTATTGCGGATAAATTCATTGCTTCCTTACGGACACCCGCAAGTGAACGTCAAGCGGGTATTAAAATACAAATATAAACGTTAATTCTGTGAACAGTCCGTATTTGCTCCGGCTTGGAAAATTCCCCAATTCCGAGTTGCTGAGACCTGCTAAGTCTAAATAGACAACCACAGAAAAAAAAAAACGGGAAAAAAAGATAAAAATTACTATTCATTTGGACTCGCTGGAGTTTTGGACGGCTGTTGGTGGTTCTGTTGTGTTTAATAATAATTATAAACAGCAGCAGGATTGGTCACAGGAACAAGGAAGCTGATCCAAAGGCAACCAGATGTCCCTGTTTGTCTGAGCGACGCCAGTTTCGAGACTCGCAGCTTTGAAATGATTCCCATTTTGCAACAAATTCGAAACGGCAATCAAACCCTTTCTTTCCACACCGAGAGCGCGGCCAGGCCGTATTCGCCCCTTGGCTGGCTCACTGGGAGATTCGTATTAGTCTGCTTAGCTTCCATTTTGGATACGATTATACACTTCTAAAGTACCACAAAATAATTATATAATAAGAAAAAAACATACACAAACTGTGAAGTAGTTGAAACACAAGTGTGTCTATAAATTGCTTCCCTGTATGAGCAATCTGAAGAAACATTATGTAAAAAGCAATCCCTTTGATTTCCTCCGCAGGGGTCAACTAGTTGGATTCCTACTTAAATGTGAATTAGCAGCTGCAACAGTCGGTCGCGATCGGTCAGTGGCCTCCTATATGGGGGAAAGCGTCTTCCTCTGGTACGGCGTGAGCTCCGGGTGCCACACGTCAACAATGAAAATGAGCCGGTAGCTGTCGGCCTCCTGCCATACCTCGTGTTCGAAGGAGTCGTCGAAGATGAGCACCTTCCCCTCCTCCCAGGCCCTGCAAGCAAGACACACAACACAGGCTCGGTGATTCATGGCGCCATCCTCGAGCGCGGCCGCTCATCATCATCATCATCATCATCTCCCCTGCGCCACGCGCCCGAGCTCGGGATAAGCAAACGATTATTCCTCCGCCGTCGCCGCGTTGTCGTAAATAAGCTCTCTTGCTGACAGGCGAGTTTCCGCCGACACCGCTACGTCGAGGCTGTCCAGAATCAATTAACCAGAAGGCCCTTCTGGAGCGAGAAGCTGCCGCAGATTTACTGCTGTGTGTGAGCAAGCTAGCTGGTTAGCAGTGAAGCAGCCGTGCTGCCTGCTCCGCAACCACTTGTCACTTTTTCAGATATAAACGCAAAACGCTTAAAATGCCAACGTAACCACCTGCCAGTCAAGAAAGAACACAAACTCTGATCTTAAATACCCTCAGCAGACTGTAAAACAGGGAAGAGTAGTATTAAGCTCAATGTCTCAACCATTAATCACTGTGAGACCTTTTAACCACGTATTAAATTATAAGACCGATTATTATGGACCGATAAATGGACAGATAGACGGATAGGCAGGCAGGTAGACAGACGGATAATCATCATCATCTTCATCTTTATCGTGCAGCCTGGAAAATGTTGCTAAAGGTCGTCAGGTTTATATATGAATTCTCCAGTGTTTTGCAGCGTTATGATCTCCGAAGGGACAGCAGACTAACAAGTGGTGAAAATCATGTTTTTATCCTGCTGTTGGAATGGGCGATAACTGCCCTTCTGCCAGGGATGAGTGAGGTGGATGCTGTCTGCGCTGCTTACCTGGTCTCGTTTGTGCAGCGGATCCGGCAGCCCTGGGTGGGGATGACCAGGCCCAGATGCATCCGCAGCCGGCAGTTGGTGGGACCCGTGTGGGGCCAGACGTGGGTCCCCGGCTGCATCACCGAGTACTTGATCTGTGGAGACGGGGAACAAGATGAGCGCTGTTAGTCTTCAGAGAGACTGATGTATCAGTGTAGTGCACAGGAAGAGGACTAACTTGCCCTTGACTTGTCATGTAACTCAAACAGAGACAGAGGATGGTGGGCAACAGACTAGAGTTATGAAATACATACGTCTGCTACAGGCAATAAAAATTGCAGCCAAGTTTAGTCTGTGATGCTCAGTTTGCTGCTGACAAGTCAACACTTGGATGACCGCAACAAGTGGAGCGACAGGTACGAGGTGTGCGCACCAGGATCCACTTCACATTTGCAGAAGCAGGATAACAAGGCAAAGGTCAAAGGTCAGTCACCTGTCCCCTTTTGCAGCCCGTGGCCTCTGGGTAGCGCTCCATCAGGGCACATGTCTTGGGGACACTTCGACAGGAATTTTCTACCTTTCTACCTGTGGAGGTAATTGGAGGGGAAAGCAGAGGATTGTGGGATGACTGATGGTAGAACAGAATGGCATTCATAAAATGGTAGACACCCGTATCACTGTTGCCTAAATTAGACAGAAATCAAACACTTGCTGCGTTTCAAGCCTCATACAGTTATTGAAAGGGAAATAAAAGGTTGAAATGTTGCACTGGCTGGAATCTGTTACTATACCATGTTATAAATTGGAGAAATAAAGAAACCAGCTGCTGTTTTTTCAGGCTGGAATTTTTCCTCCGGGTCGACAGTGATCAATACATGTTTGAGTTTAAATAAAGTGGCGTGCAACACGCGATTGACAAATTTGAATTTTACCCACAACCAACAGCAGCTCAGAGGATCTGCACCTTTTGTGGGACAGCACTTCCAAGTGGTATTTTAGCACATTCAAGGGAAAAATTAGATTTTGTTACCCTACACATATATAATTATTTTAAAAAAATGCAGGAGTGCCTGTGCCTTATAAATGAATTAAAGTTTGTACAGTAAAAGGTTTTTTTCTGGACCTTTAGAAGACAAAGCCCACCGTGCTCACTATGCTCAGAACTTCACAAGTTCTTTCTCACGCACGCACGCACGCACGCACTTAAAACCCAAAATGAAAACGTGTACGGTACCCTGCTGCCAGAGCGTGAACTGGCCCCACTCCCCCTTCTCACGAAGGTTTTCGTCCTCGGGCCGGAAAAGTCCTTTGCTGGTATCCATCACTGCCAGGGCCTCGTCCCTGATCGTCCTCCAGTTTCGCTCGAGTATCTGTGAAGGCAACCGGAAGCAGCATTCAGATGCGCCACCCCTCCCCACCTACTCCCAGAGCTCGACTGAATCACCTTCGGCATATTGAGGCAGCAGGTGGTGCTGGGTTTAGAGGTGTTGCCTTACACATGCAGGAGCTGGGTTTCAACCCCACTTCCTGTTGTAGCAACTTTAATCAGAGTAATTCCATTGAATTGATGCAGTAAAAATTACCCAGCTCTATAAATGGGCAAATCATAGTAAATAGCTGAACAATGTGTGTCACTTTGGAAAAGCACAAGCTACATAAATAAGAAAAAATAATCCATACTATTATTATGCTTTGTATGAAAACCTACAATTGTAAGGCACTTTGAAGAAAAGCATTATATAAATGCATTTAAATAAATATTATTGTGTTGTCTAACATTTCCCAGTTCTTTTTCATATTTTCATTTATTTAGCACTGTGCACATTCACATTGTATTGAAGAGTACCTGCTTGTACAGCTCTGCAGTTAATCCCCTTGTGCCCTCAGAAATGTATGTTAAAATTGAAATTTCACTATAGTTATGATATTTTATTGAACAGATTTCACATTCGGAGGATGTAAAAGTCAAAAGTGCACCTTAGAAAAAAATTCACAGCAGTTTATCAGCATCAAATGACATAGTGCAATAAAGTGCTTTCCAGGCCAAACTTTTTGTGTTTGTTTTCCTGCTGTCCAAATGATTTCTATCTTCATCACAGTGTTTTCATGCAGCAAAGTAAGATTAAAAACAAAGACAGCAAAAATGCACCGTATCACAACGGGAGGACCCTGCTTAGGACTGAGGTTCTCAACGCAAGCAAGATCTTGTTGAATCCCTTTGTTAGCACTCGGTGTTTGTTATGAATCTTCTTGTTAACAAGAAGCACTCCGTTCTGAGTGCAGAAACTGAAATAATTCAGTGTTTTTAGTATCACTGCATGTTCCTGCAATATTTGTTATTTTTCCATATTAGTGTCAGTTTTATGACATTTTTTTTATGCTGCTTAAAAGAGCAGCAAACACAAAGTGACGCGTGGGAGAGGCCCGTCATGTACGTTCAGTCCCCGGCTGAAGGAAACAGCGAAGCCCGAAAGCAAATCACAACCTTTCACAGCTGCTGCCTCATACGTCTAAACAGGAACTGCATCAGGCAGCTGATGCCATGTTCAACACAGCCGAGAATGTGCGGCTGAAGGGTGAAGCAGCAATTCCATTCCTTCGGTTGTTTTTCCCAAGGCCTGTGCATTGGAACCAGAAGAGTAGCTGCCATGACTTGTAGGGAGCGCAATGGCAGCAAATGACCTAGCTACAATTTTCTTTACTGCCTCGGGCACAATGCAATAAAAATAAAGTTCAAAATAAAACTACTTCATAATAAGATTCATAATAAAATAAAATTACTAAAAATTCAACGAAGGGTTAACACTGTAATCCTTCCAATCGAAGGGCCTGGGTTCGAATCACCTTCTTGTACCCTTGACAAAAGAACTTATCTTGAACTGATACAGTACGAATACTCACCTGCAAATAGATAAATCACTGCAAGTATCTTAATATACCAGCCTAACATTTTAAGATAGTTTGAAGAAAAGTATCAGATTAAAGAACAAATAACTATAAAACTTCCTAAGAATAAAGGTGCAATCCACTCTATAACTGTTCCTTGGGTTAAAAATATGGTGAGTAGTAAGTGCTGCTCCAGGATGGAAAATCACCAACCTTCACCAGGTCCGTATAGCCAGTCTCTTTGGCTGTCCACCAAGGCCGAGCCTTCAGTCCGTTCACATTGTAGAGCGACCGCTGCCACACGGAGGCAAAGTGGCCCCGCTGATGTCCGATCTCGTACCATTTGTAGGCCTGGGGAGGACAGTGCTGTCAGCCCTTCATTGAGGCCTGCTGAGTTTGGATTTGCAGAACAGGTGGGCTGCAATCCATCACTGTTCACCCCATCTTTCCCCCTCACCCATTCACGTCTGCATGAAATGATAGGTAGCCAGAACCACGCACTGCATTTAAGCCAGAGACAGATTTGCAACGCTGTGGACTTACACTGTCATCGCCTACTCGCTGCAGAGCATCGCCCAGGTGGAAGTAGAACCTCCCATCATCCGTTCCTGGGTCGCCAGACTCGAGTCCTTCCTGGGAAACAGGTGACATGCATAAACACAACCATCCCCCAAAGGGACACCTGCTTCAACCTGCTCGACCTTGCGTCAATCCTGCTTTGCATTTTTCAACCCTCTTTTCACACTGAGCTGCAGATGTTTATGACATTTGCTGTGAAAACTGTGGTTATGCAATTGCTGAGCTTCTGGCCTTTCAGTCGGTCAGATGATCAAACTCACCTTCTGAACTCCCATTCATATCTAATTCATTCCTGCAGGTTCATTAACAATGCACAAGCCGATGGATGGAGGGGTTCTTAGAGGGATGCACACAACCAGGTTTTAGGTTAAAATCCAGCATGCGGCTGTCAATAGTCTGCTACGATCAAGTGGGGGGGGGTAGTTGCACAATCTGATCACATTCATTTCTTCATTTATTATAAAGGATTTGATCTATTTGCTGCCTCTTCAAAAATGTCTAGAGGTGAAACAAGTGACATCACAAAAGGAACCATCAGAATGAAAGGTTTTTTTTGCTGTTTTTTTGTATGTTAGCCTGCAGCAAAAATGAGAAAAAGTAATTATTATGCACACTTTTTTGTGAATTGAGAGTTGGTTGTGAACTGCAGATGTTTTTGACAGCGCGTGGCTGTAACCTGGGCAATGCCAACCCTAATTCACCCTTTTGGCTCTGATCTGCTTCAGTGAACACATCCAGCAGTGTGACCAGCTAATAAGTCACTTGGTTAACGTACTCAACTTGTGTTCTATTTTTATTCAAAAACCATGACTGCATGAGCTTTTGGGCAGGATTTTGTATTCCAGAAAAAACCTTTTGCTAAAAGAAAAAGATGGGACATTTAAAGTCTGCCAGCAGTAATTGTGGGCTCAACAAACAAACCTATCTGGCTAATTTAACTATTAGTCTGAATAAGCCGCCGGGTGTCAAGTACAATGGAGACCATGTGCTAATTAAACAGAACAGCATTTTGGGGCTGGCGGCCCACATGTCCGGCAAGAGGGACCGCCCCACGCGAGGTCTACAAAGCAGCCATCGCCACTCACCCGCAGGAAGGGGATGCTCTCAGCGATCTTGTTCTCTGATTTGAGAATAAATCCATAATGTACTTTGGCGAAGCCATCTGTAGGTTCCTTGGCCAGGACCTGGGCAGAGAGGATTGCTTAAAAGACACAGAATTTTTTTCCACTGGGGGTCAGCAATATACTGGCCACCTGGCAACTGGATTTCCATCAATGAATTAAAATTTTCAACTCGTTCACTGTACCGTGCTATGCTGTTATTCTGGCAAAAGAATAGCAAACTCTAGAGGGGAAGCAGAAATGGAAATTGTTTTTCTGGTATTTCCAGGACTTCATTAAGACAGAAGGTAACAATTGCTCCCATGTGATACAATACAACTATGGATAATAATGGCTTACAAATAGGTTTACATGTTTTATTTTACAGGGCTCTTCTCTTCTCACATATGTAGAGATGAACATGGGATAAAATCATCTGTGCATTTGCAACATCTACAGTATCAGTTAGAAGTCAGACTTGCTTGGGCTATGATCATAAAAACTTGATATTTGAGGAGTGGAAATTGACCTTAAGGACCAATGAGGCAAACTGTGAGATATTTGGAAATTTGGATATTTGAGATTTTGGGTGGAGAACATGAGTTGTAACTATTTGATTCTTAGATGGTGGTGGCAGCATAGTTGTGTGGGGGTGCTTTACTGGCCACTAGCTAGTGATATTTACACATTTTAGAGTAATCCCAATTAGCATGGCTATAACAGCATACTGCACAGGTATGCCGATCTGTCAAGGTTACGGTTAGCTGGGCAGTCCTTCATTCTCCAGCAAGACACAGAAGAATCCAAAAGCACCTCAAAGTACCTTGACCTAAAGGTAAACTGCTTCAGTTATTTAGTATTTAGGGCATGCGTGAGTAAGAGGTTGGAAGCAAAAAGGAAAACATCACACCTCCTCATACACTTTCTTGGCACTCTTGTTGTCGCCAAGGAGCAGATATCCAACTCCCAGGTCATTCTTCAGAGATACGTCTTCTGGAAAAATCTGCACCAGTTTCTCAAGGGTGGCCATAGCACTGCGCATACGACCTTTTATGGGGAAAAACACAAAGGACAGAACTTTCTGCATCAGTTTAGCACTGCAGATCTTGAAGCCAACATCTTGATAAAAACAAACAAATGAAATAAAAGAGTCCCATATTTAACATTGGTTTTATTTGGCCACAGACTTCTAATAATAATAATAATAATACTTCATTTGTCAGACACTTTTCTGAAAAGCAGCTCATAATGAAAGGTTTGTATATTGACCTACTTAGAATAATTTCCGCATTTATAGAGCAAGGTTATTTTCACTACATTCGTTCAGGGTAAGTAGCTTGTTCAAGGGGACTCTAACAGGTGTAAGTATTTGAATGCAGAATTTTGAGGTCAAACACCTATAACCATCACGCTATCTCAGTTAAGACTGTATCCTTACAGGTTAAGAAGTTGCATTCAAATTCCTCTCTTACTGTAATATGCTTGATACAACAAAAATGACCTTTCTGTATAAACGGATAAATAATTGTAGCTTAGTGTACAAACCAACATTTTTTTGACACCTTACATTAAATGGTTATTTTAATATACATTTGCTTTACTGGACACGACCTTTGCTTTGGCTTAAACTGCCATGCTACATGAATGGAATGCAGATACCTGGGGTCTACGTGAAGCATGAAGGAAGGTTCCAGAAGCTTGTCACTGTCCCGTTCTTAACTTGAGCCAGTGTGTTTCTACATGCAAGAATTAAACGTTTATACTGCTCAGACTGACTGAGGTCACGATTTAGCTGCGGGGTCTTGCACCGAATGACTGATGTGAATGACCATGTTTTAACCCCGTTCTCCTGAAATGTGCAGAGCCGGAGGCGGACGAGACAAAAGGATATTGTGGCAGACTGGCCTGTCAGCATGCGCTGCGGCCCTCCACAAAGAGACAAGAAGCAGGCCGATAAAGATCTGGGCCGGCCTGCTCCGCAGTGGCGCCGCCTGCGGACTCAGCGGAAATCGTGTGTGGGCTGAAGCGATGGCAGTGCCAACAAATTGGTGGGGAAGCGGAGCTCTGGTGGCGTCCGTCTGAAATGCTCTCCTGTGGCAACAGCAGTTTACCGGTGCTGATTCGGCACAGTGAGTCTTTCCCTAATGGCCACATTGACAGAAACGTGTCTGTATGCGGCTGGAATCCTTCGGTGCAGACTGGCTGTGTTGAACCACAGGGGCTCAAATGTGTTACGCAGAGAACATCTCACAATTAAAATCTGCTGAGAACAAATAAACGCGAGATCACGTAAGTCTGACACTGACATTCGATTGTCATAACTGTTAAGCACAGACACTTCGATAACGCCTGGTTGTCCCTGGCGACGGAGTTATTATTTTACTTTGTTATTATAACTACTTCCTCTGTAATATTTCCTCAGTGTTTGCTGGGTTTATTTTTATTTTATTATATTATGCCATAATGTCTTTTATACTTTTATTTAACTAGTTTTGTATATATTCCAATGAACACGTTACTGAAGAAAGTTCTATAAAGAGGGCGCATCTGTAACATAATGAAATTCGACCAACAGGAATAGAAGACTAGAGACCCTGGATGGTAGATGAGTATATTTCAGGTTGCTTTGAAAGACAAAACAAGGTTCCATTACACACTAAATAAGTAGGTGGTAAGCCATTAATGACTTGGGTGTGGGAACAAAATAGCCTGGGCGGGCTATTGTTGTAAAGAATAAAGAAGCTATATAAATGGGTAGAAAAACAATTTTTCTGTCATTGATGTTGCTTTGGATAACTTGACATGCCCTTTCCAAAGGATGTCACTCCATCAGGGGTAGGAAAACATGTAGATATGCGGCCCCCTGGTGACAAATACGAAGGTGTGGAACGTTCTAGAAATGAGTCCACCTTTGAGTGCCTGTACTGATGAGTAATGGCGGTGGAGGTCATGAGGTCATTACCCAGGAACTGCTGCCTGTCCGCCCGCCTCTTCAGAGTGGCCTTGACCAGGTCTGCCGGTGCTCCGGGCAGCTCTGCCGCCTCCCCGTAGGTAATGATGGCGCGTTGGAGGATCTCGTTGCTGCGCATCTTCTCTGCTAGGTCATCTTCGGACTGAAAATCACACAGAACATACGTGTACGCTAAAGGTAGCGTTCAGGTACAAATATGCTGCACAGTTTAACTCCTATCAGCCTCGTACCAGTGTATCTGTGATGTTCATGGTACTATGTTTTACTGCATTTGTAGTAGCAGTGGATTTGGAGGTGATCATGTGAGCCCACTGCCAATATTGAGGTAACGCTTCTGCACAAAGGTACTCCGTTTTAAGGCCGACAGAGGGGGCATTTACCTGTGCCTTCCCGTAACGGCACCTGGGGCTCTGGGGGTATTTCTGGACCAGGGCTTCGAAAGCACGGACGGCCTCTTGAACTTTTCCCTAAAAAAAAAGAATAAAAACAAATTCACCGCTTTGTTCAAGATGAATGACTCCTACAACGCAGTGATATGACTTACTGTACGATAACCCTGTACAGGCATGCACTTATTAAAATCTGCGCTGTCCCTGCTGCAGGTTGTGCACAGATGAGGAAGGTACGGGTTTGCACCTTTTTGCGCAGCTTCTCCGCAGCATTGATCTCCGCTTTGATGGTTTTGTCAAATTTATTCAGCAGTTTGGGCTTCTTCTTCTCAGCTAAAATCAGGAGGAAAGAAAAGTAGAGTTGGTGGTGTGAAATATACCACATGCGGTCGGAGTGGGCATTCGACTGTGGGCATTCAACAGTGGACGCGGCCCTGCCGACACGAAGGACAGAAGTGGAGGACAGAACATTCTGGGGTCAAACCATTACCGTGGGCAAACAAGAATGAACGTTGACTCGATGGCACTTAATTAAAACAAACATCATTTGGTTGAATCGATTCTTTTATCGACCTGAATGTTGAACGAAGAGCGATCACCATTAATGATCATTATTAATTTAATAACCGAAATATCGAAAATACCGATCAAAAATTTTTCAGCGGTTCATGTATTGTAAGGATTAAAAATATGGCCGTGCACTTTAAAAAATGACGATGAAGTCTTTGTCTAATCGTTTGTGTCGTATCGTCTGAATCGCGCAACCCGCACGGTCATCGGCTCCGTCGCCGCCATCTGCGCGCGCAAGAGACGGAAACTGCCGGAAAGGGCGCTAACGTCGGCCGGGCAGACAATCTCAGTGTTTAAACCTATTCTTACGTGAAGCAAATAAGCAAAACACGTTAAAATGAGCAGGAGAACAGATGCGGGGGAAACGCATACGGTTCCAGCTCAGAGCCGAGGAACAGACAGGCCGACCTTGTAACACAAAAATACGAAAACATCACAGGTGCAGCGGAACTGTTCCGTAGCACTGGTGCATTATGAATAAACAAGTCGCATTAAATATTTGACAAGTGCGTGCATAAAATGCAGATATCTAATTGTTCTCGGTACCACCGATCCATCCCGGTTTACACAGGAAAATTGCATACAGCAGAAATCCACATAACTGGCCTGCGGAATTTTTGTCGAGAGGAGGCGATATCGCCGCGTGAGCGACTTAGCCTCGGCCGTCGACGCCTTTCGCACATTACAGCCGCGCCACACGACGTGTGCGAAACATTAATGAGTCACCCTGTGGGGAAACGGCTGCGAACCCCCATTTTTACTGCACCTACAGTAGAGGCTCAGTTTCGCAAGGAGTCCCTTTGCGGCCCAGTCACCACATCCTGTCGAACTGTTAATCACCACATAAAAGTACGTTTGTGTTCATCTGATACCCCACTCTGGAGCAGCTTACCATGTTAAGCTCCTTTCGCCGGTTTACACTCTGATAAGCGGGGTAATTTTTACTATGTTCAGGGTAAATATGTTGTTTGAGGGTACTTAGAGCAGGAAGTGGGATTTGAACCTGCACCCTTTGAGAGAAAGGTGGCAACCACTGCGCCACCTGCTGCCCCGAAAGACACTGCTTTTTACTGCATCAAGTGTGGAAAGTTTGCAGCACTGAAGCACTCCTGGTCCAGGAGAACAGTGGGTCCATTCCCGATCATTCAGGACCAGTACAATTCTTTTTTTTGTTAATTTTTTAAATGTATTAACTAATTTACACAGAACAAAAAGAAAATGTATTGCAGCGCGGTGGGTGGCGGCTCTGGGTTTGAAGGTGTGTATATGTGAGAGATCAACTGTGTATACCTGCCCTCCCCATTAGCTCTCCTTAACTGACAGTCCTGGTGGCTGAGGCTTATCAGCTGAAGGCTAAGTTGTCCCTAAGAGGCGTGACCTCATATCTGCATCCCCATTCATTACGGAACAGAGAAAAACCCTCAGAGTGTGTGATGGATGGAAAAGTATAGAACATGGAGGAAATGTTAGACAAATAATAAGTAATTAAATATTTAGAATTGTGGAGGGAATTTGTGCCCGGATTAAACACCCTGTACCCTCCGACCTGCATAACATCCAATTGTTTCAACCTAACAATTGTTCTCGCGATTAATTCACGTTGTCGTCTTATTTTATTTTATTTAACATATAATGTGTTTTCTTTTTCTCGCAGCTCCACATCTTATTTGTCATAATAAGAAAGGATGAAGGTATACACAGTTAACGGCAGTTACTACCCAAAAGCGACAGCGCTGCATGTTTATAATTGGAGACTGCACATCCTTCAGTTTTTAGCTCCCAGTTAATGCAAGTTAATGCAAGCACTCTTATCACAGTCAGCAGAAAAGGCATAACATTAATACCCTGCAAAAACGTTAAAAGTAAATATCTCATTCTTTTTTTCCCCCAGAATTCACCTTCAGTGGCAACCAAATTCAAAAAAAAAAATCCTAGATTAGCAGGGATGGCAATAATAATAATAATAAAAAAATGCACTAGCTGTGCAGCCTAGTCACGCATACATATTATATGTGCTAATTCAGTATTCGAGAACAAAAGATGTGTTCTCCTGAAAGGCAGGAAAGGCAGAATTTTCAAGGTTAAAGGAATAGAATAATAAATGGGAAGCATTGACTGTCACCTTGTGGTCGTCTGAGGAACTGCACACAAACATTCCACTCCTGTCCTTAGGAGCACTTACTTTTCTCCTTGGGCTTCTCTTGCTGGTCCTCAGTTGTTTCTGCAAGAGAAAAGGACACCGTAAGCCTGCTTGTCCACCAGTGGCGTCCGATGACATCACCACCTAGGCGGTTAACGCATTCAAGGTGAGCCCGACCATAATTGTCCTCCGTGCCTGCCAATGCAATGGCTTCTCACTACGCTTTGTCAGCATAATTCAAGCAAATTATACCAAATTTCTGCGGCCTCCATTTGACCCACCTTCATTTATTATGCTGGTGCCTAGAAACATCCAGTTCTGGCATGGTGCGTTGGGCCCATTTGTACACATTTAACATAGAGAACAAATTTTGAAAAAGACGTAATAAATATATTTCATACAAGCAGTACGGTAAACTTACAGGGATGTACATGGGCATTTCCAAGTAATATGGGCACAGAGGTTAAAATAACAGGAAGGTTGAATAAAGTAGTTGAGGACTCTTTTTTCCCCCTAATTTTCTACTGAAAACGGCCCAAATATTGGGAAAATCTGATAATGAAAATACTTATGCCAGCATTTTTTAAGGGGAAAAACTCCACTACGCCTCAAGCCAATCCCAGGTCCCTCTCCTTTTGAGGAAAAAGGAGTGTAATGCACTAAAACAGAATGGATAATAACAACATTATGATTTTACATTGGGTTTTGCTTCTGACGTGAGAAACAAGCACACTGGATTACTGTAGGGGACATACTTTGTGACCACTGCAAATTCCCACTTACATTCAGTTATTTTGGAGCTGGATACCAACAGTGTGCAAACAGCAAGGACATGGATTCCGTTGGGCACCATAATGGTTGGTAAGGGTCCCTGTGGGAAGAGGATACGCTGTGCTATCTTGTTGGCATCTTACTGCTCTGTAGTGCCTCCCATATGGGAGATGCGCTGGCCAGGGTGAGGATGGACACACAACTCTGTAGTCCAGTAATGATTTGAATAGCAAACCCCTGTCCCCCCACCTTGTTTGATATGCAAGTCAGGCTGTAAAATTAATTCCTATGCCCAGTGCAGAGGGGAAGCTGTACCCCTGTGATCCAGGGGGTCAGGCACCACATGGGCCTATATGTAGCCGCTGCCCTGCGCGAGACACCTAGGGTCTTTGTGGGTTGGGGTTATACAATGGTAATTACAGCAGGGACACCAGGTAGGACCACAGTCTCTCAGAGTGAGCACCGAGCTTACATCAAACACAACCAAAAACACTGAATTCAGATACCAAACATAGTTTATAACTCGGCCTCTTGTATATACACTCGGAAATACACTGGCTCTTCATCTTATGAACACAGCTGGGAACTGAAGTCTGTTTGTAACTCAGTTTTACTGCCAGTAGATTCAGTAAAGGGAAAAAGTGCAGACATCCCTTCATTCATTTACAGGTTAGGTTCTCCAGATCCTGAATATTGCTATAATAAATATACTCCGTACGACTAAAAATATCACACATTTTATGAACTTCAAGCTACATTAATATTAGCCCTAATATAACTAAAAATAAATATGCCCCATCTCCACAAACTTATTTCTTTAGTGCGTGCAAGATTTCTCAGCAAGTTGTTTATGAACACCAGACAGAAGCAGTAAACAAGGGAACAAAGTTGAAATAAGGTGGTCCCACTTGTATCCTGTTGCATTTTACTGCCATCTACTGGCTTGGGGTCTCCATTGTTCCAATACAGACAGAATTAAACAAAAATAGGCAAGGAAACAGAGTTAATAGTAAAGTGAAATATGTTTGTGAATATTTATAAGCGGAGCTTTTTTGACATGAGAAACCGGTCCATCTTATAAAAAGAAAAGAACACAGAAGTTTCTCCCAAATCTTTATTTGAAGCCTCAAAAGAGATTTACAGGAAACTGTCACAGTCATGAAAAATCCCAACAATGCAAATTCACAATAATTTAAACCTTTTAACCAACACGGAAAGATACAATGCAAACCTCAAAAGTTTGTTCACAAGGTAAACTTCTGTTCAACAGCAAAGTGCTATAAAAAACAAACACTTTTGAGATTGTCTGAGCGCTATTATTGCTGGCGACACAGTGACACCCCCTCCGAAGCAAGATCCTCCCCGAAGCAGCAAGGCCTCCAAACTTTGCTTATGGCTTTTCTTAAATCAGCTCACATTTAAAATATGTCACTAAAAAGTGTTAAAAATCTGTAATAAACCACAATCTTGTTTAGTCTTTAACTCTTGTACAACAAAGTGACCACCACCTTCAAAAAATAAAATTAGCTTTCTGAGAGTAGAAAATAGTGTTATAGGTAAGTGTTTAAATTTCAGAAAATAGATTCATCTTCTGCAAATGGATTTGAAAAACACAGTTTTTCCTCTCCCCTTGGCTCTCCAGGCTGCAGTAATGATGGACATTTACTGCAGTGTGCAAGTATAAACTGTCGCAGACCCGGAACCAACTCAAAGCGCATTAAACATCTACTGTATCTCTGCAAACTTAGGCATTTCTTACAACCCCATGATCTAGGTTCAATACCCCTACACAAGGAAAACGGTAACAAAGACAACTTCATTCTCAACACAAGCAACAGACAGAACAACAAAAATAAGAACACACACAATAGTAACACAGGTAAGCCACACTGTTACTGTGCGCAGGTAAGTCCCCCCCCATATATACCCATTCCTCGGTTTTTGAGCCTGATTCATTACAGGAAATCTGTCCAACTTGTGAAGGGGCAGATGAATATTTTTGAATTTTCAAGGGGCAGGATGTACCTAAAAAACTGGCAACTTAGTGTCTTTCACCTTTGTGTGTATGCACTGCATATATTTATGAATGTAATACTATATGTGTAGTGAAGAGAACGGATGACATATTCCAAAAATCTAAAATATTAAACATTAGGCCAAACATAATAATCAAAGTTATGCAGTAAAAGCTGAGGGGCAAGAAGGTGACCAGCTTAAATGATCCAGGTTAGTCTGATAATCATGGCAAAAGCCACCACCTTGGGGCAACAAATGAAATAATGTGGGATTTGTTCCCACAATACTCAGCACCACTACGATGTAAACATTCAAAATGGGTCTCTGATCATAAACGTTTACTAAAGTTTATGTCATATGGGAATGAAAATGTGTGTATCTGCCAAAATACTGACCATCATGTAGGTTAAAAAGGTACATCATCTATGGATTTAAAAAATTGGAAATGAATTATAAAAATCTCTGAATATCAATGAATGGGTATAGTTCAAAGGCTCTACACTTTTACTATTATTATTAGTATTATTATTAGTAGTATTATCAAAACTCCTGCACACAAAGCACCCTGCAATTATCTCACAAGCAGCATACCTGAAACCTGACATCATGTCACAAAATGACATCTATTCAACACTGAAGAAGAGCAAGATACAAAATAAAAATGAACAAAAGGTATTTGTGACTGCGGTGGCTGACAAACAACAAGGGACGCTGGTGTACATGGGGAGAGAGATCACTGACGTGTTTCTGCTTGCTTTTTCAAAACCATGTTTATGAGGCCTACACCCCAGAGGAACAGGTGTTAATGCCAGGGGAAGGAAGAACGAAACAGTGGAGGAGACAGGGCTAATTTCTGGGCTGTTCTGAGAGCCACAGCGCCAACGCTGCATACACACAAGTACCAGTTGTGTAAAACTCCTACGTGCGGAAACCGACACGTGTCCTACAGGTGGCCTCCACAGGTTAAACACTGCATTAATGTACCGTTGCGGATTTGCATAGCGCCCTGAAGCTAAACCTGCCCGGTTTAACATGTGACGCACTATTTTTGGCTGCCGCCCCAACCACTGGGAAACAGGGTACTGGTACCATTACTCCTCAATGTAAAAAAGCACCATTGTGCCAGTGCTGGCCATTACAGGCCTGAATACACATAACAGGGTGGGGCTTAACACATTCAGTACAGAACAACAACATTTTACTGACAAATATTTCCTTTAAAAGGGTTTAAGAAGCTGATCTGCACTTGCAAAACAGAAAATGGTATTTAAAGAAAGAGGAAAATCTGCAGAAGTGTGTGTGTGCGTGCGTGCGTGTGTGTGAAGGTCAGAGCAGGAGTCAATTAAAAGATTAAACATTTACAAGTTCTGTTACTAAACCCGGTATTAAAAAAAAAACTAAAAAGTCATATTGACACATAATTTAGTGCCAGAACTGTCATCGCCGTTTTGCTTTTGCTTATTGGTTGGGGAAAGAAAAAAAAAAAAAAAAGAAGAAAATAATAATAATAAAAAAAAAACAAACAAAAAAAACAATATGTCAGTTGCTCCCCTTTCACCGGAATGTAATTTGGGCTGGTCCTCATGGTGTCCCAAATCTCTGCATTTCAAGCTTTACGTATCTGGAAAACAAGGGGAAGATGCTAAATTAGAGGACCAGGCTGCACTGGCTGGTGTTAGCAGTTAGCAGACAGCACCAACATGCAAGAAACCCAGTGGAGGGGGAAGACTCTCACACTTTTTTGTCTCAGTCTGTGTGCGTGTGTGTGTGCACATATATTCTATTCCCAAGGCATCTCAACCACCATCACACACACGGTGGAATGGTCCTCACAGTTTCCAGCAACTGAAAAACACCAATTTATGCCGTCTTCCACTCGCTGAATCAGCAACGGTCAGAAGTTTATCTGACAGCTTGGGATGAATAATCTGTCCGACATCTTATTTCTTCTTCATCGCAAAAGCAGCACAATGGAAACAAATGTGACATTCCAGTATATAAATCAGTATATAACTGTATTACTGAACATTTACTTGACAGTTAACCGGTTAATTGACTTAGATTTACAAATAAGAGAGAAAACAAAATCCAGTTACGAACAGATTTCTGGTCCCGGGTTCTATTTCTATTTTGACAATCCAGTGCACTTAACTGGTTTCAGTAAAGACATCCATCTGTAAAGTAAATCTATGTGTTTATGGACCCTAAACAGTACTGCTCTTACTGAATTAACTTCACGCGATCAGGATTCCAGAGTTTTTCAACACAGAGACGATGGCCAGTGTTTGAGGGACAGCTGACCACCTTCAGCAACACTACAAACAGGGGGGCACGTTTACCCACGCCGATGTGTTTCCTTTGCACATCGGAGACCACGCACTTTGGAGCACTCCGGGTTTCTACTTCCTGGGATACAAAGGCCTAAACGCCCTGTGACAAAACACTCACAAATGGCCCTGGCCCAGGGAGCCGGGTGCGCTCAGCGTGTCAAGAATACCCAACAAAGGGCCCTCGGCTTCCAGGGCCCCCTGCGTGGCCAGCAGCCATTTTGATCTCCCTGCTGTGCAGCTTAGCCTGCACAAAATGGCAGCTCTGCAATGACCTCCCTGGGTCAGAGGTCAAAGGGTCAGGGCCTCTGATGGTTCAGCCCCAGCTTCACTCTGGAAATGCTTTCACAGTAACAAAAACACTCCTACAATGACAACAAATATCTGAAAAAGATTCATACACAAGTGGAAACATATTCCACAAAAGAACTAAAACTACTCCTACAGTGGACTAACCAGTCTGTACGTAAATGTTTAAAGACTATGCGTAATATGTTGTGCCATCACATGCGACTAATAAACTTATTTTAGTGATTTTTGCTATAACTCTTCTTACTCCCTGCACCGGTGATAAAATTTTTCATAGTCACTGCAAAGCTTGAACTGGAAAAAAAAAGCCTGAAATTATGAAGTGTTTTTAAAGAAATGAAAGAATGTGGCATGACTCGCAGAGTTGGTTTGAAGGAGTCAGCATTGTGTACAAATAGAGATTAACTGGGATAATAAAATAAATATAGCTAGAGTAATGGTGAGTGCTACAAAATCTGTTAGAATGAGGTGATAAGGAAATAGAAGAAATGGAATTGTGTTAAATGCGGGCACTGGAGAACAAACAAAGAAGCAACCAAAGGCAAGAAAGCCTTAGCAATATATGAAGACTTAAAGGAAAAACCTGTTTTAATGGCAAATTATCTTTTTTAACTGTGCTTTTTGACTGATACCAGACTTTATGTCTGCTTATAAACATCACTGCATTGCCCTTATTGCATCAGCAGTTACAGAAGAAAGCAAAATGCCTTGTAGATTTATTTCACCTTATGAAACCTAATATTTTCTAAAGCCAGGCAAATGGTAATGCTTTGTTTTTCGAATGTTATTAAATAAGTGCTAAAATATTCATATTTGCACCACTTTAAGAAGGCTATGTCAAACACCCATAACTTAAGCACACGGATACAGGAATGAGGTAGTTCAAGAGCAGATTATGATGGCCCATGGTGATGCTGCTGCCATAGGATAAGTGGTCACTGATAGTGAGTGTGATGGTTTGGCTGTTAGCTGTGTGAGTGACACTGTTGTACGTAACTATAACTTCAGCAAAATTTTCGACTTCCAAGTTAAAAACCAAGTGGTTCATAACTGTGTATGAGAAAATAAACAGGACATTTGAAAAACAATAAATCACAACACCAACCTCTGTACTTCCCTTCCAAATTTTCTTTATATGATTACCGTCACAAAATTAAACACACACACAGACACAAACACACACACACGGTTCAGAGAGAAATTATGTAATAAAAATAAAAAATAAAGTATGTAATAAAATCAAACATTTTCAACTCCATCCTAGGGCCACTGACTGCATATAAACCACTACGTGCTACAAATAATTTTTATTTTGGAGGATGAATACTGGATCAACAACACAGTAAGGTAAAATTCACAACTCAAGAATTGCACCTGAGTGCCAAAAGGAAGCACTAATAACTACTTTTTTGCAAGCAAATTCATGCAGCTGTTTCAGCACCAAATCAAATCCAAAATGCACAAAACTAATAAGTAAAACAACCCTCTTTACTTAGAGTGCAAGGATAAAACTTTTTTTCTTCTTATAAGTCAATGCTCTTTTATCTTCACAGACTTAATTGAAATGTTGGAGGAGATGATGGCAAGAAACCCTGGTATCTGAAGGCGATGATGCCCACATTCTGCATGCATTGTACACCCTGCAGACTCCTCAACACACAGCCCAGTGGCAGTGAGACCCTCTTCAGGATGAAACACTGAAAACAGACAGCTGCAACGTGGGGTAATGTGAACACAGCCAGCAGGCGTCACTATACGCATCTCCTCCTTGAGCAGAGCTTGCAGTCAAGGCCCACGCTCACCTCAGTGCAATGCTAGACCAACACCAGACAGGGAAAGAAAAACCACAATCTTTCCTGAGGGTCTCGGTCAAGGGGGTTCTGGGTAAGGAGTGTGCAGTGTTCTACTGCACAGCAGTTGTTCACTTTGACCACAGACTTCTTTCACAGACACGGGTTGCAGACAAAGTGCTACTTTCCGCTCTCAGGTTCCACTTATAGAAACAGGGTAAAACATTCGTGTCCATTGCAGCCCCCTGACACACACAACCCCTTCAACAGTCATCGGATCTGAACCCCAGCTCCTTCCCACAAAACATGCATGAGCTCACTGTATTTACCTGCAGGTTCCTCTTGATGATGGTCCTCCTCCTCCTCCTCCTCTACCGGGTGTTCCTCTGTTTCAATAAAACAGATGGTTATGAGGCCTGATGCTCCACAGGGATGCCCAAAAAGCAGTTTTGCAGAAGCAGGTTAAAAGCTAGAACACTTCTACACTCCTACTGTACATTACCTTTCAACATAACTTATACTTTATCTTTCTGTACAGTAGAACGTTTCAGCCATTCGTTATAAGAAACAGTATTATTTTTACATATAGGTCTTTAACAGATGTTTTTCTCCAAAGCAGCTTACAATACAAAGCTACTTAACACTTACTATGTACCCATTTATATAATAGGGTAATTTACACTCTATCCATTCAGGGTAAGTACCTTGATCAGGGGCATTACAGCTGGAGATGGGATTCAAGTCCTCTGAGTGCACTAGTGGCAGCTCTAACCGCTAAGCCACCTGCTATTCACGTTATACATCTAAAAGTTATCCGTATAAGTGAAATAACCAAATTACCTTTAAAATTTTTATTATGTATTCCTCCAATCTGTAGAATCTGATGCTTAAGTTCTGATTTCAATCTGAAAACTGTTGATTTAGACTCAGTGACAGGAAGTAGGAAATGAGGCTACATTTCCCTCCACTCTCTTCTTTTTAGGGTGGAATAAGCATGACATGTGTAAATCAAGGTACAGTGCAGAGAGGGATAACTCTACCCAGACCCAGGCAGAAACTTTCCAGAAGTGTTCCCCTCCATATTTACCTGGTGTCTCCACTTCTGCCTCCACCTCAGGCTGCTCCTCCGCTACAGCCGGTTCCTCTTCTGGAGGAAAAAAAGGGCAAGTCAGCAAGAGAACCGCAAACAAAACCGCGAGCACTTTCGCCATCAGTCTCGCTTTTGGGGTGCACCTGCTTCATCCACAAAGATTATGGCTACGTGTCGCATTCTAACACTTCACACAATGTTTAGGCAGTGGTCTGAACTCTGAAGCCAACATTAGCAGGTCTGTGCAACTTATAGTGTATCAGTGACGTGTTCAACTTCCTTTAACTTTGACACTCCAGCTACCGATGCTGCATCTGTGTTTGCAATTTCCTCAAGTTAGAATGGGCTGAATTTCTAAACAGTTTTTGTCACCAATGCACCTTCATGAGACACTCATTTATGTCTTAAAAACTAAATAACATGCAAATATGAACAAAGCAATTATTTTGGTTAACAAATATGCAATTTCCCAACAATATTGTAGTTAACAGATTGTTTCTTTGCACAAATAGTACAAAGTATGAAAGAAAAAAAAAAGAGTAGAACAGTGTTCACCTGCTAACTCTTCCTGTGTTTCTTCTACAGCAGCATCATCTGCGAAAATAAAATAGAAATAATGAGATTAATGAGTGTAAAAAAGTCTCTCTTGAATTTTTAGGATTGCATCAATCACCAACTGTACAAATATTGAGGTTTTCATTCTGGCTGTCAGTAAAACATATTTGGAAATTCTAGAAATTCTGAAAGAAAAAAGATAGAAGTAGCTTCACTTTAATTGGCATGGGAAACAGATGAGAGGTTCTCAGTTCCTATAATGTAAGGAGAACTGCACCAATTTCCCAGAAACAATTCTATTAAAATAAATTAATCTATTTCTAGTGTGGCAAATGAAAATTACAAGACTTATGGGGAAGATTTATCTTTCTGGGTAAAGGCCCATGTTACAAAGTTTCTCACACGCCACGCTAAACTTATTCATTCATGGAAGACACAAAAAGACAAGCCAAAATCAAGCCTGTAAGTACTGTCTGTTGCTTTAAAACTGTATACTAAAGCATGTTATACACCTGCGAGTAGAGTTCAACCACTTTTTCATGATGGTTTGGGCAGCAGGTGGAATAGTGGTTAAATCTGCCATCAAACAATCAAGAATTCCTAATATGAATGCCAATCCCACTGTAGCACCTTTGAGCAAGAAAACTGCTCAAATAAAAATTACTCAGTTGTATAAAAGTGTAAATCGCTGTAAAGGTTACGCTGTAAGTCACTTTGGAAGAAAGGTATGACCTAAATGAGTGAATTCTTTAGATAGACAACATGGCAGGTCTTGGATTCTCAGTCTGAGCAGGAACTTCCCATTACCTTTTCAGTTCTAAACAAGAGAGAACAGCAATGCTATGTTGGGCACAGAAGCATTCCTGCAACACAGTCTTCTAGAGATTTATAACTGAAGCTCATTGCTGAGAATGTTGACCCTTTAGCCAGCCTAGCAAAGAACTGCACTGTCTCCTCAACTTATGAACACATTTGAACCGCAAGCCTGTTCCTAACTCCCAAGTCACTTGTGTCTAAATCAGTCAGTAAAGGCTAAATGTGAGACATCCTCTGATTCATTTCCTGTAATGTTCTGTAAAAATATCAGACACTGCTATAAAACATAATTAAAAAATGTATTTTTAAAGAATTTGAAAAAAGTTGTCTCCACAAACTCCAATTCGATCAAGAGTTTATATTATTGGTTCCATAAATGTGCAATGTTCATGATCCTGTTGCTGATCATAAACACTGATGAACCCCAGGCACAAACTGTAGACACTGTGGAAGTGAGTTTTATTAAAGTGTGGGCTATACTGCTTGGGTGCTCTTTACTGCCATCTATCAGCTGGACATACAAACACAAGTTGTACTGATTTAACAGACAAGATAGATTTAATAAAATACGTAAGTGAAGAAATTGCATGAAAAAACTAATAGGAAAATGCTGGTATGTTTGAAAATCCAGAACTCAACTGTTTGCAACGCGGAAAACTTTTGTACTAATTCACAGGCATTTGTTATGCTGAGAGAACACAACCCTCCACTCACCTTCAGACTCTGCTATCGACTTTGCTTCAGTTTCTGAAGAAGAAAAAAAAAACATAAAAGGAAGTTAAGAAAAGGAACCACAGCAAATCAAGATAAAAGTGCACCCAGCCACCTGCTCTTCAAATAAATTCCCAGGCCTCGAGGAGACCAAACTGACCTGAATCAGACAGATTTTTGCAGGGTAAAATGGATGCAATTGAAATACACAAACCAAAAAAAGAGGTCAAAACAAAAACACAAATATTATATATGTTTAACATTAAGATCAGTTCTTATATGGGTGTTACATTGTAGTCCAAAGAATGATTCACTTGCATGATTACACTTGTGTGTCTGTATGTTGATTTCTGAGCTTCTGTCTGTGGGCTCATGCACAAGCAGGTCTTCTTAGGTGCACAGTTTCACTGGGCTCATGTGTGAATTCATGTGCAAGAGTTAAAGCTACAGACCTGCCTGAGTGTCCGGCTCCTCATACGAGGTTTCAGGTTCCTCTTCCGACTCTGCTGCGAACCAAAATAAGGAAGCCAGATGAAAGCCACTTATTACTGACACCTACTCTTGTCCTACAGAGAGCCCACAAAATCCTCTTTTTAATGACCCAAGTTATCCTTTTGGCATACTCTTCAGCATCAACAGATCACCACATCTTATATTACTCTGAAAAATGATGGGTTTTATCTCCTTTTTCGCCGAACCTAATCATGACCACTTTACACGTTGTTAGATCTTCCAGAAAACCCACAGCAACTTATGAGCAATAACCAATGTCACAGACTTCCACCAGTTTGTGTCCTGTGAGTCACTCAGGTCTTTTCACCCCCATGGAGTGACATAACATAATGGAAGCTCCACCCACATCGATGATTCCTTACCCACCCAAAGATCCATGGGCCAGCATATGTATACTGTCCCTTCTCCATTCAAACAGCAAGGCCAGCAGAGTGGGCCTTGGACCCAGGTTCTTACCACAGACTGCATGACAGGTTACCTGTGCACCACTGAAGAGACCATCTGTGTGAGATGTGAGCACCTACCTACTGTTTCCTCTGGCTGTGCTTCTTCAACAATCTCTGAAATAGAGACAAAAGCTACTTTCAAAAAGTCATTTGTACACACCACACCTTCCATAGCATTCATCAGTTCAGGTCTTTATACAGAACAACTCTGAAAAGATATGATGCTCAACATAACACATGATGTAGGGGGAAAAACACACACGCTAATTCTGAAAGGGGGAAAATGATAATTCTATGACAATTTTCAATGGAAACCACCCTTTATCTTGTATCTTATCTTGGATCATCCAAACATCTCAAACACTGAGCTCTCCAAGGAAAGTTATGCAGTAATGCAGTTACAAACGTACCTCCCTGTGTGTCAATTACAGCTTCTGTGTGGTCCTCTTTAGGATTTAAAAAAAAAAAAAAACATATACACATATAGACAAATGTGGTTCCAAGATAGGCACATTATCACTCAACACACAGTATAACAAAAATACTTCTTAAGATGTGCTTCATAATAATGTTACACTAAAATTAAATCAAAGTGTCTACCTTAATAAAACCCACATCTAAATGTAACAGTGGGAGGTAAGTTTTGAAAAAAGATTAAACGTACCATATGGATGAGCATCAGTATCATCGCCTGGACTGTCAACTAGATTCAGAAAAAAAAAGAATAAATAAAAAAACAAAAAACAAAACAACAAAAAAAAAACAACCTAGATTCATTTTCCACGCTGTCCTCTGTATTTACTCACTCATTTAGCCAATGTACATAAGTGGGTTTCTATACTTATCTAATAACAATGATTTACCCATTTAAACTGCACAGAGATTTTAACGGCATCCGTTCCTGGTTAGTACCTTAGACCAAGTGTCAAGATGCAGCAGAAGATAAGACTGGAAGCTGGGCCCTTTGAATGTAAGGTGGCAGCTCTAACCACTATGCAACCTGTCTGCCTTTGAAACACTTTGACTTAAGATGCTGACTCAGGAATCTGGCAGTACCTTCAGCCAACCATGTCCTGAAATCAGGCAGCACTAATAGCAAATTAGATTAAGTAATCTCATTAAGATTAACATTCCTTATTAGAATGGGAGCTGCCATGAAAAGCAGTTCAAGGAAACAAAGCTAAGAAGACTGTCCTAAATCAGGATTAAATCTACTAGTGGAATTCCTGCCCTTCATTAGCACTGTTTCTTCAGTCAGCCGAGTTACTGTGGATTTTCTCTGTAGGCTGTTCTCTTGGGTAAAGTCTTAAATGTCTTTTACAGGCAGATATAATAGGCTTTAATTTTAAGATGCAGGCAGGTGATAACTCTGAAGCCACACACTCGTGTGCAACGGACATCGGGGTGAAGTACCTGACTGAAACTCCTCATCCTGTAGCTCTGGAAGTGGAACAGCAGCTACAATGACAGTGGAAGGGAAGCGGAGTGAATGAAACGAGGGAGGAAAATCTTTTTGTCATATGACGCGAGGGCAGAAAACTAAGCGTTAGTCAAATAACGTGAACAGTAAGGCGCAGTACACGACACAACCAGAAATTATGTTAATCCATGATGTTGGACATGGAAAACTTGGAGGACAGGACGACACTAGGAGAGCTCAGCTAACTGTCTAAAGCAAGCCGTCGTTGCACAAACCTTGGATTTCAGATTCCACATCCATGCTCTGAGATCCATAGACTGTTACAAGCAACGAAATTACAATAAATGTTAGGCAAAGGCTCCTGTTTGAGTCTAAGGCCTTACAAAAGAAGCCAAAATGAGAGAATGAACCTCACCGTCATCCTCGGTGTCCTCAGAGACGTCAACGGTGTCTAGAAAGTGAATCGACAAGAATAGGATGAGCTTCTAAAACAGAAAACTTTTATAAAATTCAATTTAATTTGTTCACGTAACAAGTCTCAGATGAATACAAATGAAAAATTAAAACCTTGGACATCACTGTCCTCCAGAGCTGGAGCATCTTCACCTGCAGACAAAGAAAGAAATTAAACATGTTTTTATTTCTCATGAATATGAAATTTAAGAAAAGTTCAGATTTTTTTTTTTTACCTTGAGGAGGAAAAAAAACAGTACATAAATCCTACCTGCAAACTGCTCGGTATCCACAGTCGGGCTCGCCTCTGGTTCTGTAATAAAGTGAAGGAGTCATCAGCCCAGGATCACCCAGGTAGTCAACAACATGACCAGCAACCAGCACCGCAGTCATCATCTACTTTTGTGTCTCCTACACATTTAGATTAATTGATTTAACTGCTATTTTCTTTAAAGTCACAGGCTACCTATTCATACTGCTGGGTAATTTTTACACCAATTCAGGGTAAGTATCCGGAAAATCCCAGAACCTTCCGACTGCAAGGTGGCAACCCCAGCCACTACGCAACTGCAGCATACTACACCCAAAGAGGCGTTCAACACAGTAGCCATTCACTCTTGTCATGCTCAACTCAACATATGTAATAATAAAACAATAAAATTCAATATATGTAGATCACATTTTTTTATTAATGCAGTAGTAGCTGGAACAACCAGCTTAGCACTTGGTCAAAGTGTTTGACTGTGGTGTTACAAACATCTCCAAGAGCTGAGTTAACACTCCCAGGTACAAATAGCGCAATTTACCTGGTTCCTCTTCGACAGTTTCTGCTTGCTTTGTAGTGCCCTCCTGAGGTTCTGTGCCATAAAAATGGACACGATTCACACTCAGAACAGAGTCTCTGCCAAATCACCAAGACATTTTGCTCTTTTGGGGGAGCAGCAGAAATCAGTCAAGAGTGCAGGACACAGGCCAGAAACTCATCTGTGCCCCATGATTTATTAAAACAGATTAGCAGTCCATTTAACAATTAGTTCCTCAATAAATGTTTCTTGAACATTCTTTACCCAAAGGTAATTAACAGGACAAACCAATTAATCTTGCGTGATCAATTAATAGTTATATTATTTAATCTGAGACTCCAGCCTGCAAAAGTGTTTCAGTTCCAGCTAAGCCCAGTTAAAATAAATGCACACTTGTAAAATTTACACTTACATTGCAGATCAGCACTTTAAGAGGATACTGGCATAAAAAATGAGTACTGGACAAAACATATTCTCAGCTACATTTCATATAGAAAAATATGGAGCTTGCATATCTGAAATATATTTAAAAAAAAAATAATGAAAGATGACAAGAACATGAGTCATAATAAAAAAATTCAACCATTTTTTGCTCCCTATCTCAGAGATATCTTACCTTCATAAAAAGGCTCAGCCTCCACCTCTACCTCAGCCTCTTCAGTAGCCTCCTCCTCTACAGCAGGCTCCTCTTCCACCTCTGGCTCAGCTTCTACCTCTGCCTCAGGCTCTGCCTCTACAGCAGGCTCCTCTTCCACCTCTGGCTCAGCTTCTACCTCTGCCTCAGGCTCTGCCTCTGTAGCAGGCTCTTCCTCTACCTCTGGTTCAGGCTCCACCTCTGCAGCAGGCTCTTCCTCTTCCTCTGGCTCAGATTCTGCCTCCACAGTTTTAGTTTCATCTTTGGGCTCCTCTTCCTCAACCTCCTTAGCCGATTCCACAAGTTCCTCCTCCTCGGGCTCCTCAGCCTCCACCTCCTCCTCTGGCTGAGAGACCTCCTCCTCGTCCTCCTCCTCCTCCTCTTCCTCCTCAGCCACCAGTTCTAGCTCTGGCTCAGCTGCCTGCTCCTCCAAGATCTCTGGATCCTCTTCAGCTGGTTCTGAGGGTCATGCAGTGAGACACAGTGCCACACTTAAAATGGGAAACTGACATCTGCTGAAGTGCCAACAGATCAGTGTTCCCTGTCTCTGAGGTGGTGCTATAATATTGTACTCTTCTAATGAGGTAAGAATACATGAATTATGCTGTGACACTCCGTATACATCAGTTTTATTTCAAGATATGGTTTATGGCAGGAGTCAGAGGCAGGCCCATGTTAAATTTGCTGGAATGGTGTTGGTTCACATCTAAAGTGTAGGAAGGGCACCTTAATGGCAACATGAAACAGGAAAGTCCAACCATGGAGTGCAAGTTATCCTGGCTAACTCAGCAGGGGAACTAAGCAAGGGTACAATTGGGGGGGGTGCTCATGTTCATGTGCACACAAACACACACACACCTGGAGGCATCTGGACTGTTTCTTGCACACGACTTTGGACCACCTCTTCCTCCACTACTGGTTCAGGTTCTGTAAGTTGAGATTGCATTCTACTTCAGAATAGCAGAGCAAATATTTTTCTACACTGTTTTCCCATTTCAAATAACATCTTAATAAACTGCCCAGCCAAAAAAAAGTTACACACTAGTATTTCTTTGGACCACCTTTAGCTTTGATTACGACATGCATTCGCCGTGGCATCATTTCGATAAGCTTATGCAGTTTCACATTCATTTCAGTCTAGAGTTGCATTCATTTTTCGCCAAGAGCTTGTATCGATGATGGGAGAGTCGAACCGCGGCGTAAAGTCTTCTCCAGCACATCTCAAAGATTCTCAGTGGGGTTAAGGTCTGGACTCTGTGGTGGCCAGTCCATGTGTGAAAATGATGTCTCTCTCATGCACCCTGAAGCACTCGTTCACAATTTGAGCCTGATGAATCCTGGCATTGTCATCTTGGAAGAAAAAAAATCCACTGATGGAAAAACCTGGTCATTCAGTATATTCAGCTCATCTCATTTTTTGGGCACATAATATTGCTGAACCTAGACCTGACCAATTGAAGCAACCCCAGATCATAACACTCAAGTTAAATCCAGGTGGTGATCTTTTTTTGGAAAGGCAGTGTACAAAGATACCTGTAAAGAAACCATGACCATACTGCAGTATGCAGGACAATTTAATAATATCAATAGGGTGAAAAAATTAAAAATAATTCAGTCTCTTCAGCAGATGCATATCTTACTCCAGCACTTATACTGGTCCTGTAGACCTTTGGCATCAGAGTTCCTTCAAGGATTTCAAACCATCAGAGCCTTGACCTTAGTAGAAAGTCTATTTGGAATGTTAGTCAAAATATTGGCATGGTCCTTACACTGCATTACTCCATTACAATATTCAGCTACACAAATAAGCAAATGCTTGCTGTAGATATAAGTGTCAGCAAAGCCACAAATTAAAAGATTCCAGAGTAAGCATTTTAATGGTTATGGATTTGTAGTAAAATAATGACTGTTTTCATGGGATGCATTTTTCTGTTTTTCAACACAAAGAACAGTTGGCTGATGAACTGGCCCTATATAAAATATGGGTGCAGGTAGAAAACCCTAGATATGGGAAAGTTCTTATAGTAAACTATATACTTTTTAAAAAAATATTTTATGTGTTTGCATATTCTGGCAATGAAAATAAGAACATGAAAGATTTCTTGCAGGAAATTACTACTGCAGGAATATATACATAGACTATATGGCCTAAAGTATGTGGATGCCCCTTCTAATGAGTGAGCCGAACTGTTTCAGCCACACCCACACAGCATACAAACACATTCTGGACAAGTGTGTGCTTCCAGCTCTGTGGCCACAGTTTGGGGAAGCTCCTTTCTTGCTCCAGCTTGACTGTGCCCCCCTGTGCACCAAGTGAGATCCACAAACAAATGGTTTTCCCAGGCTGGTGTGGAAGAACTTGAGTGGCTGCACAGAGCTCTGACCTCAACCCCACTGAACACCTTTTGGATGAATTGGAACTCCCAACATCGGTGCCTGATCTCATTGATGTTATTGTGGTCAAATCAGCACAAATTCCCACAGTTGTGTTCCAAACTCTGGTGCAAAGCCTTCCCAGAAGAACGGGGACTGTTATAGCAGCAAAGGGGGCAACCACTCCATGTTAATGCCCACTGGTTTAGGATGCATGAAGGACCTATGGGGGTGATGCTCAGGCATCCCCATACTTTTGGCCATAGAGTGTAGAGTGAATTATACATGATCCTTTAATATATACTACATACATGATATTGAGTTTAGTCATAGATTTCATGTAAATTCAATTAACTGGAAAAATAGAAACAACAGCTTCATGATGGATACATTCTGATTCAACTTTGTTATTCCACTTATGTTTATTGCATAATCCTTTCCAGCTGGATCCATGCCATTTCCTGATTCTGCAGAAAGATTTACTGAAGAAAAATCTTATTAACAGTAACAATGGCCATGTGTGTTTGATAGGATGGAAACATTTCAGCAAAATAACATGGGGTGTAAAAGAGTGCACTGTATTTCTGACTAAAACTATGCTAGATCATGTTAAGTCCTTGATGACAAAAACAGGTTAACATTAAGTGTAAAAATCTTCAATTGTGAAATTAAAGCAAAGTTGGGCTCCACTTCTGTCATGTGACAAAGGCACAATGATTCGAGTGACCAAAGACAGCAAAATAAAGCTGTGGCTTTCATGAAGAACAGTTTACTGCACTCATGAGAAAATGGCCAACTAGACACAGCAAGAGTTTTTGCTCACACCACTTCACCGTGGTGATGCGTAGCATGTAGGGTATGGGGAACACCTGCCGGGAGATGTGTCCTCTTTCTACGCTGTCTTTTTCGACAACGTACCAAATAATTTTATACAAAAACAGCGAAACTGAATGGGCTTGAATGTGGAGCACGGTAGAGGGAATTGCTGCTGCTTGTAAGCTTTGTGGTGACAACCCAGGTGAACGGGGTCAAAACAATGTTGCGTCACTGATTTTTGGCAGCAATGTGCATATGTGTCAATACTTGCTGTTGCGTGACAAGGCAAGAAGCAGCGAGGGAATTTAACAAGGGCTGACGTGTATGCCAGTGAAATGGGCTTGAGTGAGAAACCACAAGCACGTGGCCTGAGAGAAGTAACGCCGCAAAGGAGCCCAGATGGCTGCTTGCTCAAATCTTGGACTGAACAACTGTTTTACTCTTGAACAAGGTTTTAAACCAGAAACTTTACAGGAAAAAGTACTGTTGAACAAGATTTTAAACTAGAAACTCTGCAGGAAAAAGTACTGGACTACTGTAAAATGTTAGTACCTGGGCAACACTTACACAAGTGTACACTTACACATAGAAAGAAGAGTGAAGAGTGAAGGCAAAGTAACCTGCAAGCATCCTACGTACATCTCTGGGAATTGCTGCATAACAGCTGGAACCACAATGGGCCACATTTCATAATCAAAGTTCAAATAGTTTGTGGGGAAAGTATAGTCCAAGTATAGTCAGACTTCAATTTAGTAATGTACAGATGCAAATCTGTGAGTGACTAAGGTGATGTCATTTATGTAGGTGTGGTCATACCTGGCTCCTTCACAAGTGGTTCTGGGGTGGCCTGTGGTGGTTCTCTTGCATCTCTGATGGCAGGGTTCTCCTTCAGGCCTAGACGTTCCAAAGACTGGTTTGAATTTACTGAGTGCTGAGTCTCTAACACCATTATTTACCTTTCAAACTTAGTTAGGGCCCAGAGAGGACTACTTGTGAGATGAAAATATAAATCAGCATGAAAGAGCAGAAAGTACGGAGGGAACGTGAGAAAGCTGTTGGGATGGGTGTGAAACTACCAGCACATTTCTAGAAATAAGCGGCATTTTAACACCGGTGAGGAGACATTCACATATACAGTAAATCACTTTCATATAGCAATGCATAAAGACTACTGAAAAAAACACAATGTAAAACACAAGTGACCTTGGTTTACTTTTGTTCTCCGTCCATCATGACTTAACCAATGATCTTCTAAAGAACAGTACAGCAGTATTGGGAAACAGAGCAACCAAGCCAATGAACTGTTTTCCTCATTTTAGCCAGAGTTTGCAGGTATTAAAGAACGGGAACGAACTGCTGTCACTGCCTACAACACAGCATTCCCATCACACAGGGACGTGTCTAAGCTGTCTGTAATAGCGGCTCGCTCGCCTCCTCCACTCCTGCAGCCCGGAGGCTGAACACACATGACTGGCATTTCATCTCTGAGGATTTCCTCTGCCAGCTGGACGAGAAACCAAATTTCTAATCAGACAGGTTTTACTGCGGTAAAAGAGTCCAACCAAGCCCTCATTTCCACCCCATGTGACACATCAACACCTAAAACCTGAAGCATGTTGAGAAAGGAGCTCTGCATTGGCAAAATCCAGGTTCTTATTTTAAGGATAGAAACAGTGACTCTGAAAATCAAACTGGTTTATTTCAGAAAGATACACACAATACCTACTTTGCATTGTTTTTACAGGCAAAAAAAGGCAAGCAGACCTTTATTAACATGGCTGAGCACCAGCACCTGACATTTCAAAATTCACAATTACAAAAGCTTCTGAATTTCAAAATGACAGAACGTTACAGCTTCCTTTGCTTCTAATGAGAATTCCAAGACGGTTCTCTTATAGAGCTTATAGCTTAACCAAGTCTAAAACACTACTGTGGTAAGATATACATTTAGCAAGACACGGTGACTCCTCATGTTATAGGTTAACTTCCGAAATTTCAAAGGTTCAGTCATTTTCCAGTTCAAGTGCATTTCTTCCCACTGATCTACCTTCTAAAATTTCTACTTGTAAAACAAAAACAACTTGTATTTACACAACCAGCCCATAGATGTAAGTAAAAGGCAGAGTAGGAGGGCGACAACATAAATTCAGCTGAAAATAGTGTTTACAATTAGTGTTTGATATTGGTGAGTGTAAATGTAACTCAAAGACTTTTTAAATAATAAATAAATTTATTATAGCTGTATCAGTGGTTTTAAAAAACCTACACACTAAATAAATCAAGGGATGTCTGTATGCTTTTGCTTTTTGTGACTCAGAAGTACAACTGAACTTCAGATTTATGAAAAAATTGAGTTATAAACTTCCGTTGTCTATTATGACGCTGGTAAGCTGACAACTTAGTGTCTTTTCAACACCCTTTTCTACTCAGTGCTTGAACTTCCCCTGAAAACTGTATGCATTTCCAAAGCACTGGAAACTGAATACAGTGACTGGACAAGATGCCAATGTGAGGAGGCCTTTTATTCCATACATCTCCACTGGGCCTGTGCCTGTATGGGGTCTCTCCCTGTCCCATCAAAACTGACAGATTTCCTTCTGTGTTGGGACTTTGACATAAAATGAAAAATTTTACTCATTACAGATCACACACCATGGGGCACAGCAAGTCTTATTCCTTCTTGTCCCCTTTATCTGACTCCTTGGGTGTTTTCTTGGATGTTGGTTTCAGTAAATCTTTTGAGGAAAGCTTCTCCTCCTTCTTACCAGTTGCTCTGCCGTCCTTGTCAGCCTTCTTGCCATCCCTCTCTGATGACTCTGATTTGTCTTCTTTCTTGCTTTGAGTTTTCTTCTCTGGTTTTCCCTCCTTCTCCTCTTTGGGCTTTTTCTCTTTCTCTGTCTGCTCTTTCTCCTTAGTTGTCTTCTCTTTCACATCTCGCTCCTTTTCCTTGGTTGCCCTTTCCTTCTCTGCCTTCTCCTTCTTAGCCTTTTCTCTTCGCTCTGCCTCTCTTTTCTTTTCTTTCTCCTTCTCTTCCCTTGCCTGGTTCTCTGCTTCCTCTTGAAGCCGGGCCTCCACTCGCTCCCTAGTTTTCTGTGCAGCAGCTTCTAACCTCAATTCTTCCTCTCTCACTGCCTGCTTCTCTACTTCCTCCTTGGCAATGATAGACCTCACTTCAGCCAAGGCCATCCTGGCAATCTTTTTGGCTTCAATCTTCTCATGGATCATTCTCAGCTGCTCTTTCAAAGCTTCCCTCAGCTTTCGTCCAACTTCTCGAGTAGGGTGCTCTGAAGGTTCAAGAAGGGTCTCAAGTCACTGACGCAACAGTCAGAGCTTGGTGCTACAAGTCTGGCCTAAGCAAAGGACCAAAGGTGGCAAGATGCAACTTACCTGATGTTGGGCTGAAGTGTAGAGTCCAAGCAAAGAACACAGGTTAAAAGAGGCCGTCCATTTTCAAATGTCACAAAACACCAAGCCAGTGAGTTTGTGAGTTTCACTGCAAAACATCTCTTGAATGAGAGGTTTAAATAGCTGCAACAGCTTATGAACCAAAAGTCATCAGGTGCAATCTCCAAGAAAAAGCAAAACCAAGTACAACAGGCAAAATGGGATGCTTGTTAGACCAAAGCAAAGCATGACACGAGACCTTCAAATGTCACATGGACCTTCATCATAGTCCAGCTCACAGCACATAGGAAAACCAATGCGTGAAACTGTGCCACTGTGCAATTCAAGAAAACATTATCACTCCATCAGCTGTTTAGAGTAAATTTTATTAGTTTTATTTAATACAATAAGATACAACAGGAAAGGGTTTGTTTACCTCACATCTTTTATGAATACCAAGTAAAAACCAAAGTAAAATTTCACGTCACAAAGCCTCTAAATAAAACCAAACAAAATAAAACCAAGTTGTTAGTTTGGTGCCAGGAGTTGTTAAAGTCAATGATCTTAGTTTCTGTTGTTGCCAGTTGTTAAAACATGCGAAACGCGAAAAAGTACAGTTTAAGTCAAACTTGCCAAAATGTCAAACTGCAGTCACCGTATTTGCAAAAGCAGACAAGGTCATGTTTGAAATACCTTTTGTTTTGTCTTTTTTCGTAACCACTTCTTCTGGCTTCTCATCTGAGGTGTTTGAATGGAAAAAGGCTAGTTAGAAAGGAACTCTAAGAACTGGAAATTAAATGGGCCACATCTAAAAACGCAGGTAAAGATGCACCCAATGCCGAATAATGGCATGGATCCAACTACAGCTGCAGGGAGGAATTTCAGACTTTGGAGCCTGTACATTGAGTCCTCTCTCCCTGCTGCTGATAATTTGGGGAACAACAGGACGGTACAATTTTGGCTTTGTTTACTCAGTTGTGTGTGATGTTTGCTGGAACAGACATTATGCTGACAACAGGTAAAGTCTGTCCAGGCCTTGTCCTGCAGTCCATCCCAAATCATGGCAGACAGCTCGCCACACAGCAAGAGTTTGCTCTCCAAAAAAGCTGTAGCTCACAAAATCAACAGTCAACACCCAGACAAAAGCCAATGAGGGAATTTAAAAGCACTGGTTACAGGTTTAGCTGGATACTTGATCATCAACATTGGGCCACCTTGTTAATTTTAAGCTAAATCTTCTCAACCTCATACACTTTAAACTAGAATGTATGGCGCTGTCAAAATTAAGATATACAGCAAATATGAAAATCAGTGTTTAAACATAATTGAGGCTGCACAACAAGGGAAAGGAGGTGGATGCCCAAATCAGAACCACATATTAATAAATTAACATTAATAGTAATATATACAAATACTTCAACCTGCATATTAAAAATACAGATGACCCCTCTCGCCCTACATTTGAGTAAACCAATCATGCAGTTCCTTTTACTTCCCTTTTTGCATCACTTCTACAACTACATTTGCTTACATGTTTACTAGGGGACAGTGATGTCTGACCTGAAACTGACAGCATTCTGGGATTTTCCTGAGTCACACAAAAGTGGTGAAACACTTTCACTCAGGAAAACTTTCAGAGCCTCAAACTGCACCTGACCACTTCCTCAAACCCCACACCAGATTGCTGGGTTCCAGCACTGCTCGGCAGACAGGACTTTAAATGATAAAAGCGCAGCCAGACATGCATGAGGAACAGGCACGACTATACAGGCCATCAGTTACCCCAGTCAGAAAGTACCTTTCGGCTTCTCTTTTTTCGGGGCAGGAGCTTCTGCCGGCATGATGTCTAACGTTTCATAAAGAAAACTGAGGTTAAAGTAAGGTCACAATGGATTCTGTTTTCTCCTTATTCAGCAGGTCTCGCAGATCAATGCGATTCGAACACCAAAAACAGCATGTGCTCTGTTCTGCAGCCCAAAACCGAGCAATGCAGATGGATGCAACAAACTTAACTATCAAATACGTCACTGCTGTTCTGGACCAGGCCACATTTACAGTGAATGTCTGCTTCTTGTTTGATTTCCACACATCATTTTTTCCTCATTTGGTCACTGAGGCTCCTGACTTTTTGTGTAAACAGGGTGTGAACTCTGGCCTTTAAGCCCATGTGTATAACTCATTCAATGATAGGCATGAACATGCCATTTTAATTTTTCAGTTATACTTTTAGTACATAAATTATCCATCAGTGCAAGATGTGACATGAGGTGCCAAATTCTGAGATGTCATGGGGAGAGGGTAACTGTAATGCAATGATTTTTAAAATTTTTTTTTTTTTTTATCATGCAGTCAAGATGATCACATCTGCAGTGATATTACTGATGACCAAGAGTTGCAGTGATGTACGGTAACCAAATGGCAAACTGAGCATATATACACCATGTATATATACTGACTGCATGCCTTAATGAAGGTATTGAAGACACCAAAAACCTAGAAGAAAAAGCAACTGCTTTCAGAGCATCTGTACAATGAACACTCATGGTTTCCTCTTTCTAAAGCAGTGCAGCAATACTTAGCAGGCCCAAGCTAAGACAGCATAACAGCATGTTTTCTCAGTCTTTGCTAAGACATCTGGCTAGCACTTCCTTCTCAACCTGTGCATGAAAACAGTTTCAAGTTGCGCTGATGCATCTGAAGCTGCTGTCCCAAAAACAGCTATGCGTGATGTGTCACTGCCACGATGGTACCACAAAAAAAGAAAAAAAAATTACGTACAAAAAGTGTTAGTTTTAATTTCAAGCATGATGGTTATCTGAGTGCATCCATTTAACACGTCTGCAATATGAATCACGTTACAGGTGTCAACATTTCTCACAATGTACTACTTTCGTTTCTCACACGTGTCTACAAAAAGTGCCAAAATAATTTATACAGACGCTCTGCTATGATCCTAATGGCCAGTAGCTCTTTGTTCCAGTATAACTCTGTGTGTATAACAACCGGAGTGAAAGAATAAAAACCCAAGGACAGCAAACAACATCTGGAGAATGAAAACTTGATAAACAAACTGCAGCTTTTCGGCTGAGTTTGCTTATGAGTCTGAAGATAAAATGCCTGATGAACAACAGCACCGCTCCTCTGTGCACTACCTGCACATAGCAGAAACAGATATTTGACAGATTGAAAGAAAAAGTGATGCTCTCGGCTAGCTGGCGGTGATTGTGGTTAACAGTTGCTGCAAGAGCTGGGGGTTCGGGCTGAAGCATGGGCAACATATCAAGAAAGGAAGAAATAAAACAAACTCATTCTTTGGCAGAACTGCAAACTACATCCCCGCAGAGCTGCTTTTTTTCTGGAATGAAGGCAGGGAGGGGGCGCTAGCTTTCATTTCCTGAGAAAGGTACGGCCTGAGCGCAGGGCACTGCGATTTGAAAACCTGATCCTTCCCAGATATACAACTTCTGTTGACAGATTTGCGTCTCCATGTGCAACTGTGAACAATAACACCAGAGCGAGAGGAGGCGCTGTCAAAGCATACCAGCAACCCCAACTATGCAGACTAGCAATGTAGAACAAAGTAAACTAAAACTGAGAAAATAGGGTGGCAATCTTTGACCGGTCACTATACGTGTAATCCTTATCTGTCACCATCTTGCTTCAGTTCACAATCGAAGCTAGTGAAAGCAGTAATGAAAGACGTTTAAGTTAAGAAAGCCATGACTGCTGACCTACATAAAAAAAAGCTCAAACTACTTATAAAACATAAGTTTGGGCTGATAAAAGCTTTATTATATATATATATATATATATATATATATATATATATTCAGCTAAAACCCTAAAACCCTAGACGTGCATCAATTTACAAACAATAAAAAACATCAAATTTAACATTCAGGTGGAGCAAGACATCGCAATGCGTAGGGCGAACAATTTATCTCTTAGCATGTACTTTACTAGCTTGAGTAAATAATTGCGCACATCCATGGGGGGGGGGGTAAAGATAACACACCAGCTGGACTGTACACTCAGCGTTTACACTATAAAATGTGTAAAAAGTGGTAAATGTTCCCCATTGGCTGATTCCACGAGAGAAAATTCCCCTGAGGTGTGTCAACTGGGTGTCTCCTTTTTACGGCCATTAATTCGAAACGTGGAAAGCATCGCTGGAAAAAGTAAGGATCATCACACTTCCAGTGAGTTCCGCCTATAAGGAGCAGTGGGCCCAAGGAACGAAATACAGGCTGGTCGTGTCGCCTTCGATCACCGTCAGCTGGCGTGCAGAGGAGGGACGACGCATAGCTATTGGTTTTTCAGGTCTAAGATCACACCCTGAACACCTTCGCTCTGCGATGTGCCAGCGACGTCCTCGGTTGCGTCAACCTCTTCGTCCTCCGCCTTCTCGAATGGTGTTATTACGTCATAGAGAAACGCAAAGAACCCATAAAACCAATCGGAGCCCTCCTCTGCTAAAATATCGAGCACTTCCTCGAGGAACTCTGAATTTTCATTAGCGCCATCTTTGGTGAGGCCTATGCAAACAGAGGACAGACAAAGGATGGAGAAGGGAAAGGGGAAGAGCGCGAGAGAGAGAAAGAGAGAGAGAGCAGGCACTAGTAATGCAGGAAAAGGGAGAGACTCTGTGCTCTATGCAAACCTCGTGTACGGTAGAGCTGGCGGTGTCTACACTGAAGGAAGTGAGGCGATTGCTAACAGCCTAGCAAAACAGACAGGCAGTGTCACAAAGGTGGAGCAGGAGGGATGCCAGGGCACTGCAGCAGGAATGTCAGAGAAGCATGGAGAGGAAATCAGGCGAACAGCTCAATCATTGAGCCCTGTATGCAGAAGCTTTCAGCTCAGCCCCACTAGCAGGAAGAAATACCCTAGTGACAGATGATAGAGGAAATATTATGCAAATATCTGTTTTTTTTTTTTTGCATTACCAAAACCTTTTTGCCCTGCTTCTTGGTTCTTCTTCCTAGTGCTTTTTTTTAAAGGGTATAATGTAAATACATTTTTGCCATGCCATTGGGCTGTTCAGCATATTAACAGGACTTGTACACACCGCACTGACATTTACTGCAATGAAACCCTTCCCGTTTGTGCATTCCCTCCTCTTTGAATTACTGTTTTTCCTCTGCTGCCTTGTCATCCACATGCCTCAAGTGAAAACAAAAGTTTTTCTATTCACCAGAGAACAAAAGTTAACCAAAAGTCAGTCATGCAGAAGACTTAAAAACGAGTTTTGTTTAAAAAAAAAAAAGAAAAAAAAAAAAAAAAGGTTGTCCGTTCACTTACCTAGAAGAACTTTGGCATCCTCTACGTCAAAATCACCATCACCATCTGCATCATAGGCGCCGAGTTTACCTGAAAGGGAAATATAGCTTGGTTAGCACACGTGGTCTGATCCCACAGCAGTTAGGGGGTCTGACCTCACTGACACGATCCAAGTTTTTCAGTAATGATCTCTCTTGCCCTTTTGAGACCCAGAGAAAAAATGTTTTGTTTTCACCCCCCAAGCATGCTAAAAAAATGCAGAAAATCATCACTAAGGTGCATTAGGAAACATTATTTTAAAATGTACAATTTAGGAGCTATCCTCTAAACATAATATCCTTTAGAAAGGACAAAAACAAAAATAAGTCAATTGTCATGGTTCACAACGTGCTCTAAAGTAATGTTAAAGAACTGGTAAGAAAACTATGTCTGAAGGACTCTGGTTATTTATGGAAATGTGATAAAGTAACTAGACTCAAGTCAGCAACCTTGGCCTGAGATTCACATCAGGGTTATTAATAGCATGGAGAATCCATAAAAGCATTCCTTGCACGTCTTTCACAATCTGTTCACTGGAATACAGTATGGCGACACGTATTGTTTTTTCCACAGTATTGTGCAGCAAATGGGCTGAGTTTAGCCCCACCTGTTTTTTTCCAGCAAGCAAATTTCACTGTTTTAAATGTCAGGAAGGGCACTTATGGCTGTTAATGTGCCAAGCTTTGCAGCAAAAGAGCAAAACCGTACCTTGCAGCACCTCTGAAATGTTATAACGGAACTCCTTAGCCCTGGCTGCATGCAGGATTAAGACAAGACAAAGATACATAAATTACAATCAACCTGGTCACTGAAACAAAACAGACTTTAGGTGTTAACAGAAATTATTAATGCCAATGACAATGTACAGAATTCATTTTACAGATTAAGAGAAATCATGCACAATTTTACAGACAGGAACAATGAGAAACAATATGACTAAAGTCAGTGAAAATTTAAATTCATTAATTGGGCCACTTTTTGAATTAAAAAGTTTTTATTTTGTGATACAGAAATACAAACTCTGATCGGAGTAGATGAAAAAAGGGAACGCTTTCCTCCATGACCGATGACATTAAAACTCACCTAGCACGTCATCGTAGTCCACCAGCCCGAACCAGACCACCGCCACGGACGTCCAAACCCCCAGGAGGGCCAGCACCATGAACCAGGTGAAGAAGGAGCTGCCTGAGGACCCCTCGGCTTTTTTGCCATTCTTATTGGCTGGCTTTGCATCTGGAAAGAAAAGAAGCCATCGAAACAGCAATGAGCATGTTTTTTTTAATAGAAAAAAACAACCTAATGCATCGACAAACTCATACAGCTATAATCTTTTGCCCCTTAACATTTATTTGACAGGGTACGCTGAGGTGTGTGTCAAATCTTTGAATGTCCTTCAAACAACTTAGTGCAGGAACCATTTGTGTAGCCACTAGTACAAAAAAATTCAGCAAAGTCCACTTTGCAGTCATTGCTCCCAGCCAGGTCATCCATTGTCTTTCTCACAAACACGGGGTCCTTGAAACATGTCAAGAGGTCTGCAAGCTCCTCGTGACATGCTCTTGACATGCTCTCCATCACCCAGCTTGCGTACTGCATGTGTGGAACTCCTTCATCATCACTCTCCGGGTAAAAAAACCATTTTAAAACTAATACCACAGATGGTGGGCAAGAAAGACTACAGGTGCCAATGGAGAGGCACAGAAAGTTCAACGCACCTCTTGGGAAACCACAGGCCCAGTACTGAGCAGGTAGTATCCTCAGTATTTTACTGCAGAGTGAAACAAGTCCTTAACCTAGCAGTGACGCTGCAGACCACATTAAAAGGTCATTGTAAATTAAAAGTTATTTTTATTTTTTTATTTTTAGGAGGACTGAAAGCATTCACAGTTCCCATTTGTGTAATTTCTCATATCTATCACTAGAGCATTAAAGAAGATCTTATATTCACTGCCGAGAAGTGAGTGCTTTTTGGCTTTAACCGTACGGGAAGTAGGCGTCATGGTGGTTGAGCTGTCAACTATCACAGAACTGTTCCTTTGCAATCAAAGGTGCCAAGTGTTAATCCCTGCTCCTGCTATAGTACACTTGACCAAGGTACTTACACTAAATTGATACAGAATACTCTGTCATATAAATGGGTAAATGACTGCAAGTGGCACACACCGAACCAAAAAAATGAAGTTAGCACAAGCTAAATAAATAAGTAACAGCACTAATACTACCCCCAAGCACACTTAAATATCACCAACCCAAGCATAAATACCCTCAACTAAATATGCAGAAGTACTGCACCATGTAAGTTCAATCAATTGGTGGTTACTCACCTCACTGCTTTACTTTGTCATAAATACAACTTCCTTCAGGGAACAGCCAAGTTCAACTGAATGTTAGAAGGTTAGAAGAAAGTAGCTGACAAGTGTGAACCCTGACCAGGTCTTAAGGCCAAAAGACATACAAGGTGACATTCATATGTACTGGTGCAGCTACTGCGAGTGTAGAAAATCTGTCCAAGGGTACAGCACAATGGTCTTAAAAAACCCACCCCTGTCTCCTTTCATCTCAAAGGCTGCAGTTTGAAAACAGCAAGACTCATTTTTAATCGGCTTGCTGTTTTTCATCCAGAGGAAAGGAGCTCACCTGACTTAAAGCCCCAAAGCAAAGTAGCTTAAAATATGGTTTTTGGGAAGATAGGAATTCAGCAAGAGGGCATTACTGAAATGTAACACAATATCCACACTGTTCCAGTCCTCAGCTTTCACTTCCTGAGCACATTCATAAAAATAATGAAGAAAAAGCACTTATTAATGGCTGTTCCCATCTCAAAACCGTGGTTTTACGGTACAGATGATGGCTTGTTTCTAAACTTCTGACTCTAAGTTTAGCTTGGGTCTCCAGAGACGTGCACTCCGTTTGCATGAAGGAGTTACTCAACTTTGCAGAATCAGAAAAAACCTCAGTCAGAGGCAACTTCAAATATTTTAAAATGACATGTAATATTCAAGACAGCTCATCTAAAGACAAAACGCATACGCTGTTTGGAACCGTACAGAAGAACCTATTTAATGGATTTCACAAGGTCCTTTTCCGGATCTCCAGATTACTTATCAAAAATGTATTAATTCAAGTCTTACTGAAAGAGAATATTTGGTAATTTTCATAAAGTGTTCTGCTGTCACATGTTCATGTCCGAAGCAACAGACTTGAACGAATGACTAGATGTCACCAAGTCGGATAAAAGTTAGCAATAACAACGTGCAGGGCTTGAACAAATGCTTGAGGACCTTTGTAACAATTCCATGAACTCAATGAGTCTAACTAAAGGTGCTGCACAAATTGCAAATAGCACAGATCATCTGTCACCGAAGGCACAAAACTGATGTTGTAACTTCAGACACTGACAACTCCTGCCAGGTGAGATTCACATTCCAGATTGTTCTTTTCTAAGTACAGTGTAACACTTCATAAATATATCATTACTACGTGCTGTAGTTACATCCAGTTATTTACCTGACTTCTTTTTCAAGCTTGGAGTAATTTGCCCAGTTATACTACGAGTAATTGTTGCTTAAATGAAGATAGGAACCTTCATCAACCTTGATCAGGAGGTAGGATTCAAACCGAAAACCTTCTTACCGCAATGGACGTTTTTCCACAAAGCTATTGTTTGAGCATATAATCCATGAATGCATGTTTGCTGAAATGCCTCCAGGATGGCTGTGAAGTACTCGTATTACTTCTGGACACAGAATGTCCATTTGCACCCAACTCTTTCATTTGCTACAAGAGCATTTGTTCCCGTTTTATTTAGAAACACATTAACAATTTCAGAATAGCATTTAGACCTATTGCCTTGCAAATCCAGGAACCAGATTTGAATCGAAATGCAGTACCGAGTATCAAAGTACTTACAAGGAACTGATACGGTGAGACTACCTAGCTATATAAATAGGTAAATCAGTGTAACATTATCTAACATTGTGAGCGGACCAGGACAGAGCTGCCAGATAAATAACGGCTAATAATAGTAATACAGGCCACCTTCAGTGACAGACAAAGGCAAAGACAAAGGGGGCCTCAACTACCGAAACAGTTCAGCTTCCGAAGTCCCTCTGGAAAAACACGTTTTTTTCTTAAGCTTGTCTGCACATTGGCCATAGAAGGAAGCAGCCTTTTTCCGAAAGAAGCATGCTGGCCACACGGCTCTGTTAATCCAAACGTGTGCCAGCGTGCTCTAAAAAAGACATGGTATAAATATGGTAGGATGTGAGAGGAGAATAATGAACAGGTGCAGATTCTAACAGGGCGCTAATGCATAGGGCCTTCACTGTCGAGAGGATTGGTACACACATAGCAAGCGTGCATACACGCACACAAACACCTGCTCATGTCGAGAAAACTTTCACAGGAACATTTTGAAGGGCTCATCTGCATTTAAAAAACTTCTCCAAGTCAAATTTGACAGTAAACACCCAACACAGTGATGGACTAACAAATGTGAACACCCGGGTGCGAGGACCGAACAACGACACTGTTCACACTCACGCCTTCACAAGTCAAGTAAAGATCTCCCTTGCTGTGCACATTTTTATCCCTTTTGAAGTAAATGCAGTCATTAAGGAAAACAAAACACTTCACAAACCATAACAACTGTATCCATAAAAATCATTCAGAATACAGAACTCAAGAAGCAATGGTTGCAAAAACGTTTGTTAATTTGCAAATCAATGTCTTCCCAAATTTTTCTTAAAGAAAGGCGTTAACTAAAGCTCTTCCATTGCGGTTCCTTTTTCCCCAGCCTGTGACACCAAATGTGACAGACTCTGACCCCACTGAACTTGCACGGCGAGCTCCATGCCTCGCCCCATTTCAGAACAAATGCTTGCATCCTGAGATCCTCTTGTATGTGGCGTCAGCCGCTTCAAGGACCTGCTGGGCTTACCCGGTTCCTCAGCCATTTGGTTTACTTCAGCGTTGGGCTCCCCCATTTGTCCAGGCTGCGTCAGATCCACGGGATGGAACGAGCTGAGCAGTGGACCACTTTCTGCCCTGTTCTTGCCCTGAACGCCGTCTGTGGCTCTCCCACCCGCCAACTCAGCTAGAACCCGATACAGGGGTGCGACTGCTTGCCTGTGGGGAGTATTTTTAGAGTCGCACACTGCACAGGCAGCGCTAATTTAGGCGCTTGTTCCTTCGTCCATGCGCCGACATACCTCCCAGAGGGGAGGACCTGGGAGGTCCCATCCAAGAGCCTGCCCTTCCACTGGGGGTGGGGGCACAAAAGAGAGGAACACCAATCCATCAACTGTTTCACATCGTTGCACCCTGATTCGTCTGCGGGGCACAGAGACGTGGCTGCAAGCATCCACCTCTCTGCCACTTCACATCAACAACAGGACGAGCCACTTCCCTTCCAGACGGTACCCCATCCCGACAAGGAGCGCTCGGAACTGTGCTGCTGACCATTTACGGATATTCTGTTGCAGGGCGCCGGCTGTGGTCCTCCAGTTCGCCTCTCCAGCAGGGTCACATAATGGGTCCCTGGCTGCAAATTTCCTGTTTCTGCAGCGCCATGGCAGTGGCAGGAAAGTGAAAGGGACCGACTGCCTCAGGGAACCGTACCAGGCATAGTGCGTTTCCGACCCTGGCGCACGTACAAGTGCAATGCGGGCCGCAGAAAAATATCCGCAAATTGTTTATCGATGCCCAAGGGTTTCATGGATGAAAAAAGGCACTCATGCCAAAGCAATGCTTTTCATCTAAGTTGTGAACTTTGTGGTCCACATGGAGAAGCACTCAACATTTTATGCCATTCTCTCCTGATCTTGACGGCAACCCTTCTATGTGGAGGAAAATACTACGAGCACCTTATATGAAAAGTACATATCCGACATGTGTCTGTAACCTTGGTGACAGGAAGACGGCCATGGGATGTGGAGCAGCCCGACACTCGCTGGACCAGCCAGGAAAAACGGTAATACTAAATGTTATCAAACCACCTGCAGACAAAGGAAAACTTCCAAACTGTGACATACTTGAAGAAGGACCCTGTGTTGAGGAAGAAAACTTAATGACATCAGCAGTCAACATCCATGGCTGCTTGAATTTATCTGCCTCAAGTATTTCTTTTGCATGGATATGAATATTATGTTCAGTCCACTGAGTACCGTGCATTGCCGAGAAACACCAGGCTTCTGTGTACCCTTCCTCACACCGGCACCCCTCAGGTAAGTGCTGCCCTGAAGGCTGCTGTCATTAGATAGAGACATGCAAATCATATACAATTTTAAGCACAATTTACATTTCGCCAGCAATGTATTTTTGAGGGATGAGCAGTGCTTCTCTTTTTTCTATCTGAACTTAAAAAGGCTTTCTCAGCAGTAAAGCCATTTCATTATTAGTTACCATAGGATGTCTGTCTATGTTAGCCTAAAATTAAGGCAACTTGTGCTTTTTTTAATTTTTAAAAAGTACATACCACTGTAATAGCCAAAGTGCGCTCCAAGAAAGTGGAGTACTAACACTCACATTGAGATTAAAAAAAATGTGGTATGCACATGAAAAATGAAAGAAAAAAAAAGAAAGAGGTGAGAGGAAAATGTGTCTTTGAGTGCACGCCTATAAGTTGTGTGCAGCAAACCATGGAACTGAGGATTGCGCATGAAAAAAAAAAGCACAGAAAACATCTGGCCGCCACCAGGGAGAGGATATAGCATGTTGCACAAGCACATAGAGATGCAAAAATGAGCATTATTATAATATCAATGACTAAAAAAGATGCGCACGGCCCAGCACAATATGTGCATGCGTGTCACAATGTTATAGCACGGCCGCTATAACGAAAAAGCACTAAACAGGGCAATGTTAAGCAGGACAAAGCAAGCAGATCCCCCTCCTCTTCAGACATATGAACAATTTAATGCAACCACAAGAGAAAAGCTTGCAAATGCCATATGAAATTATGCTTTGACACAAAGTTAAATAAATTCAAACAGTGCTTCCCTCTATGGCTTTTTCATAACTCAAAAGTTTTCCAGTCCTCCACTCGCACTTTTCCAAATCTTTCACAGGAATGCAAGACCAAATCTTCAGCATGCTTGTGGCCACATGATGCCTGAAGACCTGTTGTCTTTTTTTCAGGGAATTATGCTTACAACTATTTCTGGTCATGCCAGGCCACTTTACCACAGGATAAACTGTCTTGCTACTATGCAATAAGCCTAAAGACATGGATAACCAACAAGACATCAAACTGTAAGTCAACCAGTGCAATAGCCATATATTTGGAAACTTACAATTTAAAAAATTAAGTCTGAATCATTCCCAGAAGGAGTGGATGTGTGGATTTTAGTAAATAATTGGCCTCTAAATGCAAAAAGCATAAAGCTTATAGAGTTTTATGATGTACAATCTGTTATTACACTCAGCATATCACTGCAGCTGGTGCGCACATCCCTCTCTGTGGCATCCACACGTTCAGCCTTCTCAGGGGAACACCATGCAGCGTACACATGTACCTCATGTACTAAATGCTACCAGTTTATGATCCTGTTTGGAATAATGTGGTGATGAGGCCATTGCTTTATAGATGTAATAAATAAGATAATAGTAATAAAAATTGTCCATCACACACAACACTATATTATTATTGACCCAAAGGTAATACAATTTGGTGACAGTCATATAATTGTAACAGCTTTATAGATTTTTACAGGACCTAACCTGTATTGTAATTGAGGATGCATATATTAATAATGTACTGATTGTGGTTTATGGGAAAAAAAAATAAAAATAAACAGACAAAACAGATTGCACCCTGAGATCCTGTCCCAGTGGTACTTGTAAGTTGAGAAGCCTTGACTTCCCCTAAAGTAAAACATTTTCAAAGTTCTGAGCATTTTGGCATAAAGTGTACCATACTGAAAAAAGCAAAAGTTGAATGAATAAAAATAATAAACCATGCAACTAACAATGCAAAGACAAACACATGCTGTTATGAATCACCCCACAAACCAATCTGATTTCTGCGAGATTTTCAGTGTTAAGAAACAGCAAAGAATTGTAGGGGCAAATGATTTGCACAGCAAACAAAGCTAAGTGTTGCAATCCATTACCACTTTCTCTGTCTTCAACGAAAGGCCCATAAAAATGACCCATTTTTCCCCACAAAAGGAGCCATTCAGGTTAGAGAAAACCCTGGAAATGAATAAAAATTACATATCTGTCAACCAGGATCATCTGCAATTTAAGAAAATTAAAAAAAAAAAAACAAAAAAACAAAACTTGCTGTCACCCTGCTTAACAATGTAAGTAAGTATTTCAAACGTGAAATTCTGCACATCAATAAAGAACTAAATTTTAAAATATTAAGAGAATAAACTGATTCCATCACATACATTTTCAGTTTTGCCCCTAAGTCCTGGGAAATCAAACATAATTAATAAAACAGAGGATTAAACATCCTGCGTCACTGTGTGACCACAGCCCTAGCATTAAAGCCTATAAATAAAACAAGGCATAAACCAAATTTTATTTTGTATAAGATTATAAGTAACAGATGAGTTAGGAGCGCACAAAAATCGCTTCCTGTGTCACATACCGTATCAGATCCATCGTGTGCAGTGTTGAGTGTTTTCTCAACACACCCATAAATGCAAGTTATTACTGCAAGATCTTTAAATAAAACTATAAAAAGCTAGCCAGCAAACTTTTTTCAAGTTCAGCAGGTACAAAGTCCATCTCATTCATTAAATTAAGCACCATATTTTTGTTACTTCTGTTCCCCTGCAACGAGAGGTTCCGAATATCCAACATCCGTACGGGCCCCGCTATATAGCGCCCCGCAACGCGCTCACTCGCTTTGCGCACTTTCGCACGCTGGTCGCCCCTCTGACGCTAAACGTGTCCACCAGCGAAAAACATTGCTACCATCAAGGCAAACTTTATTATATATAGAATTTTAATTGAATTTTTATTAAATGTACGTATATATGAAAAAAAGAAAGAGCAAAACTATGCGATCGTGAGCACGGAGACGATGTCTGCATGACGTGCTGGCACTGAACCCCCCCCCACCACCCAATAGTTCCAGATGTGACTTCACAGGGGTCCCGACTCCCAAAAAAAAGCGAGCTCGAAGGCCACGTGGAACTCCTCGCCGTCGCCCCGCTTGGGACACGTGAACACTTCAGAAGTTCATTCAAAAACCGAAGGAAGCCAGAAATGGAAGTTCTGTTTCGCACGTTTTGCTCACTGAAGAGTACCCACCGACGCAGATGCAAAGGCATGCTGACCCCCGTCTTCCTACAGCGACTTAGCGCTGCGAAAACGTCAGTGAAAATCCAGCACATCTATCGCACGTCACACGGCCTCCATTAAAGCACATTTACTTTATGATGTGCACAATTCGCATTAAATACCAGATAGGCATCGAAATGGAAACGCAGGAAAGGGGGAAATGCAACATGCATGCTTTCCCTCACAACTAAGGATCTATGCACAACAAGGGAATTATTCTTATAATAATAATAATAATAATAATAATGATGAGGAATAATGCTTCAAAAATGCAGCAATCATTTTTCCTCACATCTCCATCCACCTCTGAGCATAGTTCACGATATTGCGTGTTATTTACAACAGCTTTGCGTCACTGAGAACCATTTATACGATTAAAAATAGCAAAATAGCCGAGGTTTCACACGACCCCAGGACCTTTCTACGCACAAGTTCCACAGGCCTCCCGCACTGCAATTAAACTGAATGCATCACAGTAAGCTGGGCATTTTATATATACCCACCTTTTTTGACTTGACCCTTTGAGTTCTTCTTCTGAGCCATTTTCGAGGAGCTATCTCACTTCGGATTTAATTTAAAGTCGTCGGCGACGAGCGACTTGCTCCAGTTCTCCCAAATTCTAACAGTGGCGAATTCTTTAAAAAAAAATAGAATCGAACCCGCTTCGCCCTCCTAAAGGAAAACCCACTGCAGCGCCTAGGTACGTTTGAGTGACTCTAGTCTGTGCCAATTAAAGCACAAGTTTGGTTTATGTGGGCGGGGAAATGCTGAAAACAGCCCAATAGGCGCTCAGAGGTGTGTGTCTGATTCAATCGTGTGGATGGGCCGCTGGTTAGAACCGCCTCGCGATTCCCTTCGCCTGCCAGCACGCGAACGTGGCAAAATGGAAGATGCGTGTCATCGCGAGATCTCAGGCAACGGGTCGGAAAGAACGGAACCACGGTGCTTACGTAAGCGTGAGAAGCAGAGCGACAACGGCGGGCTTGGTTGCGTTCGTGTTCCTTTTACCACGTCTTTTCCACGTCTACGCGTGGAAATGTCGAAAACGGGCATTAAACTCGATATCTGAATTAAAAAACGCAACAAAGATAAAAAAAGAGACCTGTGTTACTGTGGCAGGCGCGGGCACATGCACGTCGCCTCCTGCAGTTCTGATGCGGATGTTGCACCGTGTGCTATTTTTCCAAGCACAGAAATGACGGTTTTAAAGTGTATACCTATAGAAAGTTCTGAATATAACATCTTTTCCTATTTAATAAAACTTTAATTGTTGTCATTATTATATATTACTTTTTGCGCCAGTAATATAGTTCTTCAGTTGAAAGAGATTGATAAAATGTATCTTTCTGGAGGAGACTTGCATGTTTTGATCTTTGTATATTTACACTGTGGAAGAGACATATAAACCCAACACTACTGCATTTTAAGCTGAGACATGTATTTAAAAAATAATTTTAAATAAAAGAACTAACCCTTACCCTAGAATTTCTGGTCTGGACTTTTTGTTCCTTTTCTATTTTTGGTCTTGGGCTTTTTTTCTACAGTATTCAGTCGAAAAAAAAATTCCAGTTTATACTGTATTTGGAATGGGCAAAAGGGTCACCTACTAACTGAAGTTCACTGTTATTGAGTTTGGAAGTGGAAGAGAATTCCAAGTATGGTCATTTGTATTTAAATAAACAATGAATGACCTCCAGCATTTAAGTGCTCAGTGTTAAAATCTGCATGTCCACTGTAGGGATCCAGTGGTCTAGAGCCTGTCCTGGATGAACAGGGTGTGAGATGCTGTACGTTCTGGATGCGGTCCCAGTCGGTCACAGGGTAAAATATAAGAAGCTGCTTCCATTGCACCAATGGCATCTTTGTTTCTCTTTCAAAAGTGATACCTGTTTCAATTTGTTAAAGAGAAGCCTGTTTTTCCATGCATGCATTTTATACTTGCTGGAAAGACAAACGTTTTTGGATGTGGGAGGCACGGCTGTGTTCTTATTCATATAGGGGTTTCAAGATGGAAAAAAAGCCTTGACAACATAATAACAAATCACAGCATTTTGTCTTTGTTTTGTTTTCAAGGACGATTACATGAGTCTTGGACACACAGTGCAGCATATCAGCATTTTAACAAAACCATAAAATAAAATGTACAAAGATCCAGTTAATTTCAGTCCTGTCCTAAATATTTCAAAATTTTGTCCTCAGTGTTATTTCCATTTGAAACTGGCATTTGTCCCAACTTCTGTTACATAACTCCCCACATAAGTGGCAGGAGCCACAAAGGTCCTTGATCGGTATTTGGGCTTGTTTGTTTATTGCTCTTTAACTTTTATAGACCAGTACAAATTATGACTTGGAGCCATGGGGACACCATGGTGTTTCATGAGGAAAAAGTCAGAGGATTGCATTTTTGGAACAATATTGGTCACAGTGCATATTTTGAAAGGAAAACTGTAAAATCTTTGCTTTGGCATGATAGCTTCTGGACATAAAAATGATAAAAAAGGAACAGACACAGGAATTCATTATTATGTTGTCTCTGTAGTAAGATGCAGCAATATAGTCTGTCTGGCTTTTTTTAAGTTTTATACTAAAAAGCATGTTTATTAGTTTCCTCACAGTGTGAAAAAATCATGAGTCAGTCTGCCTTCAAACAACCCGTCAACACCATCAGTCAGAAACTTTATCCATTCCTGTTATATCTTATTTTTGGCCTGGCAGCGGGTGTACAAGCCAAGTAACAGGCTGATGACACCACACATTTTTCTGCTCATGCCTCATCTTTCTATGTCATGCAGAATATCTCCACTGATGACCACAAAGCAACCCTTTACTTTAAACTTCTGTACAGAGAGCTGGATTTTAATATGCAGAACCAGGTTTTAAGAGTTGCTTTTCTGTGACTTAATTCAATTTTCATAACTTAATTTAATACATTCTCACTAACAGTGCTCAATATTTGCTGTGCTGTCAAAGTATTATAGCAATTTATTGCTATAACTGGAGCAATTTGAAGTCTACATCCAACTTTCCCATGGCTATTTGAAACTCCTGTGTTATGATATTATGCATGCACATCTGCATTTTTTCTGTAATAGACCAGTAGTTAGACAGTTTACATTCCTAAAGTAAAATATGAATAACTTACTGTCTTCTGCTCTGTGCTGGTATTACAGCCTATGCAAATTTACTTCTGGTTCTGCTTCAGCTGTACTATCATTCACAAGTTGTTCAATACCTCAAGTCCAAGTAATCAACGAGGAGTCTCTTTATTGATCCGGCAATGGGTCAATATGCAAAGAATGCGCACCATGAAAACCCTTCTCCTCTAGGGGTACTTTCCCACAGCTTATATGATAATATATATGTGGAGTTTCATGAAATCTAAACCAGTAAAAGTAGCCTAACTACAACATAAAACTTACCTCTGCCAGTAACAAGTTGTTAAACAATGATTTAATACAACTATTATTAAGTTGTATACAGTCCCTTACGTCCCGCTGGAGCAAGAGTGATCTTCCAGCGGGACGTGAGAGACTTTAACATCCTGTGTTTCACTGAGACATGGCTGACCCCCCCTTGTGCCGGACCAGGCAGTGACTTCGCTGGACTCATTCTCTGTGGTTCGCATACTCTGGTTTGGTTTTTGTTTATTTTATTTAAAGCCTTTGGCTTTGATTTACCGTGGCATTGCATTAGTTTTTTTCACCAAAATCTACTATAATTCAAGATGGCGCCGACATGATGGCTGAAAATATAGTGAAATGTACTCAAATTGTACTCTATGAAGTCTGACTGTCTGTTTTATTATTCTTTACTTGTAAATTTTTTTTTTTCGAGTTGTTCTGTACCTGTTGAATCAGGACGTATTTCTTTGCATGGTATACTCGGTTTCTATGTACTTGACAAACTTACTTGTTCTTCTCCTACATTCCCTTTGTCATAAGAGCTCTGTAACACCGAAATTTCTCATTCGTGGGATAATAAAGGTCTATTCTATTCTATTCTATTCTATTCTATTCTCATAGATATTGAACAAAATGTGGCAACTACAATCTGCTTTTCCAAACAAGGGAGCAAAACATGTTTATCAGCAAGGACAAATGACAACAAGGACCAAGGCTAGGGTTTTTTCATCACATCCTCCCTTTGGTGCTTACAGCACCACCATCCTATGGGTTCCCAACACCAGAGAAAGTCAGAAATCTGAAATGGGAGAAAATAGCTCTTCAACCCCAATATCCCAAATAAACCTTTGGTCTGTAATGGGGAACATCTGTTGGCAGACCAAATTCATCTCCTATGAGAGGAATTTGGTCATCTCCTCCTGGTTCGCAGACCAAATTCATCTTTGAAATCTTTCAACACTGTCAGGTGAACATGGCAATGGGTAGGGTGGGCAAGCGGAGCCATGGTGGTAGACAATGCAATAATCCTGGTGAAAAAGTGGTTACATATTGCTTTCAAACAGGTAACATTAACAAATATAGACATAGGCTGGCTAAGAGGTGCTCAAAAATGCTGTAGCCTTAGGAACACAGCTGTCCCTTTAGCCAAGAGAAAATCCCAATGATTGAATTATAGTCATGGAACTTCTGCCCTTCCTCCCAAATCTTGCCAGCAAGTGAGGAGATGTGCTCAGAGTTGTCTGAAAAGTAGGTGCAACACTCAATGTCAATCCAAGGTCAGACTTGCATGGCCACAGTGAGCAAAGTAACCAACTCTGCATTTTATCTTCTGTGCTGTCAGCAGTGTGCTGGTAGCCGTGTGCTGGGAAGGCCTTCCAGGGCAGTCCCCAAGTTAGTGAATTCACAGGTTGCTTTCCCAGCACCATAGGATAGGCTTGGGTAGGCTTGTACTCACTTATGAAATAGACTTACAGTCAGCAGTACATATTTATATTTCCTACAAGTGGGCATTAAAATAAAATCCTTCTGCAGATGCATGAACAGCCCTATTTGTACTTGTAGTTGACTGAATTGTGAGAGCAATCTTCTCAGCTTCTGACTGGCCCTGTATGTTTTGTACAATTCTTATAGTTCTATAATAATACTAGGGCATGCTCACACACACTGCTCACACACACATATCACCCCCCAGTTGCCCATATAGGATGCACCATGTGTCACCCTGGCAAAAGGGCACATCCATGTACTAATTTTAATCCACAAAGTCTTATTTTTAATGACAGCAGCATTCTACAGAGCAGCCACATCTTTCAAAGAGAGAACCATACAAACTATGCTGGTCACAAGGCTTGTTTAAGTCACGGAAAACCTCAGGAAAGTTAGTATGGGTTTTGTGGAAGGCAGTAGCACGTGAAAGTATTAGGACAGCAGAAAATAAATAGTTAGTTAATGCTTTATGCCATGCATTGTAAGAAGAACGTTTGGTTTGGAAACAACAAGAATTCAAGCAACAAAGGGTCTCTAGGGTACTTCAATAAATTTGTTCCCAAAAGAGCTTTCATGAACCATGGCACCTATGGACCGCACTGATCGGGATTTAGCTGTTTCTCTTCCATGGAGAGCTTCCAACCTATTAATCCTTAATCTGGTGCCCATCAAACTAATGTGGGATTCAGGAAGACAAAATACACACACACACACACACACACACACACACACACACACACACACACAGAGGCAGTGGCATATGCAAACACAAGACTGTAATAGCAACTGTATAACTATAACACACAAGAAATAATTTTGGACACATCAAGATGGAATCGAGAGTTGAATGCAGTATTCATCTCTTTTTCTGCTTAAGAATCTAAAATTGGAAATATGATCATTTCAAACCCAGTTTATAAATATTGCTTACAGTTGCAGTTTTCACCTTAAACCATAACAGAAATACACATTTGCAGCTAAAAACATTTATGAACAGCAATGTACTTTTAATCATGACTGCTATGATTTGAATAAATTACATTGAATCATAAATCAAGTCTGAATTATTTGAAAAAAGAGAAAAAGGTCAAAACTCCTATAATGAAGATGACTGCAAAAGTTGCATCAGCGGTGATGTCACAGCTGTTTTTGAAGTGCCATAAAACTGAATAACTTATTAAATGATTTTTTCACAATTATTTCTGAAGCCAGCTGCAGATTTTAAAGTACACCCACAGCCCTTCAGGCAGCAGACTGCTCCTCTTGGGGTCACTCCTCCTATGGTGCTGTCATAGCATCCTAAGGTGTGTCTAGCTCCCCTTAACTTTGAGACCCTCCACCCCACTGCCAGCCATCACTTTGCAGTTTAGGCCAACCGTTTTGCAATATTTCCCAGCCTTTATGAATGTGTGTGCTGTACCGATGTGTTGGTGCTGATGTACATATTATAGTGGTAATCCATGAAGGAACTGGTACGTTACTTGTAGCCCAGTATGATATCATCTTTCTAGTGTAGAAATGCATTTGAGTTTGATTTGATGAGCAGTGGCGTGCGGCCGAATGTTTTGTGTGTGTAAGTGTACTGGCATTGTGGCATATGGGACACTCGCGTTGGAACACCTTCGGACACAGACTAAGGGGGAATTTTCCTGTGGATTGCTTGGCTAATTCAACCTCTCTGACTGTTTGGGATGGGGTCAGATGGTCCTCACACCAGCTGTAGCTGGGACCTGTCATCTGGAAACAGAAGAGAGTTATGTTTTAGATCCATCGATCCCTGGGTGACAATGCAGAACTAGAAGTGGTCTGTTGTAAGAGATGCATGTGTGTATTCATGTGTGAGAGAGTTGGCCTGGGAGATTTCAGGGTACTCAGAACCACACCTGCAAGTTCTCAAGGAGCAATCCTGCAAGACCGGAGGGGTCTCCTGTGCTTGGTCAACCTAAGCTGGAGCCTCCTCAAGGTTTTATTTCAGTTCACGTAAGCGTAGGCACTCATTCAGGAGACTGTTATAGAGCCAGGGAAGGTGGACGTGATTTCCATTTCATTAGAGGGGGTCCTTGCCCATGGACCTTCTGGCTTGCTCATGAGTGATGTTCATGACAATGTCCTTCCAAGGCCTCACCCAGCTGTGGGGCACTTCACTTGAAGAATCAAATCCATGTAGCTGAATTTAGAAATATATTGTTTTCAATAATACATTTTTAAAAAGCTATCATTCTCCCCAGTGTCCTTGTTTGTTAAAAAAACCTCTGAATAAATAAAAAAAAAATCTTAATATCTGTCAACCACATGCTGCTCCACTTATCCACTTATATTGAAGTTTGGTGTAAAAAGGTGATGGAGGAAATGAAAAAATTCTGAGGTTACAATTTTGTTAGACCTTGTCTTGCTGAGACCTGAGCATGCTTCACCCAGGATTTGCCTTTAAGCTTTGTTAAGTCGCAACAACTCTAGGCCAACAACTCATGTCAAAGGTGTTGAATCATATGACAAAACAAGTGAAAGGCAAGCTGCAGACACTAAGTACAATATTTACAAATTTAGTCACTGCTTCTACAACAGAACCAAATACAAGAGAACAAATGAACCCTTAAAATAGCCTTCCTTCACTCTTTAGGAAGGACTGTCTGCTTTACCCAGAAGTTGGTGCCACGATAACACAGCTCTTGACTATAATGTGCAGAACATGATGTTATACATCAATAAATTTAAATGTATGCACGCAATTTATGTTACCATCCACCCTTATTAAACAATGCAATGATCAACCCAAACCGAGTTAATTTTTCCCATTCCAACTGGGTTTTTGCCCCATAAACAGCATTACACATTAAAACAAAGTCCAGAGGAGAAAGTTCAATATCTGTATTTGTTGAATATTTGTATGCAACGTGGAAATATAGCCAACTCAATGCACCAACTAATTTGACTTAACTGGAATGGATGAATGTGCTTCCTGCAGACCATAAACTGTGCAAACCCTGTCTTATTTCAGATTTAATTCTAAAAATACACTTTACTAACTGTAACAAATTCATATAGATTCCAATGATTATAGGTGACTTTGCCAAAGTTCTCTCTTATTTCATACTAAAATATGTTAAAAATGAGCAAGTCTCAAATCAAAGCATCAGCTTTTTTCTTGCTTGGTTTTTTTGACACTACAGTATAGTCCCATCTGTAATTAAAATTTAAATTATATACTGAATTATTGTGCTCAAATGGAAAAAAAAAAAATTGCATTGTTAAAAAAATAATAAATCCGTCCCTGTGCAATTTAATTCAACACAACTCATTCTCAGAAACAGGTATGTTTCTCAAAAAGGAAATGAAAAGGGGAGGAGGAAATGTGACACCTCGTAAGAAGGCACTGAGATTAAGGGTTTATACAGATAGGACCTTTTTAGACAAGCCGAAGAAATATGAGGTTGAGCACATATGTAAAAGAGGACAAGGAGACGGTGACCGTTCCAGGTTGTTGGATGGAGCACAAAGGATACAGCAGATGGCCCTGGTCTCACACAGGCACCCAGGTATTGATGTGATCTAGGAGCACTCTGTGGAGCCCAGGAAATTGTGTGTGCCAGTCAACAACGTGGAAAATTGTTGCTGCAGAACATGGATGTGAAATCCACAACATCTGTATAGGCGTGCTGCAGATCTGACAACAGGTGGAAGTCACACGGCCATGTGACTGTGAGGGATGTAACATTACCTTTGTCGCAGTTCTCAATATTGGGTAAAATGGTTGCTATTTGATGTACATGTCATGTATGACGGTGTTCTGTATACTCATATATTTTACCTTAACTCAACAAGCTACTCAAAACATTAATTCACAGTTGTGGATACCTGTGATTTACATTTTGAAGGTGCTGCTCTGTTAAGTACCCAGCCATCCAGAATTTTTTTTTGTCTTTTTCGTTTTTACCACCAGGAGGCAACACAAACCTGCATAAAACGAAGCCTGCTTAGTGACTTTAGTTTAATGTGGTTGAGCTAAAATGGAAAATCATGCAATTGTTTCATAGAAGAGTGCAGTCTGTGCAGGCTCGGGGGGGTCAGACACTGGGGTGTGGGAAACGTGGGTGCTGAGTGCTGCAGGACAAAGCACATCTCCGCTGATGGGGTGATACATAATGGGGCGGATTGAATAAATGCTCAAATGGGTAAGGAAGGAAAAAATGGTCACCTGCTTCCTTGAAAATTGATTCAGTGCATGTTTGGAAGACCATCACGCACCCACTGAACTCTGTGGACTATTGGACGACAGGTGGCACAATAGTTAAGGCGGCTGCTTTGTCCTTGGAAGGTTCCTGCTTCATATATGAGTTCCTGCCATGGGAGTCTAGAGGGAAGTACTTAACCTGAGTTACTCCACTATGAGTAAGTGGCTGTAAAAATCATTGCTCATTATAAATTGCTATTAGGTGCTAAAATCAAGATTCCATGTCAAGTCGCTTTGGAGAAGAGCAGGGACAGTCGGACGATTTTTCAGAAACGGAAGTGGAGACCTCATTGTGAACTCCAGCAGCAGCCGTGCAGGTAAAGTGATGTGAACGTTTTGGTTTATCGCCTGGGGAGGCTGCAGAAGATGTGTGTGGCTCTGCTTTTGAGCTCAACCATGGGATCCCTCTGAGGATATTGACTCTCCTGTCACTAAAATGCTAAATATTCCTTGGTGGTTATATGAATGCATTCATCAGACCCGGTGATGTTCCAAACCACGACAAGTCCATTTCCAGGTCGCAGCATCCACTGTGGGCTGAAGATGTTGACTGGCTTTCTCTACACACGAAGCAGGAAGCCACCCAAGTGTGAAGAAAGAGCAAAACATGACCGCATTCTTCGCTGCACTGCCAAGGGGTCTGGATTCTCATTCCTCCAGGTGATGTGTTTCCACACGCCGACGTTGGGTACGAGCAGCACCGGAAAGTTGAACTGTGTGAAGCCCATGCTATACTTCTGCTGGTGTGTGTGTGTGTGTGTGTGTGTGTGTGTGTGTGTGTGTGTGTGTGTCGGGGGGATGTCAGTGACATGGCCCTTGCAGCCTAATTTTTGCAACCATTTTTTAGGGTTTTTAGCAACCATCCTCTAATGAAGCAACTGTTTGTAGGCCTTCCGCTGACTCGCTCTTCCCAGTTTGACTTGTCCGGCAGCTGTTTTATTTTAATATTTGACTGGACTGCCTGTGCCATTAAATAATTTTGTGGACGATGTGGCAGGACATCTGGCACCCACTGACTGCCCTCTCTCACATTCTTACAGCTGCCTCATTTAGCTTTGGACACCCATTTACTACATTTAATAATATTCTTTAACAGCTGACATATGCTAAATTATGGCTCTTTTTAACATGACCGCATGTAACAGCCTTTGTAACTGTCATTTTGCTACTTTTAACTTTGCAGGAAACAGAAGAGATAATTATATTCCCCATACATTATGGCAAGAATAACGTAATTCATACGTGACTAAGATACACGATGGCGGATAAATGCGCTGTCGTCCCGCGTTGCTACAGATCCTGCGTTTATGCCACGCTGAGGGTATCTACCGCTATTAATTAACTGCTGGAAATTTCCTGTCTCTGCAGGGAGAGGATGAGAGATGGAGACAAAGAGGGAAAGAGTTGGACAAAATTACTTTGTGTAGTAACTTTGTCTTACAAATCATTCTCAGTGATGTTATTCTTTTCCCCCTCTAAATTCAACAAACGTGTATTTTTTCCTATAGGCGTGCAGCGTAATGGGGGTTCAAGGCTGCACGTGCCTTGTTGAGAGTTTAGAAAAAAGTTTTTAGGGATATTTCATGCTCTTAGACTTTCTCTTTTCTCTAGGGATAATGGCTCAGATTAGATAGAATGCTCATTCATTAGATAGAATCACCTTTTAGATAGAATGCTCTGTGGGGGCTGGGTGGTCTTTTGGCCTTGGAACCCCTGCAGATCTTGTTTTTTCTCCAGTCCACCTGGAGTTTTTTTGTTTTTTCTGTCCTCCCGGCCTTTAGACCCTATTTACTTATCTGCACAACCTCTGACATCTTTCATTATTACTATTTGCCATTGTCTCTTTATTCTTGCATACTGTTTCTTTCTTATTGTTGTCTCTTTAACCCCGTAAAGCACTTTGCGCTACAGACCTCTGTATGAAAGGTGCTATACAAATAAATGTTGTTGTTGTTGTTGTTACTATTACCTTCTTGTGTGTGTATGTGTGTGCATTCTCTGGTAGCTCAGGGTTCCATCTAGCATGCACCCTGCACTTTTTGCCTCTGCATTGCTGCCTCTCAACATCTTTCTAGATCTGCTCCATAATTTGGTCAGAAAAGTACAGTTATTTGATGTTAATATCTTATCCACTGCTATCCCGAATCAGTGCGATGACACTGGTCTGTGGGCGCAGTGTATTTACACTTATTTCATTATCAGTTCAACACTGTGTCATAAACCATACTTGCAGGTGTATAGATTTTGCAGCTTAGCATGGGCTTGGCCTGCAGAGCTGTGGCTGTGCGTTGTTGCCCTCGCCACTAGGGGGCGACTTCCGATCCTCAACGGCAAAGACATAAAAGCACTGCCGAACCAACAATCACTGCAGTTCTGAGCTCAGATTTGAACGGTTTTAAACCAAACCGGCACTCATTCACGAAATCCGCAACGGATAAATAAACGCGGATGTGGACGCAGTCGGTGGCCTCTTTTTGGAGTTTTAAATTTTGCTCGATAGACGAACAGCTGCATGGGGGTGCGTCAGGAAAGCAGTGATTTATGTGAAGCGCATCTGGACCGGACCATCTCGCACTGTTTCGCGAAACACGAATTATTTGACACGTCGCACACACAAACGAGTCACACGCACACAGCACACGCATGCAGAAGTAATAATGTTCGCCGTTCGTGTGATATATTAAATCGTTATTATAAATCATTTGACAAAGGCAGAGGGATTATTAGGCCAAGTAATGCGGGGCAGGGGTGGGGGGGAAGCCCCCCAAACAGAACTGCGCGGATGGGCGGACCAGGGGGGGTTGAGAAGAGAAGCTCCTCTGAACATCAGGACCACTTGAGCCCTCCGGCAGAGCCCGACTCCTTCAGCCATCAACGCACAGGCTGGGCTGCTGGGAGGCAGAGCCGGGTCAGAGTGCAGCCCCCCCCCCCCCCACCTTCCATCCTTAGAGGGACATGGTCCGCGCGAGCTAGCGGATCTCCTCCTCCTCATCGTCGTCGTCGTCCTTCTCCTCCTCCTCCTCCTCCTTCCCCTCCATCGGCGGACACTTTGCCCAAGATCGCTCCTCCGTTCCCGGACTTTGTGAGAGCCGCATGGCGCGCCGGCAGCTTTTGCGCTCCTGATCCCCGTGTTTCTGTCGGAAGCCGCAAGTCTCCCCGGCACCGGCTTGGCTCGGCTCGGTTCGGCGCGCACCGCGGACTTGTTCCCCGAGCGGCTCGGCTGTTGAGCGCAGGAAAATGGGCTGCTGCAGCGGACGATGCACGCTCGTCTTCCTGTGCACTCTGCAGCTGGTAAGTGCGCGCTTCTGCGCTCTTTCGCACGGCTCCCCGTCGTCCCCCGAGCGGCGGCTCTTTGTTTCCGTCCGCGCTCGGAAGCTGCGGCTCCGCTCGTCGCCCGGCTGCGCGTTACCCCGGACTCCCGTTCCTCACTTTTCGTGGCAAGGGGTGACATAAACTTTCCTGTACGAGACGTTTGCGTGCCACGTTTGTAGCCGTCCGTTCCATTTCCCCACAGTTGCGTTCGTGACCGAGCGCGACCGAACATCCATCCGTGCGCTCCGATCCTCACCGAAGGGAGAGACAATGAGGCGTTCTGTCGGAGCCCATCGGTTACTTTCAATATGAAAGCGGTCGCTCGCTTTGAACGCACTTTTTCATACCGGGGAGCCTTAATACTCCTTTCGAAATCTACCTCGAAGCCTCCTTTCAAGTGTTTTTAAATCTCTTTTTCATTAAAAATCCGTGCGCAAAACTGAGACTGGAACTGAAAGGGGTTTTTTTTCCTCCTCCTTTTTATCCCGGTTGCACAGTCCAGTGAGGTCCACGGACGAAGGCTCGCAGAAATATGAGGGAAATGGAGTCGAGCGGGGCAACTTTCACAAGCTCACCTTGCATAAGACTTGATCTTTTATTTCACTTATTATTTTAGAATAAATTGCCAGGCATGCATGTGAAAAGCGCTTTTTTGGGGTTTTCCTGCTGCCCACAAGTTCGTGAAGAACAACCGACGAAGGCAAACTTTATTATTAGCCATGTTTTTATTTAGGTTGACAAAAAAAGGCGTTTTGTGTGAATGTCGGTGCAGAGTTCAATTTGGTTTTAGGACATTTGCTAAACAGAGATATGCTCTTAAACCCAAAATGAGTTAAAAGGTGTCATATTCATATAAATGCTCTCCTTATGGATTTCTCATAATGCTTTAATTTTTTCACATCTCCCTTCCTGCTGCCTTGTCCGCTCTTTGACATTGGCTATTGCGAGATGTTTTCCGAAGTTCTGTCCTGGATGGACGAGAACGTTTAACTGCAATGCCGCCGAACGCGTCCGAGCATCAGCGGTCGAGCCTTCCTCTCGTCCTTCTCGTGCTTGGGTACTCCGCACACGCTGGCACCGCATCGATCCATTTTTGCTGAGACGCTGCCCCGACCCTTTGCGTCTACTTTGACCGATTCCGCTCGCGGTCACTAAAAAAAAAGTTGAGCCTTCGTCGTGGTGTCGTCCCCCTAAGGTCCTCGCAATCTCACAAAGAAGCCCAGCACTGCAAACCGGCACACATGGCGGCGCCCCACACCCTCGGTCGGTTTCTTTTCCAGGCATCCTTATTTGCTCCGTCCATATCCTTTGTTTTAGTCCAGCCATCCATTCAGATCTCCTTCTGGGCCTCAGTCGATTTCCTTTTTTCTTTAAAGGTGTGATTGCGATCGATAGACATCTGGCTGCAAGACAACAGGAGACATTCTCCATCGTCTGCATCCAAGTAGTTCTCATTACATCCAGCCTGCGGCATTTCATGGGCCGCTTTTCAGCTCCGCTAGTAGGAAATCTCAGTTAAACTAATTTAACAATTCATCATGCTGGCATGAGCTGAGAATAAGTTGTTTGTGGGCCAGCAGCGAGAAGGCCAGGCAACACACCATTCGTGGATCTCATAAAATTACCAAATAAAGAATGATAATAATTACTATGAAAATAAATACATAAATAAAAATCTGGCATAAGCTGTCGTAATGGATGAACGGGAGTATTGAGTGTACCGGAGTGCGGCAGGAATATTGATTTTCGCCTTGAAATTGTGCATAAAAATAATTTTTATCCCATGTTGACAATTTATCCTGTTCTGTCGACTTCTTTAGACAGTTATACATATATTATGCTATACTGTAAAGATTCATAAGCTGTGGTGATATATTATGTGTGGGTTACTGTACTGGCAGTGACCCATTTCCATGCTGTTGGGCCATTACTAAAAAAATAAATTAAGTTATATAGAGCAGTTTAGTATGGTGTAATAAGTCATGCAGCATTTCAGATAGGTACCCGGGGCAAATTTTGTGGTCTTTGTCTTCTAAGCAAACATAAAGAAAGGATCCTTTGTTCCACATCCAGCCTTTCCAGGTGCTGCAAGCTAACCATGGCAATCTAGGAGAATATATATGCTTTTTTTTTTAAACCATCCGTCGCTCAGATGTGAGATACTTTTTTGTGTGAGGACTGTTGTAAGGAATGGCTCAGGTGCAAGTGGTTAAAAAAAAAAAAAAAACGCAAACATGTCCTCACACCGCAGCCATGCCTGCAATATGTGTTCACAGCTTGGGATGCTGACTGGCGAATGGCATATGCTAACGGTGGACAGATGCTAACAGTGAAGCGGCAGCTCCGTTCGCTGGGGTTCGTGCGCTTCGCTAAAGGTGCAAACAGAATCGCACAAGTGAACGTGGGCGGAGGCGCATCAGCTGCCCACGTGTCGGGACACGCACCCGAGGATGGAGTCTCCCTGCGGAAGTTAAGGAGAAACTTCAGCTGCTGGGGTCTGTTTAAGCATAAGCTGCCGACAACGGGGGCTAAGATCGAATCAGGCGCTTCTTTCGTTCTTTATTCGCTCAACCGAAAGGACTTTTCTGTTAGTCTATCGATCAGCTAACATTTCTGTTTGGTTGAAGATTTCGGATGCTTTGGCGCCTACGTTGTCCGCGTTTAATGTTTTGTGACTGCGGTTCAAACAGTCAGATTTTTGATGCCTCTACAGCAGTGGCCCGGTGTTGCTGCTGTCATATAGGCTAGTGTGTTTTTGAAATGAGAAGTAAAGTTATGACACAGCGTGATGACACATTTGCCTTTGTGTGGGATGTCGGCTTCTTCGGTCCTACGCCAACCTTGTCAGACTTTGTAAACTGCATAGCGCGATCGTTCTAGCAACATGCTGACTATAGCCAGGATAGACGGACTGTAGATGTTTCTGATTTTCCTCCGACGGGAAACCCAGCAGTGGTCAGTCTGGGCCTTGGAAGAGCCCACATCTCGCATGCCATGGCTCAGACGCCTGTACCATCTGTTCTAGCTCCATTTGACACGCCTGACCATCAAACCACAGGTCGAGCAGAGAGCCCGGGTCTGGGGGTCGGGGGCCGGGCTTCTGAGCCGGTCACTCCGAGCTTGGAGAGGGGGTTCCTTTAATTTGAGCCGGCACGGTAGGGGTGAATTCTGAGTTTTGGGAGAATCACTGTCAGTCAGCTGTCAGCAATGATCCCACGAGCCAGGGTTAAACGGTAGGGGGGAGCTAAAAGGATTAGCTGCAGGCCTGATGAAGTATTGCCCCTCCCAACCCACCCAACATCCCCCGACCCCATGCTGTCTAATTCCAGCCCAACAAAACACTGGATTTAGATCAACTCGGTGAGGGTCATAGAAGAGGCAATGTGCGACTGGGAAGAGGTCAGACGGACGTGTGATGAATGGCCGCTGAACTGACAGCCGTGCTAAGCCTCTTGGATCGAGCAGGAGAGGCAGCATTCACCTGGTTTCCGCTCTAATCGGGTAAAAAGAACACTTCCTGGATGAGGATTTTGCAGCAACTTTACAGGAAGACATTTTTACAGGCGGGGGCACATTGTGGACGTTTTCTGTATATAAGGTTGTGCTTGTGTGCAAATAAAAATGAGGCCGCCGTGCTTAGCTGAAATTCCAAGCAACGCCAAAACAACTTTCGCTTTGACTCATTTACTGTTTATATTTGTGTATTTCGCTTTAGCACCTTTCTGCGGGGCATTCCAGCCGGGCCTTTCCTGAATCGGCAGATGACCTCTGTGTCCTCAGCCTTTGTGCCGTCTGCTCTCACAAGAGGGATAGTATTGTAATGAGACTCCAGTTCAAAAAAATTTTTGGCAAAAATTCAGTCCCTTGGTCACAATGATGCTTGCTAATGTTACTCTAGTGAAGTTTCGGAAACACGACCCCACTGCTGTAGGTTCCAACGGCCTGCGTTTGGCGGCTGTTTTCCGGATTAACAGGTGTTTTCTTCCGATGATTCCTCTGGTTTGGAGGACTAGCACGCCAACGTCATCGAGATGCCTTATTTCATCAGTAAGACCCGCGCAGCCTCTCTCCTTTCCGTCTGACCTTAAAGTGACCTTCGCTTTGAGCCAGCTATAATCTTCTTGGCTCTGCCGGTCAAAAAAAGTTGGCATGGCCTTGGCTGGCAGCGACAAACGGCCCCTTTAAGCCTCACTGCCTTCTGTAATGTGCAAGAGGCCATAGCGCTGGATCACATGTGAGACTGAACCATCTGTTGGATGCCGTGTTGCTGTGGGGGTGGTGGTGGTAGAAAACCATAGGTGATCGGTGGGCTCAGCAACCCCAGTGGTTTTGATCAGATGTGCAAGAAATGGCCTGGACTGGGGAGCATTAACATTTAATACTGCAGTATTGGATCGAGAGGAATGTACAAGGACCGAACTTGGACTGGTGTGCCTCTCGATGGCCGAGTGGCACAAGACCAGAGCTACCGTGCGGTCTCCTTGGCAGCTATAATTTGGTCTGTGGTGCGTTAAGTTCTCAACCTCCATTACTCCATGTTTGCAAGTTTCACTTTTTATATCTTGCTAGTCATTGCCCCCTTTGGAGTATCCGAACATAACCAGTTTGTTTTGTGTGTGTGAATTTATTAGCATTCTTTTAATTTTTTTTTCTTTTCTCTTTACAGTTATGTGTCTTTGCATTAAATGCTAAATCAATACGTAAAAACTAGGTATTTATATACCGCGAGTGTGTGTTAAGCAACTAGCAAAGGCAATAAATGTAGGAATTATTCAATAACAACGGCCTTTGAATGTTGAGATAACTATTGAAGTAATTGTCCATTTTATTGGGATTCAATGATATTTTAGCATAAATGGGTTCCAGCTTTGGTCCTCAGGAATGTATATACATTTTTACCCTTTGAAATGAATAACTTACATCTTTGATTTGTGAGAATTGACCCTTCGAAGTGTTTCATCCTGGACAAATTGCCTTTGTAAGGTGGGAGAAGATGGCCGTTCGTGGATTTTATAAAACTTTATGGAGACCTCAGGAAGCAAACTTCAGGTAAGAGCATGAGACTGCGCTTATTTTCCCTCATCAAAGCAGCTGTGTGGCTTGTATTCGGTCGGCTCGATCGCCTTTCCTGGTTTCGGTGCCACGATGCCCCCTTTTCTCGCGTCTTTCTTGCTGCATCTGGTGTTTGGGATGGGGGCCGTTCCAGGTTAACACGGCACTCGTGGGACCGCAGGTAGGTTCGGACGGTCCTACAGAATCGAAATGAGCACGTGCTGCCGGGGAAACGCGCAAGGATGTCAGTGCGGTGCCCTTGTACAGACCTAGGATTTTCCACCTCTGGCACCCTCAGCTGGGCTTCTCGCTCATGTCTGCCAGGATTCACTGTGGTAAAGCAGGTGCGAATCGGGGTGAAACACAGAGCAGCGCAGTGGGATGAAGGGACTTGATTCATCATTTCATTTGTCTCCGCTCTTTGCACTACGTCGCGGGAGGGTTACAATGCTTCTAATGAGGCGGAACTTGTCGGAAACAAAGGCGCAGTGTTCGATTCCCGCAGCTGTCGGACATTTCGGTCGAAGGTGTTAGTCGTGGCATCAGAACAGAGCTGTTATAACGTTATGACTTCTGCAGCTTTTACCTGGAGGTCACATGGACCGTATAAGAATCGATTCAGCAAGCCGTTCCTTACGAGATCATAATTCATGTGACTTTATCATAGGGCCAAGGCCTGGCGATGTTGAAACAGAGTCGTGTGTTTTGTGTTATTTTAAATGCTGTGAAAGGACATGTAGTACTGGAGGAAATCGACAGCAGAGCACATGGCGGCCAGAAGTTGCGCTCCGACAGACGAAATATATACAGCGGATGAATGTTCAAAGAAATTCCTAGGTTGCTCACCTGACGCTCTTGTCATAATTTTTTCCAGGTTTCATGAGCTCGGTGCTTTACACCGGGCTTTCGAATGAATTACCATTCCTTACGGTTTATTGGCAGCACCCGAGGCTTAAATCGGCATCCGTCAGGTTACCAGCCGGCGACTTTAACCACCCGACCTCCTGCTGCCGTGATGGAACAGCTGTGTTTTGGAAGGATGTGAAGGAGTGTTTTTCACGCTCTTTGCTCTTAATGTACCCTAAGGCATTCGGTGGCATTTTATTTTCTTTCTTTTTTATTTTTTTTATTTTTGCAGGGAAGGGATGATTTCGGCTAAACAAAAAAGCGTTGATTTCTGAAAAGGGGAGCGAGAGCAAAAAAAAAAAAAACAAACAATCAAAATCATTACACGCCTGGCCATCCTTTTCATTTTGGAGAGAAGGCTTTTTCCTGTCAGTTGAAATGCAGATGCTCAGTGAACCGATGGAGATGCACCGTTCCTATGTGGCGAGAGCCGGGTGTCTATCGATGCGGGGAAATAACATCCCCAGTGGAGAAAAGGGAGGTGGTGGCTTCTCGGAGCTGGGGGGGGGTGTGTGGTGGTGGTGGTGGTGTTGGGGGGGGGGTCACTAAAACAGCAAATGGACACTTCATTACATCTGCAATTTGACTTAAATCGCCTGTGAATTCCAGATCTTGCAACTGCCTAACAGACACGTTCCTGTTCTGCTGGTATTTATCTGAAGCGCTTTTGCATGTTATGGTCGCAAAGGCCGCGCCACACATTATCCGGTGGATTGGCGCGTGTAATCGCGCTGGAAAAGATGTAAGCGGTGGAGCTACAAGATCCTTCTGGGTGGAAAAAGTCTCAATTAACAGGTTGGACGCCCCCTTTGGAGCCGTTGTGATGGGTCAGGGTGCGATTCTGGAACCGGTCGCCAAGAATACGCTGAGATGCTGACTCCTTTCTTGCTGGCCCTGAGAGGGGATGTTTTCCCAGCTTTGGGATGGGAGGTTGTGAAGTTTATCTGGAAAGGTGATGAAACACTGTGGTGTCACTCCGGAATGTCATCTACTCTGACATGACCGGGGTTGTGGTGTTTAGACAGCAATTTTTACACACGAGGGCCTCTGGCATCTACACCTGTGGGACCTGTAGACCCAGAAATGCACATCTAGGGCGACCAGCATCTACTGCATGTGACACCTTGCACTGTAAAGGAAAGTCTGTGGGCTGATGGATGGCATATCAAATGATGGATTTTGATAGACGCTTACCCTTGATATTTCATTTTATATTCTGGAGAAAGTATCTGATGGAAATGCCAGAAACAGCTGTGGAGCACCGAAGGAATCCAAGTGCGGTAAACAATAGTATTACCTCTGTTATAAAACTGATTATGCATCATATAGCTTATCTGCGTGAACCAGCAATGCAAGTTTATCCGAAAAAAGTGTCACAAGTGTGGGTTTTAAATAAAATGTAATATTTATGGAATGAAGTGCTGCGGTACCGTGTCATATTACTTTGTGTTTGTAACCTCTGCTGAAGATGTGCAAGGTGTAAAACGGAGAAAAAAAAAAGTGTAATGAGTTCACGTGTTTAAATAAAAAAAAAAAAAAAAACTGTTTATGGCCAGATGTTATTGGTGTGGTGCAAGTTTCTCTGGATTCATTCCTATTCAAGGACATTTATCCATCACCATCCATATGTGTAAAAATGGGACACTTCATCAAATTGGATTTTTTCAAAGACTGTACCAGGGCTCCATGGTGGAGAACTCCTCGTGTCCATCATTCAAATGAGCTGATGGAGAGCCGTTCTTGACGTCTAAAAATAACCTCTTAGTCCGCGTTCGCTGATGGATGGGCCAGTTCGGCATTGCCGGTTAGTGAGATGGATGAAGGAATGACCAAAATGCCCCAATAACTCTGGGAATGTGAATGTGTGTGTCATTGTGTTGGCTGGGTGCGGGGCCTTTAGGGGGTGGGGTAGTAAATTAGAGGAAGTCCCAGGTGACCCTGTCAGTTTCCCGGTGGAAGGGCCCATCGATTGGTGGCTCTTATCATAAGTAACAAGCAGAAGATCTTTTGGTCAAAACATTAAAATGATGGTTGCTACGTCTCAATGATGCTCACGACTCCCAGTGATGCTCCATGACCCCAAATGCTCCTTCTGAACTCTCACCACACATTCTTTGTGGTGGTGGGGCAGGGATTTTGAATTTGACTGCTGTGCACAGGGAGCTTTAGCTCATTTATGGACACTGGTTCATTCTGTTGGCATGGTGGCTGAGCAGGTAGCACCGGTGCCTCACAGTGCTGGGGTTTTGGGCTTAGACCTGGGTTTCATTTGGCTCAGTCTCTATGGAGTTTTAAAGGTGCACATTTGTTTGTTTGATTTTCCTCCAGGAGCTCAATCCCTTCCACAGTTCCTCTCACAAACTGTTTCAGATGAATCAGGGAATCTACATTGCCTGTGTGTGTGTGTGTGTGTGTGTGTGTGTGTGTGAAAGAGAACGTAAATGAGAGCGTGCCATTGCCCTGCCTTTGTTAGGGATCCCATCCAGGTTGAACACTGTCTCATATCCCACGTTCCCCAGGATGCTGTGCCCCACTGTAACCCTGTACTGGACAAGCAGTTATTGATAATGAATGAATCATCTGCTTGGTCCCTGCAGGCCCATGGATAACACCATCAGAAGTAACCTTTAGCTTCTGCAAACAAAACTCATATCCACTGCGCTTGTGTTGCTTGGAGACAGTGGAAGCTACAGGGTGCACATAAGCTGCTGTATCTGTTTGTTCACACCGACTATTTTTCTGTAAACTGCCTAAAACCCTTCTACTTATCTTCCTTTGCTCATTCTCCTGAGCACCATTATGGCAGTTGCAATAGGCTGAAAAAAGTAATGTGTAACAAATGAAGTCCTTATTTCAGGCATCATTATATGTGGGCTCCAAGCAAAGCGCATCCATGCAGCCAGATGAGCTAAGGCCCTCCAGTCTGCACCAGGTCTGAGGTGCCTTCTGCCATCCTTTGGGGAGCTCCAGATGCGAGACAGTTGAATACGACATGGGGGGCCAGTTTCTATCTGCTGGAGCACCAAACTCGGGGATAGGGGGAAGGAAGAAATGGGAGATGCGAGAGCTTTCGACTGTCAGATGAGACAGCTGGGCTTGTCAGGGCTGCAGAGCAAATTAAGAAATGAGCATTAAAAGCACGCCGGAATGACAACATCTGTTTTTTTCCATATCATTTGTTTGGTGGGCCACTGTTATCCACTCAAATTGTAAAGCTTACAGCAGGATACATTAACACATCTGGATATTTAATGAAAAAAATGTGTTCTTGTTCTGAACAATTGTATCTGCCCTTGCAGTTGTAAAGGGACACTCGGTTTTTGGTTCCAGCACATTATGGATCACTGACTTCTGTTCATCGGTAAAGCATTACGTAGCGCTCAAGTAATTCATCGTAAGCAAAGCAGAATCCTTTCTAGGACTTCAACCGGCAACGTTTCTGTTTGTGGTTCTCGTTCCCTCACCTCCCCATCAACCTGCAGCCCTCGAGAAGGTGCCCGCACGTTTGTTCAAATGCTGCGGATCACGCGCACCTTGGCGCTCCGCCCGTGAATCTCGAGATGGTCACTGCCGTCTATTCATCCTGCTCTCGCTGAAGACAGCGAGATGAAGACCACTTTACTTCCAGGGTGCTGCTCTGGAGGAACGAAGACTTCTGTCCTGGTTGGTTTATAGTGGCGTTCGGGCTTTAATGGTGCTGTATCAATGGTTTACAGAAGATTAATAACTGAAGTACGGTATCTTGTTTCCTGTTGTCAAGCGGTACAGAGTCTGCATGCCTGTAACTTCAAAGCACTTGGCATATTGGTGTGATGCTCTGTAATTTTTCTTTAAGTGTGAGATTTGCTTTTAGGGCCGGTCTGGCACTCACCGTGGACCCTTCAAGGACTTTAATGTTCATTAGTCTCCATTTAGTAAGTAAAGGGTGGCCAAAAGCTGGCTGTCTCAGTTAACAGAGGGAAGATGGATTGATGCATTATTGGAGCTGATAGCAATAGGCCTTCAGGCAAGGGTAGGGTATGGTGAGGGGACCAAGCGGATCCATTTGAAGTGAACCAGTGTGGCCCATTGCGGTCTGTCTTAACGTCGGCAGATTGCCCCAGCAGGACAAGATGCTGCGCCGAGCTGCGCTCTTAGCCGCCAGCAGCGTGCAGAAAAGCAACGGGCCATCAGAGGCCGTGTTCTTACTCCCTGTGTTTCCTGAAACAGGCAGTTAGTCATGGTGGCAGAGTGCTGCAGGCAGCGAAGCTCTGAAAGTGCAGTAAATCCCACAGAAGTAATGAAATTGCACTTAGAGTGCACAGGTAGGAGGGAAGAGAGGGACCTGGGAAGTGTCCACTAGGGCTGGAGGCTTCAGATACACCGGAGAAAGTCAGACTTCTGCTACGAGGGAGGATGCTGTGCCACACTGGACTTGTCGCTCGGTAAATGGTGCTCCATCACAGACCAGAAAATGTGCCTCTGCGGGGTCCACATGCTGCCCAACAGAGATGCTGAATCTCTGCTATGTTTGCATCCAAGCAGCCAGCCACTGTGTCGCACAGGTTTGCAACTTTTTGATAATTTCCTGCTTTCCGATTCATTGGCAGCTTAAGGGTACCATGCACTTCCTTTTTTGAAAAGTTTCTTATAACTTTAATAAAAGTGAGCAAGAAGCCTTTAGTTTCCATTCCCTTGTGATGTCATCTCGCGTTGCACCGTAAGGGTCCTGGTGGTGGTGTTGGGCATGGTGGCGTGGGAGTGCATTTGAATAGTCACACCATTGCTGAATTGCGTATACCAGTTAGCTTGACTGCCTTTATGTTTTTTATCCCCCAGGATGCCTAAGGGGTCCTCACTTATTTGCTTTGCAGCTGTAGTTAATGTCCACAGAGGGACACCGAGCGACCAGGCTCACAGTAAAACCCGGTCAAGACACCTGTCGCGTGTGAATGTCATGAACGAGGATTTTAATGACATCGGCTTCTTCTCCATATAAACCAGCCCACAGAGTAGTTTCCAGCTGGATGTCATACATATGAACCACCATCCTTCTTTGAACCCCGGTGGACTGAAGGTTAACTTTGCATTAGGCCAACAGCAAGGATGGAGGAAATGGTAGATTGTTGGCCTAATGAGGCTCAGAGCAACAGTGGAGAATACAGAGAAACTCAAGGTCTTTCTGGTTCAGCGTTCCTATTTCATAGCTTGAACAGTTGCGATAATGTCCTCATTATAGTGAACCTTATTACGGAGATTGATATTTACCTGGCGGGCTTCTGCAGGTGGAAACTTTGAACTGAGCCATCCTTCGCTTGGCACTTGCTGCTCTTTTTTCATGTATAGGCTTTGGAGACTGACAGTGACGCATCGGTGTCTGCTAATTAAAGTCGGAGTAGATTGACTTACTTTCCGCTGATAGAATTCACAAGAACTTCCCTGCTGACAGGTTGATGAAAGCTTTCTGTTCCTCCTGTGACGGGCGAGCCTTTTTGATGCGCTGCGATTCTCATGCGGGCGTACACGGAGGATGCGCCTCCTTCCTGTACATCGCGCACGCCTTTGAACCGCATCAAATGACTAATATTTAAATTATAACACAGAGTCGATTATCATCGCTGTGTACAGTGTGTAAGTTACCGACAATGAAACGCGCTAAGAAGCAATAACAAACATTTTCCTTTTAGCGGCTCTCCCTGTTAGGAGCGAGTCTTTGATTCGGTATCTTTTTACAGTTTGCGTTACAAAAAAAAAAAAAAAAAAAAAAAAAAAAAGTCATTGGGATTTGCAGAAACTGTTGGAGTGGGCCGTGCTGGGGAAAGAGAAGATGAACAGCAACTGGTGGATAAGAGCAATGGGATGCTAAAAAAAACAGCATTAGAAAAAGACTAATATTATCTGATATCTCATTCATTTCCCCACATTAATTTTCAAATCAGCCCAGACGGTCCTGTGAGGTATTATGATTAATGAGAGGCATAATTAGGTTGGAAATAAGCAGAGCTGGGGAAGCGGTGGTGTCAAGGCTCTCTGAAACCAGGTCAGCAACCGGGACCAGAGTGTTCTCAACTGAGCTCCCTTCCCACAAGGGAAGAGTCAAGATGATAGGGGCAGTTTGTGGTAATGGTGGTGGGAGCATCATGCGGGGACAAGACTTTGGGATGTTGCTGGAGAAGATTTAGAAAGTCCACGAGGAACTGGAGGTCGTGAAGTTAAAGAGAATCGAGCGTGATTTCATAATGGTTGTTCCGTATATTATTTTATTTATTTATTTTTTTTTACACTTTTTTCAGCTTCATAAACCTCAGTGACTTCAAAGTCATTCCTTACTTTCACGTGTTTAAAAACTAGAGGTCAGAAATCATCAGGATGAGGTGCCTTGCCATAAAAAACAAAGTCCCATGGGTGTGCCGCGATCCCGCTAGGGATGAACAACTGCATGCTCAAATGCTTTTTCCCACTCAGACGGGAGCCTGTCTGGTCACTTCTGATCAAGGTTGTCTGGTGCTAAATGAAGGTCTCGGCCACCTGCTAGGAGCGGATGTGTCCCTCCACCTCACCAGCTCTGCCAGGAGCAAGGAGGAACCATCAAAGCAGAAAGACAGTCTGTTCTGCTTTCAAGGGAAGCATCAAACTGGTAGTAAAGTTTTTTCTCTACAATCTTTCTTTTTTAGTTTTTATATTCTCATTCATTTCAACCCTCTGTTTCAAGTAGCTACTTCTGCAATCAGGGTTATGGTTATTCTGGTCCTGAAAAGCGTACCTCCTGGCCAAACCTGTTGATGGCTGGTAGTTTCAGCCATGCAGAAATGCCTGCTCTGTTTTATTGGTGTGTAAACAGGGCTTCGCGATGAAAACCTGTGCCCCACTCGTCCCCAGGCTTTCCTGCTGGCTGGGGCTTCTCCCAGGCCCTGCGATTAAAGGAGAGCTCTGATGTCTGCCATGCCGGGTTTGATCTTCCGTCGTTTGAATCGTTGCCCTGTCACCCAGGTTCCTGCCTTATCTCGTGTTTACCCCTGGAGCGGATCAAGTTGGGATGAATATAGGTACTGGATGCCCCCGCCTCACCTTCCCAAACCCAACCCCCCAATCTCCAACCCTTTCCTATGCCTCGGTCTGACATGGCACCAAAAGATACAGCCCACGCTTCAGCGATGAAAGTAGGGTTTCATCACCAGCTGACATGGTTGTAGAAGGGGATACACATTCGGCAACCAAATCACCGATCTTAAAGTGGGATTTAAAACCTGTAACGTATTGCTTAGCTACACTGGAGGGGTGCGTAGCAACATGGCTAAAATAAACTATGTGCCATAAACAAGCAGCAAAATTCCACCCCCGTACGAGGATGGCTGTGAAGCACAGGTGTGTGTTTGGTGGAGTGAGGGCTTCGGTCCAGGGAGTTCACACATTATGCAGGCTGTATCCTCCCAGCTAAATTCATATCAACCTTGTACTCAGTAAATGCAAACAGTGATCTTAGAATGCACTGGGGCTATTCATTCAAACAAACAAACGTACAAAAACAGAGGGCAGCAACACACTTAGCGCACAGGACAGACTTATATGTCCCACGCCAACCCAAGCACAGCAGGTAAACTGCTCCATACTCGCCGCTTAAATGGAAATAAAGACACACACATTCACTTGCAGTGCACCTGCATCGGAGCCCGGCTCTAAGAGAATAAATGCGTTTTGCTCAGTGAAGATGATTTATTCACTTGTACTGCACGCTGTATGCATGTTTGTCCTGTTACAGCTTTTCCTCAAGTTCAGTTGAAAGGCTTGGTTTAACGGATTTTCAAACCGTGCAGGAATGTCACTCACCACTGAATTAGGAGAACTGTAAAAATGAAAGGTAATGTACACAGTGCTTTGCCAGAGTCAGGTTTTAAAACCTTTGGGTTACGCAACTCCCGCTGAACTACCTGAAGGGCCATCAAACATCACCATTCTTAGGTTGACAGGACTGCTACTGGCTAGAGGACGAGGAAGACTTTAAGGCGGCCTTTTGATCGCTGTCCCGGAAGGGCTTGATTTAGATTTCCCCCCTTCCATAGCACCGTCGGCATCTTGCAGTCGGTACTGATGCTGATGACAGTGTTCTGCAACGTAACCAAGATTTATCGCACAAGTATTATTGGAACCCGGTCCTCGGTGAGATGTTTACAAGGAAGAGTTCACAAGTAAATCTGTGCATCTGTCGATAGTAAACAGATTTCAAATCTATTTCATTTTATTTTTATCCATGTACCATGTATCGCAAATCAACAGTTTCTCAATAATGGAAAATATACAGATAGTTACCATGCTTAATGTGCCGATCTTGCTAAGGGGTTATAGAGCGGGGGGTCCATGTTCCCAAGCTCAAGAATATCTTGTTTTTGCTACTGCGGCTTTTATTTTATTTTATTTTAGCTGTTATTTATTAACGTTTTTTGGGACTTTGATATCTTGCGTGATGCAAACCGGATTAATCTGAGTGCTTTGAGCACTAATTTTGCAGTCATGTCAAACTCATGAATTCCTGTATCTCACCCTAAAGGCGGAAGCACGCAAAGAGACACAAATTCCTCTTTTCGCTCCGAAAAGCGAGCAGCGGCGCTAATTTCAGTTGTTCAACTACCCGCTAATCTTGCTTGGCTTTTGAAAAATAAAGCGGGCGACTAAAAGCAGGAAAAATCGCGCAAATCGCAAATTCATTCTGTTCCGAGTTAATTTCGCAGAGGCAGGGCGCGTATTTTGTTATTCCGAAAAGCGGTGCTCGGCCCGTTCCAAGTTGCGTAACGCGTTTCGGTGAGTGCGATATTATAAAATCGGCGAGGTGATAAACGCCCGAGCAGACACGGTGGGTGCGATCGGCTAATTGTGGCTCATGCGTCTGCAAAACCGTGCAAGAAGACCAATTAGACCAGTTTAGTTTGTGGCGGCGTAAACAGAGTCGTGTCCCTCTGAGCAGGCGCGAAGCTCATTTTAGCCTCCCTGGGAAAACAATTATGCGATGGTGTCTACTGGTTCAGTGCCTCTCCTCCTACGTGGTGCCGTTTGCAAGGACTTCGCAAAGATGAATTTGGAATTATGGGCTGGGAGCAGCTGCAGGTGCCGGTGACGTTCCGGCGCTTACGGAAGCATTTTTCCGCAAGGCGCTGTAATATCGTTCGTTCCTTTAGGTGACACCTTAGTTTGTCTACGGAACTGATGAATTCTTTAACCGGTTATACAGCGAGGCGATTTTAACTGTATGAGTTCAGGGTATCTTGATCAAGGGTGCTACAGCGGGAGATGGGTTTCAAACCCGGATGCTTTTGCCGGAACGTAGCCGCTCCAGCCACCCCGCGTCCTGCTGCCCGACGGAAGCTTAAAACATATCAAACAGCTTGAGTAGATTTTGATCACGAGTATCGAGATTTGAATCCAGTACCTTGAGAACTGTAGCGGAATGATCCACCACTAAACGATACTCCTTGAAATATCTACTATATATGTAGCGTTTCTCTGGTGACCTGCGCATTTAAGTATGTAGTGCGGAAGTATGTTAGAAAAGGGCAGAAAAGCTGGTAAAAAGGGGAATTTCTAGCTAGAAATAATGAAAAAGTTATAGCAACCTATAAACCGATCTGTGGTCTTATTTATATTGTAGCTACTGAGTGAAAATTAAGATGCCGGAGTTTTCTTTATTGTTACCATTCGCAATATGAAGGGCCGGTATGGCTATCAGGTCACTGATTCTAACAAGAAATGTCGTAAACTCTTCCTGTTTCTATCTAGTACAGCCAGCAAAGCTGTGGTTGCCTACTTCATAGCAAAAAAGATTTCCATCTGTTTTGTTTGCCCAAAAGGAAGGGAGCGTGGCCTCCTGATCGACGACTTAGCCAGGGATTTGCGCTGTGAGTGAGTTCTGTACATGCGAACGCCCTTCCAAACTACACGACTGCCGTTGCACTTTGCATATGGTTTTCCTTAGAACTCCAAGGAGGAGGGTAAAACCTATATCCATACCATATGTATTTCCCACACTGAGCCTCATGCTATTTCTGGCATGTAATTAGAGGGTTTATAGTTTAATTTCCTTTTTGTGGGGGCTATTTTCTGTGGACTGGGGTCCTGTCCAGGGTGAACCTTTCCCTCAACACATCCCAGAACTGCCTCCCGATTCCTGCAGCCCTAACTGGATAAACAGTTATGGAAAGCGGATTGATGGATAGATTTATTCTTATTGTGCTGTGTTGAAATCACAAAGCATGACCTCAATTCAATGTGTTCCAGATGCTAGAAGAAACCAGCGGTTCTTTTTCAATTCCTCCTTTGATCACCATGTTCGCGAGAATCCAAAATGGGAGCGACGCAGGGCCTCGACTGTCATGTTTCCTTAGTGCTTTTTAAAACAAGCAAAAGAGACACGGGAATTAATTTACATTTTTTATTTTTTTTTCATTTAGCAGATGCTTTTTCTCCAAAACAACTTATGGCTCAAAGATACTAAGAACTGCGGTCGCATCCAACACGTGTCCCTGGATGTCACTGCTGCCGACTTGCAGATTCATAATCAGATGGGAATTGGAAGCGCGGTGTCCCATATTGTCACTAGACCTGTCTTATCGGTGTATAAACTTTAGAATCGCTGTCACAGGCGCTTTTGAAGAACGTCTACGAGTGTTGCACGCTGTTCAGATGGGCGGGTTTGTCTGGTGTCTTTGGAAATTGAGAAAGGCTGTTTACCTGAAGACGTTATTACCTTCGACGCGAGGCCCTCTCTCCTTCGGCCTGCCAAAGCGAGTCTCCGAATTCTGCCTGGCAGCAGCGCACGAGAGAGAGCCGAAGTGGCGCGATGTCGACCCCGACACGGCAGTTCCCCAACAGAAGGAGGACAGGGTTATCGATCCGACAGCTGGCGGCAAGCGTGCACTCTCTCGCTGGCCGGGTGACCTGGGTAAACACACCTGCTGCAACAACGAGTCACACCCACGTTCAGCTGAACGGATGTCATCAGAGTTTGGAGGAATCAGGTGGTGGTGGTTGGGGGTTTAATATTTTAATGCGCCGTGACTTCCACTCGATAACACGGCTTTGGCAAACCTTTCCAGTTCGGAGGCTGACATATATAGGCAACACAATGGCCAGAAATTTTTATCTAACACGATTGCAGGCCCCAGACCGAACATCTTGCAAATTTGCTGCTGTTCTTTGTTATCCTAAGCTGCTCGAACGTCTTGACTGTGGTTGTTTATGAGTTCTGTGAGAATAAAATTTCGGGAGGGAAACGGAAAATTTTGGACCAAACCCCTGGCCAGACCCAACCTTCAATCGCTCGCGTACGTATATATGCACACCTGCTTCTGTTCCGAGGGCGTGGCTGTCGTAAATCCGCCCCCGCCTCCATATTGTTCAAGGAGTTCCCGTAGGAGGATGCAACAACCTCACCCTCGAGCGGACTCCAAACCCCAGTCGACCGTACACCCAGCACCCATCTGAACGCACAACCAGTCTAATACTTCTAACTCCCGAAACGGGATGATACGTAAAAAGGTGCTGACTAAAGCAAAAATCATCAACCCGGATAATTTTGCCATGTTTGAGATCGGAGTCGACGTCTACATCCTTCCTGCAGTAAGATCAGACTTCCAGGAGGCCAAAATTTATGCCTGGGAATAACTTAGTGTCAAATTAACATCTTGTCAGAAGTCAGAAATGTGCAGCACATGGGGGGGGGGGGCTGTTTATTATCTCCTTGGAAACTGCCGGTGGTTTTAATTTCTCACACAGCCCATTAAAACGATGATGACCAACCACTCAAGCCAATTCAGGCTGTCAACACACTAAGTGAGCTCTTATGTCGGTAATGATGCTGACGCAGTACTGACCATGACGCCAACGCCGTTTTGCAAAACATCTTTCGAAATCCCCGTCAAGATGCGGCAGGCCGCTTTAGTTTCACACAGTAAATCTATATCAAGCCCTGCATGTTTTGGTTCAGGATGCAGAAATATTAGAGGAGGGGATGGGGGTAAAAATAGGTTCTCTAGTGAATTGTTTAATCCAATTTCCATGAAGCCATCTGATGAAACGTCCCACTTATCTACAAAGAGCGAGGCCAATCATAGACAATTTTTTCGTGGAAAACCGGAGGCGAGGAGGACAAAGTCTGTATGGTTTTTATGCTAACTTAACAGCGAAGCGGTGAAATTGAGTCGTGCAGCCGAAGCTGCGTGGTGGGTGGCCCGATCGAGGGTCGCGTCATTCTGGAGAACGATTAAGCCAGATCTTTGCGTTTGTGCCTTTTTTTTGCACGCGATGAACAAGAAGCTGTGCCTCTGCAAGTCCGAATCCTCCTCCTGTTGAATCGACTTAAGGCTCAAGGGTTTTCCTCTCCCCCTGACTGAAAGGCGGTGGTTCTTCTGCTGAGGTGGGCTCCCTGGCTCTTGTTGGGCACGTGGGGTTCGAAGGAGAGAACGCAAAGGACGTACCGAATGGCACAGAGGGCGAAGGTCAAATTGAGATGGCTGACAGCCACAGAGGGTGGATGCACCGATATGAGGGGATGCATCTGTGAGGTGGTGGCTGGTACAGCATCCATACATGCTTAATATAATAAGGATCAAATCCACTCATGTTCAACACTTGGGTGCCAAGCAGCTCAGTGAGAAGTTTGTTATTGAAACGGCACTCATGTCTGAATACAATATTATGTGTAACTGAACACAAAATGAAGCAATATCGTGGCAGCCACTGAGAAAATCCCATATTCATATAAATACTGCGTGTTCGTAATTTTGCCCTCTTAAAATTGAGATTAAACAAAGCGTATCAAAATAACTGGCTGTTAACGCTGTTTGCCGGTGCTTCAGGTTACAGATTCAGGGCAGCGCTTGTGGTCGCTACCAAAAAAGTTTGGGAAGCACCAGGATAAGAGAACCACCCCTTAAACGGACCGGCCTAACTGCCTGACACCAACCCCCGCAGCCCGGAGCCATGCGCGTGTTAGTGGTCGGTGGCTGCGTTTAAGGAAGAGGATGCGCGGCTCCCCCGGTCTTGAATTATTCAGCCGAGAAGAACGGCGCGGCTTTTCTTTGCCTTAATTGTCCACCTGGGTGTTGCGCGGCCCAGGGCAGAGTCTGTCGTGTGCCGAACGTGCCGTTTCGGGCTGCGTGCGAAAGCGGCCTGCCGAGGGATGACTCCTTTATTCGTTCCCCTTACGCGCGCCCTCACATCCAGCCCTTCCTCTTGTATGTAAACATCTGGGTGAAGGAGATGGTGTTTTTTTGCTCCCAGGAGCGGCCGGACGGCTGGGCGTGGACAGCTTTTTCTCTCATGTCTAATTGCAGTCTGGAACGCTCTCGCAGCAAGATGTTCACAGACATCGACTTCATGTTTTTTTCCCCTTCAGGCCTCTTGGAAGCGAGTTGGACTTGGGGTATCTTGCGAAATAGTGGCTCAACCAGGGGCATTTTCCCAGTTTTTATTTATTTATTTTTTTTTAAATCTCCGGGCACACGCAGACGGGCTAAAAATAGCCCAAATAAAGAGGAAAGAGATGGTTTGACTTAATTTACTCGGTCTGATTCTTTGCATGAGCTTTCTGCAAAAGGCTGGCACAGATGTGTTTGCAGACACACCCTCGCCCAAATTCAAATGTGGTACAATTGGAAACACGGGGCACATAATGAAGACAGGATAGCTGTCTGGGCATGGTTGCTCTGGCTGCACGGATCTTCCAAAAACAGCTGTTTTCAGCTTTGCGGCTCATTTAAGTCAGCGACTACAATAGTAAAAAAAAAAAGGGAAACTTTTAATATAAATCCGATGTTGGAGATGCTGTTGAAAAGACAGATTATTAACACTTATCCAGCTCTGTCTGAGAAATAAGTTCATTTTCATGCCAAAGTATGCAGTCTATGCCAGGTGCCTTTATGTAACACGGAGTCGCTCCAAAGAGGGTCTCTTGTTTTAGTGCCGAGTTGTTTCCAGAACTGTTTTGTCGCACCACATGCGGAGCAGCCTAGTTTATCCCCATTCAACAAATGCAAATAAGTGTGACTGGGAGCCATGGGATTTGCTCAGACTGAAATAGATGGGGGGATGAATTGTGTCATTGTTTTGGAAGTGTGCCCTCTAGGGGCTTGGGGGCTGAAGGATGGAAAGGTGGGCCTCAGCCGACATAAGTGTTTCTCTTTTTCGGTCGCATCGCAGTTGTCAGTTTGCATATCAAATGGACGAGGTTGGAGAGTTTTTATCGACTCTTCTGGCATTCTGTAGCTAAACACATTTATGATAAATATATACTTATAGGGGCACATACTTTGTAAAGAGCGACACTGTGGAGGAAAAGACCACAGACCGGTAAAGTGGGGGCTTTAAAGAGAGGGATGGCGAGCTTTGATAATCCGATTATACAATGATTCCTGCTATAAAATATCACACGGAATAAATGATTCGGTTTGAAGTGGTTTGAATGAAATGGATCAGCTCACAGTTTTAATAATGAAAAGAAATGTGTGGCACAGACAGCAATTGCAGAGAGACACAGAACATGGAAAGGAATAACTTAGTTAACAAATACGCTCAAACAACCAAGCGGTTTTCATAAGTGCCTGTCATTGTGAGCTACACATATGCATTTATTTGTTTAGCTGACACATTTGTCTAAAGCAGCTAGCAATGCTGTGGTTGTATAGTGAATCACGTACAATTATTTGTGCGTTTATACAGAAGCGTCCTTTTTGCTGTATCAAACTAGGGCCAAAGGTACCTTGATCAGAGGTACTAAAGCAGGAGAGGAATCCGAACCGGAAGGGATTTGACCCTAACCGCTACACCGCCTGCTGTTCCGCCAGCCTTCTCGCACGCAGGAAACAAGGTGCTGACCCGGAGACCTTCGTACCTTTCTTTTGGTTCGCAGTAACACAGCAGTACTGTAGCGCAGTTTTCGATATTGCATTTCACTGGGAGAAAATAGTACAAGTGACGTAAAGGGTTGAATTTCTCCGTATAAAATTTTGCTTCCATTCCTGGTCCATTTATTATTCATTTCATCTCTGCCCATTTGTTTCTTTGATCTTTGGCTTATGGCCCTGTATCGCTGGGACTTTTACTTTCGGATTAGCTAAAAAACCCGGTAGTTTCTGTTTTTTTCTTTTTAAAGTATAATTTGAGGACTTGGGGTATTACTTTTGCTCCTTTTTATAGAAGGATGCAGTCAGGTTTAAGGGGCCCCTTTTGAGAGAGCGACTTTTAAGAGCGATCACGCTGGCTTTGTGGCCTGCAGTGTTAACCGAAAAACGATAAACAGCGGCTAAGTTATTAATCCGGGCGGCTGTCTTAATTCACATTTTCTGGTGAATTTAACCGTCCAGAAACAACTTAAAATGAGCATTCTGGCGCAGTGCTCTGCTTTACTTTGACTGCACACGGAACGTGGATGCCACAGACATTGGGAGAAATTTGCTGACATTTGTCTTCGGAAAAGTATTCCCCTTAGGTCCGGATATTTGGATGCAATTCAGACTTTTTTTTTGTCTGGAAAAGCCGGAGGCTTGCGCATTTCCTGCCACAGAAACCAATAACCCAAAAATTTAAGACAGTATTAGTTTCAACAAAACAAGGCAAACGTCAAACAGACAAGCAGAAAGCAGAACAGTGGCTGAGCGATTAAGGTTCAAACTGCAAGAGGAGTCGTGCAATAAACCGGCATTTCCTCGCAAAAATTTTCTGCGGTAAGAGATTAGACCATGACAAGTACTATGACAAGCATAGTAGTTGTTATGGATAAAAGGTCTTGCGGTCTTAAATAACGAAACGCTGCAACAGACAGTCACGAGCAAGCACTTCCAATATGAAAGCTAAAAAAAAAAGTTTAAAAAAATCACAATTCTCCTTGCGCTAATGTAACAGAAGAATGAAAAGCGTAATGCTTTAACAGTGTTTGTGACATATAGAGAAACACGCATTTCTAGATTATTCAGAGGTTTACTTGGCTGCAGAGTGGTATGGTCATCCAAAGCAATACAGTCATCCAAAACTTGTAAGCCGTATGAAGCAGATGGCAGCTAGTCGTTCCTGCATATGCAGAGGGATTTCTAATGTTTGGACACCAAAAAGGACCAGACTTGCAGGGAGTCATGGGAATCAACAGCGAGAAAGATTGTTTGGATATTTTGGAAGTTGTTAGCGAGCGTACGACCACCCATCTGGACTGAGCAACATCTACTGCTCTGGTATTCTGGGAACGTATTTCAAGGAATATTCTTGGCTGACATTGGCGGCTCTCTCGCTCCTTTTTGATTCTTCCTGGAGTTTTTGGTGGGGTCTGCCACAGTCATGGGCAGGGGTGTTATTATCAACTGTGCCAGGATGGCTTCCGCTGGAACTTTCAGTAAGAGCGCTGTAAGCTGGGGCAATGGGTTGAAGAGCAACTCCCATCCTCTGCCAGCAATTTATGGGACAGAGGGTAAATATACCCTGCTTTCGGAGTGTCTACCCAGCAGGTGTGGAAATGCGACTTTATGCCCGTTGGCATTTCTTGGTTTCCCTGCGCAACAAGGGGTTTTCATGAGCCTCTTGATCCTTGGCCCCAACATATGCCCATGTTTGTTTGTACTCTTTTGGGCACGGGCAAGGATGAAACCTAGCAGTCGAATGCCCTGGACGAGGCTCTCCGGCATGCGGAGCGGAAATGCCCCACTGGCCTAGAGGTAGCCCCTCATAGCGCATCAACAAAAGCACTCTGTTCTGCCTCCAGACAGCCAGCTCCTTTTTACTTGCCGAAGGATTCGGTAGGAGTCTTGCAACCATTAAAATTAATCCAGGACAGGAACGGCAGTGTTATTATGAACGTGATGATTACCGAGCCGCTGCAAACATGGCTGTGATGCGCGATGGACCTGTGCCAGAGGTGGCGGAAACCTCCGCGCCTGCATTTCGCGGCCAACAAAAGTGTGGCTTCTCGAATTTGGATTTACAAAAGCGGCAAATTCCTGCGATCTGGTGAAACACAGCCACTCACGGTGAACTGGTTAACGCTGGAGGAAGGAGCCGTGCCCCCCATCCCCCCAGCTGCTCTTCCCTGCTGCGAGGCATCATGAATAATACACCCTCCACCCAGTTAAATGTTTTAACCATCGGCCTGGGGGCCATATTGCGCCAACACGTTTTTTTGCTTTGTGTTGCACTTCAAAGAAAGGGGTATTATAACTAATGGGGATTTGCAACTCAGCTTCTTTTATGTTTATAGCATATTAGACATGCAAACATGTTTGGGTAAACAACGAGAAATGTATCCAGCGGTGTTCCGGATTCGAATTATTTATTCTGCAGCTCGATTAGGTGATAAGCTTATTATTTGTGAAAAGAGTTAAATTTTCTGAACCGTGAAGAATTACGAAAGCCTGGCGTGCCCACACGCTCGGTTTACGCCGCCTCCCCGGGAGGGCGTGCTGCCGTCAGCCCGTGCTGTCGACGGCTAACCGAAACGGATCTGGATCCGTTTCTGCGAACGGCAACAGACCTCGCATCTACTGACCTTTGCTTTTTCCTTGCAGGGGGTTGTGGGTTAGAAAATGGTTCATTTGGGGACTTGGGGGATGGTGCGGGGGAATGGAAGGGGGCTGGTGAGTCGAGAGTCCTGTGAACTCCTGGGATTACTTCCATGGCAACCGACGGAATAAAACGCCAAGCGGAGATGGCACAAACCGAAGAAGAACCGACCAGAGACCGCTCCATGAATAATGTAGCTGGTGAAAAGATCAGCAAATTCTGCCAATCGGAAGCCTCGCGGTAAAAACAAAGGGATCCATCAAAGCGGAGACCGCACGCAAGCAGTGTGTATCCGCAGCTATTTTTCCGGACGTTTTTTCGCTTCTTTGTGCCCGTTAAAAGTCGGGTTGTTTCTCGGCTTTGGAAATGATGCAAATTTATGCAATTCCTTTCTTTTAGCGTGCTGCTGAGAAGCGCCGTGTTGCTGCTCGGTTTACACTGCCGAGAGTGCATGAATATGTATGTTGCGCCACATTGGTACTGACATGCGATGAGTTAGCGGGGAGGACATCCCGTGCATTATTTGCCCTAACATGGCCTCTGTGTCAAACACACGCCCACCCTCGGGGTAATGAAATACCCCAGCCCCAGTCGTGCATGAGCCAGGAGAGGTGGAAGGTCTCTAATGTGTGGAAGGCAGTAAAACTTCTACTATTCCACTGAGCCTCAGGTGGACTGCTCCAAGGTTTCCCTTCTCTCATTTATTCTCGGGCAAGATGGGTTCTTTTCTCTACTACATTCAGCAGCAACTTGCAGAACAGTTTGTTCGCCACCTTTTGTTGCAGGATACCGCAGAGAAGTACCTCTTCCCTCATTCTTTCACAGATGAAAATGCGATTATGTAAGAAGCGGTGAACTTTCTCTCGACCCGTTGATCCATTCACCCATCTACTCGTGGGTGTGGTGTCATACAGACTTAGCATACGGACTAATGGGAAATTTAGAGCCACCGATTCATCTGAAAAGCACATCTTTGGACTGTGGGGGCAGATTCACAGAAACGCAGGGAGATCTTTGAAACTTCTCACATTGAGTAGGAATCTAGTCCATGTCCAGTCATACAGCTCGGACACTGTGAGACACCCTCTCTGGCAAACCCGCTATCATGCGGACACTTTTTAAAGAATGCAGTAGATAATGGGCAGCAGAACCTTCCCTGCCGATTTACCTTTGAGGAAAGTGCCCTTAATGGCTGTACTAAGTATGGAGGTAGCAGCGGTCCGAGCCGTTGACTTGCAATCTTAAGGTGTCGAGTTTGAAGCTGACCTTACACAGCTCTACTCCCCAAGCAATTTAGTTACCATGAATTGCTCCGGTAAAAATACCCGGCTTTATAAATGGGTAAAAATTGTAAGCCGGTTAAAATACAAACCTGACAAGTTGTTTTGAAGAAGCGTTAATGACCAAAAAAATCCAATGGATTAAGAGTCTCTGGCAGGATGCCGTCATCTGCACATGGGGAACACAGCGGGATGGCCGCGGTCGCGCCGTAGCGGGGTTATGAATATTTAGGAGGCATCACATGATGTTCCACAGCAGTGCTTCCCTGAAGGAATCGGCATTTAAAGATGTGGACACAAGGATCGCTGTATGGCGCCCTTTCATATCCACATATTTCGGCATGGATTCCACCCCCCTCCAACTTTCTATACACCCCAGGGCTCTTTGGGATGGGGAGGTTCATGTGACACCTCTCAGACAAGATGGCCTTGGGTTGGAGGAAAGCAGCATCCTGGAAGATGTGCAGGCAGACACCTCTCCTCGGGCTCAGCATGACGGCTCTCCACCTTCTGTTCATTAGACAGCCAGCCTCACACGCAGATGGTTTCCCTCAAACTCATCATTTGCGACAAAGACCAGGTCACCTCTTGCTTTTTAATTCTTCCCTCAGTTTCTTTGTTTTTTCCGCGGCTCGCTGCCAATGTTTTGCTGCTACGGCAGTGGCTCGGAGTCCCAGACGGAATGGAGATCAAAAACAAACCGTGTCAGGCAGCGCTGACAGTTAAAATGGATTCCAGCAAATTAAACAAAAAAAAATGTCTTATAAGAAACAAAATAAACACAAATGATAGTGTGTTTCAGTTGCGCAACTGAGACAGACTTGTCCGTCATAAGGTTTCAATTACATTTTACACATGGCTGAATTTGGGAAAGCAGAACAGTAATGCATCAGCATGGAAATAACTGACCGATATAAAGCGGTACAGAAGTAATTGATGTTTCTCAGAATACAATATAATCTAAAAGGATGTAAAATGCCTTTTTTGGCCAGCTTGCAGTCAGTGGGACAGGTTTTCTGCATTTGGGTGAAACTATAATGTCGTTGACCCTAGGACAGCCTAGGCTGTACACAGTGGTATCGCACGCACGTACAACTCATGAATTCCTCCTGCTTTCTCCCGATCTGTCTATCATATTTCAATAAAACATTCAGATTCTCGATAATTTCATTGGTCCTGCCGGTGCAAAGTCAGTGAGGCAGGCGGTGTAGGGGTTAGTCCTACTGTTTTTTCACCTGGAGGGCCCAGGATCAATTCCCACCCCTTGCTGTAGAACCCTTGAGCAATGTGCAAAAAAAAAAAAGCCCTGCTGTACAAGCGGGTAAATCTTTACAACTTGTTTTGGAGAAAAGGGATAATTGAAAGAACAAACATGAACGTAGACAAACTGATCCAAAAAAAAATATATCACCAAGCTCTATAAACCTTACATCACTAATATGTGCAGCCACCGTGTGTGTGTCGTGTATAATTTCTTATTATTTAAAATCACTGTGACGTATAAATGAATAAATCGTCAACTTGCTTTGGCGAAAAGGGTTAGCGGATGAATAAATGTAAATGCAGACAGACTGATCCCACATGAAAGAGGATGATAGCTGAAAGCTTCAAGCCCAAAACCTACCAGGGATGAGAAGCCACGTCACACGACGAGAAAAGGAATAACAATGGAGTGTCGTTGTTTACCAGCTGGCACCGCTTGGCGTTTTTCTGAATTTGTGAATTTGGAACTGATGCATTCTTTCACACTATAGGCTCATTGCTGCAGGGGACTGGCGATATGAGCCGCCAGTCTGTGCAGGTTCATTCCCAGGGCTGTGGTGCCATGGCGCCCTGCTTCCAAACCCACATGGGAACTTTGGAATGGGCTTTACGGATATGTTGCCAAGCACATGCTCCTTATTCTCATGGTCCCTGTCTAAGGAATTCGATGGCTTAACTGCAGCTCCCTCCAAAACATAGGAAGGCCATATTTTCATAAATTCCACACACCACAAAAGCATCCAGGTTCTGAATTTTTGGCCCAAATAAATTTAGAAAAATGAAAGAAATTGGCACAACCTTAACAGTCACCTGTTGCCCCTCGGATCCCATTTTGTAAGGCGATATAAAATTGTGCAATATGAGCACCCACACGGCACGGTTGCCACCCTTACAGCGGTAAGACATAGGATTTTCAGCTCTCCCGCATAGTGCTTGAGGATCTTTGACATTAGGGCTTACTGGAATTTCATAACACCTCCATGGTTTAAGAAAACCAGAAGCATCTCGGCGGCATTGCTGTGGGATTATACATTTATCCTCTGTTTACCATCGGCAGGGTTGCATTCATTTATTGTGAGGTATATTTGCCCTTTTTTATTACTTTCAGTGGACAGCTTTCCTCATCGCTTGTTGACAGGCAGTCCAACCATGTAAATAGGAAAAAAAAACACTCAAACTGTACTGTAAATAACAAATAAAGAAATTAACTGAAAATCGTGCTTTACTTGTGGATTAAAATTCATCCCCAGCATTGCCACAAGCCTCTGCATCATTGTCAAAATTACAATCGTGAAGAGACGCCTGTTTTTCCAGAGGAATGCAGCTGATACCAGGCGGGTTTTATAAACTTATCCCTCCTGCTGATGTTGCCACTTCTGTCGACTTTCCTTTGGAAGGGATTTGCTCAAGCTTGAAGGGTGGCCAATTTTGGCAGAAATGCTCAGTTTCCTCCTACTTGTAACTGCAGATTATTTTCCCCCTCCTCTTCTCTCGGTGGGACTCAATGAAGGTGTTTCTGCTTCCATTCAGTTGACCATGCAGTTGACCATGGTTGACCCCCGAGTGGGTGGAGCTTGTCCAGTGGGTGTGGCAAACTGTGAGTGGAGAACGATCCTTCTGCGTTTGCTGACAGCCGTCACATCTATTCATCCCACACTTCTAGGCACCTCTGTATCGACTTCTCGGAAACGATTTTGTCAATAACTAGTATATTCTTCTGTAATCAGGTGGGGCAAAAATTGCATATTCAGTTACACTTGTTATATTCTACTCATGAAGTTTTGGTCCGGCTGCTGATGCCAGGGGTTTCTTGTGTGGTTGGAATGTGTCCAAAGTCTTATTGAAGGTAAATGCTACTTGAATTACAATTATTATGACATTTATAAACTACTAGAGGGGCTACTGGTGTTCCCTGGGTCAGAAAGTGGAAAGGTGGGAAGGTAAAAAGTAATAACACATTAGATATTGTTAAAGTTTACCGCCCTTAAAGTGGTTGCATTTAAAGCATAAGTGTGAGTTTTGCAAAACAGGTGAATGCTGCAGAGTGACATGTGCACTAACTGTAGTTGGTCTCAGGTGGAAAGGTGGAAAGGAAAAAATAATACAAAAATATATTTCTCCAAACTTTGATACCAGTACATCACTAATGTGAGCAACCATGTGTGTCATGTATAATTTCTGATTCATCATTTACATTTTCATTTGGCATAGATTCTACAAATTATTTTTTTCAAAATCTATTATAATGCCTGTTAGTCATTTAGTTAATGAGATACCTGTCAACATCTCATTTGCTCCCCGAGAAGGTGGAACACATGAATGGCGGAGAGAGCAAAGTGCACGCCGGCTGTAGTAATGTGCAGGCAGTACTATTTTGACAACAAACTTTATACATTTCCTTCTACCTTTAGGTATAACTTATTCCCCTTAGTACGCTTCATTGATGTGTGCAGCACTGTGTGTGTGTGTGTGTGTGTGTGTGTGTGTGTGTGTGTGTGTGCACGTGCACGTGCATGCATGAGTGCCACTGTGCCAAAGCCTGTGATCTGAAAAACAAAGCTGAGCATAAAGAACAAATGGTTTGAATGGTTACATTTATTTATTTTTACTTCTGCAATTAAGGATAAATATCTTCAAGTGCACTATAACAAGAGCGGGATTCAAACCCGGGTCCGAATCTTACAGTGTGTCCGTTGTAACAGCAACACTATCAGCTAAACAGTACAAATATGATTTCGCTGAGTCAATTGCAATATAATTTTAAACTTCCAGTTTAAATATCTCAAGTTTAGAGCATCTCATTCACAAACATACAATCATGTGGACTCCAATGCCACAGACAGCGTTGTTAACTGGAGGCTTACAGCTTTCTGCAGGACTTTCTGGAAACTGGAGGTATAGACTTCTTTTTAATACCTTTCAGCCTGAACCCTCAGTAAATACTCACTTAAATATGGGTGGGCTGCCCAAGAAATGGGTATATTGGCAGAGTAAACTTATCAATGACACGAACATGTGGCACCCACACACAGACACGCACGCATGCGCCCACACACATACACACACGCGCGCGCATATTCTGCCCGAAACAGTAGGGTTCTGCCTTCCTTTGCTCTGATTTATAGCTCTGTCCTTGCATCTTCCCAGTGTGTCACAATAGCATCAATATCAGCCCCCCCCCATATTTGCTTTCTTGATATTAATGGTAGCGCTCACAAAGCGATGAGTCGGCTTTTCCTTTGTGTGTTTGACAACACCGGCAAGGGCACAGTAGCCAAGAAACTCACTCAGGAAAAACCCGCTCCTTTATTTTGTTAAGACATACTGTCAACCACTTGCCCTGACGCCTGGAGGCCCTGTTGTCTCTCTAAGCTCTTCAGATGCTTCGCTTCCACCTGCTGGTAAAGAATTGGATGTTAGCTGTGATGAAGTGTTGACCAAAGGGTACTGCGCAGATGTTTAACTCAGATCCAATGTTTGTCAGGTGCTCTGTCTGTTTGGCCCGTGTGAATGCCTTGATTTCCCCATGGAGGCCATGCATAAGCTTCTAAGTTAAATGATGGACATTGTTTATTAATGCAGTAAACACACCTGACTGGGGTTTTGTTTCCATAGCAAAGAGGTCCTTCCTTTATGGCCAGTTGTGGCTGGTTTGACATGCACAGCACTGAGTGGCGTGTGAGGAAGCCGTGAGCTCCTTTTATCGATACCAAAGTGGGAGGAAGGGGAGATGCAGGCTTCGCGGGGGGTAATGTCGACAAAGGGTTTGACAAGCGGCACCTGAAGATGTGCTGGTTTGCTGTAAATTGTAAAAAAATCTCGGATACGTGCGCCTGTGTGTTACGTGCACCCAACGTAGAAACAGTTGTGTGTAGATTTACTTCAGAGTCAATCTCTATTCATCGTCACCAGGAGTTGGGTGATGGTGATGGCGAAGGTCCGCTTCACACAGATTATTGAAGGGCCTTGTAGTTGATGGAGTAAATTGCCTCTTTCAATAACAGAGGACTTTATGGACAACTAAACACAGACAAACATATCTTTAAATTGTTTGCAAAAAATAAAGGTAAACATTACAAACAAAACATTGTTCCTGCCACCCCCGTGTTGCGGCATCTTCGTGCGGTCGGCGGCTCGGTGCCGTGTCTTGCAAACCCACAGCTCGAGAACATCCTGAAACCATCATGTGTGTAGTGCACGCCCCGACTAAGCAACATGGGTTAAAGAAGTGGCGCGTTTATAGCCGAGCTTGTTTTGGTAACTACGCTACTATAAAAAAAAACAAGCAGGGCCGTGAGTCCACGACGAAAAAAGTAAAGGTAAAGGTGTCTTCTTTAGCGGGACCTGCCATTGCGTAAAACAACAATGAGGCAGATCTGGAAGCCGCAGCTGGGGTAACCTGAGGACGCCCGACCAGCCAGGCTCCTGTTCCTTGGAGGATGGGGATGCTGAGCGCGGCCCCCTCAGCCCCTTCCCCACTGCGCGGTGATTTGCACAACAACAGCAGGGCTCAGTCAGACTCTGAATGCAAGCCGGCGGACCCCCGACTGCTCGGTCGGCCTAACATCGCAGCCCACGCACCCCACCCAGCCACCACTCCATCACTGTATGTCATGGGGCAGAGTGCTGCATTTGCATGGGTGCCGCTCGATGTTTGGGAGGGGTGCTGGGGGGACCAGCGGTGCTCATGGCAACATGGGCAGCGGAGCGGCTCGCCACTTCTTCATTCATAATGCAGTGGCGTGACACCCGTCAGGAGCACAATGTGCCGTGACATGCGGAGGGGCGGCGGAGCGTTCTGTTGCTGCAAACAATTAGCAGAGCCGCGCGCTGCCCCCACGCGCCTGGCGACGGGTTTTCGGCCCGCGATCCCGCACCGACCCTGACGTCCACGTGCGTTCCTCGCAGTTACGCGAAGCCGAATTTGCAGCGCTGGAAGAGGCATTAATGTGGGAAAGTACACAAACGGGACTGGAGCAACATCTAAAACTGAGGCCGAAAAGTTGTTCCAAATTAAAAGCTTAAGTTTCCACTTGACGGTTCGTGTAAGGACCAGTCCTGTTTGTCAAAGAAATGGTAAAAATAATACTAAGGAAAAAAAAAACAAAAGGTGTTTGATATTTCTTCCCAGTGGGTGACATCTATAATTTACACTGTCTGGCATTTAAAAGTGGTCTCCATGGAATTTGGGGGTTCTTTGTGGAGTGGAGCTCCGTGCGCACAGCTTGTCTTTAGTTAAATAGCAGTGCTTTCAGAAGATCGCGGCTCTTTGTTGAGCACCAGGCTACACGCTGCTTGTCTTTGCTTAAATGGCGATGCTTACAAAAGCTATAAGGTCTTTGTTGAGTCATGGACTGCACTTGCAGTTTGTCTTAGTTAAATAACGCAGAGTTCAAAAGAAATCCGATTTTTTTTTTTTTGGTCTGGTGGCAGCGCATGCACGCAGCAGGCTTTTTCGGGTCGGCCTCCTGCACGGTTCCTGTGCTTTTCCTATTTAATTCCCATTTTACCGGCATTCTTTGCAAAAGTTTAACTGCATTTTTTTTTTTTATTTACTAAAAAGAAATCAGTTTATTTAGAAAGACTGACTGTAAATAAGACCTGCAGCTACTGTAAGTGTCTCACTTCTGTGCTGGTGACGGTTTCATAGCCTTTAAAGTGTTTCTCTAGGCCCGAGGTTTGTTTTAATGCGACTCCCGTGGATGGCGGGGCTGTCGGATGCCGTTTGGGGCGGGCGGGGGGGGGGGGTTTGAGGGGCTTCTGGGACAGCCGCTCTAACAAAGGCCTCATATGGCGTAGATGTGCAGTCGTGCTGTTTTTTGCGAGCCATTGCCCGCTATCCTGTGTGTGTACAGGCGGCCCGGCCTAGAGCTCCGCTGTGGTGGCAGAAACAGTCTGGATCGCATCAGTCAGCCGATCAATCACTCTGTCAGTCAATAAAATCGGGCATTTATCTGATAAATCTGGTGTGCGGCGACACGATGGGTATATTTAGTTGATTTCTCAAAGCTCCATTAGCAGTTTAAGAAACAGCCAAGCGGTAAGAGCTTTGTTCTCAAGACTTTAAAGTCTCCATTTGAAAACTCACGTCTTCTTTGAGTGCAAAGGAGAGTTAAAGGTGCTGGCTTTGCCCATTAGAGGTTGTGGGTTCAAACCGCACTTCCTGCTGTCATACCTTTGGCCAAGGCAGTTATTCTGCAAAAAATTACCTTGCTCTTTAAAAGAGTGAATAACTGTACGCTGTTTAACTTTATGATTCGCTTTGCAGAACACGAGCTAGGTAAGTAAATGTACCTGCAATTGACATACTTACCCAAACTGAGTAAAATTTACCCTGCTGTACAAACTGGTCATTTAAGTTGTGCTGAAAAAGGTCACAACTAAATGAATGAATGTTTTATTTACAAAGGCAGTTTCTCCAATGTCACGCACAGTCTCTTACTATAATCCAAAATAGCCTTTAAGCTGAGCTGTAAAAAATTTTATGACAGGTATGTGAAGATAATTTGGATGTGTGCATCTTTTACTGTGGCCCTCGGTCTATCATCAGAGGCACAGCTCAAATGTACATCCCACCTCTCTGTCTTTGTGTAGCAACAGTGAAAGTTGTGCGTTTTTTCCAGCAGAGTGTGTTTTATGCATGCAACCCTGGGAGAACTTGAAGGAGGGAAGCAGAGGCACTCCATCGCGGCGTCGCGGCTTAGCCTGTCCTGCCCGCGTCCTGCCGCTTTGTGGTGTGAAAGCACAGCACGCGTGCAAGTCGTCGCTCCACATCGAGGCGCCGCCTTTGTGCACTTCCAGCACACGGCCGCTCTTAAACAGCAGGAGGCCGGGGGGGACACGCTGTTCGCGCTGTCTGGTCTCTTCCCTGAACTGGAAGGTCTGATTCCTGTTCCAGGAACCATAATCTGATCGGAGGCATCACAAAAAAAGTTATCCTTTTAAAATATAGAATACTGCTTCAATTTTGCATAGAAGCCATGATGGAAAGCAGAGATTGTATGCTGTCAAATAATACAGAATCTATTTATGTATAATATGAAATCATTTTAATATAAACTAATTTTTTTTTTTTTTATTACCAGACACTGCTTGCAAATACAGTAAAATACTATAAATAGATAGAGGAGCATCTTTGCCCTGAATGGAGGGTTGTTTGTCTGAGATGGCCAGACGCAGCAGACACCAGTTACACCTTCACAAAGCAGGCCTCCTCTCTCTCTCTCTCTCTCTCTCTCTCTCTCTCTCTCTCTCTGTGGTGTAACTATAAAAGACAATTCCCCCTCCCCACCACCAGCGCGTCTCTCCCCTCCTGGACGTTTCACCTCACTGTGTAGTGAACACACGGGCACTCGACTTGCCTAATGAAGTCAAATGGTCGCAGCGGTTGTTGCCATGGTGATGCCGAGGCGGGCCAGGTACCGGTGGCGATGTGTAAGTGAGAATACAATCTGAGATTGTTTGGGGCCTGACGGCTTCCCGTGGACCCGCCTGTAAGCGGAAGATGCGCCTCTGCTTTAAACACAGCACCGGTGTCATTTACGAGTTCGTTCTGTGCAAAGCAACACATAGCAAACTTTTTTAATGCTTTTTTCAAATTCATACCAAATGAATGAGGTGGACATTTAATAGGATGTTTCTTGTATTGAGTACGTTGTCAATAACAGCACTTTCATTATATCGAGTTACATCATGTTTATGTACCTTCACCAGCCGTCACGGCTAAGCAGAAATTAAAGCTAAGTTTATAGCAGAGAGAAATTGGGGTTGTGTTTAAGGCCTTCACCTTGCAGTTGAAAGACCCAGGTTTGAAATCCACCTCCTTGAGTTGGGCACCCTCAGTTAATACAGTCAAAAAAAGCCAACTGCAAAGGGATAAATAACTGTAAGCAGTGCTCCATGTTGGTTTGCTCCAGTTCCCTCCCACAGTCCAAAGTCACGCAATTCAGCGAATTGGTCGCTCTATATCGTCCTGCAGTGTGTGAATGAGTGTGACTGTGTGTGGTCACCCTGTAATGAACTGGTATCCCATCCACAGGCGATCGCCTAGTGGTTCCGGTCCAGATTGGTTCTGGACTGCCAGGAAAAAGCGGCCAATGATAATGGATAGAGGGATGGACGATAATCATGATTTCGGTGTAAATTTTCCGCAGTCAAAAAATCCTCATTTTTCACTGCGGACTCCATCAGCTTGGTGTCTGTATGGTGTTCCCTACTGCAACCCCCTATAACAGAAGACCGCAAGCAAATATAATTTTCCTTGTTCATGCAGCCAGTCGCGCCAGTTATTTACAGTTTACAGAAATGAACATAAACGCGTAATAGTCACGGGACTCAGTAGAGACGATTGCACGAGAGGTTAAAACACCACAATGCTTTTGGCGTGTATGTGAAGTCCCGAGTTGTTGTTCAGCAAAGCGGTTCTACCGGGTTCATTAATGTGGACGGATGCGCCTTGTAATTAAGTTTCCATTTAGGCCTTCATTCGATGAAGCATTAGTTTCATCGCAACCGGCGCGTTTTTGGGTCTCGTGCCAATCTCCCAGAGCAGAAATTCCCATCTCCGTGAATCTCTTTATGTAACCGGCAGGGTGAACTTTGGAGGATATAATTACACACTTAATAGCCCATACCTTTTGGTTATCATTGCAGTTAACTTGTAGAGCTGTGTTCTAATTGATCCGAAATTGGAAAGGAACTTTCGCACAACGGCGGACCTCTCCCTGCTGAACCGATGGAATTGTGTTTATTGGAATTCCAAGCATAAATGATCTCCTTTCTTATTTTTATCAATTCCAGACTTCTGTTGGTGTGGTCTGACATCCCGTAGGGATTTTCTGTTGCCGTTTCCTCGTACTGTTTGGGTCAGTTGGCACCGACTGCGCGTATGAAGAGCAAATGCAAATTCCTACTGTGAGTGCTTGTTGAAAGAGTTATTACTTTGCCGAGAATTCCTCTCAAACCGGTCAGCTTTCCACCAGCACTATTAAAGCTCCTGGATGGCAAGTGTTAGGAAAAACGCAACGTTTTTCGGACTCTTTTCAATCCGTCGTCGTGGTCACGGCGCCCAACGTTGGATGTGTTACGTCTTCAGTGGCTTCAGCGGCCAACTGTAATATCATCTCAAATAATAAAAACAAAACTGAAACAAAAAGGGACTCTGGTGCAGAAAGCGGGAAATCTAATATCCAGCTGACATTTATTGTTGATTCACCCCAGATGTTTCTGTCCTTTTTGCTGCTGTTCTTAAGGAGAGGCAACTGGACAGGATATGAGGCAATCGCAGAGCACTCACCAGCATGTGCGGTTGCTTATCCTGCACAAGGCCACACACTAACAGCAGATGAGGGACACGAGGACGCCAGAGTGGCACGTCTTTGCTTTTCTTGAGGAAACATAGAAAATCCAGACAGTCGGATTCAAGTCCGCACCACCACATTCGGGTAGGGTGCAAGGTTTACGGTTACCAAATGGTTCAAGAACGGCTTATTTCTGCTTAGGTTTCCTCCCATAGTCCAAAGATGTGTGTTTCTGGATCTAAACTGCCCGCATTGCTGTGTGTGTGTGTGTGTGTGTACATTCGGCATACTGTATATAACACTGTAAGTCACCTTGGATAAAGGTGTGAGGCATCATGTTGCTTCAGAGAAAAGCTTCTGCTGCATGAATAAAGGCAAATGTAAAATGTGCAGCATAGAATGCGTACAGCCGTTCCCTTGACACTGAAAGGCCAAGCTTTGAAAGACCGATGTCTGAATTGCACTGCGCTACCTTGGATCGTGGCGCTTATCCTATTTTTCCAGCTATATTTTACTCCTTTGTGCAAGTGGGCGATTCGATGTATGTAGCCTTGTGTACGCCCAGAACATTTTACATTTCCACAGACACAGGCATCTAATAAATAATGTTTACAGCGAGAGCGGCAGCTTACTTGCGCAGACACGTCTGCCCAGCAGTTTCTAGCCTGTAGATGGCTTCTTATGTAATGACGTGCGAAAGGCTGAACTTAAATTGGTTCTGATCTACCACTGCCATTGAAAACCCGGCTCTCTGGTTTCATTCTTCGAATTATTCCCACAGTGCCGTTTCAATGAACTCAGATCAAATTAATTTATGGTCACTCCAAGACAAACGGTCGGTATAATTGCTGAAACCGCGACTCTTCTCCCACAGACGTGCGGCGGCGGCGGCATTATTTCGAAAAGAACCGTTTTGCCGGTGCCCCGGCCGCGGCGAGCCCGTAGGTTCCTTCGGTCGGTTCCAGACTAATCATTTACGCTGAAGTCAAAGTGCATCCTGTAAGACTTCTTTGGACATAAAGGGAGCGTGCAGATAGCGGAGGCTCATTTTTCACTCGATCCTTTCAAGACTTTGAACCGTTTTGTGCGGCAACCGCTAATTTCTGGAGGAAAGTGACAATAGAGCAGAAAAAGCTGAGATAGGGCCTTAGTTGGAGTCCAATGAGTTTTAGACAAATGGTCTTTTGGTTACCTCGGCAGATAAGAGCAGCCGCTCTTAAGAGGCACAGGGACAGTCTCCGGCCATTTTTATCAACAAATGTTTTTTATTTGGCTGATCAGACAAGCATAGCTGCCTGTGTAAAGTGATAAACAGGTCCGTGTCCCCAATTCCTGCCTTGGAAGGAGCGTGAAACATTCCCTTTTTATTTGTTATTCTGAAACATCATGCTCTTTTCAACACCCGGGCTCAAATGCGAGATGGTTCCCCAGCCATTCCAGCTACAAATTCAAATCAAAGGTCTTTTTCAGTGGGTTTTTCTAAATCTCTCCCACATTGCGTGTGTCACAAAGTGAATGCATTATACTTCTCACCTACATATTTCTGGCCACATTTTGTGCTGATCCATGCTCATCCTGCCACCATACGATGATGAAAAGGGATTTTGTACCAGGCTGAGAGCTAGCGGGGCCTTGGGAGAGCTTTAGCTCCGGCGGGAGTAGAACATGCTTGCAGCCCCCTGGAACGTAAAGTTTAGCCTCAGCTGGAAGCTGGCGGGGAGCAGAACGAGTGGGTAGCTCACGATCACTCCGGGGCCTGGCCTGTTGGCATGAGCTCAACAGGAATGTGGTGCTTTTGAGGTGCTCGGTCTACCATGTGTGCGCCCCCTTAGGTCCCGCTCTGCAAATAATCACTTCTAACATCCCTTCCTGCAGCTCTCCGTTACCATATGGTGGCCATTCCGGCGCATTTACCATGGTCATACCCATTTGCTTGCGAGCTCACCTTCAGACATCTGTTTGCTTCGCTGGGCCCTGCTATGCGCAGCGGCCACACATGCCAGCACTTCAACACTCTTAAGCAGCTCATTTGTTCCTCTCAAGAAGATCAAACTGGGGATGACCACAATGACAGCATCATGAGGATGGCCCCAGGACAGCAGTCTGGCACAATTATAGATCAGACCCCAACTTATGTGCACCAGCAATCCTCACCATACACTGCCACACTTTCAGCGCATTCAGATAAAAATGCAGAAGACACCCGCTTTCTGCTCAGATGCTTTAGTGCTGTTCACTGCGCCACGTAGGAGGGCTCCTCTAATCTATATTTTAGGCCTCCTAATAATAGTTTCCCATAAAAAAAAACTCTGGAGAGAGACATTAGAAGCAGCAAAAGGCTCCCATCCTTGCCGTCTCTCCGCTATAAATAATTAATACCACTCGAAGGGAGACTTAGACTGTTTAGATGTGAATATTAAAAGTTGGTTTCCAGCAGTTTTTCACTCGTCCTCCGGCGAGATGTTGCATCTGAAGACGGAAACGGCGGACAGTTAATTAGCGTACTTAACTGGGTTGGTTAAATATCCGAATGTGTCTGATCGTGGGGAGAAGAAGCTCAGCGTGGCTTTTTGTTTTCATCATTCCCTGGGGGGGTTTTTCTGAAGACGCTCCGGTGCTGAACGTCGCCCCTACCGGGAGGAAACAGGCTCAATGGACCGCACGACTTGAGCCAACGCTGCTCCGTGGGCGGTTTGAGACTGTGTCCCTCACAGCGGTGGGGCTCAGCTGATATTGTTCCACCGTGTGGAGAGGTGGGGGCTTGTTATTTCTTATTTAGAGCTGGAATGGGTATCTTGTTGGCAGCGATGTGCGGCTCCCACAGACCTGTCAAGTGCCCACCCGTTGCTGGCGGCCTGCCGGGTGCCAGCGGCAAAGGATGCCGGAGTGCAAGGAGGAGCGGTCAGGCTGCCCAGTACTCTCAGGGTGGTAACACAAACTGGCATAAAAGTGGCATCAACCTAATGGGTGAAAGTTTATCAACATCATGCATATTATTTGCGGCTGTTGTCGGTACCATTATCGACAGCACAAATCGCGCTCGGCTTCTTTCTTCTTTCTACCAAAGTGGCCGTTTTCCAAATAACGGGGAAGTGTTTTTGGTGCATTGCCTACAGCCTCCATGATAGCAATGCATAATAAGGGCAGACAAAAGAGCTGTTATCACTTTTTGACTGGAAAAAAAGGCCATAGCTGTGCAACGTATCCTCTTATTCTAAGCAATTCAATTGTTTTTTGTAAATTGTTTAAAAAAATAATGCTGCTCATTTCTCAGTTGCTGCAAGTGCAAAGAGCAAATATTCTTCTTGGCAGACATTAAGTTTTTCTCCTGCAATCTTGTAGAATTGTACAGTCATTATTTTTATTTATTTATTTTTTTGCGTAGTGGGTCTCGGGTGTACTTTCCAGTGTCTTTTGTGATATATGATTTGTCTCAGTTTTACATCTTGCCACCTGGGAGTCATACTTGCATTGTTATAGATGGCACTAAAACACGACATGCGCCAAAGCAGCTGTATTTCACCCGCAAAAACTTTCTCTTCCAATCAGAGCGCTGTTTTTGTGATGTGCGACATGTTCAGCTTCGGGTCGGACGCCGCTAGTATACTCATGCCTGATGCCAAAAAGCGTTTTCCCACTGCTGTGGGACGGCGCTGCTATTTCAGTCATTGTTTCATTCGGAGGATTGCGTAAGCTAGTGTACCAGCCAAAATAAAGCGTGTACAAGTAAATACATATTTGTGACAGCTGGGCTTTGCTCTCTTTGCTGTACCGTCAACAGCATGAGCCAGGATGGCACTGCTGTATTTTAATGGCTGTCCTATCAAGGAGCGAGTGCCACTCCGTGTGACTTACAGGTAGTACAGGCCAGATTGCGCCTGACACAACCCAACAAAACCAAATCTGTCTTCCTTCTTCTGAGACACTCATCTGTTCTGAGACACTTCTTCTGAGACACTCAACTCTTCTTTCTTGCTTCTACCTCTCTGTCTCACAGTTGCTATTCCATCCTTCTGCACTATGAGCAGCATTAAACCTGGATAAGACCATTGCATCCCCTGTCCATTCATTATCTATCTATCTATCTATCTATCTATCTATCTATCTATCTATCTGCCTGCCTGCCTGCCTGCCTGCCTGCCTGCCTGCCTATTTGTCTTTCATTGTATCACATACCTGCTGCTCAGATTTCATGTAACCTCAGACTTGGAAAAAGCTACATTTTTAAGACCAGTGCTCAAAATATTTGTTTCCATGGATGACAAGACTGACATTGGCATGGCAGCAACATCCCTGTGTCCTGGACACTACTAGATGTCAGAATCCACCCACACCCACCTGTCCCCTGCAGAATTCACCCTGCATCTCCTGGGCTGGCAGTGTGGATGTGGCTAAACAGGTTTCAGCCTCATGGGAGCACTCTTATGTCCTTCCTGTGTCCTGTGCCACCATGTAGAACATGAGTCTCAGATTTTTGTCATCCACAAAGATCGCCCTCCTACCTTCACATCTTTTCTTTTTCAACCCATCGAGCTTAAGTAAATCCTACCTGTGATAGCATGTGTCCCACAGTTGTCTGCGTCCATCGGTCTCTGCTATGAACGAGCACGGGCACTTTGCGAAATCGGTCTCGGTTAGTCTTTGTGGCAAAGGGTTTTTCGGGAAAAGAAGACCTGCAGCAACTTCTCTCATGCTGTTCACAGAGCTCATAAAACTGTAAGCAATGAAGCCGCTGTTGGATGTTACCACTCAAAACACCTTGGAGCAATTACTGTGCTGTAAGCAGGCGGTTAGTGTGGGTATACAAAGTGACTTCCAGGACAGCTTTGTGGCTGGATATTTCAGCAATTCTGGTTGAACATCTTACTCAGGGGTTACACCTGCTAGGTTCCGCCCACCCCCACCACCTACAGGCCACTTATATGATATAAATGCATTCTGTGAGTTCAGAAATGTGGCAACATCAGTCAAGCGTTTGCGAATTTTGCGCTTTATGATCTGCTTCAACAAAAGGATTCATCCTTTTGGTTGGGTTACCTTCAGTGAAAAAGATATAGGAACACGACGAAGGAAGTTGATTTTGTAGATTCAAAGGCGGCTTTGTCTCTTTAGGCCATGACAACATTTTCTTTGACTATGAAATTTGAAAAAGTGAGACCACTGGGACAAAAGAAGCCTTTTGCTGTATTCTAAACTGCATTTAAAACCAGTTTGTAGACACCCAGCAAGTTTAGAGATTGTAACAGGATGAAGATGTAAGAGGGGGACATAGGTACAAATATCTACAAAACGTTCCTGTTGTGCCGTGGTGCTTTCTGAGCTTCACGTTAACTTTTCCCATCACATTTGGTTTGATGACGAGAAGTTGACAAGCTGTTTGAGTTTCCGTAATGTTTGGAACCCAGCTGTTACTTACGGTTTCCCGGCGGTTATGATCACAAAGGCAGCTAGTTTGCTGACCCTACGTACACTGGAGAATGATTTGCTCAGGGCACATATTTGATATATTGCTTTTCACCATCTTCACTGTTGTGCTCAATGTGACATCATGTCAATTAGATTCATTTTAATTTAGATTTATTTTAAAGTTTTTCTCACCTTCAGTGCTCCCTTATCCACAGAAGAGTTGCATTGTTGATCCCAGCCCCTGAAAAGGTTTCGCTCCCAAAAGAACTCCACTGATGGATGGGCAGTGTGGTAAATGAGGTGGTCTTGACAGCGAGTACATTTTTCAGTTATTATAAATCAGTGAGGGCCCCCCACCCTCCGGACTCCCTGCCTCCATCCCCAAGGACCTGCAACGTATTCCGATTTACATGCTCTCGAGCTAAAGTGGTGTAAACACCGCTGTGGAAAATGAATTACTTCCCACCCAGGGCATGAAAGCCCTTGGCATGCAGGATGCCTAGCTACTCACTTTCCAACTTTGGTTATCCTTACGTCGCTGTTAGCGTTAGCCCGAGTTCATGCTAACGTTTAGCTCTAACTGTAAATATGCAGCGGGCGTAGCCTGACCCACTTTACGGAAACTGAGCGACAAACATTGCAGCACAGGGAGATAACTTAGCGCGTTTATTAATCATAACTCAATGCTGCATGTTCTTTTAAACACATTTAAATTCTCGGCAGAGTTCGGCTGCAGTCCTCCTCTCTAATGAAGACATATGGAACGCGGATATATTAAAATCCTTCAGTGTCCTGTTAGTGGGAGGGAAAAGAGCAAAGGCTTGTTTTTTTTTTTTTTTTTTTTTTTTTTTTTTTGGCCTGGAAAAGTCACCGTAGGAATAATTAATTTTGTCACCCCTGAAAAAGAAAAAGAAAAAAGAAGTGACGGGATCGCAAGACATCGACAGGGCCTCAGATATGTTCACGGTGTCCAGTGGATCCAATTAGGCCGGTGAGCATGTTAACATATTATCACAGAATTATCATGTAAGCGCTATGGGAATGTAATGCAATGTCCTGTGACGGAAATAAATCAGATTAATCGTCGTGGTTCTCGGTCACGCGGCCTTGTGGCGTGTAAATATTCGCGCGGTTTCCGTGCTATTTTTGACTGCACTGTCGTATTTTTGCGAGACGGCCGAGTCGCCTGGATAGCTCCTCGGTGGCCGGTGGGCGCGCAGCCGACATCCGCTTAAAATATCACAAAAATATATCCTAATTACTGGAAACTGGCATATCTCGGTTATGTGGATTCGCCCTGTCACCGGGCAATTAACTCCAACCTCTGTGGATTAGAAAAGGACAAAAAACCCAAATTATGTCATACATTCTTTTTTAAAATTGAGGAATCGAGTCAATAATAAAAACAGTAACATTTCATGCTCAGAAACTAATAAGAGTTTGGCCAACTCTCTGCTCTCACGATGGCTTTGATTCTTCGCTCACCGAATATGTTATTCGTGCCGTCATACAAGTACCGAACTAGAGCACCAGTCAAAATTTTGGATGCATCAGCTTGTAACCAGACTTTCCAGGGACACAGACGCCCAGGTGCATGCACACAGAAACCGAGGAGCGAATATTGATCTTACGGTCCAAAGAGGCAAAATTTGCCATGTTTGGCTCCATCTGCCGAGTGTTTGTAATACAGAGAGGGTTAGTACACAAGCTGCGCCTGTATGGTTTCTCCTGTACAGCACGGTGGTGGCAGTGTCATGGTGTGGGGCTGCTTTGCTAGTCACATGGTTAGTGATCTTTAACAAGTCCATATTGGTCTCTGACATCACTGCCATCAAAGTGGCATGATATTCCACCAAGATTACAGGTAGTTAAGCAGTGGTTCATTACTCATCAAGAAAACAACCTGAAACACACCTCAAAGTTGTGCAAGAACTATCTGGAAAAATAGAAAAGAAAGTGACAACTCAGACCGATGAGCTGAACTTAAAATTGTGGACATAATCTTTAGAAAAACTAGTTTCGAGCAAGTGTTCTCAAACTTTATTTACCATAGTATGCATGCACCTGGGTGTCTAAAATGGCTTACTGTTGCTTATCGTATAAATATGCGATTCAGTGACTTGACTTATTGAACTTGTGTTACGGCTTTCCAAGTTCAGCTGGTCAGGCCCAATATGGGCTGAAAGCATCCTTGGGTTTTCTGAAAATGTAAACTCACCCATATTTAGGGAAAAAGAAAAAGAAGACTAATCAAATCATATCATTTTTCCAGTGTTGCTCAGAGGTCTTTATTTTTTGCTCATTACTTCAGGTTATGTCTTTTTGCTCCCTTACCTTGGATACAAGTGGTTTCAGAGGGACTGTATACTAAATCCCAGCTTTGAGAAACGTATACGTTTTTCAGAGTCACGGGCTATATGTGTCCATTCGGTTGTGTGGTCTTGTGTTTTGTTGTTTTTAGCAACTATCCCATTCTCGTCGGTGACATCTGTGTTGACCGTTCCCCTTTTCCAGTTCAGATTTTCCATATCTTACATGGGCCGCCCTGATTTTAAATGCTATTCTTTTTGCCAGATTAAATCAATTTACAGATACCATGTAGGGCAGTTGCAAATCTATTGCACTTTCTTCTGTTAGCTGTCTCATCTTCCACACAATGAACTGCTGATGGTCAGATCTTCATTTTAACTGACAAATATTGATAATCGGTATGCATTTTAATATAAATCAGCAGCGCAACGCAAAATTTGTTACTTTGAATTTTGAGTCCTTTTCTGTGTTGTTTTCATTATTCTGCCCACTCCATGTAAAAATGATTTTTACTCCGCGAGGATCTGTTATATAAGAAGTTCTGCGCTTGTTGCCGAGCAATAAAAGCTATTTATGTTATACATTATATGCTGTTGTCACTGAGAATAATCTCACACAACTCTGCTGCGCTGCAAAAGATCTGTGTGGTCTTCAGCAAAGCAGTCAGCTAAATAAAGGAAAAAGTAGAGAATCTTGGAAAGTGCTGTTTGTATATGTCTGCATTTTCATAAGTCCACAGCAATCGTTGTGGTGACATTTAAAATGTATTTAAGATTATTAACTTAATATACGTACATCCATCTTCATTTACCGTTTTATTCTGGTCAGGGTCACAGCAGTCCAGACCTGATCCTGGGATCATAGGGTGGATGAGGGCACAGCCCAGGGGTGCCCACACATGCACACAATCATACACTGTGGAGGATTCAGAGTGACCAGTTAACCTGAAACGCATGTTTTTTGAGGGAGGAAACCAGAGCACCCGGAGGAAACCTACGTCAACCCTCCATGAGCGTGCAAACTCCACCCACGATGAGCTGGGTTCAAACCCAAACCAACCCAGGTGTTGTGAGGCAACAGCCTTACTTGCTGAGCCCACACACCTCCCCTTTAGTTTAACATATAAAATTGGTGCAAAAATGCAGGCATTTTGTCACTCGTGTGCAGAACATTAGATACGATCAGTTTGCAATACATACAACATACATGTAGACACACAGCATGTTAAGAGAAGGTTTAATTCCAAGTGACTTGCGCTTTTACACGCTCTGCTTTACACGTTGCATTAATAAGTAGAGTTAAAAGTTAACCTCACTTACTTACGGACGGCCCGCCCACCGCCAAATCCGCAGCGGTGTTCCGACGTTCCGCCTGCCACGTTGTGCGCGTTCCAGCTCCGCCACCTCCTGCAGTCCTGTTCTTGGCTTTGTGTGTTTGAGGCATCCATCCCCGCGTCGCGGCAGAGAGCAGCTGGCTGGAAAAGACTCCGCGACCGATCGCAACACTTCGCCACGCCGCCTTTTGCTGTTGTTTGCTCATAATGTTCATTATTCATGCTGGGATGCTGGGGCTGAGCGACCGAGATAAAAACATCTACTTTCAGATAGGATTTATTTTCCCTTTTCGGCGAACACGGTGGCCTGGCTGATAACTTCTGAGGACTCTTGTCTCTTTGGAGGGAGTCTTCAAACGCATCGCGATGAATAATTCCTTGTTGACTGCAAATCCTTCAAATAGTGCCATTAGTGAGAGGCTGCCTGGGTAATTTGGCCAATGAAATGAGGTATGGCACAGGTCGGGAACACCTGTCACTCCAAATGCAGCTAAGGGACGTTCATTCAAGACAGGTAAGAGGTTAAATTGGCCAAAGCTGAATGAATTCTTCTGAACAACCAAGACTGCAACATTCCTGTATCACACGCAGCATTTAAGTGGCTTTCAGACAGGACTCATCTTGATGTTTTCAAAGCACTTTCTTCCCCAGTTAATTTTCTTGAAATTCCCTATTGCCTGGATCAAACCTGTGAAGAGTGTTAGGCAACAAATAACATTTATGCAGCAAGATATTGGGATAACTGGTTCATTTTGTGTCATTGCACAACTATAGAAATTACTAATTCCACTTCAGGGAGGATGCAGTGGTGCCTCATAGTTCCTGAGCTGCTTGCATGATATGGAGTTTAAGTCCAGCTCAGGGGTGTGTGTGGAGTTTGCGTGTTCTCCTCCATGTTTGCACCCTCTAAGGAAAAAATTTGCCGGAAGAAGGCAATGGGAAACTTTCTTCTTGCCTTGAAAACGATGTCAATGGTTGCCCAGTAGTCAGCAACGACTGGATGCTGCTTTCTAATGCAGTTCTACCTCAGCTTTATAGTTTGTAATCCAGAGTAGCAGCTCAAGAGATGAAGGTTCACGTCTGAAGAGGACTTTTGCTGAGTTTGGGTAAGCTGGTTGATAAGTTTTCGTCTTTTTGCAGGGAGGAACAGATACAAAATTATTTAAAACTATAGAAAGTGCAGCACTTTGAAAATGATGGTGGTTTAACTTGATTTATAGATGTTGATCAGAAAATAATACGGCCATTGTCAAGCAATTGGGGTGTGTGTGCGTGCATGCGTGTGAGATTGTAAGAACCTGATCAGTTTAAATGTGCTGTTTCGTGACCATTCAAGAACGCTCAGTAGACATCTGTACATTGCTGCATTCTTGGCCTGTGGTCATGTTTAGCTTCTTCTTAGCTTTGGCTTCTCCACATTCCTCTGGTCACTTTGCCCTACTGCTGTTTGATCTGAACTAGCAGTTAGCAAAGCAAGGTTGCTAACAGCTCACAGTGCAGTCTCAGAACTTCCACACAAAGGAATCGATACCCATGGCATTTCCCCTAAAAAAGTCCAGATGCTCTGTAAATGTTTAAAGCATCGTAGGTAGCTTAGCGCTGCAGCTCATGTTGGAGAAGCTAAATAAATAAACGCATCTGATCCATGTTTTCAGTCCCCTTTGTCTCAAAATTGAGCGCGACATGCTGTTTTGGAAGTGTTTCAATGTGTGGGCGAATGTGCGAGCTTTCGTCCGCAGCCGGAGCTCAAACTCGACCAAACCTGGAGTCATCATCTAATCCACTGCAGCATGGCCTTTACGTCACGGGATGATGGCATTAAACGTGAGATGACCGCAAAGGTCAGCAGAAAGCTCTGCTCTGAGGAAACGGCGGAGGGCGGGGGGTTGAAGAAAGCGGTCAATGTTTATCGCCGGTTCTTTATCAAGGTTCTTGTCGGGTTTAAGGGTTTTAATCAGTAGAATTATGAAGGACCCTTAGCACACGTGTGATGCCCTTTAATGTAAAAAAAAATGGCAGAAATGTAAGATCTTTGGATGTATTGCTGTAGAAGACCAGCTGGATGCAGGTTGCGCAAGTTCAGGCTGTCACCCTGAACCGACCCCCTTTTCTCAAATGACTTCCTGCGAAATGCAAACCCCGATGGATTTATTTGTTGGCAGGGATATGAATCAACCTACCGCACCCTTGAAGCTCTTGACCGGTACCTTCTCTTCGCTTTACAAAATGGTGCGTTCTGCACCATGGCGATAATTACGAGGCTCCGCTTTCCTCTGAACGCATTAGTGATGCAGAAGTGCGGAGAGCAGAGCTAGGCAGGCATTGTCTTCTCGGGAGACCTTGGATGCTTGGCTGCGAACCACACTATTGATCATCTTGTTGCGTTCGCTCTGTGTGGCTAAAGAAAATAACTTGTTCATCTCACCCGTGGTTCAGAGCGTGTCCCTGACACATAAAGATGCGAGTCACACGAAAGCAAGGTTTGCGTAGAAACTATGGCCTCTGTAAGCCATAATTTGGTTTCTCTCAGTTGGGGGTGTAAACCATCTGAATCTTTGGTGTTTTTCATTAAATTGCCCATTTACTTTGACGGAAACGGGCCAAAGATTTAGCGTATCAATATATTCGCTGTCAATAACTGGCTTCCTGGGAGCACAGGTCACAAGCAGCATCCCCCCGCGGACGCGGTGCTGATCTGTCACAAAGCAGAAGCGACAAAGACGGTGATGATCATGTAAAGCGTGTAACACGGGTCAACGCTCTGAACTGAGGTTTCTTCTTGCCTTTCAAAATACGTCTACGCAAACATAGCGAAGCGCACGCGCGCGCGCACACACACACAGCATCCGTAAATAAACAAGCACCAGTAGATACCTGTGAGGGTCCACAAACGTCTTGAATTTTAGTGACATCACGTTTGGTTCTGAGCTGAGGTTTTGCCCATTTGCTTGCACGAACCAATACCCTGAGCTGCTGATCCTAGGCTTTTTTTTCTTATCCTCTTCTTACTTCAAGTAAGAAATAAATAAACAAGCAGCTGCCTTTCTCTGTAGTGGTTATTTGTGCAGAGAAGTAGATCATCGGGAAACTTTGCTCACGGAGGTGTTATAAGTTATTTTTAGTCACGCAGCCTAATACAGATGCAAAGACTGGGCATCTGACCACCCGCTGCATGGATTTGTCAGCGAAATGTCTATCCTGGCAGTTCTCATTCCTGGCCTTGACAACCCCCCGTGTGTGTTTGTTTCTTCTTCCAGCTGAGCTCTTAATTAAGTTGTTTGAGCTTTTCGTCGAAAAAATGGAATTCGTTCGGCTCCTGCGTAGCCAAGCGCCGTGCGAGAACTTAACAAAAGGTGCTGACACTATTATGGTGCGGATGCTGGAAGATAACTGAACATGCATGCTTGCTAGTAAAATCTGTTCCTTTCATTTGAACATTTTTAAAATAAAACAGAATAAATAAACTATGGCGAAGTACTGAAGGACTGGTTTTCATTTTGTTTTAACTGCAGCTCCCCTGTAAGAGCAATTTTTATTTCCTCAATAGTTTAATGATTATTTAATGTATAAAAGGCCTTTAAGTCTAAAAGCTGTCTTGTAGTTGTTGTGTTTTTCTCCTGGTTTACTGTCATTGCCTTATGTCTTGTTTTTTGTAATTTATTGGATATTTATTTTTTTTATTTTGCAGCTTTTGCGCGCTATCCTTTCCCATCATATTCTATCCTAGACCCTTAAAACCCTGCCTGCGCTCAAGTGTCCTCTTTTCCCTGGAATCAATGATCTTGCCACCAGCCTTTTTAATGGTGGCATTACAAACTTTCCCATTAAACACACCTCAAAGTCTATGCCGTGTGCACATTTCCTGTTTTTACACCTATTTTGCACACGCACCCACTTACCTGTAGGGATATATAAACTGAAAAGGTCATTTTTTCCCCCCCAGATCAAATCATATCTCTGAGCAGTGGCCGCGCAGTGGCTGCCCGGTGTTGCGGCATAGCGTCCGCGGGGATTTGTCTGCATTTCAGCTAGATGAACTCAATTTGTGAGCAAAGTTCCCGGCAAGTGTGGCAAAAAAAAAAAAAAAATTATTTCACAAACTCCTAATCGTACCTCAAACCCGATGTCAGGCCTTTTCGCTCCAAATTTCCTTATCTGCTGAACGCAGGTGGAAAACGTGCTGAAACGTCAGGTTGGGGGAGAAGTCATAAATCAGCCTTGATAAACCAGGCAGTCTATCTTCTGCTTCTTGTGAGCTGTACTCTTAATCATGACAGATTTTCGGGCTATAGAAACCGGTATTACCACTAAATAATAAATAAATGCACGGACAAAACTACCTCTAGTGAAAGCCTTCGTAAGCTTTTAGGAGAGGTATCGATAATTTAGTCGATAAATGAATTCATACATCACGGTTGACACCTTCTCTATAAACCAGCATTTAAAACTGTAACCTTGGGAGGAGATTCCTAATGTATAATGTATGGAATTTTAGGTGCACAGAAAACGTTTATTAAAGTATTAATCTCAACTTGGTGTAAAAGTCAAGTAGCTTTAGGCAGCGGGTTTTCAGGTGACAGGTTGTGCGCAGCAGGTAGTGCGGTGGTTAGGCTATGCTGTAGTTCCCTTGACTGAGGTGCTTACTCTGCATTGTTGTGGTAAGAATACCCTGGTGCGTAAATAGGCAAGCAGTTGTAAGGTTGATCACCTGACGCTGCAAGTCACCATAGCGAAAGGTGTTGCCAAAATACGCAGCTCCGTTTGCAAAGCTTGTTCCCAGGGAACCGAAACTTTCTAGAAGATGCGATATATTTTTAGGCCGACTTCCATTCTGATACGATCCAGCACATTAAATGAGTTAAAAAGCATTTAACCTGCAGCCATTTGTAGCTTTGGAGAGAAACAATAAGCAAAAGAGATGTAAGAGTTTAGTACTTTTGTAGCAGCTTTGTGTGTAGGGCTAGTGCTGGAATTATATATACGTTTGATTTTCTTTTAATAAAGTACAGTTGAGAGTCTTGGCGACACTTTGTTCTCGAACGAGTTTTATTTACGCTTTTGAAGCCACAAGCAAACCCTTTAAAAAGGAACGCTAGAGAGACAAACACAAATGGTTATTTGCAAAGACAAGCTTCGTCCAGGTAAGCTGTGGAATCGTTTTTCAACAGTATTAATTTCCACATCTCAGCTCGCAAGGCCTTGAAAGCGACCCGATATCTAACGTCCATCTACAGTAAGAAACGTATCACTTAAGATGTTCGTGGCGCAAGGCCGGGAAAGGAGAATTTCCCGAGTGCGGGTCTGTAAATTGGTCGCAAGTCGGGAGCTTTTAGAGGTCTTTCCGTGTCACCGGGTGTTGATAAAATCCCATCTACCAGAAGGAGAAGGAAGAATTGACTGCAAGGTTATTGTCAGTTTTAAGGTTACACATGCGGTCTGAGTAGCCTCTCTGCATTGTAGTGTCCAATTCATGAGCTAAAGGTCACTGGATTTTAGGTAGTTTTTCGAGGATGAGGGCTTGGCTACCTTCTACAAGATCAGGACCCAGGACCCGAATTTCTGAGCAGAGAGCTCCTGAGGCACCTTCTTGCGGTGAAGTAACTGCAGAAGAAATCACTTACAGCGATTTAACCCGATTTACGGCCGGCTGATTTTCAGCGGAAGCAAAAAACGGTGCGGCGAACACGGAAGTGAACACAAATGGAATGAATAAATCCACACAAAAAAATGTGTATGAACGGAAAGCAGTTTCCATAGGTGTTGGCCCTTGTGAGATACGCAGCTCCATTTCCTCATTTATCCGAGACCTCGGGCCAAGGCCACATGCAATATTGAGTTTGCATACAGAGTTGCTTACAATGGTTAACCCATTTATACAGAGGGGTCATTTTTACTCTATGAATTCAGGTAAGTACCTTGATCAAGAGTGCTACAGCGGGAGATGGGTTCAAACCCGGGCCCTTTCAAGCCAAAGGTGGGCTTTCTAAAAACTAGACCTCCTGCAAAAGCTCCGTTCTGTAGCTTAATGTGAGACGCTTCCCTGCTTCTCACTCACCAGAAAAAGCTAAAATTGGACATTTGTATTTGTTTTATAATTAAAGTCTCATATGACTCTGAGGTAGATGACTGAAAACAGTTTGGTGTGGGATGGGAGCTGGATGGGCTCAGCGACATGGCCACGTAGGGTGCTTCCGATAGGGGGGCGCTGAGATGATGGCTTCTTAATGGCCTTCATGTTGGGTGTCATGTCTCCCCTCGCCTCGTCTCCTCTGAGCTCCCGAGACGGAAATAATGAAAGAGCGTCCGGGACACAGATGTCGAGGTAGCCGCGGGCTGCGGTCTGATTGGATCCTGGCTGTGTCTAATTGGGGGCAGCTGTTGAGTTGGGTGGTCATAGAGTGGGGATGGGGGGCAGTGGGGTTGCTGGGAGGGGAAGGGGGTCCTGTGAGGGCTGCGTGTGCTCAGGCGGTGGTCTGTCGCAGCGCAGCCTGGGCGCGGCCAACTGGGCAGGAGGGTAATGGGCGCAGGTGCATGTCGCTTTCCATTGCACCGTACCTGCTATTGGACCCTTGAGCGGTAGATTAACAGATGGACCGATGAAAACTTTATCTATGTTAGACTGAAACTGCTCGGCGCAAGCGTCAACTGACTGAATTTTACTGCATTTTATCCTTATGATGTGTTCGTTGTAACGCATAAGAGAAGAGTACCTATTTGCAGCAGGGTCGTATTATCTAGCATTTGCAACGGCAATGTACTTTGTGGCTTAGGGTAGGAATTGCACTGAAATATATTAACAGAGACACTATATATAGAATGGTCGGATATAGAGGTGGTCCTACACTGAGTTCTACAGGGATGGGGGATGGTAGTCTAGTGATGCTCGAGATAATGACTTGAAACAAAGCAGGAAAACTCAGTGTTCTTTGTTTCAATTTAAAAAAAAAGTCTAACGTTATAAAAAGTACACAATGACTGCTCGATATGGGCCGGGACTCAGTGGTACACAGTACTGGCATGCTGTGTGGCCAAAAGTATGTGGACACCTGAGCACCACCCCCATATGTGCTTGTTGAACATCTCAATCCAATCCAACTCCATGAAAATGGAGTTGTTCCCTCCTTTGCTGTTATAACTGCTTCTACTTTTGCGCATCGGCAATATCTCCTAGCATCTTTTATTCGCTGCATAAACCCAAACTTTGTTACTTAATAATTTGCCTTATAGTGCTTGTTCGGATGCGGGTTTGAATCCAGCTCAGTATGTGGAGTTTGCATGTTCTCCCCGAGTCGGGGTGGATTTCCTACAGGCTCCGGCTTTCCGCCTACAACCCAAAGTTATGCATTTCAGGTTAACTGGTCGCTCTCAATTGCCCATAGTGTGTGAATGAGTGTGTGACCGCACGAATATGTATGTGTTTGGCCACCTTGTGATGCATAGGTCCCCATCCAGAGGTTGTTTCATACCCCAGTGCCCAGTAATTCTGAGATAGGCAATGGACCACTACGACCCTGACCAGGATAAAGTGGTTAAAGATAACGGATGGATAGATGGGGCATTTCCAGCTACTGACTGATCCACGCACCCAGAGGCAAATAAGCAGAGTACCGGTACTTATTTTTTCCCCACTTTAAGCACTGCACACAACCATAAAAAGTATAAAACAGCGTAAAACCGTAACCCTTGCAAATCACTCTGTAGTTATCAGTAAAATCGGTTTCTTGAACGCACATTGCAATGCATGGAGTGCTTGTCTGAAACACGTCTACTGGACATACCGGCATTCTGAATACTTTTGGAATGCATTCAATGCACATTTGGCACTCAAGATATAAACACTGGAATGTAACAGCTGCACTGATGACCCCTTCGACTGACCCCGCGATGGTTTCTGTGGCTCAAACATTAAATATTTCAGCACTTTGCTTCCACCTGTGTGGGCTCTCCACGTAGGTGCTACAGGGTTGGAAACCCGGTGTCCTTATTTGATCCCTGGTGCTGTGTTTGGGGTAAGGCTGTAGAGGGCTGCATTGGAGGATGAGCTTGAGCAGCGAGAGCTTCTGCGGCACCTCATTAGGGGATTAAAAAGCCCGACATTTATGACGCCTGAAGATTTGAGGAGCCTTCATCCATAATATCTACCCTGTGGCTCTTCATCTTCGCCCGGGCTTAAATATGCTCACTTAGTCTTGCTTGCTTTGGAAGAAACAAAGAGGTGGGGGTGGGCAAAGCTTCGCTTTGGCTTTTTTAATCAGACCCAGAAAACTGGGGCTTTTAAGATGTGTTTTATTAATGGATGTTGGTT